>MU400361.1:631898-1231898 GCA_022578955.1 Hypoxylon sp. FL1857 | reverse complement strand
CTTGATTCCCCATGATTCCACACCGTGGACAGTGTCAGTAGCTCCTGCACACCGACCAGTACACCTTAGCACCTGTCACGCACCTCGTCGTTGCCCCCCAACAGCAGCGCAACTCCCCGGAGAACGCTTCACACTGTTTCCCAGCGGAGTCGCGACTCCCTCTGCGCGTATCGTGTCTGTCCCCAGTATTTTACTTTACGCCGACCTCGAACTCGTTACAATGGACCATTCTCCAAACCACTCCAGCTCGTCGGACGACGAAGACGAAACGATGCCTCGTCCGAATCAATCCCGCGGGCGCCCGCCCAAGCGCATCGTTGAACTCGACCTGAGTGCCGTCATTAACAATGACCAGAAAGCCCAACTTCAGCGACTTGTCAGTGGCATCCTTGACGATCTGCAGAAGCAGCTACGCGACAACTTTGACAGCATGACACCCGGCCAAGTCCCGTCTGACCAAGGAATCAACCCGCCCAAGGCAATGTGCCTGTCTATCCCTAACCCTCTCAGTGAGAAGTATCGCGACATGTACAGCAATGCAGACTCGATCCAGGCAACTGCAACCACCACTGCTCCCGACACCAAGAAGGAGAACGTGAAGCCCATTCAGGAGAATGAAGCGACCGCAAAAGCGACCGCAACGGCAACGGCAACGCTACCTGAGTGGCGAGCCCCCAAGTCACCCGAGGATCTCCAGGAGATGTTCAAGAAGACAGACATTGATGTACTACAGTCAAGCCTCTCCGAGTTGAAGCGAGACTCCCTCGCCCACTTCAACAAGTGGCGCGTGAATGTAATGAAGCGAATTGGGGATATCGTCATCAAGAACGGCGGTACTACTGGCAATGTTGTTAGCCAGCAACCGGCTACTTCTTCGGGCAGTGCCGCACAACCGGCTAATCCTAGAGGTGGTAGTAAAGTAGCAGGACTGCCCAGTGGTAAGTTCTTCCTTTGCTGGCCCGTCCGTGAGTAATCAGCGAATGTAGCATTTTGCTTATCTGGACGCTCCTTTTAACCCCCCTTACTTCTCCTACATTGAAATCGTGATCAGGGCTAATATGATATGTTAGGAAGTAACGCCTGCGCCGAAAAGTCCAATGCCACTCTGATCCGAGTCTACCCCCCTGTCTTTACGTCTCTCAAAGACTGCCCCAAGGAGAAGCGCGCTCTGATCATGCATTGTATGCTGCTGATCTTGCTCGGCCTAGACCAATACTCCCTGAATTCAAGACTTCTTCTCGTGAAGCTTGCCTCTTCGTTGAACGTCCCGATGTGGGTTCTGCTACAAGACGAAGTCCGAGTCTCTCGTGCCCTTTCGGGGATCATCATGGGCATCCCTACCGAAGAAATCGCCCAAAGACGAGCGGAGGAGTCCAAGAATTCCCGACGTTGGAGACCGGGAATAGTCGGCGGAGCACAAGGCGGAAACACTGGCACGCTTGCTGCCCCCCTCGTCGAAGCTGGAATCGGCACCGTGTTCGGAGGTCTCGGACTTAACCAAGCTGTGACAGCCGTACTCCTAGGACCCATGAATGAGAGCACTATCGTCGTAGGCACCTTGTTCGGTCTGTATGGCGCCCGACAAGGCAGCAAGTCGATCGAGGCCCACGGTAGAGATCTCCAGGATTTCGGAATGATACCTTTGCACGGATCCAGCGACACCGAACTTATCGACCCCAAGGACGCACCCGTTGAGGACCGTCGAATGCGAGTCACCATCGCAGTCCCCGGCTTACTCACTGAACGCGATGACTACCTCCAATCGTGGAAATTCGTAGGTCAACAGAACGAGTCGTATGTCATGCGATGGGAGTTGGATGCTTTGACTAAGGCTGGCACTGCGCTCGATACAGTCGTGAAGAGTGTAGCCTGGTACGAGGCGAATAAGGAGATCAATTCGGAGAATGGTAAGAAGGCCTTTTCATGCCTTTGAGTATAAGCTAACATGTATTCTAGTCTTCGACAGACTCACGCGCTCGTACTGGCCAACTGACCTCGTAAAGATCAGCAAGGTCATCGAGAACAACTGGACTGTCGGAATGGTTCGAGCAGAAAAGGCCGGTGCAGTGTTAGCCGACGTTCTCATCAACCGACTCCTGGGAGAGCGACCAGTTACCCTGATAGGTTACAGTCTTGGAGCTCGCGCCATCTATGCTTGCCTGATGGCTCTATCCGAGAAGCGAGCCTTCGGCCTGGTAGAGAACGTCGTCGTCATGGGAACACCTTGCCCGACCGAAGTCCGCGCTTGGACCGCAATGAAGAGTGTCGTTACTGGCAGACTGATCAACGTCTATTCCAAGAACGACTATCTTCTAGGCTTCCTCCATCGCGGCGGCTGTTGGCAATACGGCGTTGCTGGCCTGCAGAAGATCGAAGGCGCACCCAACGTTGAGAACTTCGATGTCAGCGAGGTCATGACGAACCATCTTCGATACCGTCACCTCGTAGGTAGCATCCTAAAGAGGATCGGTTGGGAAGACATTGACTATAACGAAGTCAACAAGGAACAGGAGCGATTGGCGGTGGAGATCGAAGCCGAGAAGGATCTCCAGGAGGCACGCGACCTGAAGCATGCTGCGAAACTCGCAGAGAATCCCCAGAAGAAGAAGAAGAAGATGGTGGATGAGAGTGTCCGAGAGACTATGGAGAAGATGCGTGGTGTGAAGCTGGATAGCAAGTAGGGACGACGTCCCGCGAAAACCCGATCCCGCCCTCGGTATTGATGACTATCGGAGTTTACTTGGCATTTCTAGTTGTAGTACTTGGCATTGACTAGGCGTCGTTATTCATAGGTCGGCTCTATGCTTAGGTAGCCAAGGGCGACGTGTTTGCAGGGTTTGGAAGGGCGATACTGTACAATAAAAGTTCATAAGCATAGTTCCCGGTATAAGGGGTCGACGAGGTCTGTAACGACACCCACGGAACTAGGACGGCATTCACACGCATACTGGCTAGGGAGTTTAGGCAGGTTCTACTTACACAATGCTCAATTAAAATGTTGGAACCGTTTATTAAATCTCCTTTGTTTCTCCTGCTTGACTTGTGCCTGTCCTTGCCGGACTAGACGACCTTAGTCCGGACAACGAAATATCGTCCTGCTGTCTCGCTGGCATTGCCGAGTACATCCCACCCTTCTACCTCTGGATCAGCATTCTCCCCCTCTTTCTGCCCCGCTGCTCCTCCTCGCCGCCGCCGTGGTCGCCGTGCATGGCCTACTATGTCCTCCTTCGCAAGTGCTTCCTTTAGCTGCTCCAACCCAATAGTCTGCTCGCGCATCCCCTGCGCCGTCTCGTCGCGGATGGCACGCAAAGGCTCCACGTCCGTAGTATCGACTTCACGAATGGCACGTACAAAGTGGAGTTGCGATTCGAGAGTCTGTAGCATTCGTGACTCTTCCTCCGCTGAGCTGGGCGGTGGGAGGGCGGAGAGCCGTAGGAGGTGGTGAAGGGTTTTCGGTGTTATTTTCGTGTCGTTTGACTCGGTGGAAGGGAGGAGAGACCGTACAGACCAGCTCGGCTTGGAGAGGATATCTGCTATGGGCTTGATTTCCGAGCTTGAGCGTCTGCTGGCGGTTGTGGATATTGAACGCGGCTGATGCGCTCGAAGGGCTCGGAGCGATTGACGGAGTGCCGTGCGGCATTGAGAGCATAGAGTAGAATTCATAGTTGCCTGACAAGATACGGTAGACTGATGATGATTTACAGCCAAGGACTATTCAGGGCACGAAGTTTGTTCCACTAATTGGTTGAAGCGCATATTCCATTAAGACGGCGGACCCCTGCTAGAGATGATGTTCTTGAGGCTGAACGAGTGACTTGTACATGTAGATGTAGGTACCTAATCTAAGTAAATCGTATTTAATATGAACATCAACCGAATCTAATATAAATAATTCATATTCAGTCCGTGCTATAACTTGAAAATCTAGATATACTTCGCTAGAATTGTTTTCAATCTACTTCCAACAAAATCCATTTGTACCTTGAAGGAGTTGTGGCTTGTTCCAGTTCAATGTTGCTTAGCGAAGTTAAGAGGTACTTGACGGGTACATCGAAACACGTTGCAGGGGTGCCTCAGACGTGAGACACCCCGATGTCATAGCTCGAGACTTACCTAACGTCAGGTAGCTGCGTCGCAACATCAGACTGTACTTCCCCTACCAATCTCATTCCTTTGTCAACGACGACAGTGTGAACAGCCAAATTTTCTAGCCGACAGCTCTTACACTTCTTCTTAATATACTAATTCAACCACATTACATCACCATGGCCGGAGATCCTCGCGCATTGCTGCAGAAGGTCGGTCAATCTGCCCCGCCGTCCTCCCCACATCCACTTACAGAGCCGCTGACATGGATGGCAAATACAGGCAGACAAGGCGCTCGCCAGCGCCTCGGGCGGCTTCAGTTTCTTCGGCGGTCGAGAAGAGAAATACCAAAATGCGGCAGACCTGTACATCGAAGCGGCGAACTCCTTCAGGATCCAGAAGATGAACCGGGAGGCTGGTCAGGCTTTCGAGAAGGCCGCTGCCGTGCAATCTAAGCAACTGAACGAGCCGGACGATGCTGCGAACACCCTGGTAGACGCCTTCAAGGTATACCGGAAAGAGAACCCCGAAGATGCCGTGCGATGTCTAGACGTCGCTATCAGCCAGTACTGCAAGAAGGGCAACTTCAGGCGGGCGGCGCAGCACAAGGAAAGCATGGGTGAAATCTTCGAGAATGAGATAGGCGATACGAAGCGCGCTCTTGAGTGCTACGAGACCGCTGCAGGATGGTATGAGGGAGACAATGCCGCGGCGTAAGGAGCCTCCACTGTACTGAAACGATAGGATATTTGAAAGCTAATACGCTCATCTAGCCTGGCGAACAAGCTCTGGCTTAAGGTGGCAGACATTGCAGCGATCGAAGGCGATTACTACAAGGCGATCGAGCAATTCGAAAAGGTCGCAGGGGCCTCCATCAACAACAACCTGATGCGTTACTCGGTCAAGGACTACTTCCTCAAGGCAGGCATCTGCCATCTAGCGACGGGCGATATGGTCGCGGCGAATCGTGCTCTCGAGAAGTACCGAGATCTCGACCCGACATTCCCTAGCACCCGAGAGTATCAGCTGTTAACAGACCTGGTAGCTGCCATCGAGGCGGGCAACCAGGACCAGTTCACGGACAAGCTGTTTCAATACGACCAGATGAGCAAGCTTGACAAGTGGAAGACTACGATTCTTGTACGGGTTAAGAACAACATTGAAGAGGCCGGTGAGGATTTCTCTTAAGCGGAACCGAGGTGTTGAGGATACGGAGAAGAGGCTTCACGAGTATGGATAGCCAAACTTGACGTTTGGCTGTATGGATTAAGCCGGATACAACATAACCTTGCAAATCGCAAGACGGAGTTATCCTTGCGTTGTTTTGGTTTAGAAACAATGTCTGTAGCAGACCAACTGCTATCATCAAAAGACTGAAGATTACGGACCTCATGGCTTACATTAGATAGCATTAAGGTCATTTTCCACATCATCTACTTGCGTGTAGTCCCTGTTCACCATACTCGTTTCTATTATTACTGTTATATGAAACCGGATCTATACTGTCTGTGTCTTATTATCTAAATTGAACATATGTCATATCTAAGGCGATAAATCTTAGCATTCAGTCAGTATATAAGATAAACTCGCTGAGTTGCAAATCATAGTCCTGGTACGTACCCGTCTCTGCGGTCTTGAGATCGTAGGGCTGCTCTGCCAAGCCACACCAATGGTGGGGTCGAACTTTGACGATTAGCGATAACACTGATAAGCGTCCGATAACCAAAAATTTCCAAAATTCCTCGGCGGTACAGGTCCAAATCTTTCCCCCAATTCAAGCAATTACGAATTGCGATATTCAAGATGGCGACTCTGGAGGAGAAGCTGGATAAAATCCGGTCGCCGAATCTCCAAAGCCAGCAGCAGGTTAGTTAACACCGCAAATCTAAGACCTCGTTCTAGATCGCTGACCTTGAATTTCGTGCCTAGACTGGAGTGATTCTAAAGGCGGTTGAGGAAACGCTTAAGGAACAGAATACTCAGCCGACACCAACGGGATACTTCGCCGCGTTATTGGCTCTCTTGAACCAATCGCTAGAGAGTGGGAAGATCAACAAAGAATTAACACCTTCGGTTGTCTATCTACTCGATGTAGTTACACCCTTTGCGCCGCAACCTCTCCTTCGATCCAAGTTCACCCAGATCCTCACCCTTCTGGCTCCGGTCCTACTCCTTGACGATGCGGAAGCACCACTGCTGAAGCCTTCCATCGGGTGTCTCGAATCGCTGCTCCTTGCGCAGGATTCGGCAGCATGGAAACTCCCAACGAACGAGATAAGTCCGCGAAGGGCTGTCGCAGGTCTTTTAAACCTTGCTATAGACCATAGGCCGAAAGTACGAAAGCGCGCTCAAGATGCACTCAAGAAGGTGCTTAAAAACCCTCCTCCCAGCCCTTCCGTAGACCACCCAGCAGCAGACCTGTGTGCCGAGACGGCGATGAGGAGCCTGGCCGAGATAGCGAATAAGGCTGCATTATCGAGGAAGCAGAAGAAATCTTCAGCAGAACACGACCCTGCGCTTATACATGCCTTGCAACTCGTCAAGACAATAGCAGCAGCGACAGGCGGCTGGCCAAGCGCAAATATCGAGGCTTTATGTGAGCTTTTGCTTAGCATTGCTAAGAGTGGAAATGACCATATGACAATGGCCGTTTTCGATATCTTCGAGATGATTTTCGAGGGTATGGCAGATGAGGTTGCCTCTACCAAATTGCCTCGCCTCCTTGAGATCATCTCCGAGTTGCGCCCCTCGGCCAATGACACGCAATTGCTCCCCCCTTGGATTGCCATATTATCACGAGGCTACGATGTCTCCGCACAGATGGAACCCGAAGAGACATTCCAAAAACTCCCAGACCTGTTTGCGATGATTTCTGAGTTTATGGAGTCCTCGTCGCATAATATAAGAATATCCGCGTCAGAGTGCCTAATTTCATTTATGGCGAACTGTATCCCGGATCAGGTTATCATCGAACCTTCAATCTATGACGAGAAGGTCCTTGAGAAGATAGGCAAAATTGCCGAGAACCTTCTTAGTGTAAAGTACCAGGCAGCTTGGATGGAGACATTTAACGTTCTCGGCGCTATCTTCGATGCGCTTAGGTGGCGTGCTAACCCGATGATGCTAAATGTCGTGCGAACAGTAGGCGAACTTCGTGGGAACGATTCTTTCATGGGCAAAAAGGAAGCAGATGAGGTTCTCGGCAAAGCGATTCGAGCAATGGGTCCTGAAGCTGTCCTCAGTGTCCTCCCTCTAAACCTCGTCAAGCCAGTTAAGGGTCAACCTGGCAGAGCTTGGATGCTACCAATTCTTAGAGACTACACCACAAATACGAACCTTCAACATTTCAAGACTGAATTCATCCCCCTGAGCGAAGCCATGTTCCAACGGGTTCTCGACAACGGGGATGCTGCCAAGACGATGGAGATCAAGATATACGAAACGCTGGTACACCAAACCTGGTCTATCTTGCCCGGCTACTGTGACCTACCCTTAGATTTAACAGTGGCATTCGACCAAGCCTTTGCTGAAATGCTTGCAAATCTATTATATAGACAAGTCGATCTCAGACTTGATGTCTGCCGAGCCCTCAAGGCTCTTGTTGAATCGAATCAAGCTGTGGCATCGCTCGAGGACGAAGATAACCTCATTCTTCGAAGCCGGGTTTCAAAGGAGGATGCTCAGAAGAACCTAGCCTTCTTAGGGGGCTTTGCCGGTAACCTCTTAGCAGTCCTCTTCAACGTTTACAGTCAGACACTTCCTCAGTCTAGGGGCCCCATACTTCAGACCATCAATGCCTATCTGAGCATTACCCCTGAGAAGGAACTTGTCGAGACGTTTGACCGTGTCAGTATGATGTTGGCCTCGTCGCTGAATGAAGCCAGTGACAAGGACAAAAAGGAGAAGGGCCAAAAGTCAAAAGACCCAATGCCTTCTACAAGCCAGACGTTGATGGATTTGGTAATCACCATGTCTGTCTATCTTCCTCGACAGAGCTTTGGACCCCTATTCAACATTGCTGCGCTCATCATTGTTAGGGATGACGACCCTCAACTACAGAAGAAAGCGTATAAACTAATTCCGCGCCTTGCTGATTCGGATACTGGAAAGATAGCGCTCCAGGAACGAAACGCAGAACTCCAGAACTTGATACTATCTAGTGCAGAAAAAGTCTCAGTTCCCGCGCGAAGAGAACGTCTAGCGGCTATTGCTGCGTTGGTGCCATTCATTCCTGACGACTCCCTTCATTTCGTCCCCTCGGTACTATCTGAGGTAGTCATTTGCTGCAAAGAACATAACGAGAGAGCTAGAACTTCGGCCTTTGAATTACTTGTTCTTATGGGCCAAAAGCTAGCGGATGCGAAAGGCAAGCCAATTGACAACAGCAAAGTCCCTCATATGTCTAAAGATGCACCGGCTGTATCTGCGAGCATCGAGGAATACTTTACCATGGTTAGCGCTGGACTTGCAGGTAGCACACCTCACATGATCTCTGCTTCCATTACTGCCCTTACTCGCATTCTCTACGAATTCCGGGAGACCATTAACCAAGAAGTGCTGAGCGACCTTGTACAGACCATGGATCTCTTCTTGACATCTAACAACCGAGAAATCGTCAAGAGTGTTCTGGGTTTCGTGAAGGTGTGCGTCATCAGCTTACCAACAGAGCTCATGCTCCCGCGCCTGCCGACGATGATCCCGAACTTGATGGTCTGGGCGCACGAGCACAAGGGCCACTTCAGAGCCAAGGTCAAGCACATTTTGGAACGAATGGTCCGTCGCTTTGGCTTTGACGCCGTCAATCGGAACTGTCCCGAAGCGGATCGGAAGCTCCTTACTAACATTCGCAAGATCAAGGAGCGTAGTAAGAGAAAGAAGGAAGCCGCTAAGGAAGCAGGCGACGAGGAAGATAACCAACAAAATGGCAAGAGGCGAGGCCGGTTCGAGAGTGAATATGACGAGGCGCTCTACAGCAGCGACGAGTCAGATGCCTCCGACGACTCGGATGCCGAAGTTCTCGGCCGATCCCGGAAGGCGCAAAAAGGCGGTTCCACATACATCATAGAGGATGAAGACGAGCCTCTGGATCTCTTGGACCGCAAGGCTCTCGCTAGTATATCCTCTACGAAGCCTGGCAAGTTGCGCAAGGCGGGCAAGACCAAAGCCAAGACCGATCTTGATGGCAAGTTAATATTGGGCGAAGATGACAGAGACGACGATGCTATGGTCATCGATACACCCGCTGGGAACGGAGAGGAGAGCGGTGTGGGAGCTTACGTCGCGGCTCTCAAGAGCAAGGACGTTGGGCGCAGAGGTCGGGGCGGACGTCTCAAGTTCTCCAACAGGAGAGGGAAGGACGACGATGAAGATGAGGAGATGGATGTTGATGAGAAGGACGTCTCTACCATCAAGTCGCAGATCAACAGGGGCGGCAGAGGCGGTGCTAGCCCTCGAGGATACCGTGGTGGGCGTGGCGGTGGCGCACGCGGAGGAAGAAGCGGAAGGGGAGGCATTTCTGCAGGGAGACGAGGTCTCGGAGAGGGGAAGAGACATGGCCCAGCCTTCGCAGGCAAAGTTGGGAAACCAAAGTCTCCTGGTAGAAGATGAGCAGGCAATTCCTCTTAGGATTGGGGTTGCTGAACCGAGTTTGATACCCGCTTGCAGTACATACTTGCTGCTCTCAATGGCTGTGAATAGGTATTCCGTATTTGCTGAACCAGTTTAGGGCTTTAGGCGTAGGTATGGATTATGAACACTTTCTTCTTTTCCAATATCAAAAGTAATGAAATGTCTTTGGTATTAATAATGTGAAGCCAAACCAATTCATGACCCTAAAATTCGGCAACGCGGAGAATATGTACGAGAAACGACTGTAGTAATGTTATAACGTCCCAATGACCCCCTATTTACGCTCCCAAACGCCATAACTTGATCTTTCACAACACAACATAACACTTCACAATGGGGAAAATTTATAATGTCACATCCCAACCGCTCTACCGCCAACCGACTAGCCAGTCTATCAGACCAACCCTCATCCTCACCCCCTTTTCGCTTCTCACCTCTCACTTCACCTGAACTTGCTGTAGATCACAGCAAAGATCAAGATCACCAGCACAGTGATAATAGCAATGGTAATCACCCGATTCGTAGCCATCCTGTCCCTCATTAGCTTCCCGCCAGAGAAATTTGCACAGGGGGAAGGACAAGTTCATTACCTACGAGCCATACCCCGCAGCGTCTTGACGCTGCGATCCACGTAGCCCTCGCTCTCGTACAGCACCTGGCCCGTATGCGCGATGCGCTCGCGCTGCGCGTGCAGGTCCGCCAGCGTGCCCGCGCCGATCGCCTCCGTCTCGTTCGCCAGCGCCTGCGACGACCGCAGCCGCTGCGAGCTGCGCTCCAGCCGGTCCGTCCCGGAAAGTAGTTGCTGCCGCTGCTCGAGTTGCACGTCTGTGGGAGTCGGGTTGTCCGTGTACCGCGACCCGAAGAGCGCTGCCCGGTCAGAGGCGAGGGAGCGGAGCTTGCGCTTGTAGCTGTCCACGTCCGTCTCGAAGTTTCGGAAGCGCTGGTTGATCTTCGGCCGCGAGGACGACGGGATGTTTTGCTTTTCGAGTCGCATTTGGCCGAGCTGTTTGTTTTACTATGTTAGAGATGGAGGGGTGGGCGGGTGGATGGGAATGGTACCAGTTCGTCGGCTTCCTCGAGAGCCCGCTCGGCGGCGCTGATGGCGGCCTTTCGCGGCTCGCCGCTCAGCTCGGGGATCTGGTCCAGCTTTTGGGTCAGGTCGGCTTGGACTAGCTTGAACTCGGCCTCGTAGCTGCCGAAGAGCTCGGAGCCGGCGTCGGTGTCGAGCGGGTTGGCCATGACGGTTATTGGTATTGTTTTACGTCGGGGCCTTGTTTCTTTTGCTGGTTGATCTCCTTCTCGGGACTCTCACGGAGAGTATGAGGATCTTGATCAAATGAAGAGAGCGTTGACGTCGTCGGATTAGGGGGACTATCTGCCTGCTTACTAGATTCGAGTGGGTTCTTCGGCAGGTGGTCTTTGTGATGTGGTTGGCTGGTTGGAGATATCGAAGCGAAGTGAAGTTGCAGGAGAGATCAGGTGTGTTGCGTAACAGGTACGGGGCGTTCGGCCTGTTTCCTGGATCCGTCAATTTGGTCCAGACCCAGATTCGAGTGGGGCAACCGTTTTAGATATAACCAGCCACAGATACCAGCCACGTTAAGTGGAGAAGCACATCTTGGACGAAAAATATTTCAACGATCTTGAGCTTGGATCCCTCCTCTCTTTTCCTTCTTTTTTTCTCCATGAAAGTTGAATCCCCCGGAAGCAGATAATTAGGCTCTGCGTTCTATTCTTCACGGACGTAGAGTTGTATTAGCCGGGCAGACCAAAATTGGAGCTTCTAAGAATTGGATGTTAGGCGGATTGTCTTCGGACTGCCGCCTCTGAATATTCGATCCCGTTGAGCCTCGACATTCTTTGATTAAGCAGGCACTGTTTACCCCATGTCTTCTGCCTTGGGTCCTAGTCATTAAAATGACGGCCTCGAATCACGAAATTTAAGTCCAGCGTGAATCGCTGAGCCGTATAGTGGCCCAACCTTTACTCGAGTAGTCCAGGGCTGTATGTTCTCGACTGCGCAATAATGGTATAATCGTTCACCACCAATACTAGCAAGCGCGCTAGAGTCTCAATCGCCACCTAAATCGAGATCAGGTATATGGTAACCTCTCATTTAGGCATCCTCCAACCCTATGGGAACATGTCATGAATGTTCGTGGCCGGCTGTAGACAAGGCGTTACAGCTGTCTCAGGACAATATGGGAGTAGTGGATCCTTGCCAATCGATGCCGCAACTTGTTTCAACGCGTGACCTGTGCCATCTAATAATAGGGATTGAAACCTGACCTCGAACTTGCCATTATAATACCTCATTTCAACGACGTCCTACTTTGGAGATCCGGTATAGCTACATCCTATTCAGCCAATCGACGTTGGCGCTATAAACATGTAAGTTTATAGGACAAGAACAGAAACCTGCAATTGCCCGAATTGTACATACATTCAAGGTGCTAAGCGGCAGACGCGGTTCACTTCTCTCCAATGTACCTACATACCTTCTACTAAGCACCTAAATGGTTACCTCATCAAAACCTCCATTCCAGCCATTCCCAATGGTATTCACAGCCACGGATTTGCCGATCTACCACGACTATTGAAGATGGATAATGCCGTGTGACCGTTTACGTCGCCAACTTACATAGCTAGTTCGCCGCCACCTTTTCGGGCTATGCCCATTCTCTTCCCCGCTAGCATCTCCAAGTCCTAGTATCCCCGGCATCCCCTACCATCTTCGTTTAGCCTTACTATTTCAATATTTCTTAATATTTATCAGATCCTAGGTGCCTAAATTACCACATCCCTCCAGTCGTCGCCCTCCTTTGCCGTACAGAAATCGATGACATCGTCAACTAACTGGGTCCCTAGGAAGAAGGTAGCCATCGTTGGCAGTGGCTCAGCCGGAATTGGTGCTCTCTGGGCTTTGAATCGAACCCACCATGATGTTTACCTCTATGAGGCGGATGACCGCCTGGGTGGTCATACCAATACGGTAGAATGGAAGAAGGGCAAATTCACTACTCTAGTGGATACGGGGTTCATCGTCCTCAACACGGCAACATATCGTTCGTAAACCACGAATCCATGGGCATGTGGCGTCACTAACCTTGCCCAGCAAACTTCATTAATTTCCTCAGAAATGTGAGGGTGAAGACTGTGCCGACCCAAATGACCTTCGGAGTCTCTAGGGATCGTGGGAAGTTCGAATGGGCAGGATCCAGTCTAGATTCCATATTCTGCCAAAGGAGGAATCTCTTCTCCTTCCGGATGTGGAGGTTGATCTTCGATATCATTCGCTTTAATCAATTTGCCCTGGATTTGCTAAAGGAGGACGACAGTGACTCCTATTCTAGTTCAAGTGGAGCTAGACCTATGGAGACTATTGGCCAATATTTGGATAGGGAGTGTTACTCCGAGACATTCCGCAATGACTACCTGATACCCATGACTGCAGCTGTATGGAGTACGAGTCCAGATAAATGCACATTGGAGTTTCCGGCTATCACGCTAGTTCGATTCATGTAAGTCCGGTCATTCAAACCGACTATAGTGTGGTCGCTGATTTTCATCAAGGTGGAATCATCACCTCTTAAGCACTATTGCTACTCGGCCAGACTGGCTTACTCTAGAGGGCGGCGCAAAATCGTACATTGATGCAGTGATGAGTGGGTTCCCACCAAACCACTTATTTCTGAAAACTGCAGTTAAACATCTCACCAACGACGCGGACGGGCGCGTGAGGCTCCACTTGGAAAATGGAAAGACAGAGGTGTTTGACCACGTGATATTAGCCACTCACGGAGATCAAGCCTACCAGATCATCAAGCCTTCAGCTACGGAAGAGGAGAAGGCCATTATGTCTTCGTTCAAGACATCGGAAAACACCTGTGTTCTCCATTCAGACCTGTCGCACCTACCAAGGCGTCAAAATTCATGGTCTTCTTGGAACTATCTCACTGTGTCTTCGCCTTGGACAGGCAGAGACATTGATCGGGTCTCATTGACTTATAACATGAACATCCTGCAGCATATTCCGAGGGAGGCCTTCGGCGACGTCCTAGTGACGCTTAACCCTATTCAGGAACCGAAACCAGGGACTGTGCAAGGGCGATACTCGTATTCACATCCTCTCTATAACCTTGCTGCGATCAGAGCACAACAAGCCTTGCCGAGAATACAAAATACAAGAGGAATCAGTTATGCGGGTGCCTGGACCAAGTACGGGTTCCACGAAGATGGGTTCAGCAGCGGGTTATACGCAGCCCAAGCTCACCTTGGAGCCAAGTTACCCTTCGAGTTCGTGGACTCAACGTATAGTCGCGGGAAGCAACCGAGGTTGGGGATCACAGACTTGTTCGTCAGACTCATCATCTTGATCATACAAGTATTCGTAATAGAAATGGTGGACAGGATATTCAGTAGGAGACATAGGAGGGTCCCCCCACGGGTAAACGGTGTGGGGAGAAGGGTGAATGGGAAACTGTCATAGTCTGGACTTTGGACAAAACCGAGACTATAAGTCGATAACGGAATTGTATAGCCTATAACCATATGTATCTTCTATGTACCAATAAAATCCTCATCATTATTGAACATATCAAACTACCAAGCATTTATGAATCCCGAACCTTCAAACATAACCTGAAGGCTAATAACGGTACGTGGGTACCTAAAATAAGGTAGAGTTACAGTGGGTAGATCACTAACAAATCCCTGTAAGCTTCCCGGACCCACCTAAAATTCCAGGGACCTCGAGCTTTTCGGCATGACCCCACAAATGGCACGATGACTTCTTACAATTCCCGAGCATTGAACTCGATATCCCAGAATGAATAGCCTCTACCAAGCCTCGTGGAGGTCGTTACGAGCGAGCACTTCGTCATGGGCATGCGAATCGTGTCGTCGGGCCCTCCTCCGGGCAAAACCGTCGACGCCGCGCCGAACGATTACGAATAGCGCCACGAAGAAGCAGCAGCAAGCTGCCAGCGCAGCGAGCGCGCCGTCGATGGAGCGTATGGCGGAGTACTACAGATACAAGAACCGGACAACAATGTATATCTCCTCCCAAGCGCTCTAGCCTCCCTTGCGAATTTGTGACTCAATGGCTGTCCTAGGTACTACACGCTTAGCATTATCCTCGGCACTGTCGCCTTCTCGTACGGATCGGTGCCTATGTACAAGATGGTGCACTTCCCTCTTCACTCCGACCTTCATACGCTCTGCGTCTATGTGTACCTAGATATTCTATTGCGGAGACTGAGCTAACGACTGGCCGCGAATTAGATCTGCCAAACCACAGGCTGGGGCGGCCAACCCGTACGAGCGCCCGGCCACGGCCCCTCCTCGAGCGACGCCGACTTCGACCCAGCATCCCGCCTCGTCCCCGTAACAGACGCGCGGCGCATACGGGTGACCTTCAACGCCTCAGTGTCGGACATTCTGCCGTGGAAGTTCGTGCCGCAGCAGCGAGAAGTGCGCGTGCTGCCCGGCGAGACAGCCCTCGCTTTCTACACAGCGACCAACAAGAGCGACAGCGACATCATCGGCGTCGCAACGTACAGCGTCACGCCCGCGCAGGTCGCGCCCTATTTCAGCAAGATCCAGTGTTTTTGTTTCGAGGAGCAGAGGCTAAATGCCGGCGAGACGGTCGACATGCCGGTTTTCTTCTACTTGGATCCGGATCTGCTGAATGATTTGAATATGAAAGGCATCAACGAGGTTACGTTGAGTTATACGTTCTTTAGTGAGTACAACCTACCTACCTTGCCTGTTCTTGGGGAAGGGGAGCGTTGGCTAACGAAATGGCAGAGGCGAAATATGATAATAATGGGTCCTTTAGGGGCTTCCCGACTACCTAGATTGTGTATAACGTTGTATAAAAATGTCTATATTACCACTTATAAACCTACACTGTATATTGCACGTTTGCTCCGGCGGAAGGCCTTTTGACCCGTCCCCTTGGCCGTTGTGGTATCGTACGCCTCGATCGCCACACGGGACCCAGCGAGAATCGTTTTACTAGATATCACAGTACCTTGACTGCGATCAAGTAGTTACCCCTGGATTTAATGAAGAATGGTTCTTGAAGTGCAGATTTGTTTCCCATGCAGGATTGGAGCCATATTCACTATTAAGCTTCCATTCTAGACCGACAAGTTTGATAGAACAAAGATTAATGCAGACTATAATACACCGTCTCATATATCTTATGTTCCTTCCAATGCTCTGTTATAGATCATCGTCCAAGATTCAAAGGAGCACTATACTTATAAGCCACAGTTCTACACCAGCCACATTCTTCCCTATCACATGAAATGCCCAGAAACATGACGTGGCTGAGCTATACCCTACCGGCTACGTCACTCCCACCTTAGCCAAACCTTCGCCCATCACAAGCTCTCTATCCTAGCTAAACAACAGCCTGATCGCAAACAGCCACCAAGTAGCGCATCTCTCCTCTAACCTGCTAAGCGCCTATTTTCGTCCCAAGATGAGCGCCCAAATCTAACAAACACTACCCCTTCTCTTTCACCTCTCCTCACCACAATAACCAAAGACCAAGCCATGGAAAAAGCCACATCCCGCCTCCGCCGCACCTTCGCCTACCCAACCGACGACGCCGACGACGGCCCATCCTCCGCCTCCAGCAGCGCCGAAGCCCTCGACGAGCAAGAGCAAGAAGACCTGATCGCGTCCCTAGCCCAGGAGAACGAGGCGCGCAACGCGCAGTTCCGCTTACTTCTCCTCTGCCTGCCCGCCGTGTCCGCGCTGCCGTACCTCATAGCTCTGGTGCTTCCTGGAAAAGATGGTGGTGGTGGTGGTGGTGGGAGCGATAGGTTAACGGCTCTGTTGAGCCTGACGAGCCTCGCGTCCACGGCGTGGGTGCTCTGGACACAGCCCCCGGGGGTGACGGGGATCCGGGTTTTGGATGCGTGGGTTAGCGGTGCTAGCACGGGCAGTGGAAATACCAAGAATACACCAAGGCAGAAGCAGAAGCAGGATAGAAGCGCACCTTTCTGGGCCGAGGAGCACCGACGTTCGCCGTTGGAAAAGTACCTTCCGTATCTTAACTTGGGGGTTTGCGCCGTGTTAGTCCTGACTGGATTTCTCTCGAAGTCGGCCGCCTCTCAAAGACATTGGGGTCACGTCGGCCTGAGTAATCTACCAGCCATCGTGTACGGCGTAGTGCTAGTCGCGAAGATGGTTATGGGTGGCGTAGACCCTGAAAGGGACCTAGGTGCGCTACGTTATGAATACAAGGGAGCTTAATGAGGGCCTATACCCACGTCGTCCCAATGGAATTGTAGTTTCCGAGAACGAGATAATAGCATAATTATTTTGCAACTGTTTTTTTTTTTTAATTTTCCTCTCATATAGTAGTCATCTAGTGCTCACTAGGCATCTATATCTTAATAACCTACTCCTAGAATGACGCGCGAGAGGTAAGCTCATAACCAACGCATGCTTTAGGTTGCCTTTTCTTTGTCTATACATCTATAGACTCATTAAATCGCAAGACTCCATTGCCCTTCAACAACCCATCAACGCCCTTAGGGATGGGAAATACATCCGCATGCAGATATGGATCCGTGGCCTGCTCGGCCGATTTGTCGACAACCAACGCTAGCCCATGAGATTTTATCGCGTCCACCAGAGCTGGGACCATATTCTAATCACAAAGGCATATTAGCGACTCTTCACATATTTGACAACCGATCTATTCTTCAGGGGTATAACGCACCAGTAATCGAGAGCAGCAAACCAGCCCCATGAAATTGTTGCTCTGCGCTATCCTCACCGTCTCCTTGACCGAAAAGGTTCGTCGCCCACTACTCTGGATCACGCTGGGAGATAGCATAGTCTCTTCCCGGCCTAGATCGTTGCAAAGAAATACGGGGAAATTAGGTTGCTTCCAGTTCAAGGTCGTGCAGAGAGATGGGTTATAGGAGCTGAATACCACCGACCGAACAGTATCAGGAGCAGACATCGTTTGCGCCCGTTGTTCCCTCGCATGATCAAATACTATAGTTAGTATAGAGTCCACAACGCTGTTGATGTTCACGGTCGGTCCAAGCCCGAACCTTCTCTCCTCCTCTTCCGACGGATAGATAATCTGGAGGTCAACATGCATCGAATTAGGAAGTAGAGAAAGTGCTTGTTCCAAAGAAACACCCGCTGTATTGAGAACTCGATGGACATCGGCGATACTGCTGACATCTTGCGAGGGTATGAAGGGAAGTTGGGCTCGGGTAGGGTTCGACGCTGTAACAGTAGAGAATTGCTCATAAGATAATCGCGAGACTGATACATCAATGCCGCCGCATTGGATCATCCACTGTGGCCATATAACAGGAATTCCATCACTAGTATGCTGGACGTATAGCTGAACAAAGTCGCCAGATAAGCTCGACCCAGTAACGAACATATTTGGATTCTGGTCGAGTTGGCTCGTAGCCTTCCAATAAGTCTCAAAGTCTGTAATCTCCAGTGGTGCTCCTTGGAAAGGTTTGATTACTTGAGTATTGAAGGTGATTTGGCCGATTGCCCGGAGTCGAGGGTCAAACAACGGAAGACAACATTTCCCTGAGCTACTCCAGGAAGCCCGGAATGTATTAGGAAGAGCAACTGTCTTCGCAATAATCTTCGCGCCGTACGTAGGGAAAACATCAAAATCAAGTGTGAATGTATCGAGATTGTCGACCTGAAAAGACACAAGTCGGGTATCCTCTTGGAAAGGTAGCATGATATTCTTCGGAATAAGATCTGATAGCTTAGAAGAGATGGTTAGTCGAGCAGCGGGATACTTGCTATCATGGAAGAACACCAGTGGGTGGTCCCCGTCTTCCTGAAAGCTAATTTGCACAACGGCTTTCGTGTCCAAGAAGTTATGTCCGTAACGTCGTAGAGGTATTATCGGAGGCGGAAGTTCAAGAATAGGAATGGCATCGGCATCGAGAGCCATAGGAACTGGAGTACTTTCGCTTCCCATGGGCGCCAGGAGAGGACCGCTTGTTTGCATCATCAGGGGGCTCGCCCCCTTCCCCTTCCCCTTTTGATACGGTGTGAGCTTTTGCATGCACTCTAGGTGTCCTTCCCATGCCGCATAGTACATGGCGGGCAAGTCCTTCTCGTCAACAATATTAGGGTCCGCGCCCACGTTTAATAGCTCCTCTAAAACAGGCACATTTCCCTCGCTTGCCGCATGCACTAATGGAGTCCAGCCGTATAGTTTGTCGATTTGGTCCAAATCAGCACCATGTTCCTGCAGCAAGCGGAGTAGCTGAGGAGTTTGACCTGATCGCGCTACGAGATGCTGTGGGTATAACCCTTCGGCATCAGGAAGTATCCGCGCGCCATGTTCCAGAAGCAGTTTGACTATATCGAGTGATCCGTGTTCGCATGCGAGGTTAAGTGGTATGTGGTCTGTCTCCGAAACGGGATCCAGACGAGACGAGGTAGCGAGTAGCCGCTGCACGCACGCAAGGTGGCCATGGATGATAGCGTGTATTAGTGGAGTAAAGTTGTCGTGGTCGATCAAATCGATTGTTGTCGGATCAGCTATACATCAACTTTAGTACCGCTTCGTCTAGCTTTCGGTGTATAGTGTCCTTACCTTGGAGAAGTAGATCGAGCATATCCAACCTTCCATGCATACTAGCATAATGCAGCGGTACGCGCCCATAGACATCCGTTCTGTTGACCTCGACTCCTCCTGAGAGACCAACGTTCAACACAAAGGAGTTACCATAGATAGTGGCTTGGTGGAGGCAGTTTCGCTCATTGATGTCATCTTCAGATCGGATATCAACGAGTCCGGTCTCTAACAAGACCTCGAGCGATGCTTGTGGCGCCTCGTGGATAGCAGCAAGGAAGGTCCGAGTTACCCTTTCCATCAAAGAAATATCCATCCCCGATGGCGAGCTGGAGCCGGCTCGCATCCTTGAGAGAAGGTCTCGCAGGGATTCCAGATTGCCGGAAATTGCAGTGTCAAGTAGAAGACTATCTGCGTCGCCTTCATCGGTTCCGAGCAGGTGCTGACTGCTCACCATATGTTCCGACCGCGCTTCGAATGGGACATGGTCCCCATCTGCCCAAGCCCCAAGCTCTTGCAGGCTGGTCGTCGCCTGGTCCGACAGTTCACTGATGACGGTTGCATTGAAGAACGGTTGTACCTCCACAGCACGCGAGAGATAGAGCTCCTTTGTCTTAGACTTTGATGTTTTATCCCATTTCTTGAGAATCTTAGAGAAGGCAGTCCCATTGATTTCGACAAACTGCTGAAGTTTATTCAGGTCGTTGGCAAATTGTTGGAACCCTTCTTCCAGCGTCGTGAATTTGGCCGACCGTCTAGAGACTCCCTGGCGGGATTGTAGAACTCTCTTCTTGTCCAGTAACGTCTTGAGCCGGATTTTGAGCTTGTTTGGTGTTAATACCAATGGCGGGAGTGTGTGGTAGTTGGTGGCAGGTCTACTTACTTCCGCTTCTTTCTGGAGGTAGAATGCGTTTACTTTCTCCAATTCTCGTTCCTGCGTAATGTGAGTGCTACTCCTACGACACGTCTCTCCAAAAAGAGTAAATGATAAGCCTTACTAGTTGAAAAAAGAACTTTGCTTTATTCGCCTGCAAAGCAACTTGGGCGTCTACCGGCGTGGGAGTAAAGTGAGGGTCATTTTGGGCGCTCAAAGTCGGGGTAGCAGAGAGCTTCTTAATGAGCTATTGGCTGGTGTTAGTGATACAATCCCACTCTGCGAGCAACATGAATTGCATTCGAGATACATGTATAGTACTAATGAGGATTGGGCTCCTCTCTGATGAGCTTGGACCTGGGTCTTCCAAAATCCCACGGGGAAATATGCACTATTGACTAAAGTAAAACAGCTAGAAGTGATTGTTTACGTACTTTTTTGAGCGCCTTGTAGTTCACGAAGCTGGCAGCATATTCTGGAACTTCAAGCTGACGCTTCTGGATTTGCTTACCGAACTTCCTGAAGAGCTATTAGTAACCCCTGCTGGCGTACAAAGCGGTTCTCTACCGCTGTAGTCAAGGAGACAGGAACGCAGCCCAAGGCAGACGGGTTAGGACTTACATGGTGCGGCAGAGGCGCCTGCAACCAGCCTGTGAAGGCTGTTTACTTGAACGGAGGCCTCAAGACCGGCAACAAAATCGTGTTTCAATAGATATAACGCCAACGGCTGTTTTCCGTGTGTAACTAAATGCAGGGGAGCGGGTTGTACCAGGGGAGGCTTAGAAGAGTGCAGACTGGTGACACGGTAGGGTTAACGTAAGATACGGGGGCCTGAGCAATCAATATGTATCTCGAGTCTTATGGCTACCTGGCCGAAGAACATCGAGTAGGTGAGAAGGGCAAAAGGGACAACGTAGTTGATAATCAGACGTAGGTAGCACCAGATGGACTAATCTCCGGACATGTGGCAATTCCAGAAGAGGGGTGTGATCCAGTAGGGCGCGAGCTTGAATAGGTTTCCCGCCCAACTTGCAGCAGCGTTTGAGTATCAGCCACTTTCTCGGAATACTGCATAAAGAGCCCAGGTTAGACCAATGTAATGGGAACGAGAACACCGGGAGCTTAATAAACGTAATAAACATGCTATACCTTGTAGACTGGGTCTAAATTCCCACGATCATGGAACCAACAAGTGGCGGCGGACGGAAGGGTCACGCTCACGACGATCTGACCGGTCGTATAACAGCGCCTCGGTACTGAAGTTGGAACTCCAGGCAGCTAGAGCCGTTTGGTACGACAATGTGCAGAGGAGCCCAAGTAGGTATTGGGTATACGATCCAATGACTGTCGCTGCACGAGGAGGTGGGGGTCAAATGGGGTGGAATGTAATGCCGTTTCCTGCATGAAGCGGCTGGTGATCCCGCTGAAAGGGCTTATAACAGCTTTTCCCAGCAGGTAGCAGAAGGAGCAAAGCGTCTGATAGGTTCAAGAGTCGCGGGTGTGACGCAGGAGAAAGGTGATGAGGGAGTGCCCCAGACTTTAATATGGTGATGTCGAATCCCGTGGAGGGGTCGATGGGAAGGTACCTTACAGGAAAAATGGAGAATCTCTCACACGCCGAACTGCTTCACGACGTCAAAGCCGTACGGCACTGCAGATTCTGGACAGGCTTGGGGTCTCGAACGCCGAGGAGCTAGTGGTGACGATTTGCTAGCTTCTAGCAACCCTGCAGACTACCGCGCTACAACGACGTACGGACATATGAGAGTTCGCACAGGCTATCGGACTGTGGATCGTAAGGCCGAATACATATCTCGAGTCGAGTGAGCGCCGTATTTCGTACGTAATAGGTCTTGTTGTGCCCCGTCGTCAGTTTTGATGCGAGCTTCTAGATTGATAACAAGCTTTTGGAGCACTGATGTTTTTTTAGAGGGCAGTTGGGACACTCTTCTCATGTATTCCCACAGTGGGGCAACTAGCAGCCGGAATCCAATCCATGGATGCGACTAGCTACCGTTCTTTGTGGTACTTTACGGTTACTTTCGCTGACTTATTCTCACCTGTCTACCTATCACAGGTAGCTCGCGGCAAAATATCTGCCGGACGTTGGAAAACTTGAAAAGGTAAGCCGGGCGTATCCCATTCGAATATACTTCACGATCCTGTGGTCATAGCGGATAGATATCCCCCGAATGAATCCTGGCACAAGTACTGAGTACCGGACACTTGATTTCTGTTTTTCGGAAATGGGCTGCAGATGTAGCTTCTTCCATTGCAGCTCAGCCCCACAAAGTGGGCGATCGATCCACTTTGCATCGCAGCTACATTTTCCCCTCTCCTCTTTCCCATTCTCATTTTCGACCAATGAGATTCCCCATCTTCACCCCGTGGCCTTCGACATCTCATGCACGAGGCTGAGTGAGGATAGCCGGGGTGGTCTCCGCTCCCGGGATCGGTCGGCAAGTCCCGGTCCTCCGCCGTCCTCTCCGCCCGCTTCATCATCACAGACCTCCTCGGCGGGAGACCTCTGCGACATCCTCCATTGCTGCTAGAATTTTGACTTCCTTATTCTCTTTCATTTAATCGGTTATGGCATATTGCAATGCCGAGCTACACATAGTAATACTTTCCCCTAGTAAGTTTCTATAGCGCGAGTCATGATCCTTCATAAAATACTTATATAGAATGACAAGCTTTAGTATTAGATCGTTGCCTTGGAAGAGGATTATCCTGAAAATGACGTCACATGCTACCTCTGCGCCAAGTGCTTATGCCACGCCTATCATATTATCATAGCTGTTTTATCTCTATTAAAATGCCATTTCCCCCTTCACAGCCAAGCCACCCCACCCCCAACGGCGGCTCTACTCTTTCCCCAACGTCGTTTCTTATACGTAGAATTGTTGTAGTTGGGATTTTCGCACTTAGTTTTCTCCTACAGCTTAGATATACTTTTCCGTATTTAAGCGCATGGGTTAGTATATCTGCTATTCTCCAACTATAACGGAAGAGACAGTAAGAATCAGAAGTGTACTACCAATGTGACCAATGATGATGCTTTAAAGCTCGGTTCTCGGGTGTTATATGTTACGAACCAAGACGGTTTATATAGAGGACTACGAGTCTTTGGGATGTTAATATCGAAGTATTCGAATCTTCTATAGCGTCTAGCGTTCCCTCATAAAGCATTTACGACGACACGATTGGTTCTATCTACTTGGGCCTGAACCACTAACTGCCTATTGCAGAAGTCTAGGTCTTAAATGGGCTTCTCGCGAGAATTCAGTAACTAGGCTAGCATGTGTCATTTGAGGTCACTTTGGAATAGGCTGTTAAGCGATGTCAGTAGGGGGTAGTATCCATACCTATTTTTTACTGCTAGTCCTCGAACGGCTCAAGATGGTTGTTAGCCATGCCGAGTGGTATTATTTAATACCTAAGATATGTTATAACTCCCTTGTGTGAGGTATCTCATCTGTGGTCTCGGCGGGTTGGTACTGTTACAAGAAGGGTGACGGAAAGGGGCAGTCAGCTGAGCTCGGTTGGCAAGGAAATAAGAGATAACTTCAGATAGTGGACTAGAGACGCCATATGGGTTATAGTCAATACAAGAGGTGTGTATTTCATTATAATATACACCGCCGTCCCCCAAATCCCATACAGAGACACGCATTGAATGCCATATCGCCGTGGTTCCCCCTCTTGCAAAGGCATATGGTATATACTCGTTGATATTCAAACAGTCTTACACTATATTCACGAAGTATACAAAACGATCGTTCGCTCCCTGGATACCTGCCTCTACCGTTTAACTGGGGTTAAATACACGTAGAGTGGGATTCTATAGCCATATTCGATGGTGAGTGACAGGTCTATTTGGTGGCCCTGAAAATGGGCCAAGTTGAGAAAGAAACAAGCATAAACTGACCTGTCCCAAAGCGCAAATGACCTCTGCCTCTCAATCCACTTGTCACTCTCTTCGGCAAGCTTTAGATCAAAGTCGTAGATGATGCGGGCTAGAATCAAGCGCATTTCGGCATACGCAAGGCTTCGCCGCACGAAAGGTGTTAGTCGAATCCATACATCTGAAGACTTGGGATTGTCTTACTTGCGTCCAATGCAATTCCGCGGCCCGACATTGAAAGGCTGTAGCGAGTCAAGCCTATTCCCTTGCTTAGCGGCCTCTTCAGAGGTGACTAAGAATCGCTCGGGTTTGAAGGCCCATGGTTCGTTCCAGTTCTCTTTGCTGTGGTTCATTGACCAGTGCTGGACCTCGACAAACGTCTATACAGATATAGGAGGTAAGCTTATCTACTCGCCTATAAGTCTTAAGGTAAGCACTTACACCGCCAGCTACGAATTGACCCGCAATCTGCTCTCCGCCAGGAGGTACTATTCGAACCAGACTTGACGTGACAGGAGGGTAAAGTCGCAGTGATTCGTTAAGGATTGCAAGCATGTAACTGAGCTTGTTGACTGAGTTAATGTTGATTTCGTCAACACTCTTGAATGACGACCGGACTTCCTGCTTAAGCTTTTCCAGGACATTTGGATGGGCTAGCAGGAGATATGTAGCGCCAGATAGTGTGGTTGCCGTTGTCTCAGATCCAGCCAGAACGAGAATGAATGCATTTGCGGACAGCTTCTCAAATGACAAGCCCTATTCATTTAAAAGATGATTAGTTGATATCCCGAGTAAAATCGGTAAGGGAGAAGGTCCAATTTACCCAGTCTTCGCGTCTCTTAACAAGACCTTCGAAAAGATCGTCGCGCCCCTTATCCATCGCCAATCGTGTCCTCACCATGTCGTCGGTATACTTCCGCACTCTGTTAACAGCATTCTTACTAGCCTTGACTATGATCTGCACAAGTTCCCCTAGTCCGGCATAACTCATCGCTACCATGACGGCGCCATATCGCACGCTTCTGAAAATGAATTCGATCCAGGGATGATAGTTAATGTTCTCAAGGCAGCGGAAAGACTGCCCAAAGACGAGATCGCCTACGATATCGAACGTGGTCCAATTGTACCAAGCCTCGATATTCAATTTATTCTTCCCGTCACCACATTCCTCATGTAGTCGCTAATAAAATTCAAAAAGTCAGCTGAGATTTTCGCTTCAGGGGGGAAGTTGGGCTGCCCGCTCAACTTAAAACGAGATAAAAAAAAAAAAAATTTGAACTCCGCCATTCACCAACCTTTAGCAGAAGATCAATGTATTTCGCAATCATAGATTCCTGCTCGCGCATCGCGCTGTCGGAAAACCCGTGGGAGAGCGCGCGGCGAAACCTTGAATGCTCTTCACGGTCTGCGTTGATGATTGAGGTCGGGATGTCACGAATCGTCCTGTTAAATGTAGCCGCCTTGGACATTTCTGTCATGCTGCTCTCCGACCCGACGCGATGGCCGTAAATGTCCTTCCATGCCCTCACATCGGTAAATGAGAGGTGGTTCGGGCCAATACGGACGATGGGTCCATATTTATCGTGAAGCCTCTGAGTGTGAAAGGCTTGAGAGCCGGTCGCGTGTCGGATTGCCCATGGTAATGACGATGCCCTATGGAGCAAGGGACCGGGGAAATTCCTGAGTGGATGAAAGTAGAGATTGTAGATGATTTGTGTAACTTGATATGCAAGTATCTGTGCGACTCAGCCCTATATTAGTTATAACTCTATTCAAATTCTCATCTCTGCAGAGCATACCAGGCCAACCGCGAGAACACCGTATTTGGTGGCGCTAGACGTCCCGACGTCCAAAAATTGCGATAGCTTCGACATTATAATTCACATGCAATAGAAAGCAAAAGAACAAGAATTATACCATCACATGAATGAAGGCGACGAGAGCGCGATATGCAGATGACGCACATATGTTTGCGCAAATGTTATGTATGCGCTGTTCTCATCTTCCTATGCGCAAAAAACTTGTGAAAACGCCGGCAATCTGATATTATATACGTTTCACCTGGTGATAGTGCGGGGCAATCTAAAGGCCGGGTTCATGGAAGCGAGGTCTAGAAGAGCGGAAAGCTGTACCACACTCTCGCCTCGGGGGCTTGAACCATCCGGATCTACGCGTGCCGGTGGTAATGCAGGACATCATCGTGCTGGACCCCGGGGAGTACAATACGGATACGAACGCACGCCAAGCGGCCAGCCAATCAGATCATTTCAATTTGTTTCACGCATCTTAGGCATCGATGAGGAGTAGCTTGTGAGGATCACCCGCTTTAGGTAGGACGATCGTAGAATTCATTCTGCCCATACTACCTACTTGTGGTGTCTTCACGCGGACCCGGCTCAGATATCGGACCCGGCTCAAATATCAGACCGGCAAGATTCATCAAACAAAAGGAAATATGTTGATGGAGAGCTAATAAGGACACACCAGACTCCTTGCGTCATTCAACATTTAGCATACCCATATTGCCACTCAAACATACCCCAGAACTCTAGCTCGCCTATTTACTACTGCCACCAGATTTCTTCTCGGAGCTGACTAAGCTATCAGCCATAGCATCTGCCGTAGCTTGCTTAAGCCTTTCAGTATCCTCCATCTTGATCGCACCGCCGTTCTTCTCCTTCGTATCCTTTTCGTCCTCGCTGTCCCCGAGGCTGAAAGGATCATTATCTGTGATCGGGTTGGGGTCGACTGATGATAGAGGTTGCCATTTGCTTTGCTTGCCGGGAGGTGGAGTCGCGCTGCTATCTTTCGGCGGGATTCTTGGAGAAGCATTGTACTGGTCAATATCCTCTACGCCCTCTTTGAAGGCAACCTTGCGACCCTCGGGCTTAGGAGATGTAGAGGGTGGTGGTCTGTAGACACTAGGATTGCTTGATGGGCGGTCTTGAGATGACCCTACGTCTTAGTTAGCTGCCCATTTCCCACACAACATAGTCAGATATTACTTACTCCCATCTGGGTGAAGCCTTATTCCTGCAAAATCGTCACTGAGGACTTGCGGGTCGGCGTCGTAGCGGTGATAATCAGCACTCCTACGTGAGCCCTCTCCGCTACGCCTGCCCATTACGTTTTGACGTTGGTGCTTAGAAGGTTGCGTCTCATCCTCATTCTCATCGTATTCCCCGTCGATCTTCTTCTTTAGATTGGTGAACCAGCTGTTCACCTTAGTCTGAGTCTCGATGAATCCTTTACGTAGGTTTTCTTTAATGACAGGTAGGTCGTCGTCGATGAAGCTATGCTCTCGGTCGTACATTTCGTTGGGCTTCAGACCCGTTTCTTGTCGCCGATACTGGCCACCAGGGCCGCGGTTCGTCGTCCTTGCTTCATAGGCACCAACGTTGTCGTAATGCTGCGCAAGTTGTCGGGCGTAGAGTTCGTCCGCCTCCAATTGGGACATGGGGCTTCGAGTGCCAGTTGGTCGCGGGGGTTGAGGTGGAGGGATTTCTTCGCGTACAGGGTCATTCTGAACGGCATCGGGGTCGCTCATTCCTTTTTTTCCTGGTTAATAACAGGTATTCTGATAGCAGGTAGTATTATACACACCCAGAAGGGCATTGAAAGCTGGATCAATTTGACCACCACTCGCAATCAGAACAGCCTTGATAACGGCAGTCTCGATGTTCGGAAAAGCCTCCTTGAGAATCAACTCATTCTTCTGTTGCTCGGTAAGTGGTCGAGGAGGCTTCGGGGGTGCAGCTTCTTCGGTGGATGGAGTTTGGTTGGTCGTTGTCGAAGTTGTAGTTGTGGCATGGGCGCTATCGTCACCAAGGACGCCAGTCTCCTGAATATCATCGTCGTCCATCTCAAAGGGGCGCACAGTGGTCGGAGACTCGGGCGCTGTGGTAGACGGATTGGTCTTGCTCTATAGTACCAAATGCGACGTCAGTAAAAGGGGTCAAAATGAGAATGCATATTGCGACATGTTGCATAAAATCGTGTATATTTCACATGGGACTTACCGTATCAGTCGGAGCTGACATCTTGATCGGATCTAAGAGGAAGAGGTAGAATAACCGGTCGCTACAGGAAATAAATAACAAGAAACTAATGTTAGATTGTCGTTGCAGGTACGATTAGGAATGAAAGTCGTTTGCCGGTTCGGGTCAGGTAAGAGTAAAACAGGAGAGTTATAGCAGGTGTTAGTGATACAGCTCTGGCTCATGCACCCTCTGATATCTCGGCCTTGAGGGGCAACTGCCTAGGTGAGTTGCGACGTGCATGACGTTCCCCGCCAGCCACAGGGCTGGGCGGGTGCCTAAAACGGACAATCTGGACTGCGCCACAAATTCCACGAATAGGCTGGTTCCACTGGCCAACTGCGAATTTGGAATATATTGAAAGTCACACAATTGGCTCGACGGATTCACAGCTCGAGGTGCTTTGCAACCAAAAGCTTCAAGTACATAGAAATTTAGCAAGAACCAGGAACATATTGATGTTCCATCTGCTCAATAGGACTCCCTGGCCGGCATCCATGCTTCTATGCTGTTCTATGGTACGCAAACTCATCTACCTAGGTGGTTGTCTACGTAAAACACTGAACTACATGTAGACATGTAATCTAGGTAGCAGTGGGTTTATATTCGGTATATTCAAGTATACGCGATATAGACCTAGAGCTGAAATAGAAGCAGCTGGCCAGCAGAGCCTCCAGGACTTGATTTTCATAATACATAATGGCGGAGTTCGACCTAGATTCGAATTTCATCCCTGCTCTTCATAAACCCTCAGCGTTGCTACCCATCGCCAAACACCACGATGCCCTGCTCTATCTGATCGAGAAGAACCCTGTCACAATCGTTGTTGGCCAGACGGGTTCCGGCAAGACCACTCAGATCCCGCAATTTCTTGAGCATGCGGGATGGTGCTCCGATGGCAAGATAATCGCTGTTACTCAGGTAAGATACGATATATCTCATCTATATTACAGGGTCCATACTGACTATGACAGCCCAGAAGAGTAGCGGCTACCACTGTTGCGATTAGGGTTGCTGAGGAATATGGTTGTGAATTGGGCAAAGAAGTTGGCTTCTCTATCAGATTTGAGGACGTAACATCTGCTGCGACCCGAATCAAATTCTTAACAGATGGATTACTCATTCGAGAAGCCTTGGTAGACCCGCTTCTATCGCGTTACTCGGTGATCATGGTTGACGAAGCCCATGAGAGGTCAATAAGCACGGATATCCTGCTTGGACTTCTGAAGAAAATCCGGAAGCGAAGGCCAGAACTACGAATAATTATCAGTAGTGCTACCCTACAGGCCGAAGATTTCTTAAATTTCTTCTCAGAGCAATCCGATAGTCGAGAAACTTCAAATGACGAAACGAGTAAGATCGGCTCGATCATCAGTCTCGAAGGTAGAACGTACCCTGTGGATGTCCTCTATCTGGAATCGCCGACGGAAGATTACGTCGAAAAGGCGATATCCATAGTTTTCGACATCCACACCAAAGAACCGGAGGGCGACGTTCTTGTCTTTTTAACAGGCCGTGAAGAGATCGACACGGCCGTCCAAGCTGTTGCGGAACGAGCAGCCCAACTGCCTCCGGCCTCTCAATCAATTTTGGCTCTACCACTCTATGCGGGATTATCAACGGAACAACAGATGTTCGTGTTTGACAAGCCGCCTGAGAATACAAGGAAAGTCATCTTCTCCACCAACATTGCCGAAGCATCAGTAACGATCGACGGTATTGTCTACGTTATTGATTCGGGTTTTGTAAAGCTGAGGGCTTTTGACCCGAAAACTGGTATCGAATCGCTTACAGCAACACCCGTTTCGAAAGCGTCAGCATCGCAGCGTGCGGGAAGAGCTGGTCGTACAAAGCCCGGAAAATGCTTCCGGCTTTACACGGAAAAAGCGTTCCTATCCTTACCTGACGCGAATATCCCGGAAATACAGAGATCTAATCTGGCCCCATTCATCTTACAGCTCAAGGCGCTTGGTATTGATAATATCGTGCGCTTTGATTACCTGACACCCCCACCTGCGGAGCTTGTGGCTAAAGCCATGGAACTCCTTTTCTCTCTAGGCGCTCTGGATGAATACGCCAAGCTCACGAAGCCACTGGGTATGCGCATGGCAGAACTCGCGGTTGAGCCCATGATGGCAAAAACACTATTAACGGCTGCTTCGTTTGGTTGCTTGAGCGAAATACTGACGATAGCGGCGATGACCAGTCTCGGCGGTTCCATATGGATCCAGAGAGACGGAGAGAAGAAGCAGATGGAGTCTTCGCGAAGGAAGTTCGCTGCTGAAGAAGGCGACCACTTAACGCTTCTAAATGTCTACCAGGCATTCATAACCAAGGGCAAGAAAGAGTCGAGGTTCTGTCACGATAACCACCTTAATTTCAAAGCTATGACCCGTGCCGTGAGTATTAGGGCACAACTGAAACGCTACCTGGAACGGTTCGGAATAACGGTGGATGAGAGCGTCAAGACAACAGTCGCCAACAAGGGAGAACAAATTCGGCGATGCCTCACAACAGGTTACTTTGCCCATGCCGCAAGAATGCAGCCTGATGGAAGCTTCCGCAACGTCGAGGGTGGCACAACGCTCTATGCACATCCTAGTTCTCTGATGTTTAATCGCAAAGCTGATTGGGTGATTTTCCACGAGGTGATGGAGACCGGCACCAAGATCTTTATCCGCGATATCACCAAAATCGAGAAGGGGTGGCTTCTCGAGTATGCGTCAGGGTATTACCAGCTGAAATCCTGAAAGCGACGAAAAGCAATTGGCCCGCCTTGTTTCGACAATGAGGTCCATTGTAGTCGAGTCCAACTTTGCTTGTGAGACTGATACGGACCTACCTGCCTTAGGGAGGAGGTAGTTATGATTGTTCGTTAAAGAGAAGCAAGCCATGAAACGGCACCAAATTGAATCTAGACAGTTGAGGCTGAGACATGCATGGCCCAATCGCAAGGGCTAGTTTTAAAAAGAAACAAACCTTCCAAGGTTACCGTTAGCTTGGCCAGGCTTGGTCAGGCTTGGTGCACTGGCTAAGCTTTTGAATGGCGATTCCCGGCCCTATGAAATCTTGATTACTGTATCCTACCTACCTGATGAGTAGTAGCACGCACGGTGGGATCAAACCGTCGGACTCGATGGGCTAACTGCACCTATTTATAACGAACACAAAGGATCGCTGGTGAATTGCGAATTGAGCCCCTCTTTTGCATCAGTCGAGCAGTCAGATTCGAATAGGTCGTCATCATCGTGACTTGTCAATGATATATCTTCCTGTTCTGTTAGTGACCGACATAAGCGTTGGCGATCTGACGAAAATCCGCATGTGCAATCCGAGATTCCCTCCTCGTACGGTCTATCATCTCAAGGGGCCAGTAAAGGGGATAATTGCGGAGGCCTCGAGCCCTGAATCGAGCCGACAACTTCGCTAACTGGCAAAGTTCAAGCAACGTAGCCAAGGTACCCGAAAAGGGGGCTAGAGCACCAACCTCTTTTGGGACTAGAGCACGGAAACCATGTCCCCTATCAGCGTCTCTATCTGGCCGCGTGATTGGACAAACACTCGGTTCCTGCATTAGCTCCCCTGGCTGATGTCAGGGATCGTACAGTATTGATCTGCTTGCTGCAGCCACCGACATGCGCCTTCCTTCTAATGAATACTGGGGCTTGCGAGTCCTGAGGACAGAGCCCTTAACCCGTTTGGAATTCATCCCCATCTAAACCCAATGGGATGCACCCTCCACAACCCCTTCATTCATTTCCGCCATATTAATTGTGATTCGTCCGTTTCCCTGATCCCCGTCATCCAGAGATACATTGGCGTTGTACTCGGTCAATCACCTTCTTTTGTCCCTTCTCGCACCTATTCCTTTCTCTCCTTCATCCTTATTCATCCACCGCCTAATCAGGAGTTCGACGACAATCGGTCAATAGACCTAACTGCCTGCCAGCGGGCGTGCCGTTCTTTCAGAGCTAACCTACAGTCATTCTTTTTGCCCAACCATAAGTCATTCATTTTGGCCTTGTGTCACTCAGGCGTTAGTGTTGAGACGACGATTTCGTAGAATACTATTCGGTTCCATATTCACCTAATTTTCGAGATCGACGAAATATTGCTCCTAACCTATCATTCGACCCTGACGATTCGCTCTATACGATCTGGCATGATCTCGAACCACATGCTCTAGAATTTCGCCAATTTCCGGTTTTTTCAGTCAAGTTGTAGGACTGGTTTGGTTTAAAGAGAAGGAACCGAGTGGGCGTAGTTTGACGCGATGCCGGGGCACCATTTTCAGGCTCGTGGCCACGGCCACAGCCATCACCACTTTCATTCTAGAGCATTGCATGTAGAGGTGGAACAACCAGGTCAGCTGGAGACGAGAGGAGAGTTGCCCGGTCCTGGGTCACAAGTGGCCGATGCCATTGGTCGAATTGTTCCTAGGGAAAACATTTATGATGAAAAGCCAGTCGGTGGTCAGACAACGCTTCCGATCGTTCTTGGTGTTTGGTGAGGAACTAATGTCCGCTTAAGTCTAACTCGTACAGCACTAACATGACTGTAGCATACCTCTAGGACTTGCACTTATTGTTCTGGCTTACTTACATCACCGGACAACGCAGAGACAAAAGAGGGAAGATGCGGCGGACAAGTACAAGTCAATGGACTTCGGGCTTGAGGGTACTATGCCTGGGAAAGCAAACAAGAGGCGGAGCGCCTTCTTTGGAAAGGAAAAGGAAATGAACCACAAAGTCCAACTTTCGATGGATATGAATCTCTCTAGTCCTTATCTACTGCCGCCTAACCTACACAACTCACGAGAGTCATTGAATTCTCTTGCGAAGAGCCTTCACAATGAGGACCCCTACCGACCTGTTACCAGCTACGGAGGCAGCGATGTCGGATCTTTACGATCATTCCAGAAGCCTGAGAGGGACTCTTCGGTCTCTACAGGCAAGAATAGACCTGCCGACCTTCCTCTTCGCCAAAAGTCTCTCCCGTCACCTCTCCAACAGCTACCTTCCGTTGCGAAGCCTCCATCGCGTCGTGAGTCTGCTGAAGAGGTCCCTGCTCTGCCTGCAAAGAATGAATTCCGCTTTGTCGATGATGACTCTACCGTCCCTCAAGTTCCCGAAATCCAAGAACCTCCGCTGGCTCTTACGCCTGGTCTACCTAGGGAGCCGGCCAATCATTCTCGACCTCTTTCCGACGAATTCATGAACGCAAAACAGTCAGATGTTGCCGTTTCAGCTAATCATGTGGATTCTATGGCTCTGCCGAAGTCTGAAGCCCAAGGCCTTGGTATCGTGGACGCTCGTGCTTCTCAGAACTCGGCAGATATGTCGAAGGATGCCAACTCGCTTCCCGCAGGCGCGCGTCCGCCTAGGAAGGAATCGCTTCCTGTCGGGTCGGAATTTGCCCAGGAATACGAAGATTACGCTGCGCATTTCCAGGTCGATAGTCCGGACCACGGCAACATGCAACAGCACGGAGATGAGCAGGAGTACCCGCATTCGGCTGGTCTAGGTGTTCCGGAAAAGAACAACCACAGATTATCGGTAGGATTCAGGCCTCTACCACCTGAGGACTTCCTCGAATCTGAAGACCCCGAATTCAGGGCCAACAGAATTCGATCTTTCTACAAAGAATACTTCGAGGAGACAAAGGTGGACCACGGCAAACCTCCGCCGATTCCACAGCAGGCACAACAGGCAACTTATTACGAAGACTACGACTCAGGCTACCTCGGTGACACTGCATTCTTCGATCCTGATAGTAACGCATTCGTTATGCCGTATGCACAACCTGTCACTCGTCGTGCTATGACACCGCCTCCAAGCAACAGACGGCCAATGCCTGGTCCCGGACGACCTGGTCCACGTGGACCTCACGGACCTCCAGGTCATGGTCCTCATGGAAGCATGAACATGCCTGGACCTCGTGGAAGACCTAGGGCCGGCTCGACAATGTCAACCAGCAGATGGGCAAACATGAGCCCACGCCCTGATTCCTCAGCTTCTAACCCGCGCTTCATGGGTGGAAAGCCCCGGAAACCGATGCCGCCTCCTGCCGCCCTTAACACATTGCCTACCCCCTCCAAGCTGAAGGACGACTCGTTTGCTCTTATGGGTGCCATTGAGTTCGCTCCTCCCCCTACTTTCAAGGATGTCGCAGTTGGCCGGTCACAAAGCCCGCTTGGTGAACGCAGACCTTATCAGTTAACCACGGCGATCCACTCGCCCCTGGTCAGTGCCTTCGAAGAGACTGCAGCGCTACCTAGCCCGTAAGTACATATCTTAACCCATATATGTGAGTTATATCTAACATGAAGTAGCCATCTCCTCCGTAAATCGGGTACATTTACTGCCCTTGACTTCGCTCCGCCGCGTCGGTTTAAGGATCCAGACTCGATGAGCGACTCAGGCAGTGTTGTCAGTGTCCGTAGCGGTATATCGTCTGCTAACCTCAGCGCTATCCGTGCCGGTGCTGGCAGAGTCAGTCGTCTACCTGGTGATACTGTTTTCACTCAGGCTGCGACGAACAACACCCTGAAGCCATCGTGGAACATGAGGGATTAGAGCGAGTGATCAATCGCAAGCGAGCTTTACCATAGGGATTTCGAATATGGCAAGGCCAGCTGTCTTGTATATCTGATCAATACATGTAACTGTTAATGCCCTATTTGTTTCTTCCATTCGGGAGTAGGTAATTTGGAAACCAATCATGACCAGCGAAAGCATTCACCCAAGCATGGCGGACACATTATAGAAGGATCGGTGCAGTTTATTACCGTAATGGTAACTATGGATTTTTTGCTACAGGTATTTTCGAAAAACAATAGAACCATCGTGTTGGTTTGACTGGAGTTTTTGTGATTCTTGTGTGTTGTCTTGGGGTTCTTGTATGTGTTGTAGTATAGCGTCTTAATATGAGTTTCCCTTTATCAATAGTTTTAGAGGAGTTCATGATGGCGTTAAATCTTCAAGGCAAGAACGCCATACCGTCAGTTCCAATACCTACCTGGTACGTCACCTGTGTTGTTTTGAGCTGTTCGAGGTAGCATCTGAAGACTTGTCTCAAATTTACAAGTAATATTGGGACGTTGTCTGAGCTACGGCTGAGTCCCGAAATATCGTTTCATTAAACTACCGTCACGGTAGTCCAGGCTTATCATGTCAATTTCGAATTGGTCTTTAATGGAAGACTTATAGTTTACAAGTCCTTAACATTGACTAGATACTATGCATCGGGCTCAACAATTAAGCTTTCGAGTATGTGTTTTGAGTCGTCCTTTTCACCTCGGGCTGTTCTCCGCCTAAAACAGTAGATCGGATTCGCGGACGCCTTCCTAACATAGAAGGTTTATGTCCACAGGGAGAATTCTGTTTCGCCGGCAAGTCGGGTCGGATCGAAGATCTTCAGACTCTCACCATGGATGCGGGAACACGGGCCAATTGCGTTATCTCTTGGGCGCAATTGAATGTTTGCGTTGCGAGTTGATGTAATACATAATGTACACACATGACGTGAGTTGGAATCACCTATAAGCCGAGTATTATATGCCTAAGTGAGGCCGAAAGCAGGAAACGTCTCACGTTTCTAGCCGAATTCAAGTCTGATGGCAAACCTGCTGACGCTCGTATGTTGTCAATTGTCAATTGATCACAGGGATGAGACTTTAGAGCCTCGCCCAATGCGAATGTATACCTCAATGGGGGTTTGTTCAGGATGCTGATGATGGTTATCTGTGGATGGGTTACATACAGGTTACATACATGATGCTGAGTGAGGGGCTATGCCCTACATAGGAGCTGCAGAGAAGGGCTCTGGATCATATTCTCCGGCGGCTAGATGATACCCCCATATGCGGGAAATTTTTCTTTTGCGTTTAATGGTAGCCTAGAGTCGGCTATAATCTATATAAAGATATGTCTTTTTGTCGTACATGATGCGGGACGAGTGGCGGTTTGACTAGGTAGGAACTAGCAAGTTTGAGATGGTTAAAACATAGGATTGGTCGCTGTGTGAAGAGGAGGGTTCACTAGCACTCTTAGAGGCCTGAGTATGAGTGAGCATAGCCGTTCGTATATCGCTTATCTAGCATCTAGACTGGAATCTTTAAGCCAGCTGACTTGTCGAGTTACTCGCAGCGCTCTGTACCATTCGATGTTGCTTTGCGCTAGCTTGAAATGCATGTGGAATAGATCTATCTATGTATTGATGGACGCATTGGACTGGAGTCTAATGTTGTTGATAAGTCCAGAATTTCAGTGCGTACCTACATAAGATGTAAGGTACCTGGTAAGCAGATTCCGAGTCATGCTAGCTTATAGTTGCCTACATCCATAAGTCAGGTACAGGAGAACACGAAGTCATTCATGTTAGGGAGACTCGAGCTTCGTCGACATTTCTCTCACAATAACATCCATCATCCACAGTTAAACTTGGCTCCAGTAATTGCTCAGATTACAGAAAATGCAGAATGCAGATTTTATGCGGATTCGGAAACCGAGTGCGAAATATTGGCCATGGGCAAGCCACAGTCGCAAGGGACAAACACGGAAGGATGACGCTAGGCAATTTAGGGCATGTGCTAGACAGCTAACGTGCCTCGTAACCGCTGCCGAAGTCACTAACAAACATCATAGCGCTGGGATGTTCCTGTGAGGTTAAACTCAATCAGCGAGTCTTGCCCGGGTTGCCCGTGTTCCGCACGCTTACCTGGTACATGCCTAGCGGCCTGGGTACCTCCCCATACTGGGTCCAGTCGAGATTGTCGAGCATGGAAATTTCCAACTTTTATTTCTGTCAATATTGTCAATCTTGACCACTTTGTGAGGGATTGCCCCTTTCGCCAATCTTCTTTCATCTCGACCCGTCATTCGTTTTTTGTTACCCTCTTCGTGTTTTTCTTTCTGACGACATTCTCGAATCTATGACCTAATACCTACATGCCTAATCACCGTTTTGCCTGCCGCATCGCCGTTTCTGACCACTTGAGACTCGTTGCAAACTAGAGCTCCTGATCGAGTGTAGTTTGCTGCATTCCTGTCCTATCATTTCGCTCTTCCTGCATAAGCTGAGAGACACGAGAAAGAGGCACAAGCGGGAAAAATAAGTCGACTCAGCCACGCCTTACCTGGGAAAACCCCTGTCAGAGTCACCTCGTATGCATTAGCCTATTCGCTCGTTCAATTGCAGCAATTCCCTCTACATAGTCGAGACTTGTCCACCGTCGGCCGAAGCCACCGTACTGTACTTGTTTTTTGTCTTGCTCCCGTCCACCTCCTGGCGACCTCCTGTTCGCGTCTCAAGACCGCCCAACTCGAAACAGTAGTCAAGTTCAATTGTCGATTACACTACAGAGCTGCGGCTTTCTCGTCCAGTCCTCTTCGACTGTGAGTCTGCCAAGTCGGCTAGTAGGTTTCTGTACAGGTATGTTTTCATTCAGGCTGTTATGTATTCATCAGGAAAACCGCGATGGCATTTAATGCATATTGAGAAATGCACTTTGACTACTTGTGGTGTGGCGACTTGCGACACATTCCATGATAACCTCATTGGACCACTCAGCTCCAACGCCCCATTCACCCGAGTGTCGTTCCGCTTTGTCTAACCCGACTTCTCACTTTATTCTCTTCACTATCTCCAATGTCTTTGACCGCTCTCTCTTCGGACTACCTCATGCTAACATGATGCCTCCTAGCCACGTCTCTGGGTTGAAAGTCGCGAGGCAGTTCACCATGTCAACTAACAGTACGGATACTTCCCTACCGGAGACGCCATCAACGCCGTCCGAGGCTTCGTCTGCCTCTACACCTACTACTCCTACGAGTGACCCTACTTCAACGCCGCCGCCTGCGACAAGTTCCAGCTCTACTCAAGAGACTACAACTCCGCCACCGACGTCTACCCCGGACCCTCCTACCAGCAGCAGCACACCTCCCACTAGTGACACCACATCGACAACCCCGTCTTCAACTAGTAGTCCTACCTCTGCTACGCCAACCAGCTCTACATCGTCAACAACACCAACTCCGACCTCAAGCGTAGTATTCACGACGACGCAAGTGAGCACGGGAGAAAATGGAAGCACCGCGTTTATCACGGTCACCTCGACCCAGTTGAATACCAATACTCCGCAACAAACAGTACAGCCAACCTCTACGGATGCTTCTGGTCAAATCATAACTTCAAATACTGCTGGTGCAAGTGGACACATGACCGAACCCGCCAAGATCGCCGTCGCCGTCGTAGTTCCAATTGCTGCCGTAGCATTATTACTAGTTGGTGGTATCTTTTTCTGGAGGAAGCGTAAACAACGGAAGGATGCGGCAGAAGAGAGAAGGAAGGAAGTTGAGGATTACAGCTATAATCCAAATAACGACCCTACACTACCGGAGATGGGGTCCGCTGGCGGAGGCGCCTACGAGATGAAGGAAGATGGGTCCTCAGGCGGTTATCGTGGATGGGGCTCTACCACTCTCGCAGGATCAACTGGAAGGAAGGCTTCAACCACAATGTCAGGAGGTGCAGCAGCAGGTGTTGCCTACTCGGACGCAACATCGCCAACGAGAGCGAATTTCTCCGATACAAGGTCCGGAGACGGTCTCATGAATGAAGGTAGCCATTCACCACCAGAAGGCGAGATCCTCGGTGCCATGGGCCCGAATACAAACGAGAATCGTGGAACCGCTCAGGTGCACCGTGGACCATCAAACGCTTCATCATCGTATAGTGCCGCTGGGAGATCTGATGGTTCTGGTGACCAAGCCGGGTCATACGGAGCTCCAGCATACCTCGATCAATATGGCGGCAACAACCCGTACGCCGACGGGGCATATGGACAACAGCCCGGAGGGCAACCGGTCATACGAGACAATCCAGCTCGACGTAACACTCGTATCGAAAACCCATCACACTATCCTCAACAAAGCGCCGGCATCTCTCAAAACTTCTAAATTCTCTGTCAAATTTCTACTTCTATTCGGATGATACCCGACCTGGACGCAACAAGATTTTCTACCAAGCAACGCTTTTACGTGTCGTATCTACGCCGTGTCCTTGGATTCTAAAATGGCGTTCAGCGGTCCTTGCATTATAGTTTTTACTATGCTTTGTGCATAATAATTCCACCACCGAATTCACTTGAGAATCTTTCTTAGATTTGTTTTGTGGTGATCTTCGTTAAGGTCATTTGACATACAAAAAGGAACACGGCGACTGCTGTATATATTCGGCAGAGACGACATCTGCCATACACATTTAGTACCGATCCTTGGTGCTCAGATCGCTCTTATGTTTCAACTCAACCACTACAATTCTAATATCAACCCTGTTAGCATATATGTGAGCGACATGGACGTCTTCGCTTAGCCAGCCATTCGGCACCACTGCTACTCGAGGACTGGAGTAGCATTGTCAACCTGGATTACGAGGAATCGAGGATAGGGACTAGGTGGATTGTGATGGAAGGAGTTGTATTGAGAGGGAGCGTGGGGTGGAATTGTTGAGGTTACTGGTATGATTCGGACGCAGCCTCTGAGGCAGAGTCTTGATCGTCTCGGGGAAAGAGATGGGAGTCATTGGGACACTTTGTGTTCCGGTTAATAATATTGAAAATAAGAGTCATTAATCTGGCTGTTATAAATGAGAGTATCGTTGAACTTGTAAGAGGGTTGACTTCTTAGACTCCGTTTCTATTGTGACAAATGGCTACCTAGTATTCATTTAATCATTTTACATTCTTTAGAACCGGGACATGCAGTCTCGAGATAGGTTCCATTATGTACAGTAGTATAAACATTTGCAAATTACTGAGATCCATACGTTGTTTACCCTCTCCTGGAGTATATGGGATGTGCTAAGTGAATGTCTAACACATAATCGAAATTGGTGTTAGTGTATGCCGTGCTGGAAAACAAGTCAACATAAGTCATTCCCGAGAAGTGTCTTACCTATGACAACATTGAAGTTTATAATGCCAGTCAAATAAACTACATACCCTGCTCTTGTCAGTTTGTACCTCTATTCTAAGTGCCGACGTCAAAGTTGCTTGGTTCCTGGATCTTTGATGGGGGGTGACGTAGTAAAGCTTAAAACAGCATGCTAACCGCGCCTGTGGCCACACGTGGCAGCACCTGGCAAATGCTTTTAGCTCCGGTAAATTAATGCGACCTCATTAGCTACTTCCTTCGAAACGATATGCCTAATCTCTTCTGGCCATATTTTTTTTTCACTTCGGCACGCACATCATGGCATCAAGGTATGTACAGTCTGAATCTATTTTCATCAATAAACCAACCCTTTTCTGGGTTGGGGTCATGCTTCCTCGCCACGCCCCGAGACCCGGTGGTCTCGTTTCCTTGGGACGACCCGGAGATCGCATGTAGATCGCGCCGCGCTGCGTCCAAAAGGGAAAGGGGGATGCTATCTTGGACACGAACCACGTTCTGCACAGGACCTACCGAATGCACAGGGCTAATGATGGGATGTGATACAGATTCGGCCACTCGACGCTCCACCAGCGCGATTCCCGCAGCGCCCTGTTCGAGGGCTACAGCGGTAGCGGCCGCAACAGCGCAGACCCGACGAGGCGACCGAGCCCGGCGCTAGGCGGCTACGGCTACGGATACCCGGGAGGCAGTAATGGGTCTGCGGGCAGTGGCACGCACCTGGGGGTTGACAATAGAGGAGGTTACAGACCGGCGACGCCGAACCACAAGTACGGTCCCTCTTTTCCCTAATACGGGGGTTGGGGACGGAGCATGGGAAGATGGGGAGACAGATGACTGACGATAGCGACGTGCGTAGGGGCCAGTACAGCGACGCGGTGCTCAACGAGCTAGAGAGCCAGAACGACCAGCAGGTCGAGGGCATCTTAGGGAAGGTCAAAGTCCTGAAAGATGTGAGTTTCATAGTGCTGTTGCTGCTGCGCGTAAGTTGAGGGGGAAGAAACTTCTCTCTTCTCTTGTTTTATACCATATTTTTGGGTAATATTAAAACAAGAGATGGAGAACGGGAGGCAGGAGAATGTCGTCGTTTTTATTCCCCCAACAGAGAAGAAGAGAAAACGAGAAATATGAAGTGTCGCGAAAAAGAATTTGCTAACGTACTTTCGTGCCCCCCAAGATGACCGTGGCCATCGGCGACGAGATCAGAGAGTCCTCGGCCCTGGCGGAGAAGATGAACGATACGTTCGACTCGACCCGGTTACGGCTGCGCGGCACCATGAACAGGATGCTCGTCATGGCTGAGCGGACGGGCGTCGGCTGGAAGGTCTGGCTCGGCTTTTTCGCCGCTGTCATCTTTATCTTCTTCTACGTCTGGCTCTTCTGATTATATCGTTACTATGGATAACCCGCTCACCCACCTATCCACATACATACCCCATACTCTACGAACGATACACCTACGCAAGATTTGGAGATTTAGAGAGCAGTAGCAGCATTACAACAACATTACGGAAGGCGTTGCGGCGTGTTGGCATATGGACGTGCGAACGGGAATACGGTACGATCGAGCAAAAAGATTCTGTGAATTCAGGAATAATGCTGCAAAGTACGTACGGTACGAGTTCACGAGTACATATTGGGACGATGATTGGCCAGTCATTACGACGTTGTAATTAGTGTATCATAATCCGTGTTTGTATTCGTTTTGCCATTACTAGAAAATACAAGACTGGCCGGTTACGGATCTCTATAGGGGACGAAGAGTGAAAAAGGGGGTATCTTAAGGTGATGATGCAAGTGATGAATAGAAGGTACATGTGCAATGCTCCCCTGGCTTTAGCCTTGGCCCCGGCCTCGAGCACGACGCGAAGGACCGCTGTTTCGCCGCCTCTGAACTTCTGGGCTGCTCTGAAGCATACTGCTCCCGTCGTGGGATAGTATATCACTAATGGCAAGACTGTTCCGTGTCGCGTCACTTCGTGCTAGACTATGTCTATACCTATGCTGGGATGGCTGGGATGCTTGCGCCGCAAAGCTCATCTCGACGTGGTCGCCGTCGCTGCTGCTGCTGACTTCCTCCTCAGAGTCCGTGTGCTCGTAGCCTTCGTCCTCTGCTTCAGGAATGTCATCGTCGAGGTCGCCGTCCATATCCATGTCACCGCCATCTCCGTGGCCGACCAGGTCATCCTCCTCGATCATCTGAGCTTGGTCTTCATCATCCACTTCGTCGTCGACGCCGTAGTAGTTGCCGCTTTCTCGGCGGAAAGCATCGTCGGCTTGCCTCATCCGCTGCGCCATGAGCTGCTGCTGTGTGCGCGCTGCTCGCTGCTCTGGATCGTCTTCGTCCTCCTCTTCCTCATCATCATCATCGTCATCGTCATCGTCTTCTTCTTCTTCGTCCTCATCCTCGTCAACAGAGCCGAGGCCGAAGTCAGCGTCCTCTGCCTCGGGAATGTCTTCGTCTAGATCCCTAGCCCCGTCCAGCTGCACGTCATCCATAACCCCGTCATCTCCCTGGGGATCAAGGAGAGCATCTACACCGCCCGCACCAGCAGCCTCGGCCTCGGCGAGTTCCTGGGCGAGCTGCTCGCGGCGCAAAGCTTCTTGATGCTCCTCAGCTTCGCGGCGTTCCTCGCGCAGCTGGTGCAGTGTCTTGGGGATGCCGGGGGGCTTCAGCCAGGTGCTGCCGAAGTTGGTTACGTTCTGGCGGCGGCGTTCTAGGTTCTGCTCGTCGGCCCGCAGACGCGCGAGAGGCGACCGCTCGACTAGGTGGGCCCCGCGGCGGTGGTTATTAGCACCGTGGGGTGACCCGGCAGAGTTGTCATTTTGCTGCTGCTGCTGCTGCTGTTGTTGGTTCGGCGAATATGCGTCGCCTGCGTAGGGGGAGGAGAGGGGGTTTCGCGAGGAGGTGTACCATAGTGAGTGTGACTACAGGCTATTTGTTAGTTTTGGATAGGTAGTTTAGCTGGATATAGAAAGTGGCATACGTCGCGCGGTGCTAGGTCGGGGAGGAGGGACAGCATTGTTGAGCTGGTCTAGGTACAAGGTGCCCCGATTGGCTTCAATTGATCGTTTAGTGGGATGGGAGGCTAGACACCATTCCGCCTATTCTGTCCCTATTGCAATGGAAGAATAAAGCTGTTCTCGGAAGACAATCCAGGGTTGCGTTACTCCAACAGATTCAGCCACGCAGATCTAAGGATCTAAGGGTGGGATGAATTGAATTGAGGCTCCAAATTATTACAGTTTGTTATGACTAAGCATGACCTACAAACCCGGAAGGCGCGCACGTTCCAGTGGGTAGGTTTGCGCTACTGTCCGGGGTAGTAACCCCATGCATGTTAGTCGCAGGGTACCAAACGGAATACGTATTCCCACAAATATTGATTCAAGCATAATGTCTACCCCGAAAGCATCCATACCTTTAAATAGTTTCAAGTTGAAGTGAAACCAGTGTGGAAGTACATATCTATACCAAGTAAATAAGAAGCAAACATACTCGATATTTGTATTGGATTGGAATACCCGAGATAAGGATCACGACGAGGCAGCTGCGAGGCCAAGTATGGCTACCTTCGCATTTCGCATGTGATCGGATTTCTCGAACGGATATAGCCCGTCGCTTTCCCATTTACAGCAGATCCAAAAGTCAAGTGCTCCTTGCAGCCTGCGATACAACTTTGTCTATCAATACTCTTTTGGTATAGCAATATATGTGCTGTCACTGCGAGTTTTATTTGGAAAGCGAGCGAGTTCGCTGCTCCCCGTCTCATGCCATCATCTCAGCCTGAAGCCTGCGACAAGTCAAGTCATCCCAAATTACGCTGACCAACAATAATAACGTGGACGGTGTTTTCATAAAGTAATGAGAATACCCTGAAATTGCTAGTCGAAGGAATCGTATGGTATGAACACCAGCGGTGAGTAGAACCGCGGCTTATGAAACGAACAACTAGTATATTTATTCATGGGGCTGTTTCTCGACTACGGGATTTCTCGGAACAAGAAGTGGGCATCTTTGGCGCTTCAAAGGACGATGGACGCGTCTTCCTTATTATTTCTCACATGTTCTGCATATGTGGTGCACGTGCTAGGGACCCGGTCCCGCCGCTCGTCAGCCCTCTCTAATTAAGCCCGCCCCGCTGTCCTCCGCGACAGCAGGGATCAGGAGGGGACTATTCATTGTCTCTGAGCTTATTCCATCGTAGGCCGATCTCGCTTTGATCCTCCCGCAACTCGGTCGGCTCGAGTACAGTATACTCAGTCAGGAACATACGTTGAGATGTTCAAAGGATACACACCTTGTATCTGGTATGAATGTTGTGCGATTTTACAAGCGAACACTCGCAAATACTGAACTCCGTGACGCCGTATTTCCTATGCGCATTCGGAACGAGGCAACGGTTCTGTCATATATTCGCCGAGATCTAGATTGGCTACGGGTCTACGGGTCTATGGCATGGGCTAGCGGCTCGCAAGGAAGTCTAGCGTGAGATAACACTCATCACATATAACAAGCATTCTGATTGGTGGCTTGTTGGTATTTGCTGTTGTCGATTCTTTTACTTACAATTTGCAAGGCCTGGCTTGAGCAAGGTATAATGGTACGGAAGGTCACGCGGCCAAAAACCTAGCGCCAGGTTGAAGCCCCGGTTACATACTCGCCTATGTATGTAACTCTGCCGCCCAGCCCCGTCCGACTTAAAATGAAATGCAGGTTCACCCAGCAGAATAGCACCGAGTACCTAAGTAACGTATGAGAGCCCTGAGCCCTGTTCCCAGTCCAGCAAACCGAGAACGGCTCGTTATTGGTTACCTACCTCTCCCTCCATCCTAAATGAGTTGAATAGGGACCGGGGCATAGCCAGCAATACAACCTACCAAGAACTATTTTATAGTCAATCTTCTCCTTATACTCTTCGGAGATAAGCCCCATCTATAAGGTTATTACTCAGGCTACAAAGACATACCTGAGAATATCATACCCACTATATATCACCTCATCTGTGCCTCTATGAGTCTTCAATTAGCCACCTCGCGGGCAAATAGAAAGCAGCTGCGTCAGCTCGGCAAGACATGCTAGTTAGTCTCTGAGGGATATAATAGCATTACCCTTTTGAATGGGGGACGTACATAGGTGAGACATCCAAGAAATGAGGCATCTTGGTTGAATCCCCCGTATCTCCTTACTTTGGTTCTTGTAAGGTATTTGCCTGCTCGTGACGGAAGGACCCCACGCTGCCACGCAGCTCGCCCCATATGGAGGCTCTCGTAAGCGGATTCGTTCTCCTCGGACCCTGCCACCTGCTACCCGACCTAGCAGACATTGAAGCTGCATACTACCTTGACTACATACAGTGCACAGCAATAGTGTTCCGCAGCAGCGGGTGACGCGACATCGGACCATGGGCGCTCTTACGATTCAAGAGCAAAACCCGATCTGCTGATTGGGCGCATCCCGCAGTTTTTTGCGGACTTTCTTTAGGTACGGCTCCTTATTTGATGTTTTGGGCGAGTTCTGCTTCTCATCCGCCAATCCGTCTGCACCAAGAGACTTCGCCTTGGACTCTCTGGGCTTACTCCCTGTTACTCCCTGGCTCGACCCCTGCCATCGGGATATGCATGTCTGTGTGGGGTGCGCAGGGTGCGTTCTGGAAGGGACTTTAGCTATGTCCATATAGTGCTAAGGGGCGTTTCTGTTACTCAAACCTTCATCTGCGGCTACGTAGCTGGGAGAGAGGACGACTCCGATGAACGGCAGGAGATTATTGTTTTTTATTGCGAAAGTCAATCAGGTGCGACCAAGTAGCCTCTAAGCAATTAAACTCATGTCTGACAGAACGATCCTCGGGGAACCGATTACCAATGGAACCAGCGCCTTGGGTTACAAGTCAAACGCCTAAGCTTTTGAGAAATGCGTCATTACGACATGGATACACATCTGATGTTGGAAGTACACAGCCGTCTTACATTATGTATTTCAACACCACCAAAAATTTTGCGTCTATTAGCAATACTGCCAGATACAACAGGCACACACTAAATATACGAGAGGAGTAAGGGGGGATTGGATCGAGTCACTACACTAATATAATTCATGAAGAAAAGATACCACGTCGCAGCATGATGGCATGTTGCATCTCTGGTAGTCGTAGCAGCCCATGCATTAGGTACTAGCAAACAATCTCTCGTGTTATCCACAAACCCCCAAGTTTTTATGAATTCAACCCCAGACTGCGTCTTTTGCCTTGTCCGTCGTGTCTTGCACCATCTCTACTCATGCGTAGTCATCTTTACTAACCTACCTCTCACGACGCCTGTTTCGATCACACAGAAACAGAAATGACGCTTATTGGGCGCATTTATATAAATTTTATGTCATGTAGCTGCATATGTTCCAAATTCCGAGTTTGCGCGAATATTTCCCCTCGCCTGTTGTAAGTGCTAGATGCTACACGACTCTTCAATGGAGGCAAAGTTTAGGTTGCGTCCGAGAGATTTGCGTTGTGTACAGCGAGAAGATTGAACTAAAAAGTGTTATGGTTTAAATCAGCAACTACCATAGTCCTTGCTCGGGCGGGCCAATCAGGATAGTGCGTTTGTTAATCTTCAATGACTCTGTGTGCGAAGGCAGAGGCAATTGAACTCCGGTAACGTCACCGAGTCGACTAGCCGCTCAGTCTAAACCAATAGCCCGCAAACAGTAGGCCGGGGTCTGAAAGACCTATCGTCCGTCCTTCGGCCATCTCCTTCCCCTCCCCCACTTAGACTCTACTCTTATTACTGAGGACTGGGGCTAAGCACTTCAGTGGAGGAGGCCGATCTGCTCCATGCCGGGTTCTACACCAAATGGTTATTGATCTGTATGAATAAATATTTTCCCCTTCTGACTTGAGAAATTGTGTAGAAGCCTTGATCTCTAACCCGGCTTGGCTCCTCCTCTGCTTGTCACATCCATAAAAGCCACACCTCTGCCGCACCTCCCCTTCGTCTACTCCCTCCCTTTCTTTCTTTTTCTTTCTCTTGCCAGACCATTTAGCGAAATACCCAGCTTTTCGAAGAGACTTTGAACCGAACAAGCATTCTCTCGAGAGCACCAAGCTAGAGAGATTAGAATAGCAAGAGCGAGAAAGAGAGCCGCGCCAAACACAATCTGTGAGTATATTTACAATTTCTACGGTTCCCCTTCCAGCAACACTTCGACCTACTCCCCCGCCGGCCGCAGCGACAAGAGGACGAAAGTCGGCTCGGAAAAGGGAATACCTAGATGGTGGCACCCGTATCCAGGACCCGGGAATGCGGTCATAGAAGCGAAAACGATCAACGTTGCGATTACCTATGGATCTCCGTTGGTTGTCAATCTGGTGTTGGGATGGGTATGCTGGGTGGACGAAGAAGCACTCCGTCCCCCAAATGCAGCAATCCTTGTCCTCACTGTACGGATGATAGCTAGAGCATCGGACCAAAAAGGGCAACTTATGCACGATCTCCAACCTATCAGACGCAAGATCGATAGCCGCATAGTTGCGTTTGGAAGCCCTGTAATTGGCCGTCGTCATATCGCTCCCCACGCTACCACCGTGCGAGCTCCCATGATTTGACAACTGGGTTTCCTGATTCAGCCTGCATTTACATGGGTGTGTCGTGGTGGGCCATACGCTCAAAGCTCAATGACGCCAGTGGTGCATTCGGGGCCACGGGCAACTATTGAAGAGCTAGCTACTCAACGCGCTTTTGTTCTCTCCTTTTGAGCGCTGACAATGGCACTTCCAACATTGGCTGGCCTTTCCTCACACATCCTCCAAGTGGACAAATGGGCTTTTATGGGTACTTTGGAAAATGCCGCGAAGCCTATCGCCACGAAACTCACGGTCCGCTTCGATACTTCCTTCACTAGACTCCCGCCGGGCTCAATGGATCTCAATTCACTAGTCTGCCCAAGTCTCGAGCTGGATCAGAGTTTCGTCACTGCGCTTAGGCTGCGAGCATCACATGGCAACTCCACACCCAGCAATAATAAAAAAGAAAAAGACAAAAGAAAAGTGAAGAGGTCAAAAATTGGAGGGAGTCGCTCTAGGTGCTAGTCCGCTTGTGCATCACCCCGCATTCTATACATCCCACTTCCAACGCCGCCACTCTGGGACCCTCCAGTATCGAATGTTGTCTGGATCGCCATTGGACCACCCTTTTTACTCTGCGTTATCTTTCACGTTGTCATCGTTGTTACATCTGCCGATCTAGAATTAATGACAGGGAGCTGACATAATTTGAGGACTAGCTTAGACCTGACGTTTAAGCAGCGTCAGCTGCTCTCATTCACCGTATACGTACACAGGGGCCGCGTCTCTCGAGGCATCTAGACACCTCCGACCCTTCGTAATACTCCTACCCCATCTGGCCATACCTTCTGCTTGCCTGACATGGGCCTTCCTGCCGACTTCGACGATAGACAATCACACCTAGAGTCAGAGGCCGAGGCCTACCATCCCTATGAATATCAAACAGAGAACAATGATTCCTGGGCCGGCGCCCTGCCGGTGAAGCAGTATGTGTCGAGTAGTGAAATGATTGTGATGTGGTGTTAGAACTAATTAAATCCGTGTAGAGGATTGTACGATCCGAGCTTGGAAAAAGATGCGTGCGGTGTCGGCTTCGCCTGGTATGATTTTAGTCGCATATTCTTGCTAATGAGCAATCTACTAATAATATTTATAGCCACATTAAGGGCAAGGCAAGCCACAAGATCGTCAGCGATGGTCAGTTACCAATATCATACATAGAAAATTTCCAGACCTAGACTAACCATGCGCAGCCCGCAATCTCCTTTGCAACATGACCCATCGTGGTGCGGTTGGTTCTGATGCTCGAGATGGTGACGGTGCTGGTGTTATGACTTCGATTCCCCACAAGTTTTTCATTAAGAACTTCGAAAAGGAGGAGGGCATTAAACTGCCTCCTCTGGGGCAGTATGCTGTGGGAAACCTGTTTTTCAAGCCGGATGAGGAGACGTTGCAGGAGTCGAAGAGGCAATTGGAAGACATTGCCGAATCGCTAGGGTTAAGAGTTCTGGGTTGGCGATCCCCTCCTGTAGACTCTTCTCTCCTTGGTCCTGCTGCATCCTCGCGCGAGCCATTCATTCTTCAGCCGTTTGTTGTTCTTGCATCTGCGTATGGCTCTGGAAATGCTCCTGAAATGACGGACCCAGAGAAATTCGACGAACGGCTCTTCGAACGACAGTTGTATGTCCTTCGAAAGCGTGCCACCCACTCCATCGGCCTCCATAACTGGTTCTACCTATGCTCCCTTTCAAACAAGAACATTGTCTATAAGGGACAACTTGCTCCCATCCAAGTCTACCAGTACTACCATGATCTGGTAAATGCTGACTATGAGGCTCACTTTGCCCTCGTACACTCTCGTTTCTCCACGAACACCTTCCCTTCATGGGACCGTGCTCAACCCCTTCGATGGGCAGCCCATAATGGTACGTGTAGATTTAAGGCCTTGATAATCCCGCATGTCTAACACCCATCAGGTGAGATCAACACTCTTCGCGGAAACAAAAACTGGATGCGCGCCCGAGAGGGTGTTATGCAATCCGATGTTTTCGGTGATGAGCTTGAGCATCTATACCCCATCGTTGAAGCTGGTGGCTCTGACTCAGCTGCCTTCGACAACGTTCTGGAGCTGCTCACCATTAATGGCGTTCTTTCGCTCCCCGAGGCCGTCATGTTGATGGTCCCCGAGGCCTGGCAAGGTAATGCTGCCATGGACCCTAAGAAGGCTGCTTTCTACGAATGGGCTGCTTGTCAGATGGAGCCATGGGATGGCCCGGCTCTCTTTACGTTTGCCGATGGTCGATTTTGCGGTGCCAACTTGGACCGAAATGGTCTTCGTCCTTGCCGTTACTACATTCTAGATGACGATCGCATCATTTGCGCTTCGGAAGTTGGTACTATTCACGTCGATCCCGAACGGGTTATCCAAAAGGGACGACTTCAACCAGGACGCATGCTTCTAGTTGATACTCAAGCCGGTCGCTTGATCGATGACTCGGAGTTGAAGGCCACTGTATCTAACCGCAATGACTTCCGTTCCTGGATCGACAATGAGCTTATTAGCTTGCCGAAGGTTTTAAGCCGCGTGTCAGAGGAACAAGCCCTAGATGTTGCGGCGAAGCCAGATGCCTATCGTCTTCAGGAGGACCCTTTACTGCTCGCATTCGGATACACCTACGAACAGGTCAGCCTGCTTCTTGCGCCTATGGCTTCGGATGAGAAGGAGGCGTTGGGATCCATGGGCAACGATGCTCCATTGGCCTGTCTCTCTCAAGCTCCTCGCCTACTCTACGAATACTTCCGACAACTCTTCGCACAGGTTACTAACCCTCCTATCGATCCGATCCGAGAGTCTATTGTCATGTCACTAGAATGTTATGTTGGGCCACAGGGCAATCTGCTCGAGATGGATCCCTCTCAATGCGGTCGGTTGCTACTCCCAAGTCCGATCCTCTCCATCCCTGAGTTCAACGCCTTGAAGAACATGTCCAAATTGTACCCCGAATGGACTGTGAAGACGATTGACCTTACTTTCCCCAAGTCAGAGGGTGTTGCTGGCTACATGAAGCATCTCGACTTCATCTGCAACGAGACTACAGCCGCCATTGAGGCTAGAGACAGAATTATCGTTCTCTCTGATCGAAAGACGTCTGCTGACCGTGTCGCTGTCTCTGCCCTTCTGGCTTCGGGTATGGTCCACCATCACCTCGTTAGCAACAAGTGGCGTTCTATGGCAGCTATTGTGCTCGAAACTGCCGAGGCTCGTGAAGTTCACCACATGTGTGTCCTTCTTGGGTATGGTGCCGACGCTATCAACCCATACCTCGCGATGGAGTGTATTCTGAAGCTCAACCGCGAGGGCTTGATCAGGAAGAAGCTCTCTGACGATACCCTCATTGCAAACTACAAGCACTCTCTTGATGGTGGTATCCTCAAGGTCATGAGCAAGATGGGTATTTCTACCCTGGCCAGTTACAAAGGCGCTCAGATTTTTGAAGCCCTCGGTGTCGATGACGAAGTTGTCGAGCGATGCTTCAGAGGTACGGCTTCCCGTATCAAGGGTCTCACTTTCGAGCTCATTGCCGAGGACGCATTCCGCTTCCATGAACGCGGTTTCCCATCCCGCTACACTGTCGCGATTCCCGGCCTGCCGGAGTCTGGTGAATACCATTGGCGTGATGGCGGCGAAGCTCACATCAACGACCCAACTTCTATCGCCAATATTCAGGACGCCGTCCGCACCAAGAATGACAAGTCGTACGAGGCCTACTCTAGATCCGAGTATGAGCAGATCAAGGCTTGCACGCTGCGAGGCATGCTTGACTTCAAATTCGAGGAGAGCAACCCGATCCCGATCGAGCAAGTAGAACCGTGGACTGCTATCGTTACCCGATTCTGCACAGGTGCCATGTCTTACGGCTCAATCTCTATGGAGTCCCACTCTACTCTGGCCGTTGCCATGAACCGATTAGGCGGCAAGTCAAACACCGGTGAGGGTGGTGAGGATCCTGAGCGATCCCAAGTCATGCCGAACGGCGACACTATGAGATCCGCCATCAAGCAGGTTGCTTCCGGACGATTCGGTGTTACTTCCGCATACCTTGCCGACTCCGACGAGCTCCAGATCAAGATGGCACAGGGCGCTAAGCCCGGTGAGGGTGGTGAGCTTCCTGGCCACAAGGTTTCCAAGTCTATCGCTCGAACCCGTCACTCAACCCCTGGTGTCGGTCTCATCTCGCCGCCTCCTCACCACGATATCTACTCTATTGAGGATTTGAAGCAACTCATCTACGATCTCAAGTGCTCAAGCCCTCGATCTCGCGTCTCCGTCAAGCTCGTTTCCGAGACCGGTGTTGGTATTGTTGCCTCTGGTGTTGCCAAGGCAAAGGCTGACCATATTCTCATCTCTGGACACGATGGCGGCACTGGTGCCAGTCGATGGACTGGAATCAAATATGCTGGTCTCCCATGGGAACTCGGTCTTGCCGAAACTCACCAGACGCTTGTCCTGAACGATCTGCGTGGACGAGTCGTTGTCCAGACTGATGGTCAACTCCGAACTGGACGTGACGTTGCCATTGCCTGCCTGCTCGGTGCCGAAGAATGGGGTTTCGCCACCACTCCCTTGATCGCCATGGGATGTATCATGATGAGGAAGTGCCACTTAAACACCTGTCCCGTGGGAATAGCTACACAAGACCCAGAGCTACGTAAGAAGTTCCAAGGTACACCAGAGCACGTCATCAACTTCTTCTATTATGTCGCCAACGAGCTTAGAGCCATCATGGCTGAGCTTGGTTTCCGAACTATCAACGAGATGGTTGGCCACGTCGAATGCCTAAAGGTCCGAGATGATCTCCGAACTAACAAGACCGCCAATATTGATCTCTCGCTTATCCTTACGCCTGCCCACAAGCTCCGACCTGGCGTCGCTACGTTCAACGTCCGTAAACAGGACCACCGTCTTTACGTTCGATTGGATAACAAGCTCATCTCTGAGGCTGAGTTGACTCTCGATAAGGGGCTGCCGTCTCGCATCGAGTGTGACATTGTCAACACCGATCGAGCCATGGGTACATCTCTTTCCTACCAGATCTCCAAGCGATACGGAGAAGCCGGTCTTCCAATGGATACCGTTCATGTCAATATCAAGGGCTCAGCCGGTCAATCTTTCGGCGCCTTCCTTGCTCCTGGTATTACGTTGGAATTGGAAGGTGATGCCAACGACTATGTCGGTAAGGGTCTGTCTGGTGGTAGACTCATTATTTACCCTCCGCGGTCGGCTGTCTTCAAGGCAGAGGAGAACGTACTGATTGGTAACGTCTGCTTGTACGGAGCGACTAGTGGTACTTGTTTCTTCCGAGGTGTCGCCGCCGAGCGTTTCGCCGTCAGGAACTCTGGTGCTACTGCCGTTGTTGAAGGAGTTGGTGACCACGGTTGTGAGTACATGACTGGTGGTCGTGTTGTTATCTTGGGAAGCACCGGTCGCAACTTCGCTGCCGGTATGTCTGGTGGTATCGCTTATGTCCTTGACATTCACGGCGACTTCATGTCCAAGCTTAACATGGAGATGGTTGAAGCCTCTGAAGTTGAAGAGCCCACTGAAATCGCTTTTCTCCGAGGCTTGATTGAGGATCACCACCATTACACTGGCTCCGAGTTGGCAGCTCGTATCCTTGTCGACTTCAACAGGGCGCTTCCCCGCTTTGTTAAGGTCCTTCCCGTTGACTACAAGCGAGTCCTTCAGGAAGAAGCCGCCAAGGCTGCCGAGGCTAAGCGTGCCGAGTACAACCTCCCTATTGTGTCTGGCGTCCAGGCAAAGAAGGAAGAGAAAGCTGCCAAGCTCCAAGATATCGAAGAGACTGTTGGTGACAATGCCGCCGAGAAGAAGCGTGCTCTGGTTCTTGACAAGACCAAGGGTTTCATGAAGTACCAGCGACGATCGGAGAAGTACCGCAGTGTCAAGACCAGGACGAAGGATTGGGCCGAGCTTTCTCAACGCCTCAACGAAGATGAGCTCAAGTACCAGTCGGCTCGATGCATGGACTGCGGTGTTCCTTTCTGCCAGTCCGACACTGGTTGCCCCATCTCCAACATCATTCCCAAGTGGAATGAGCTAGTCTTCCAGAACCAGTGGCAGGATGCCCTCAATCGCCTCCTCATGACTAACAACTTCCCTGAGTTCACTGGTCGCGTGTGTCCTGCCCCTTGTGAAGGTGCCTGCGTTCTCGGTATCAACGAAGACCCAGTTGGTATCAAGTCAATTGAGTGCGCTATCATTGACCGCGGTTTCGAGATGGGTTGGATGGTACCACGACCTCCTGAGGTCCGAACTGGCAAGAAGGTTGCCATCATTGGTTCTGGTCCCGCTGGTCTAGCTTGTGCCGACCAATTGAACAGAGCCGGACATTCCGTCGCTGTCTATGAGCGTGCTGACCGAGTTGGTGGTCTGCTCATGTACGGTATCCCCAACATGAAGCTCGACAAGCGCGTCGTCAAGCGTAGAACCGACTTTATGGCTGCTGAAGGTGTCCAATTCAAGACTGGTGTCACAGTTGGTGAGGATATTACCTTAATGGACCTCAAGGCCCAGAATGACGCTGTCGTCATTGCTACCGGCGCTACTGTTGCTCGAGATCTTCCCATCAAGGGCCGCAACCTCGAAGGCATTCACTTTGCCATGGAGTTCTTGCACAAGAACACCAAGTCTCTGCTTGACTCTGAGCTGGCTGACGGTGCTTACCTCTCCGCCAAGGACAAGAACGTCGTAGTCATTGGTGGTGGTGACACTGGTAACGATTGTATTGGTACGTCAGTCCGTCACGGAGCGAAGTCAGTTATCAACTTCGAACTCCTCCCGCAGCCTCCACCACAGCGTGGTCGTGACAACCCCTGGCCACAGTGGCCCCGTATCTACCGTGTCGACTATGGCCATTCGGAGGTGGCTCAGCACATGGGCAAGGATCCCCGTGAATACTGCATCATGTCAGAGGAGTTCGTCGATGACGGCAATGGACATGTCAAGGGTATCAACACCATTCGTGTTGAGTGGACCAAGTCCGCTACTGGCGGTTGGGACATGAAGAAGCTCGAGGATACCAAGCAGTTCTTCCCTGCTGACCTTGTCCTCCTCTCTATGGGTTTCCTTGGGCCGGAGGCTCGCGTTCTCGGTGATGAGATCGAGAAGGATGCTCGCAAGAATGTCAAGACACCTGCTGGTTCTTACGCCACTAACGTCCCAGGCATCTTTGCTGCTGGTGACTGCCGTCGTGGCCAGTCATTGATTGTTTGGTAAGTCCACTCACCTCCCTCGTAAATTAATTATACATTAGGTACATAAGCTAACAATAATCTCAGGGGTATCAACGAAGGAAGACAAGCTGCTCGTGAGGTCGATTTGTACCTTGAGCACTACACCAACCTGCCTGTTACCGGCGGTATTGTCAAGCGCACGGCACAGGAGATCTTCAGCGTCGCAGCACCCGTTGCCGCACCCGTACCCGCATAAAAATTATCTCTTTTCCCTGTCTCCACGAGATTGAAGCGAAGCATTAGGAATTGTACAGCTATGTCAAAAACTTAGATTTTGGACAGGCTCAGTGCTTAACAAGGCGGGGTGGACATGCTATGAATTGTTTTTTACGATACCATGAAAAAAAGGGGGGGGGGGATGAGAGACGTTGCTTTTCGGTTCGGAAAAAATGCGTTTCTATTTTATTCCAGTCGTTTTAGCAGGGAGTTAGTTATCTGATTACGAACTTGTATGGTGTGTATATATGATGGTTTAGTCGATGAATATATTATATGCGTCGTTTACTTGATTATTTGGTTTCGGTTTTGGCTTCGTTGGTTGTCGTGTGTAGTCTCTTCTCTTCATGCAGGCGGCGGGGGAGTAGAGCGCCTTACTCCGTCTCTGTCTACAATTACACCAATACTGGGAGGAGCACGTGGTTTATGTACGATGGGCGTTGTCAGAAGCATGACTAAAGTCTATAATGTAACATTTAGGTACATAAGGTGCTTACATGTAGGGCAGTATCATGTATGTTTCGTCGTCCGATATTCTGCTCTTGACGAGCGGGTTCACCGTGGCTATTCTGCACTACGTGGGCGTTATTTTATATAACCAGATTTCTGTTAGCGCCATTTGAGGCTTGATATACCAGAAGCACGTTTCACGAGCACGCAACCTCATTGGGCAAGAATCTCGTTGCGAATAGTCGGACTATGCCTTATAATGCTTGTTTATAGTCTGGAGCTAGCTTGATTCATGTTGGCAGAGGAGGATAATAAATGGGGCTATCCGATTCCCCCCTGGCTAGGCTCAGCTATGTAGCCCGTGCCCCGCCGATAACAGTGACGAAAGAGTTGCGACGGGCTCTGCAGATCGTATTTGTACTGTGCAATACCGTGGAATACAATGCAATATCCCGGCATCACATTGTATTTCTTCGGTGCAGCAGCTAAATTTCTGTTAGGTCTTGCTACAGAGCGGTCGGTTTGATACTTGATCGCGATCTTATCATATTCTGTATTTTTATTTGTTCAGTTAGCTCGAGTATTTTAGCACCCTAATTGCCATCTTTGAACACTTCAAGTTCCCTTGACTAGTAGATACTTCTGTACGAGCAACAACAACAAACCCCAACCTCCGACCAAAACCGTCAATTCCTTCAACCCCTCGAGAAGGACGAGAGCTCTGCGAGTTACCAACTCAAAATGCGCTTCGGAAAGACTCTTCGGGAGTCAATCTATCCGCCATGGAAGGACCAATACATAGACTACTCGAAACTCAAAACCATGCTGCGGGAAGATAAGAGGGAGGACGAAGACGTGCCCTGGACCGAGGACGACGAGAACCGGTTCTGCGACGAGGTGTTCAACGTGCAGCTGGAGAAGGTCGCTCAATTCCAAGAGAAGACCGTCAGCAGCTTGAAGGAACGCGCCGAGGTCGCCTTCGAGAAGCTGAAGGAGATGGCGCCGTCCGACGACAAGCCGAAAAGCGACATCACGACCGCCCGTCTGAAGGAACTGAAAGCCGAGCTCGACGCTATCACAAACGAGGTCAAGGAGCTTAAGAAGTACAGCAGTGCCAATTACACGGGTTTCCTCAAGATCGCCAAGAAGCACGATCGCAAGCGCGGCGACCGCTATAAGGTCCGACCCATGATGCGAGTCAGCTTGTCGGAGCGCGGCTTCAACTCGGAGCAGGCGTATTCGCCGTTGCTGACGAAACTCTCTTTGATGTACTATGCTATCAACCAGAACCTGGATGAGGGTGAACAGCAACATCCAGTGGAGTTGGATTTAGATAACCAGCAAGAAGTGCACAACGGGGAACGGTACACAGCCCATAAATGTAAGACATAAGGTTACCTAAGCTACAAGAGTATGGACTCGAGCTAATATGATGTTTGCAGTCTGGATACATACGGATAACCTTCTCGAAGTCAAGACCGCCATCCTGCGACACCTACCTGCCCTCATCTACACTCAACAAGCTGGCCAAGAGCCCGACGGCAACGAAGATCCTAAAATCACGTCGCTCTACTTCGACAACTCCAAGTTCGAGCTATACGGGAGGAAGGTGGACCGCCAGGTCGACGCCTCGTCCCTGAGACTGCGATGGTACGGACAATTAGACGCAAAGCCGGATATTGTTCTCGAGCAGAAGATCGTCCATGAGAATGGACTTAGCGAGGAGAAGAAGTTCCCAATCAAGGACAAGTACATCAAGGCATTCATTGATGGGGAGTATAAAATGGAAAAGACAATCGCAAAGATGGAGAGGCAGGGCCAGACAGCTGAAGCTATCGAGTCCTTCAAGACTACTGTTAGCGAGCTTCAAGACTTCATTATAAAGCACAAGTTGGAACCCGTCCTACGGGCCAACTACACCCGCACAGCGTTCCAAAAGCCTTCCGACGACCGTGTCCGAATCTCGATCGACACCGACATTGCCTTTATCCGCGAGGATACACTGGACCGTGACCGACCGTGCCGCGATCCTCAGGAGTGGCACCGACGGGATATTGATAACAACAACATGACATATCCGTTCAAGAACATCAACCAGAGCGAGGTGTCAAGATTCCCATACGCACTCCTGGAGATCAAGCTTAAGGAGGAAGGTGGACGCAAGCGACCAAGATGGGTTGAAGACTTGATAGCCTCACACCTCGTCCATGCAGCCCCTCGGTTCTCGAAATTCGTGCACGGAGTTGCATCTTTGTTCGAGGACTACGTCAACCAACTGCCTCTATGGCTCAGCGACCTCGAGACGGATATCCGTAAAGACCCGCAGACGGCACACGACGAGGAAGAACAGCGCAAAGCACAGCAAGCGGAAGATGCGATGGTTGTAGGCAGCTTCTTAGGCGGTGGTGCTGCTAAGATGGGCTCATATAAACCGGCTACCAGTTCGCCGATTGGAAAGTCTTACCTTTCTGAACGAGCTGCTAGAGACGCGATGGCCTCTCTACCCCCAACTGCTGTAAACGGCAACGGCAACGGCGAACACGACGCCGACGAGGATAACACTACTCAGCAAAGGGGTTACGGAACCCTTTCTTCCGTCTTCCCCGGGTTCTCGCTCTCGAAGTACTCCCGAGCGAAGCGTCAACGGGCACAGCTCCCCGAAGGCGTCACCAAACCCGAAGTCTGGCTCAAGAACGCGGGGCCGCTGCAGGTCGAGCCCAAGGTGTGGCTGGCTAACGAGCGGACATTTCTCAAGTGGCAGCACATATGCATCCTTCTGGGCACGCTGGCCATCAGCCTGTACACGGCGGCGGGGGAGAACTTCCTCGCCGAGTGTATGGGCATCGCGTATATCGTGATCGCTATCATGGCCGGAGGCTGGGGATATGCTATGCTGCATAGACGGCGGGATATGATTGTCGAGCGCAGCGGCAAGGACTTCGATAATATGATTGGCCCGTTGGCGGTTAGTGCCGCGCTGATGCTGGCGTTGATTTTGAATTTCGTTTTCTCGGTAAGTTCTATTTCTAATTCCTCTCTAATTCGTATAAAGATCTCCTTCTAGTCTCGCTGCTTTATCAAGAGAATGTTAACTAACCTTACCTACCTCGTGTAGTACCGGCCCGCATTCGCGAGGCTAGATGCTGATAGCCAGCTATTGAATGAGACCGAAACAGCATTTATTGGCGAGCTCTTGTAGGATTTAAGGGAAATAAATCTGATATCTATTTGGACAAAAAAATGTGTAAGAAATCTGTTCGTCATATACTGCATGGGTGGGTCAGGTAGTGTCATGGTATTGGATTCTCGAGATTGGTTGTGTTGTGCATAGTATGATCGGGTGCGTGTATCGAGAGTAGGTATATCCCGTCTACCTTCATATTGCAAAATATTATGTAGCGTAATGTTATTGGTTTACTTGGTGTGGTAGAATATGAAAGGAAAAAAAAGAGTGGCACAAATCGTGAACTGCCAACACTTGAATATCGGAGTGTGAATGGGTGGCGGCGTGGGCGTGTTATGTAAGCGATCAGCTGGAATCGTATCTACGGCAGCGACGTCTCGAGCTCTGAATGGCTGCTTCCGATTCAATCCAATGCAAAGTATTGTTTCGCATGATGCAGCAGGAGGTGAGGCTGGACCCTTCTACTGGGTTGTGCATATGACATACCTGCAGCTTCCTGTTTTACGCGTCCATGTACTTACATACCGACTATACATGCAGCTAAGGGACTTGGAACAAATAAATCTTCCCTCCGCCACGGCATCAACCGCGGTCACTACTTTAGTTAGCTGTCTTCGGATCTTCCTAATCACGTATCAATCTTAATGCCTTCGCGATATCTGTATCTGTATCTGTATTATTGCACAATGAATTATTGACATATCATATGAGACATCAATAAATCACCAAGTCCCATTCTCCGATCGCCGAACTTACTCCAAGTTTCAATTGCCTTGTTTGCGACGGGGACCTAGCTGTTTTCTCGATCCCTTAGGTGTATGCCCATGCCCAGCCACAACTGACGCGTACCTACTTCGTCCAACAACGTCGAGAGTGACCAAGAGACATCTCAAAATACTTTTCGCATATTTCGATACTTGATTACTCGCATTTATGCCGGTCCAGGTGCTTCCGCGACGCGATCATGGCCGAACCAAAGAAGAAAGGCCTACTTAGCGGTCTGATGCGCCGGCTCAGCACCGCTCAAGGAAGCGGTAAGCTGGTATGTATTTTTCGGGTTGGTTAACCAGAAATTTTACTCATAGCGCCTCTTAGGAGAAGTTGCCGCCAGCAAGACGGGCTAGTGATAGCGATGCGTGGAGATGGAGGGATGAGAGGCCCGATGTTCCTAGCTCCCGCAGGCGACCTCGTCGCCCAGATCCCCGTGATTCGAAGGGCAAGGGCAGGGAGCAGTCGAACGGCCACAAATATGATCCAGCACCCCTAGATGGATGGCCACCGTCCGGCGTCTCTAGCGAGGAAGAGCTGACCCTCGGCCACGCTATGGAGCTCATCTCGACGGGCGTTCCAGCGCATAAAGGGCACAAACGCCCCATCCCTCATGCTTCGGACCACTATTATGGTTTATATACAACTACAGCAGGGAATCGCGGCGACGAAAGCGACGCTGTTAACCAGCATGATGCGATGACACAACTCACAACCATAAGGATACGAGGCTCTGGTCCGCCTAATTATCCCTGGGAGACCCTCGAGCAGCCGAGTCTTGCATTTGGATATGGAGCTAGGCCCGGCACCATTACTCTGAATTATTGGGTAGGTCTGTTCAGCGCGATCCCTCCCATGATCAACCTCCGCGATCCCGGCATGGTACCGAGAGACGTGGATTTAGCTCATATATTTCATCGACTGCAAGATCTGGAAGGCGGTCTAGAAGATGACGACGAAGAGCTCTTATATCGTCTATACAAACGATTCCTCAGGGACCCCGATAAGATATTCAACCCGCACAAGACAATGGAGCGACAGATTACGGATCTGGTCATGTGTCTATCGGGTCCGAACTGGATTGACTTCTCGAATCCGAAGAACCACGTGGTCACAAAGTTCATTTACGACACGAGCCCCGAGAACGAGCAACAGTACCACAAATTCTTCTACCAGTTAGTCTTAAGCCTTGAGCTGGAGCTGCGGATTAATTCAAGACTCCATACGGATTGGGCTAAGGAGAGACTCGTGGAGCAGATCCCACCCAAGATTCAGTGGAATCTGGCCCTTGCCAGACGATGGAAAGATTTTGTGCGCGTGGAGGATTACGGCGAGACCCCCGATTCGGTGAGGCTGCGGTATAGGTTGAGAAAGAGACAGGTGAAGATGTTGAAGAGGTTCGCCCAGATGATGAAGTGGCCGAACCTTACTGAGACATTGGACGAGCTGAAACAACGAGATGCGGAGGGCGCTTTGCTACCCATCAGCTCGCATACAATGGCTTTCTTTAGCGGTCTAGTCCTTCCAGGGGTGCGTGCTTGCAATACACTCTTTGAGACACGGAATCGAATTTTACTAACTTCGAGTAGCCCACGTTCCCATTCCTCATTATGAACTCTCTGATCGATACCGATCCGGACAGGGCAACAGATGAGCTTGCCTTGCTTACACACCTCCATCCTCATTGCGGGTTTCAATACCGTCATAGCTATACCTACTGGACGTCAACTTCTATTGTTGGTAAAGTGCTTGCGCCCACCTGTCTCGAGGTCGCTGGATGGGTTGGTCCAGCTCGGCCTACAGTAGACCTACGGCGCTCCCAGATTGCACGGATCCGATCGAGGAAGCCGCGGCAGCGCAGCCTAACCCCGGAGGACGTGACTTCAATGAGTGATAGATCGGACCCCTTGGGACCGCCGTCTAAAGTTTATCCCGTCAAGGATTACGAATTGCTCGTGCCAGACACGGACGATATCATTGATACGATACGGATTGAGCAACTCAATTTTAAGGCTCTTCCTGATAAGCAACAATCATCGTCCGGCCCTAAATGGTTCGATGCATCAATACAATTCGCTATCGATGCCGTATCGTGGCCGCTTCACCTTACGTATGATGTCTCGTTTATCAATGCTTGGCCGTGCTCCGACGGACCGCACCCTCTATTCTTCGACTATGTTTATACTACCCGCAAGGTTGACGACGTGGTCAATATTATTGACTGGGGTAAGCCTAGTGGCAGGGAAAGGAGCCCCCGTTCAACGCCAGTTGGCGGTAGCAAGCCGGCGCAGCCCATCGTGGAAGGAGACGACAAGGAGCGAGTCCTAGTAATCGAGGCATTTGGCAATAGCGACAACGAAGTCTTGGCGCGAGCGTGGTGTTCCCACTGGGGACTAAGCGCAATCGTGGCAGACATCGGTAAGACCTGGTGAGTTGTTTCCGTCGCACTGCGATGATTAAGTATCTGAATGATTGACGGCTAATGCAACACAGCATGGCGTGCGCCATCCGCGAAGCTTACGCGGCAACCTTGACCGTTGTAATACTTGTAGAAGATCGACCGGAAGATGCAGAATAACGAGCGCGATTGGCAGGAGTTTTCAAGGGGCAATGTTTTGCAGGTTTACCACAGGGATGACGATACGAGACGCAAAATGCATGTACGCACTAATTCCACGAATCGTAATGACACAATCGACGACTTTCACGATGGTTACACGACTATCTAGGTGTTCAAGGCATCGGGCGGGAATGGCTTAGGCTAGCTGAGAAAAAAAATGTTTTAATGCTTTATAGCTCGGAAATGGGAGTTCGCGTAGATATACCCAGTCAGTCCGTTTTACCTTCTGATTTCAATTCCATTACTATTACTATTAACTCGCACGGAACAGCCATTATCCTGATTTTGGCGTGCGGCTTTTACGTCGAATACATGTATGTTGGCTGATCGGCGTTCGTGCGGAGGGTGTTTGGACGAACCAAACAGTCAGATTATAAACGAGGACTAGGGGCGTGGTGGCTTGCCACACCAAAGATCATCGTGACAATCCTCCTAAGACCGGACATGCTGCAAAGTACCCGGAACGAAGTTGGCGGTGGACATCCATGATATGTACATCACATACCAAGCATTCCGTCAACCCTGCTGTACAGCTGTTTTGTGGGTTTCGCTTAGTAGGATCTATCAAAGTGTCAAAGTCGGTCTCCAATAAATGCTAAAAATTAAAAATTTTGCCTTGCACGTTATCGTCGGCTCACCCGAATTTTGTGGAGTGGTTTGTCACCCAACAAAAAGGAACAAAAGTCACGATGCCTATCAGCTGTCGAGGTTTGGAGGTTGGAAGATTCCCAGCGGTACAGCCAGGTACTTGGGGCTAGTGGACCTCAACCCGCGCGGAGGGTGAAGCTCACTGAATTGGGGCAAGATTGGCGGGGTATTGCTGACTTTAGCACGCTTCCTCTCCACTTTCCCCACCTTGTGACGACACTACAGTACTGCGGTGTACCCTGCAAGAGGGTAGGATTAGCACCTGCTACGCAGTAACCTCGCCCTAGGTCCAGGCTTGCCCAGGCTATTCCTGGCCCCTCTAAAAGTTTCGATACTTGGAGGTAGAGGGGTGAAGGGGGGGGTAGCAAGGGGGGAGCTTCTGGGAAAAACTCACGAGGGTTGACGAGAGCGTTTTTTATCCTTTTTGCACTTTTTTCTACTCCGTCCTCCCCGGCTTTGCTTTTCCTGCCTCGTCCTGCGTGAATTGATTCAAGTCCGAACCTGTCCCCCCCAAGCTGACACACGATCCTTCCACCGCAACCGGCAGTGACAGGGAAAACCCTCACGTCGAGGCATTCCAGGTAGTCTGTGTACGACCTGACTGGCACATACAATTGGACGGAACAAGGTTTCCTCGTGTGATTAATAACTCTATTCACTCGTTTAACGCCTCTCGGCAGCCAACTCGAGGGCATTATTTCCCCCACGATGGAGTTAGTAACGGTCTTAATCGTCTGTATTACTGAGAGTTAAAGCGCGGTCTCTAACAAAGCACCCTCTATTTAGCACCCGGAATGTAATCCATTTTGAGGACCACGTACGCACCCCCCTACCCTACACGGATCTGTACCCCTATGAAGTCCAATCTTGAACCTACCGAATTGACACTATTACTATGCAGGATCACTACATTGGTATTGACGTAGGTACCGGCTCTGCCCGTGCCTGTCTAATAGACTCCTCCGGAGACATTAAAGCCCTTGCTTCCGAAGCTATCAAGCTATGGCAGCCCCAGACAGGCTACTATGTGCGTCCTTTTTAAGCTCCCTCCCAGCTACGCCTTAGCCATTGGGACGTGAAAACTAACAAAGCTACCAGGAACAATCCACCACGGATATCTGGCATTGTATTTGCCATTGTGTACAGCGCGTTGTCCACCAATCCGGCGTTGACGTCACCTCAATTAAGGGCATAGGTTTCGATGCCACTTGCTCCCTAGCAGTCTTCTCCCAAGACGACGATCTTCCTGTCACGGTCACCGGCCCGGATTTCGAGAACGATGGTAACGACCGTAACGTTATCCTATGGCTGGACCACCGTCCCGTCGAAGAGACCGATTTGATCAACGCTACGGGCCACAACCTGTTACGCTATGTTGGCGGCAAGATGAGCATTGAGATGGAAATTCCTAAGGTGCTATGGCTGAAAAACAACATGCCCAAGGAGCTATTCGATCGCTGCAAGTTTTACGACTTGACGGATGCCCTGACGCACTTGGCTACTGGCAATGAGAACCGAAGCTTCTGCAGCACGGTCTGTAAACAGGGCTACGTTCCAATCGGCGTGGATGGAAGTGAGAAGGGCTGGCAAGAGGATTTCTTCAACGAGATTGGCCTGGGTGATCTTACGAAAGACAACTTCAAGCGCATGGGTGGTGTGAACGGAATTGTAGGTTCTTACCTTCTCTCCTATACTTCGCACCCCGTATTGAGCAGTTCCACTAATTCATTTTCTTTCCAGAATGGTAAATACTTTAGTGCAGGAGAGCTTGTCGGTCATCTGTCCGACAATGCTAGTAAGCAGCTAGGCCTGCAGGCAGGCATTGCAGTAGGCAGTGGTGTCATTGATGCTTATGCCGGCTGGGTCGGCACTGTAGGAGCAAAGGTAGATACTGAGTATGGTCACGCTGATGAGAGCGCGCCAGCGAACGACCTCGCCCAGGCATCTACCCGTCTTGCTGCTGTAGCTGGCACTTCAACCTGCCATCTTGCCATGTCCGAGAAGCCCGTTTTCGTAAATGGAGTGTGGGGGCCGTATCGTGACGTACTTCTGCCCAACTACTGGTTGGCTGAGGGTGGTCAGTCGGCTACCGGTGAGCTCCTGAGACACGTTTTAGAAACACACCCGGCGCACAAAGAAGTGCTACCCCTCGCGGAAGCTATGCATATGAACATCTATGACTACATGAACGGGCATCTTAGGGAGATGGCTGAGAGTAAAAATGCCCCCACCGTCTCTTACCTTGGACGACACTTCTTCTTTTACGGCGACCTATGGGGAAACCGGTCCCCTATTGCAGACCCTAACATGAAGGGTGCGGTCATCGGTCTCAGCCCGGACTCTAGCGTAGACGGCCTTGCACTATACTACTATGCCACAATGGAGTTCATCGCCTTACAGACGCGACAAATCATCGAGGCCATGAACACAGCCGGCCACAACATCCAGACCATCTTCATGTCCGGCAGCCAGTGCCAGAACGATATGCTTATGGATCTTATCGCGACGGTCTGCGACATGCCGGTGCTGATCCCCCGTTACGTCCACGCCGCCGTGGTGCACGGCGCAGCCATGCTCGGTGCCAAGGCTGCGAGCGCAGATGCCGAGGGCAAGACGGAGAACCTGTGGACCATCATGGACCGCATGAGCAAGCCAGGTCGGCTCGTCAAGCCCGGCACCAACGCCAACGAGAAGAAGCTCCTCGACGCCAAGTACGAGGTCTTCCTAGAGCAGTGCCGGACCCAGCGGGAATACCGCCAAAAGGTCGACGCTGCTACTAGTTCTTGGGTCCAGACGAACGGAAAATAAAAAGGATGGGTGAATGAATGAAAATGGCGCGATCGGGTATGAGTTGCTGGATGGATGCACCGGTGCCTTAATGGATGTCTGGATGGGTTTTTAGGCAGGCGTGGATTGGTAGAGTACCTACATAGAGAGCAATACATGTATCTTATGGCATACATTATTTACTTAGTATAATAACGATATAGACTGGGCTTCTTTGCGACATCTTGCTGGCTTTGTCTGCTGGCTTTGCTTGCTTGCATACGTTGAAACTGGTATGAGCCATCAGCCAATTGAAAGGCGTAGAATTGTTGCTACTAATTCTGTTGTTGTCAAAGAATGGTCTTGGAATTCTGGAGACAATGATATTGACGCCTTGTTACGCCGTACCAAGGTTACGTGATTGAGTGAATCTTGTATGTACCTGGCACCTATAAACGTGGTGGGTGGGTACTTGGCTTTGGCGTTTGGATGGGTCCCAGCTACGCCGTTCCAACGGTCCGTTACCTGGCAGAGTAGAGCTTATGTACCATGAAAGCTTAATAAAGTGGGAGGGTACCAAACATTGACGACGTGCACTGGTCCGTGCGCAAGCTACGTGCAACGCCCTTGCCTTGTTGATTGTTTTTTTCAGCCTCGCCAGGAAATTCGCAGCTTCTGAAATAATATCTGTACCTAATCCATCGCACCCATTCATTGGGTTGTTACCTTTGCTGCCCATTGCAGCAACCCGTACCATTTTCCAGAAAGAGACGGAACGGACCTATCATTTCTTCCCTCAAGATGTCGCTGTTCGGAAAACCGGCGGGGCAGCCTGCTGCTGGCGGTGGTTTATTTGGGAACACCACTCCTGCGGCCAACCCTGGAGCTTCTGCTCAACCTGCTCAGACTCCTGCTCTTTCCTCACTATTTGGGCGTCCTGCAGGTGCACAGCAGCCGCAGACCGGTGGCGGCTTGTTCGGCCAATCAGCTAATCAAACCACCACCCCCCAACAGCCACAACCCGGTGGTGGCATATTTGGTGCTTCGACACAACCATTCTCCGGTGCTGCAGCAACGAATACCCAGCAACCTCAGAACAAGGGATTGTTCGGCGGTTTATCTACCAACACTCAGCAGCAGCAGCAGCCGCAGCCGCAGCCGCAAACAGGCATGTTTGGTGCATCCATGGCACAGACCCAGCCGCAGGCGGGCGGCTTTGGCCTAGGACTATCAACGAATAATCAACAAGCAACCTCGTCTTTCCTTGGAAGTAGCGTGCTTAACAATGCCAGCACGTTGCCGCAGGGCAACACTACGGGATACTTTGATAGTCTACTCTCGGAGAGCAAGAAGCAAGCCGGCGAACAGTCCCCGCTCGAGGATCTTCCCAGTCTCCAGCTCGGCTTAGGAGATCTTCGCCAACGCCTCCGAAAACTAGGCCCGCGAGCCGACCCCGTAGCTACCGACAAGGCTCGATTCATCCTAGCGGCATCCGGTGTCGAACCAGCATCGGCGGTCAGAGACCTAAATGACTTCGATGTTCGAATCGGAGGCCGTGTTGAGCGACCTACTACCGCCCCTACTACCGCCACAGATATCGACATCGATGCCTACCTCTCGAATATCCAGAAGAAGACAACCCTGAGCATGATTGCCGACGGCCTGGAAAGATCGGCTAGGGATTTCGATAATTTCCTCGAGGACAATGTCAACATGGAATGGGAGGAGCAGAGGAAACGTATATACGAGCACTTTGGCATCAAGATTGGAGGAGATCCGTCTGCTCAAGGATGGCCCCCACACTTACCCAGCAGAGATTGGCATGGAGGCTTCGGTCGATCACGACGAGCAGGTAAGACCTCTCGATCTACCGGGCCCGGCGACAAGTCTAGCGCTTTCGGGCGATCCAAGATCCAGAAATCGGTCATTGGTACCCCTAGCAAGATTGGTATACACCAGTCTGAGTTCGCGGACGTCCAAGAGGCGACAGGAAGCCCGGCCGCGCTGAATGGCGCCACTGGTATCGACGATCGATTCCTTCGAGAGAAGCAGGGTAGACTTGCAGAGCGCATCCGACAGCTCAACGTTGCCCGGATCCAAAACCAACCATACCCCATTCTACATGAGCTTGCGCAGGTGGCGGGCAGCTCGGGCGATAGACATGCTCAGCAGCTGGTTGACGCTTACAACGCCGCCATGGCCATCGTAGGGGAGAACCCAGAGGCGGAAACTTTTGCGGGCGATGCTACAGCGAGAGAACGCCAATATAGAGAGAAATACATCAACGATTATGAAAGGTCCCCCGCCTCAGTAGAGATGCGGAGGAGAATTCTGAACGGGGCGAATTCATTCTTGGAAAGCAAGTTCTTCCAGGAGGTCGAAAGTCATATCGCCAAACACCCACGGGAAGCCAACTTGGGAGGTCGTCCGGATGTGATCAGCAAGATCAAGGCCTACGTTCGTTTACGACACTCTAGGAAGAATCTCGTACCCGATAACGTTGAGCTTCAACAAGTCGACGGAGAGTTTGTCTGGGCCATCGTATTCTACCTATTGCGGTCTGGAAAGATTGCCGAAGCAGCTGACTACGTTAAAACTCAGTCGACTGTCTTCCGAAGTATCGACCGTACTTTTGCATCGTACCTCCTCGAGTACGTTAGCAGCCCTGATAGGCGCTTGAGACGCCAGCTTCAGGAGCGTTGTAATAACGAGTACAACCAACGAGCTCGCAACGCGCCGGAGAACTCCATCGACCCGTTCCGTATGGCCTGCTACAAGATTGTGGGACGCTGCGACGTGAACAATCGTAGTTTTGATGGCCTGAACACAGAAATAGAGGATTGGGTCTGGCTTCAATTCAACCTCGCTCGTGAGAACGACAAGGCAACCGAGGTAGCCGCCGAGTCGTATGGACTGCAGGACCTACAACAAACCATCCGGGAGATTGGCGGCAAGCACTTCCCGAAATCTCCTAGCGACGACAATAGCGGTACCTTTGGCATGTTCTTCTTCCTGCAGATCCTCTCGGGCCTGTTCGAGCAAGCCATCGCATACCTATATATTTTCTCTTACGTCGATGCTATTCACTTCGCAATTGCTCTCGACTATTATGGCCTTATACGGCCTTCCGACTCCTCCTGGGGTGCGACAGATTCTCTTCTGTCCTTTAATATTCATCAAAAACCGCAGTTAAGCTTCGGTCGTATGGTGGGCTACTATACGCGCGATTTCCGCGCTGCCGATGTTGCGTCGGCTGTCGATTACCTGGCCCTCATTTATCTCAACGCGGACTTAGGCGGCGAGATAGGACGCCAGCAAGAAGAGCTCTGTCACTCTGCTCTGCGGGAGCTCGTCCTCGAGACTAGAGAGTTTAGTAAGCTCATTGGTGACATCAGACCAGATGGACGCCGTATTACTGGTCTGATTGAGGAACGTGCCTCGCTCATCGGCCTTCGGGAGGAAGATGACTTCGTCAAGACTGTCACGTTACAGGCCGCGCGGTTCGCCGACGACAACGGCCGCACCACGGATGCGGTGCTCTTGTATCATCTAGCTGGAGACTACGATAATGTGGTGAGTATAGTGAGCCGCGCCCTAAGCGAGGCCATCTCACTGGAAATCGGCGAGGATCCCATGCGTCTGATGCCAGTGAAACCACGCTCGGATGGCAAGGACCCCGAGGCGCAACCTGGCAGCAGCTTGAGTCTGGCATCCATCGACGATCCTATCCAGCTCGCCACGACGATGATGTCGATGTACGAGAAGGACGCCATGTTCTACACGAAGATACAGGATCAGAATCGGATTGCTTGTCACATTCTCCTACAGATGAGTGAAATCAAGAACTTGGTTGAGGGTAGCCAATGGCCGGAGGCTCTAGATGTGAGTATTGCTTATTCCCCCAGACGTGTTCAATGGTAATGCTAATGAGTCATTTAGAAAATACGTTCACTTGAGATCCTGCCCCTGGATGGCAGCGGTGATCCCACGAGGATCCGACACTACGCTGCTACGTTCTCAGGCTTGTCCCAGACGGTTGCTATCAACGTGCCAAACTTGCTGATGTGGACTATTACTTGTTGCATTCGGCAGAGGGAACGACTCATGAGCAGCCAGTTCAGCGGCAATGAAGGCACGCGGAAGATGATGTGCGATAACCTCAAGCAGATCAGCATGGACCTCACGACATACACCAGCCAGCTGAGATACCGGTTCCCGCCGCACCTGCACGAGGCCCTGGCTAGAGCTTCTGCGGACTAGCGAGATTACCTACCTATAAGGGTGTACTACTAGTGCTTGATGAAAGGGGAATGAACTAAACGGGGTTCGTCTAGAGAAAGCAGTTCTTAGCACGTTGTCTAAGGAGAAGCGGCCTACCCTGCTAGCTTAGGAGCCGCGTACTACACTAGATAGCTCAGGTACGTTAGGATAGTGCAATGATAAGGGGCGTGACGGAGCGGGTGCTTATTCTGGGATGTTATGAAATTGGCTGCGTCTTATTTGCTACTGATAAGTGACGTGATGTTGAAGCTACAGTGACTGGCAGGTTTGCTCAAACCCAACGTGATGGTAAATAGGGGGAGCTCTACTTTGGTACCTTTGCTAGATGTAGCTCTGTTAGGTAGCTTTTGATGGAGCTTATTAAAGCAATTGGCCAATCAGACCAAAATCCGGGAACGGCGTACGGCCGATAAAATAAAAAGTGGCTTGCCTCGGCTGATATCCCTGACTCGAGTATCAGCTAGGCTGCTAGCGGCCCACTTGGTGGGAATGAATCATGTCGGACGATCATGATACTTATCGGGTGGAGTTGGCTGGGCGGTCAGACGCAGACACTCGCACAATCGACCAGTAAATTGGCGCACCAGGCTGACACCAGTGTAGCAGCCCACATCCCACAGCCCACACCCACTGTCGTTTTCTCCGTACATGTATGTACGGCATTTGTACCCAATTGCTATGATACACCACATACGCGGCCGATATTGCTGCTGCTGCTACGTACTGTGACATGCACCCGTCCGCCGGCTCGGCTTTCTCCTTCTCCACCCCTGCCTCTGCCTCTGCCTCTGCCTCTGCCTCGACCTCGACCACTATTCCCGACCCCCATCCTATATCCGCTGCCTCCACTACGGGGCCTACGTGTACTGGTGCTGTTGGTGCCGACGGCACCGGCAATCCTTCCGAGAACAAGGAGTCGGTCGCTGGCAGTATCCACAGGCATGGTCCCTCCCATGATGGCCACCAGTCTTCGGATTCCGGCAACGGCTCATCCCAGCCGGCCCATGACCCTGTATCGGGGCACCTTGAGGACCAGAGGACCAAGAAGCGTCGGATAGGTCCCAGCTCTAGGGGTGTAGCAAACTTGACGCCTGAGCAGCTTGCTAAGAAAAGAGCCAATGGTATAGCTCCAGTTCCCACGCCATAAGCCCTAATTCTTGAATCCATCACTCGTCTCGTACTCAATAGTTAGCCCCGTAAGGCATCTTGAATTGGTTACAGCCCTATTGTCTCTCCCTACCCAACCATTTCTCCCCCGGGGCTATATTCCACTTGGTATAACACCGAGCTCATACATAGTTCATCCCTTACTGACCATGTTACCTCCTCCCTGTAGATCGGGAGGCGCAACGGGCCATCCGTGAACGCACCAAAAACCAAATCGAGAATCTTGAGCGGAGGATACGCGAATTAACCTCTCAGCAGCCGTATCAGGAGCTACAGGCCGTCATACGCGCCAAGGAGGCTGTTGAGGCTGAAAATGCCGAAATTAAGGCCCGGCTTGCATCTATTATATCCTTAATACAGCCTGTATTATCCAATCAACAAGGTCAGTCCACGGATTAGGTCAAGCACCATACGCCACGGCAGTTCCACCGGGCTGGAACTCGTAATTCCGCGTTTACCGCGAGATGGGGAAAAGCAAACATACTGACTAAACTCGTCCTAGTCGAAGGAGCCTATACAGCATCACCCTTCCTGAATGCCACACCCTTGCAGACTACACAACGTTCGCCGTCTGCTCCTACGACTTACAATGCTTCAACGCCGGCGAGCGCCGCCTCTCCTGCTTGTTCGGCAGAGTCGCCATGGCAGGCTCAGGCACAACCACAGACTCAGCCGAGTCCAAACTTCTCTCAGGTAAAAATGCTGAACCAGCAACGCCACGATCTACTCCACAATTTAGATCTAGGGGCTGGCGAGCAGCTTAGACTTGATTTCCTTCTCGATCCCTCACAGCGTGTGAATAGGATGCAGACGGGCGTCAATGGCCCACAGGACACGCCTGAATACCAGCATCTCCCTATGAAGCATGATTGGAACGCATCTGACCCGTCCCTTCGTGGACAGATGGTTGTAAATGGTATTTCACAGCATCAACACCAACACCAGCAACAGCATCGCATCGAATACTCACCTCAGGCTACAACGCAACGCCCTGAAGTTCCAGCTCCTTGGGTTGGCAACTCTGCCCCAATCAAGAATGGCCCGCCGACCTGTCCTCTAGATAGCCTTCTCCTCGACTTCCTCCAGGAGCGACGTCAAAGAGCAGCGGAAGGTGTCCCTCCACGAGAGGTTGTTGGGCCGAGATATCCCTCAGTCTCATCGTTGCTCAATCCGGCAAACAGTGTATTCTCACATCCGCTCTCCAAGGTCTTCACGGACATACTAGCAGCCTTTCCGGGAATAAGCGGGCTTCCGGAGCGGGTCGCCGTGCTGTACTACATGTTTCTCGTGATGCGATGGCAAGTCTCGCCCACAAGGGAGAACTACGACCTGTTACCCCTCTGGGCGCTGCCCACACCCGCACAGCTATCAACTCTTCACCCAGCGTGGATCGACCACCTCCCGTTTCCACGCATGAGAGAGAAGCTAGCGACGGAATACAACCCAGTCGAGTTCCTATTCGACAATTTCTTCATCCCGTTCACGACGACCATCTCGCTGAACTGGCCGTACGAGGCTACGGATACCCTGCTCCAGAGCCCGGATGGGAGCGAGGTGTTGATTAATCCGGTCTTCGAGAGACATCTGAGGAGATTCGAGAATTGGACTCTAGGCGAGGCGTTTGATAAAGCGTTCCCGAGGTTGAGGGGTACGTATAACTTGAAAATGGGTGGGGATGGCGCGAGGGGTGGTGACGTGGTGGATGGGCGCTTTAGTGGTGGTTAGAGCCCCGTGTAGCTGCCCAGATTGAGATGGTTTAGTGGAATATAAAACGAGATTTGCCGTTGTAGTCACTCAGTTAGAATGATTGGAACACGCTAGGTACCGAAGCTGTTTTGAGAGTATGGATTTAAAGGACTGATGAACGGCAAGCCGTTACGAGACAAAGAGAGTATGAAAAACAAAGGAACACAGCGCTGGATAAATGATTCGACGTATGACTGGTGGAGGGTCTAAGATAAAAGATTTTTGAGGCTTCCTCATAGACCATGGGGGGTCGTACATGATGAAGATCTGTACCTCACGGTTTAGCATAGTTAGTCTCTAGATGATGATAATATACGCTGCGACGACAATATAATGGAAGGATTGATATGACTATATGCTCCATGACGGCAGCCAATTTATGTTAAGAAAACGGAGCAAACTAACAAGAAAGGCTTAAGGACGTATACATTAAGAACATGAACTGAGGCCTTAACACGAAATGGGGCATGGATCTATGTAGCTATTAACCACACTTGGAGACCATGTTAACGCGGATTATGAATTTGTGGGAGTAGAAGAAGTATAGGGACAAAGCAAGTCGAGATGATCATCATCAAGCAAATGAAATTCAATGCAAGTAGGTCCTTATAGGACGGGGTATCACTCCTATATACCTAGTAGCAAACGCCAATGCCATGCAAGCCATTTCCCTTTTGACGCAAATGCAATCCATTTGTTTGCCATCCAGCTGGCAAATCATATGCCAAATTCCATACCCCCCCTATAATGCAAACGCAATTCATTCCGTTTCATTCATGCAGGCCATGCCAAATGCCATCATTCATCGTCCGTGAAAGCTTACTCCCTAAGCGAAAAATCAGATTTATACACACAACTTTGCAAGGTCTCTGCATTCCTCTGTCTTCAAGTACACCGTTCCTAGGTGATTTGTGCATCATCGGCCTATAGTAGGTTGGCTCCGCAACAAAAAAAGAACAGAAAAGAATATGTGATATCAAAAGGAGCCGCAAGAGAATGAATGTATAAAAGAGCATCAAGCCTCGTCATCGGGATGCTCCACGCCGAAAGAGTAGACGCAGACATTACTTTTCTCGCCGGTAAACAAGCTTGCTGTGTTATCGCCGTCGAAGGTCTCAAACTGCAAGCGGTGGATGGGGCCGAATTCCGAGTAAATCTTGTCGATGTCTCGCGAGGGTAGACGGCAACCGCTTCGCACAGAGTACAGAGCAACTTTTCCGTCGTCGTGGGCAGCTGCAACCACGCCCGAATCTGGATCGTAGTCTAGGCCAACGTCGAAGTGAGCAGCATTCTTGTAGTCCGGCATCGTGACGACTGGTGTTGCTCTTCGTTCGATCTTGGGATTGTCCCTGTCTCTCACTTGGGATAGGTCGCAGTACCTTAGGTCAAAGATAGATAGCTTGTTGCGTAGACCGGCTACTAGCACCTGGTGCTCGCTGACTGACTTGACGTGTGCGATAGAGTTGTTTAGATGCATATTATCCCATCTACCGACTTCCTGGCGTATATCGCCGATGACGAGTTTGCCAGGGCGACCCCCGAAGAACATAATGTTGGGGTTGTTGGTATGGAAGTCGATGGAAAAGACATCGCGAAAGGAGTCCGGGACGTATGGCTTGCGGCGCCAGCTTAAGGGGGAATACAACCTCATCTGGCAATTCTGATCGAATTGTGCGACGCCAATGTTGGTACCGACCAAGCATATAAGGCTGCTGGTTGACGGAGCTGCACATACGGTACTGCTTGTGTACTTGCGACGGTCAGCGTCCCTATATTCTTGGAATGAGTCTTGCGTGGTATCTAATCGGCAGCCACATTAGCAACTACTTGCTCTTGTCCATAAACAACACAGATCCGAGTAAAATTAAAAGGAAATAAAGTGTAGAACACGAGAGAAGAATAACGAGGGGCGGAATGAAGGAAATGTGTTATTTTACTCACGCATTGCTCCATGGCGGAGTCGCTTAGGAGCGATCGTAGAAAGGGGACGCCCGGGGGTACCTGAGTCTTCAGAAGCGACGAGAACAAGACCTGCTTTCTGACTGTATTTGATATCCGAAATCAGGGTCACGTTGTACTCCGGCCGGGGACATAGGCATCCTAGCCGGGTGTTGCAACTTGATTCAAAGATAAGACGCTGGTCAACACTATTGTAATAGTTCCTGTTAGCATAATGTCACAATCTTTCTACCTCAGTATGGCCTGCTACGTACTGTCCCGTCTTATCATCTCTGGGGATGGGGGCCGTCAAGATCAAATTACTGTCACAACCTTCGAACGTGATCTCCGATTAGCTGAGGTTTCTGGTGATGATTCTCAGGACAAACTCACTCGTGTAGGCCGTGCAGAAGGTCTGCTCGGGATGCTTGCTGACAACGGTCATATGTTTGATATTGATGGCTGCGGGGAGGATGTGGCTAAGCAGACGTTTGCCCTTCCTAGCAAAGCCTTGCGCAAAACTTGCAGGGCGAATATCGCGAAGATCGCGAATGTGTTGACCATATTCACGAGCAAGGAAGCCGCCCATAAGCGGCGCGTTCAAGGCTTTTGAGCGGGTGATCCGGCTCTTATTCAGAGACACCCGTCGGAGCTGTGCAGCAGCAGCCTCATCTTCGATCTTACGCTTCTTAACCTTGTCCGAAGACCAAGCTGCGTTGCTGGGCGCCGTCTGACTGTGCTCTACCTTGAAGAAACGGCGCTTCTCGGCATCTAAGGGAAAGGAAATATTAGCACGCCGAAATAGACGATAGAAACAAATAACATTTTATTGATAGAGCTCACCAAAATAATACCCGCGAATCTCTTGCGGCGCCATTTTACCAGTAAATCTGGTTTACATGGCGGCGCTGGAATGCGTGGGTCTGATGTGGTGGTGGTGGTTGGTTATTGTTATCAAAGGTGGGATGGATCCGGGAAGACGTGTATCGTGGACGGCATCAACAAAATAAAAATCATCGGCGATCTTGAGGCGGTGTCTAAGTTAGGAAGCCAAGCTAAAATGGGCAAGACTGCTAAACCTTAAAGTTTGCATAGACAGTTATGAGAACATTATTATTGATGATGGCATTTTCACGTACAAAACTAGAATGACTGCAGTCACGTGACCAAGACAGCAGGTACCCGCGCATTAAACGCCCACCTGACACGTTTATGCTTGAAAAAAAGAACGTCGAATGTATGTATTGAAGTCTATCAAGACGAAGCTCTGCTAGCAATGCAAATACACGACGCAAGTTCACATTAAAAGGACGTATCAGTTATTGGGTATTTTTTTCATTCTTATTAAGCTCTAAGAGACTGGGTATGACATAACCGAGGCCTATACGCCGTGGTATTTCAGTTTACAAGAAGGAAATGAAGTGAACAACCAAGCCTGTCCGGAGTATATCTATAGACCGAAGGGCAATAGTATGTGACACCGATTAGAAGTACGCCCAGTTGATGACTACCGTCGGAACGATGGCCAGTCTCTTTCATCCTGGGATGATCTATTGAGATTTCTCGTGTTGTGTGGAGACACGTTGGAGCGAGACAACTGTGAAACATGTTAGCTAGGGATGTCTCAAGAATCTGCATATCTGTCATGAATTGCAACTTACCGAAATCTTCGAGCGATCTCTGCTTTTGGCTGCCCTTGGGGGACTTGCCGTGCATGAGGTTGTCGAATCCGACGCTGTCCTGCAGGATGTAGTAAACACCACCCATGATGCAGAAGACGCCGAACGAGAAGATCCAGATACGGACGACGGCAACGATGTGAGTTAGAGCGCCGTGCTCGAAGAAACCCCAGATGGTGAAGCAGGTGGCGAGGATATCGACGAGCAGGATGGCACCGGTCAACTGCCACGAGGGGATGGAGGACCAGAAAGGACCGTTGGCACGGGTGATGAAGATCAGCCAGTTCTCAGTAAGGGAGATCTCAAGGAAGAGAACCTCGTCCATGTTACCGTTGTTCTGGACAATACCACCGTTCTCGCCCTGAGCGTACATGGTTGTGACGGTGATCCAGGTGCCAATAGCAAGGACAACACCGAGCAGAACAGACATACCCCAGAGCTTAGGCAGGTTCCACTTGACTGGGCTCATCGAGTAGGGAGCGTTGTCGTAGGCAATGGCAAGAGTGGCAACGTCAGCGAAGATGGCAATGAAGACGACCAACTCAATGTTTAGCGATCGGTTCAAGATGGCAATCCAGAGACCGAGGTAGATTTCCAGATGCAGGGACAACGCAATACGGTAAACGACATAGGCGTACATTCGGTGGAAAATTTGTCGAGATGTCTTGAGAGCATCAATGATAGCACCGAGACCAGGAGCAAGGAAGACAATATCAGCAGCAGATCGGGCAGCGTCGGAGGCACCCTCGACAGCAATACCGGTATCAGCCTTCTTTAGAGAGGGAGCATCGTTGACACCATCACCAGTCATGGCAACAAGGTAACCACGCTGTTGAAGAATCTCGACGACATTGTACTTGTGTTGGGGGAAAACCTCAGCGAAACCATCAGCAGCCTCGACGAAATCGTAGACCTCAGAGCCGGGCATGTCACCGCCACCACCGAGACCAAGACGCTCAGCATTGTAAACGTTGGTACCGAGACCGAGCTGACGAGAAGTCTCACGAGCGATACCGACAGCGTCACCAGTCAACATCTTGATGGACAAACCGAGGCGCTTGGCTTCGTTGATAGTGCGGGCAGTGTCGTGACGGGGAGGGTCAGAGCAGGGCATGATACCGAGAATCTCCCAGGCACCCTCACCACGCTTGCGAGCGACACCAAGAGAACGGAAACCACGGGTGGCGAATTCAGCCACCTTGTTCTTGTAGGCCTGGTCGATCTCCTCAGGGATGGGGTGGTCCTCCTCGACGGTCTTCAGGACGAACAGAGGGGCACCCTTGACACAGGTAATGCGCTCACCTTGAGGAGATTCGACAACAGCGGTGACCTTCTTGGAGACAGGGTCGAAGGGGAAGAACTCCTTGACAGTGTACTTGGAGAGGACGCTCTTGGCACGGGGATAGTACTTAAGAGACTTGAGGAAAGCCTTGTCGATAGCATCCATACCCTTCTTCTTGCGGCTGGCTGCAAGACAGGCAGTAAGCATAAGATCCTCAGGGTCGACACCGGCAACGGTGAACGGCTCAGAAAGAGACAGCTTGTTCTTGGTCAGGGTACCAGTCTTGTCGGAGCAGAGAATTTCGACACCAGCAAGAGACTCAATAGCGGACAGCTTCTGAACAATGGCCTTCTTCTTCGCAAGGTAAGCAGCACCGACAGCCATGGTGGTGGTGACGACGGCAGGGAGACCGACGGGAACACCAACGATGGTGATGGCGAGGGTGAATCGAAGAATGTCGACGATAGGGTTGGATCGGTAGAACGACGAAACCCAGACAATCAGAAGAGTGAAAACGACGAGAATCAGCAAAACAGTTCCAATACCGTTGAGAACTTCAGTGAAGTGACCAGTACCAGCGGAAGCCTGGTTGACAAGAGCTGCCGCACGACCGACGAAGGTGTTGTCACCAGTGGCAGTGACAACCATGAATGCCTCACCACGCTTGACAGCGGAAGAAGCGAAACATTGGTCACCCTTGTGCTTATCGACAGCGAGGGATTCACCGGTAATTGCGGACTGGTCGACTTGGAGGAAGGCATCGTCGGTGACAATTCTACCGTCAGCGGGGATAATGGTACCCTGTGGAAGAGGCAGTTAGTAATTTGCGTGATAATTGGCCAATTGACCGCATGCTAAAATTCGCTCACCTCTTCGACCTGGAGAATATCGCCGGGAACGACTTGGGGAGCCTCAACCTCCTTCAAAGTACCGTCACGGAGAACAACAGCCTTGAGAGCGAGAGTCTTCTTCAATTCGTCGACGATAGAACCAGCCTGGAATTCCTGGATGAAACCAACACAGGCGTTGAGCAGTAGCAGAGCGCAAATAACACCGAAGTCAACCCAGTCTTCCAAACCGGCAGCAAGGACGGCGGCAGCCTCCATGACGAACTGGATAGGACCAATAAAGAAACCCTACAACATGTCAGTTGAATGCTAGCTAATAGGTGAACAAAGCGGGTACATACGAAGAACTTGAGGATAAGGTTTTCCTTCTCCTCCTTCATCTGGTTGAGACCATACTTTCGGCGACGGTTGGTGACCTCCGCTATACAGCAGTTAGTTTCCACAATTGCGACATGCCTCGATTGTATCGCGAGGTTACAACTTACCCTCTGTGAGACCGACACGGGTGTCAGTCTGGAGCATCTCCTCCGGAACAACGCGACCGGTGCCACCAGGCTGTCCGTCACCCTCTTCCTCCTCGTCGAAAGCATTGCCATCCTGAGATTCAAGATCCTCGATCAGCGCATCGATGTCCTCATCTTCCTCTTCTTCCTCGCCCTTAGTGGTCTTAGCGGGAGCGGGATCCTCGATACGGTGAGCCTCCTTCTCATCGAACTTGCCCGATTCTATGTTGGTGTGGAGCGCCGGAGCGCCGGCGTTGGACTCAGCCATGTCGGCGAGGTTAGAATTGACAGCTGAGCGGTGCCCAGTGTCAGACTAATAGAAATGGTTGAGTGGAGGACCGAGTCCAGATGGTTATTATTTACTCCAGGATAGGCGAGTGGGAAGTCGGCGACAAGTAGGATCCGGTGGAATGCTAATTAGGTTGTAGGAATTAAGTAAGTGACGATGTTTTGGTGTGAAGGTGTGATGTCGTGGGAATGAGATGGACGACGTTCAAACTAATCACGCGTAGGGGAGAGGGGAGATTTGGGCGGAAGGCACCACGGACGACCTTGGGGGGGGGGATTGACGAGCCAGACGAGCCGAACCAAGTCTTCAACGTGATGGGGAGGAAAAAAAGAAGAAAGCGCGTCCTACGTGGGCGAGCTTTTTCTTTATAAGATGAGGGAAACAGAGCGACAACAGCAAGAGCTAATTCCGATTGTGGGGCCTCGTCGACCAAGCTTCCAGTGGCTCACCAAGCACACCCCAGCACCCCAAGCATGGAAGTATCGGTACAGTCTGATACAGTGTGGATTGTCTCCTTCCGTCTGTTTCCACCAATCCCACTTTTTTACTTCCAATAGATCCCCATTGGCCAAGCCAGGGCGACATTCACAATACCACTTATAGCTTCCTCTAAATCCATACATGTAAGTGTTATCAAGATATCCGTATGTATGTAGTTGCCTGCTCTTGTGTACGGGTATGTATTCACGCGCGAATTTCGCAGAGATAACCTGCATCGCCGAGCTTGTTACAAAGTAGTGAGCCGCTAGACGCCCCAAAGCACCAACAGTCTGAGTTTGCGCCCGTGAATAAACTCACATCATGAGTCTAATAGGTCTGATATTCGTCCAAGCAACTTCAGTCCTAAACTCTGAATTCAATGTTCACCTCGAAGGTTTGTTTACCTTGCATGGAGCCGGGTTTACCTTAGGTGATTCTTTCGGGAAATTGCTTTCTATGCACATCAGTACCCAGGGGCTGAAGGTACAGCGCATCCCGCACTATTTTAGTGAACGGCCTTGTACTGTACCCAGGCTAGCCTGCCGAATGGGGCTAAGCGTGGCTACTTCACAGGAGATGGAAGTCGCCACAGTGTGACTCGGTCCCTGCAGTCTCCACCATTCGGTACCTGAACAGCATCGACTCCACATCACATCTCCAGAGCAAGAGCATTTCGTACCCATGAACTCTCTGATCTTGCGGGAATTACTCGATTGCGTCCAAGATGACAGAACACGCGCACCGACTTTTCCACTCGTCATCTGTAGTCAAAGCTTGACGGAAAATATCTCGGAAGCTGGAGCGGCATTTGTTCTATTCAATTGGCCTATTCTTGTCGCCTATTCGCCTCTCCTGATGCGACGGTTGACATGGGAATAGTTCTAGCTCTAAATTGTTTTGGTGAGTTGTTTTTTTTTTTCTCTTTGGTTTCCAGGCTCATCCCAAATCAAGATTCCTTGAGCTCTGCATTCGGGAAGCACGGTTTCTCTCTAGACCCATGGGCTTATGCGAGGGCTGTTAGCCATCGACTGGGGCCACCCATGCTCGCTCTTGTTAGCCTTGCACAGTGCAATACGGTCGGTCAAATGGCGAGTCAGTGCGCCTTATTACTGTGCTATGCACGCAAAGCAGCAGATGCTAGACACGGTACATACAGAATGGGTAACCCAGGTACTTCCTATCGATGTGGTATCGTGGTATCGTGGTATCGTGGTATCGTGGTATCGTAGTATCGTAGTATCTTTACCAGCATTATGAGCCATTTTCCATTCAGCGAGGCTGCTGCTCGAAAGCGGAATGGCGTTGGAACCCACCAGTCCGCCGATCCTGCTAAGAGCGACATGTTCCTCGCGCTGTTTCATTAGAGCATGCCATGCGACTATAGCTGGATAGGTACCTATTTACAGCACTCCACGTCCGCCATTGCGGGCTGGAGATCCAGAAATCGCCCTGCCCCTATTGAGCGACTATCGTCAATCGTCATTGTCTGACGTGGAGTACGATGCGTAGCTCTTGTCGGTGACCTGCCAAATGCGGATTTCGTCGCTAGGCTCAGGAACATGATGTCGCGGGTAGGGAACGCGAACCTGGCGAACGCAGCCTGGCAAGTGACTTCAACCCACCGCTGGATGACGGTAGCAATCCTGCGACTCTAGACAGGGACTCTGGCGTGTGTGGCTTACTTTTCATACGTCATGGGGGACCATGGGATCAATCCCGCATTTTCCCAGACCTGCAAGCTCGTACCCCAGCTGAAGGGTCACAGACCACTTGCGTGGTAGTACAACGCTATGTAGACGTTAGAATTTTATTAAATTTTTTTCTGTCCTCGCGGCACGCTTCACCGACATGCTCCGGCAAGAGAGCTCGGTGAAAGCAAAATCGCCCTTTGCCTACCGCATTTTCTCGGCTGGGTATTCGTTCGGTATGGCCGCTTGCTCCACCCAAGCTTGCCGCTTGAATCTCGTGGCCACCGTCAACTGCATCCGATATCCGCTGGTAGCCCTTCGTATGTACGGAGTGCGTTAGCTCAGGGTGCAATATGGACCAACCTTAATGAGCTGGAGCGGCTACAGGTTTCAATTCCAAATGAAGCCGGAATAGCTACATCTCAAAACGTCGCTTATGGTCTTTTTTCGGTCATCGGCATCCTCGCCATCTCAAATCAACTTTTTCGCCTCGTCTTCGTGAAAATATGATACACTCGCTTCTCCCTATTCGGCTGTCTTGTCCCCATTATTCCGTACCCGCCGTAAATTCGAGAAGAATTTGTAGTTGTACATGACATATATCACTCACCATAGTGTAAGGCAAGTAGTCGCGTGGACTATCATAACTTGTCGTTACTATAGTAGTTATGCATCCGGATCTGGAACCCTTACTTGGACAATTTCGCCAATCATGTTCACGGTAAAAAAAGTAATCTCGAAAATCGGGATTCGTGCGACCAGGATGCGCCGCCTGGTGTGCGTGATTACGCTAGGAGATGCGTCTTCGAGAATAGCAGAATTGCCTCGCCGTTTGCGGGCGTCTGGATTCAGGATAGCCGGCAGAGCGTGGGACTTGTGTGTGGTACAGTGTTGATTCAAGGAATTATACTGGGAGGATCCGAGGATCGAGCCGCTCGTGTCGCTAAGAGATTTTCCCATTTCGCGCCCCCATTCGAGCTCCTGTCAGTGGTCAATGGCTCTTATTCGGACATTATGTGGTTCCTCTATCAGGGTGCAATTTCTGATTTGTTTACCTAGGTGCGAATAGCTTGGGGGTCGTCTAACATCCGTTACGGGGAAGACTTTTCCTAACAGGTATGCTGCTCCCGATATTTGACAATGCTCGTGTCTCCGAGCAGCCGAGGGGAGCCTTCGCTCTCGTGACGGCGCCGACACGACCTGATCCAACAAAGAGAGCTTCTCTGTCTGTAAAACTCTTCTTTCCTGTCACTTTATGCGAGACGGCTATCTACATGTCTTATTCCCTAAACATTCTCGGAGTGCATTCATGTTTGCCATACCCTATCAGTTCGTAGGATCTGCGAATCAGATCCTGCAAAACTTTTTTTCTTGTACTACCTACCTTACTTCCATGTAGATACTGACGCCAGAGACGCCATGCGCTGGGCTATTGAGCAAGGGTCCAGCGCACGCAAGCGAGTCATGATGAAACCCGGCTATAAAAAAGCTTGGTTCTTTATTGATGAAACTTGAAACCGCCAACGAAATTGTACAGTAAACATTCACATCATATGCTCATTTACTACATGTATCTTGAATATGCCTCATCTCGAAACCACGGTGGCTCCTATTATTATATCTCGCATGAGTTTTTTTTTTCTCGTTTCTGTTGTCAATGCTTACTCATCTCCTCAACGAGGCTTACACCCTTGTACCCTGGGAGACTCAAGGTTTCCCGTCTCAACGGTTCAGGGTCTATCGGCCAAGCTTAACAGTCTATTCTAGAAGCTCCCCGTGGGCTAAGGTTGATTAGAGGACCTATCCAAACTCTATGCTCTATGCAAGAAGGGTGCTAAAGTCTGCTAGTCGCAGCCAGACTGAAGAATCCGAGGCCACGGCTCAGCTACTAGGTTAAGGCCTTTTTGCCACGACCGGTAAAAAACTCTAGAATGAACTCGACCCCTTTTGCCTACCTAGCAGCCTAGATGAGAATGCGCGTATAGCTCAGCTTCGCATACACTACTGTCTCCAACCTGACTTGCCTAGTAGACTCCGTTGCTTAGATCCCTTCAGCCCAGAAGGTTACGCAGATCTGATTTGTTCGATTTCTCCGCTGCCAAGATGCTTCCTCCAGGTGCACACACCCGCTCAAGCCTTGAGAGTATGGGACGTACCGAACACTACAGTAGTATGTATAGTACGGTACATCGATAGTAGAACCAAACTTGGGGCAATCGTGGCAGAATATCTGGCATGTAGGTACTGCAGAAGGAAGTACATACTTGGCTAGTGTCTTGGTGAGCGTAGGTATCCGAATCAGTCTTCTTGAAAGCCATACAGTGTTTTGCTACGGTGCTGTGCCTAACCTAAGAGACCTCATCAGACATTGTTGTCTTGGCACGTATATTTGCGCGTCATGCCAAGACGCCGCATATATGCCACAACGAGCCCCTAACGACTTTCATTAGACAGGCGGTTTCCCTTCTCGGTCATCAGGATCGTAGCATTTCAGACAAATAATCCATCCGGGTCGGAAGCTTGGCTCTCACCACTTGGTCGTCATCCTCTTCGTTATCAAAAGGCCACGGTCACGTAGGATGTTAGGCCAAGACCAGCTCGAGCCACGATGATCTGCCCTCTTCGCGGAGGCGATGGACCCTTTTTTTATCTTTGGATTCCTTGGCTGGCTCGCTACATCATAATCAAAAGGAGCAGACGGATGCGTCAGCAGCAGCAACAAATAGCGGCTACGTAGAAATTTCCCCCGGCGCGCGAACGTCTGACTGGTTGATAAGGGCCGCGCAAACGCGCAGAGCCAAGCTTCTCCCAAGCACAATAGGACGTTTGCGATATTGAGACACCGAGGGGAGGTCAGAACCTAAAATGTACATACCTCCCACGCCACACATCATAATAAGAACGTAAATAGAAATGCCGGCAGCCTCGTTCAGGGCGCAACTGGATGGGATTGGGCTGGGCAGGCTAGGCGAGCTGATCGTTCCCTTCAGCCTGTCGGTAGAACTCAGCGAGAACCGCGTAAGGGGACGGGCCAAGACTCTGTCCAATCCAAACTTGTCTCAAGCCGACCTTACGTAAACAAAAGGCGGCTCATCCGATTCGCGGCAGTAAAATCACTGTAGAACATTGTACGGACCGCCTCGGGCTCGGCAGGGCGATGGTCGGTTAGTTCCCCGGAATACCCCGTGTCAGCTATCGCATACATTCTTCCTGTCCTCCACCCCCAGGTCCTGGTGTACGTAGTATACGTAGAAAGGCGTACTGCGGCTCTCTGCCCAGTGCTGACTCCCGTCGATCCGCTTAGCCACGGTGCGTGCGTACCTGGCGTTGTCGTCAGCGGGTCAGCGGGTCAGCCAGCTCGCGGTTCGGTGTCAACGAGTGGATCTCGTAGCGACAGCGGTAATGGTGATACGCGGCAGTCTCGGTAATTCTGGTTAAGCGGTGCCTGACCGCCAAAGCCTCCTTATTACGAGTATAGACAGCGCATCGCATCTCTCTTGGTCGCAAACATATGAGTAAGAAAAATTTCTCAGGTCATTTAGACACCGGCGTCAGTTTGCGCCTTACATGTGCAATGGATGCAACGCGCCCTCTGCAGGACACAAATAACGGCTCATTAACTTTAGATGCCCGGATGCCCAAAGCGACGCAACGAATGCATCGGCCCGTACCCCCACGGAGATCACTTAGATAATCATATAGCAGCTGAGGACCCGGTGGATTGGAGAGTCCCGACAGCATGATTGATTACTGGCATGTGATTAAGGCCTCGACTTGAATTGGCTCGTAGTCAGCGTCGTGCTTCTGTCAGCCAACGTATCATTGTGCGGCATGTCCCGTGTGTAAATGACCCAACCAGCAGATGTCCCACAACTCTACCAGACAACATCACGATGAATTAGTGGGTAGCTTTTCTGAGCTCTCGCTTGTGTAGACAATTGATAGTCTATCGAGTCTCGGCATTAATTAATACTAAGTCTGTATCTAATGTATACTGAAACACGTATTGGATGATTACATATCATTCATATATTTCTTATTCTTCTATGTTCATACGCCTTTACTTCTGGCCAGTGACTATGAACTATTGACTTGGCGGACTATATTAGGAACAGCCAAGATACTTGAAAAAGCCTTTCTATTTTCTACGGTGACTGAGAAGGAAACGCGCAAAAGAAAACTTCCGGCTTCGGATTATGATGATTCCTCATTGCTTGTCTCTCAGTATCGGTTTCGAGGTTACTTACGCAGCTGAAGCTTCCTATGTAGCTCATTAAATCCACGGCCGTATTAAGTACCTAGGTTAAATGAGTTCATATAGTCAATCAATCAATAATACTATAAGTAAACAGATTGACCCGAGTGGCCTAGTAAAGAGACACATGGAAAAATCCGAGGTTTGTTATAGCATCACCCAACTGACAAGTGAATACTCACTTCTCATTGCCCATTGGTGGTTTGCCTTCGTGTATGTATAATAACTATAACTCCTACTCTCCTAGCTCCGGGGACTCTTCATCATATACTGACGTATTCATAAATCCCAATCAAGGGAGCCCTAAGAGCGAGCGGTACGCCTCGTTGAGCTCTAAACCACTTGTACCCTAATATTGCAAGGAAGATCACAGCTTTAGCAGTAATATCATCTCTCAAGACATCCCCCGACGAAACCTCACACTGTCCTCCAAGTCCCGGTACATATTCATGTGCCAAGTGCCTCTGTATAAACCAACACGGAAAAACCTTTACGACATCTCCGCCAAGGCTGACATACATATTCCACAATGAAACTATCCCAACTATTTTAAGTCGAGTCTCCAACAACTACCGGAGCTTGGCTTATCCGTCAGAAGAGCTGAGTAAGGCGGCCTATCTCGACGCAAAGAGAGCAAATGAGTATGTTATAAGGCGCTTATAAGAACTCTTGGCTTCAGCCAGACCGTCTGATGAGACGGTTAGGTATAGCCTCAAAGGATCCGAGAAGGGTCACAATTGGCAGGTGCCAAGGTGCCAAGCTGAAGGAAGAGATTCAGAAGCATATCCCAGACTACGATCGTCGTTGTGGACATGATTTCATTAGTAGCTTTTTATTGAGCTATGCAGGTGAGATCTCGTGTGGCAATCGAGCTTGAAAATACTACAAGCGGTAATAACTTGACACGAGGGATTCCTGCTCGTAGCTACCTCGAGACATGGTGTTTTCTAGGCGTGAGCAGCTGAGTAGTATCCTTTACTCTGCGTCAGTGAAACTTCACACACCGACTCTTATCTGTAGGCCTCTTTACTTCGACGCCTTTGGCGTGTGCCACAATATGGATCTGATGAAGACCTTGTAGGGGGGTTAAGAATGGTGTTGTTGCGTGAGGGACCTAGACATATCCGCCTAAGGTTGCGGTATACATACAAGAGGTTGCCCTTTGTCAATACTGTCTCGAATCTCGTTCTCAACAGGTCTCGGCAGGTCCCTGAACCCTTACAGGACTAGCTCCCGATAGTACGCATCTTCCTTTTCTCATCCAAGATGAACGTTAGTCATCTCGTAACCTTGGGTAACAGGTATTCTCTCTTCATGACGCCTAGTAAGATATTGGGGATAGTCCTGATTCTTTACCCGTCATAAAGTGAGCCTATATCTCTATCTCAACAGCTTAATCGTTATTTTAGGCACGTAAGACTGGAGTTTCTAGAGGCAGATATCTAGAAATTCCAGGCTACCATCAGATATAACCGTATCCACCAACAGATCACAACGAGACACGCTTATCCTGTTGAGCAGTTTGAATAGGTCTTGCGATTGTACCTCCTATCTACTGACGTTCCGTCCCGAAGCTTCAGAAGAGTCTTACAAAGAGGTTCATCTTCACATTCAATTTGTTCTCTACGTGTCACTCCAGAGCATGGTAGTAAGTCGTATTGCACACAACACTAAGGGGCATGAGAAAGTCATGGAGAGCGAGGGAATACGGTGATCGCAAGGACCACGAAGCCTGTGTTATAATCAGGTCTCTCTATAGTATGAGTCTCGACATCAAGAGTTAAAACGCGGCCGTTGTTTAAACGGGCCTAGACCAAACACTACCTGCGTTCCAAGGCAGAGGTCATGATTCTAAGTAGTATCAACAGAAAGTTAGGAAAGCACACATCGAGCCCGTATTCTATCATGACACGAGTATCCCGTCAGATCCGTAAACGCCGCCTAATGCTTAGCAGTAACCTTGTCACCGGTCAGCTTTTCCACGTAAGTCTTGGCCCTATTCGCAACTCTTGTTAGCATCAAGTTCTAAATCATACTGGGAGTAAAAGACAGGAGAAAGGGGCGTGTGAAGTGGAGGACTTACATATCACCCATAGCCACCATGCAAACCGTTTGCCAAACGCCTAAACCAATACGCGGCATAACACCGCGGTACAAGCCCTTGAGACCGTTGGTCTCGTAGATATACTTAAAAGTGTTTCCAACCGTCATCTTCTTGGGGCGGTTGGGGTCCTCCTTCTTGCTCTGCATCTCAACGCGGATGACCTCGATGGGCTGGTTCCAAGCCGACAGGCCACCACCGAGAACAGAAGCGGTGATCTTCTCGACAGCGCTGAGCTTCTCGCCGTGCTCCTTGTTGGTAACTCTGCGGATGCCCTGCTCGGCCAGACGGGAAAGACCGAAACGAGAGCCCCAGTTGGTCATCTGCCGGATGGCGACGGCGTTGACGCCCTTGTTGATACCGCGGATGCCTTCCTTGCGGTAGATGTTCATGAAGGTCTCGAACGTGCTCGGGGGCTTGACGCCTGACGCGGCTAGCTTGTGCTGCGTGATCTCGACCGTCTTCATACAGGTGCAGAAACCCATGGTGGCGTAGGCCTGCGCAACACCGCCAGTCACGCCACCAATGATACCGCCACCAAACTCCGAGGCACCGGCAACTCGGGCATAGTACTCGGCTTCGGAGGCGACGAAGAGCAACACGGCGCCCTTGGTCGAGGCTTCGATCCAGGCCCAGGGAATGAGACCCTGATAGACTACAATGGAAAGACTGCGTGTTAGCAGATGTTCTAGGGAGGCAATGGATGTACGGGTTTGATGATTACTTACATCCAAGAACACCACCGCGGTTCCAGATGGCGCGCAGAGCGGAAGCGAAGGAGTCGCCTCGGTTCGCGGCGAGGTGAGTCTTGCAGACCTCCAGAGGCTGGCCGAGCGTGGTGACCTCGAAGAGGTTAAGGCCGGCGCCGAGGAGCAAGTTGGAGAACTTGATGGGCTTCTTCTCCAACTTCTTCTCGGTCAAAGGGGGAGCAACCCCGGAGGCAGCAGCGGTGGCGGTGGACATCTCAAGCGAGGATCGTTGACGGAAGGGGGCCTGACCAAGGCAGTCGGGTGCTTCTTCGCAGAAAAAGGGGGTGGGATGGGATCTCAAAGGAGAATGGCGATGCTCAAATGGTGGCTTGAGAGATAAAGTTGTAGGAGTAAAGTTTGTGAGACGGGAACCAGTTCGAGGGGACCAAAGGTGATCGGAATCGGGGGTCTGCCAACAAACGGCGTGTGATTGGTGTCGGTGTACGTAGTAAGGTAGGATTACGGTAAGCCTGCAGCTGGTTACCGGGAACGTGGTCAGCAATCAGGGTCAACAGCCTCGGACGCATGTGGTAGTGTTTTAGTCTAGGCCTGTAGCGCCCAGTCTAAGGGGGGGTTTTGCGGGATGGCGACGTCGGTTGACCTACTAGTGTACTTCGATGTTTGTACAGTTGATTGCCTTATTAGGTACTGCACAATCCAAGACTTCCTATTCTGTTCCAAATCTGACAATGTCGGGTCTCCGAATCTTACTTGATCAAGATGTCTGTACGGAGTTTAAGCGTGAAAGGATGAAGTTCTTTTTTTTCTCCTCTCAAGCCACAGTAATACCAAGGACCGGAAAAACAAGGGATGTCTCAATGTATTTGCAGGTACCTAGGCCTCAGGGTCCGGTGGAAATGTTGGAGCTTACCTTCTCAACAATTGCCAAGCTCGCAGCGAGAACCCCCAGATACTCCGCCCGATAATTTTGCGGCTCCCCATCAATCAATTTTGTTAGGGCCGACTTTACTCTCAACAAGCGGACCGGACTTTCCCCAATTTCTACCATTATGGGCTACCATTATTGCCAGACCGCCTCATTCGTTGTGCATACTATGTAAGTATACCAACGCCGTTGGACGCCACAAAGCTACATACATGTAGAGGGAAAATGTTTAAACACCGTACGTACCTGGTAGGTTAGATGGTTCAAAAGTAGGTAAACAACAATACGGGCGTTGTTAAGGCAACAAACAAAAGGGCATTGCACGTATGTAGGTTCATATTCGAAAGCAGCTACCTATACATAAACAATTCATGACGTAGTATTGTACAAGTGCAGCTTTTGGTATCATTAGGAGCTTTTCTAATTCAAACCCCCCGTTTGATACTCCACTGCCCTCAGCAGACCGGTCTATTTCCGTTTGTGAAACATGCTCTTTCAGACAAGGAAAAATGCAATCCTTCGCTTTTCTTTACAGCTTCTTGCAGATCTCGATCCACTTGGCGGTCGAGAAACTCTTGGGTCTCTCAATGGGCGCGCCGACAGCACGGTCGATGATGAGCTGGGGTAGGACACCAATCGCACGCGAGACACCGAATAGGACAGTGTAGTAGTTAGCTTCCGTCAAGCCGTAGTACTGTAGGAGGACACCGGAGTGGGCGTCCACGTTGGGGTAGGGGTTCTTGGTCTTGCCGTGCTCGGTTAGGACCTTGGGCGCGATCTTGTAGACCTGGCTGACCAGCTGGAACATCGGGTCGTTGGGCATCTTCTCTAGAGCGAAAGTGCGCTGAGCGCTGTATCGGGGGTCAGTCTTGCGGAGGACAGCATGGCCGTAACCGGGGACAACACGGCCAGAGTTCAGAGTAGACCACAGGTACTCAGTGATCTTCTCGTCGCTCAGGTCGTCACCAATGGTCTTCTTCATCTGAGTAAGCCAGTTTAGCACCTCCTGGTTAGCAAGACCGTGGAGAGGACCGGCAAGACCGTTCAGACCAGCAGCAAGAGACAGGAAGGGAGAGCTCAGAGCACTGCCAACAAGGTGTGTGGTGTGCGCGCTGACGTTACCACCCTCGTGGTCGGTGTGGATAGTCAAGTATAGTCGCAGCAGCTCGACGAAGTCCTTGTTCTCGCCGAAGCCAAGCTGGTTGGCGAAGTTGAAGCTGTAATCCTTGTCCTTCTGGACCGGCGCAACCTTTCCACCCTTGAAGACGTTCTGGTAGATGCGAGCAGCGATAGTGGGCAGCTTAGCAATCAGATCCATAGAGTCCTCAAATGTGTATCCCCAGTAGTCCTTCTTGTTGATACCCTTAGCATATGCCTTGGCAAAGGACGACTCGTGCTCAAGGGCAGTGACAGCAAGAGAGAACTGCGCCATCGGGTGGAGGTCGGTCGGGCAGCGGTCGATAAGCTCCTCAACGAACTTGGGGACATCGGATCGAGCGGCCCACTCAGCAGAGAGGTCGCGAACCTGCTGCTCAGTAGGGACTTCGCCGGTCAGGAGAAGCCAGAAGAGACCTTCTGGGAGGGGCTCCTTGCCGCCGGGGGCCTTAGGGAGGACCTCCTGGCATTCGGGAATAGTCTTGCCGCGGAAGCGAATACCCTCCTCGGGGTCAAGGACCGAACCTTCCCATACTAGACATTTTATTCCTCGTGCACCACCGTATACTTGGTCGAGGGTGACCTTGTCGACGACCTTGGAGCCGTGTTCTCTATGCGCCGCACCGTGAGCAGTGAACAACATGGAGTGGGTCTGCGTCCAGACTTACTTTCTTAGGGCCTTGATCTCCTCGATCTTCTCAGGGAGTAGCTCGGAGAAGCGTTCCTTCAAGGTCTAGACTAATTGGTAAGCTTGAGGTGCCACGGGAAGGGTACCGAGGTGTGCTGACCTGGCTCTTGGAAGAAGAGTAGTATCGCACAGCATTGAAAGCTGTGGTGCGGGCCGTGAAACTGGGGGCCCTTAGTGTCGTTCGAAGAGCAGAGGAGCTCAGACGAAGGGTGGTGGCCATTGCAGGTGATGCAGCGGAGAGAATTGAGTGGTGGTGGGTGAGTGTAAGATGTTGGAGAAGATCCTAAGTCGTCGAGGAAGAGGATAAAAAAGAGTGATGAAATGCCTCAAGGGCGAAAACTGGTCCTTACCTTGGTAAATCGACGGGGTGACGGACTAGGGGCACGTTCGGTTGGATGGGGAAGCCGAAGAAAAATTTAGCGGGTCCGGCAACTAAAGAGGACAGCTACGGAGATACTTTGGGCTTCGTACCTACCTCATACATTATGTACATGGCCGCTGTACTGCATACATTGCATCCTTTCAACTTTTTCTGGTCATTGCCAATTGGGGCCGAAGCCTCATCAAAAATTACGACAGAAGGCAGAGAGCTCAACCAATGGATGGTGGCTTCTACGGGTATTTAGTACCCGCATATCCGCGCAATAGGACCGTGGAAGCTCCCTCTCTTCCGGCCACCCCTTAGCAAAACTTCCACCAATGCGCCTTGACTGTTGTAAGGTTGACGTCAATTCAGCCTCACACGTCTGCGAAGATATGTAGGTGATCATTCGGTTGCAGAGTAATTTGAGTTTGGCTGCAACCAGTCAGAAGAAAACGATATCTATGGTTCTGCCTCGTTGCATTCGACATCACCACCACCGAGTTTCTCTGATTCGGCTCTTACGTAGGTAGCATTGGATACGTGTATGTATCTCGAGGCTACATAGGTATGTATATACTTCGATGAGTATTACATATCCAATTTTAGCCATGAAAGGTAGACGTGAACCCGTTACTATCGTGACTGATGCAGTTAAACACGGTAGAAGCTTTGAAAGGAGCTTGTTTGCTGTAGATATTCAATTGTTGGTCTGTAAGCACTGTAAGCGCATCCATGGAGGTGTAGCAACCAGGCTTAGATCCTGATGCTTTTACCAAGTGCGATCGCATACTGTGTAACTCCTCATATCATATTTCACATTACTCGATCCACGGCGTCCTATCATTGCACACGGTGGAATCATCGTGACAATTTGCCAGTACCTAAGGCACCTATAGTAAATAATTCTGACCTCAATTGGCACAGCAGTGCAGGCGCGCAGTACATTTTGCACCTACCAGCCAGCCGCCGTAGATTTTTGAGTGCGCACTGTGGGTCTAGTCACTGTGGCTGGGCAATTGCCAGTGTTCCCTCGTCCCCTACCCCCCACCTTTGCAACACGCGACTGAAAAATCTTGCCAGCCAACGAGCTAAAACGTCCAGAATTGCGCCGTCTCCTCTTTCCTGACACTTCCAACCGGTCCGCTGTAAAACTCCCACATCAACCTCCCATCACCACAGCATCTGTAAACTACCGCCGACATCTTCACCAGTTGTCGCGCCATCATCCCGTTCGTGTCGGAATCTTCAGCTCACCACAACACATCAGTCTAGCAGCAGATTTTCTAGTTTTCGACACTGTGTCGGGACAGGGTTCCCGCGCCAGTAGTAGAGGTGCAAAGCTTTGGTGGTGCAATTCGTTGTCGCATCACAGTACATACTCGGCTTCCCTGGCAGGTTTCCATCGTTCATCGTTCATTTAACCTGATCTACTTTTGAAAGGGTTCTTGGAAAACTTCGACTCTACCTAGATTTGCCTCTTGACACGACTGTAACTCGTTAGGTCGCCGCAGAAAGCAGAAAGCAGAAATACAAGTAATCGCCCGAGCTCCAAACGCTACAAGAATCTTCCCCTAATCTACTTGGGTGACTATCGCGACTCTCTCGTATATCATTCCGCAGGTGCTGCGAGCCTGTCCTCGCTGTACATTGTGCTTGCAGTGCTCCCAGTATCCAAGAGAGCAATAGAGCAACCATGTCGTCGCCCGTAGCTGAGCTCGAGGCAGGCTTGAATGCCATGCAGAACCTAAAACCGCCTGGAGTTTCCGGATCGCGTATTCAATCATTGACCACTCTATGCGTCAACAACGTCGAGGTGAGACTCTAGATTATACATCGTGACCCGGCAAGTACATGGATGCTAACTTGACCTCTCTTTTTTCATCGCAGTCCGAATCAGTCCTTATCCAGAAGATCTACACACATTTCAAGAAGGCCCCCGCGACTCACAAGTTAGGAGTGCTCTACGTCGTAGATTCCGTAACTCGCCGATGGGTTGACCAGGCCAAACTCCAGGAACAACCTATCAATAGTTCTGCAAAGGATGGAACCTACGCTGCCGGCGTGCATAGAGTAACGGAATTGCTTCCTGTCCTGATGAATGACATCCTGCAGAACGCCCCCGGAGAACAGAAGGTACGCTTTATCATATGTTCATCGCGCAATCTGCGTAGTCTTGGTGATGGCATCGACATCAGTCGTGATGCTCCTGGGATAAGCTACATCTAGTCGTGCTATTTTCTGATGTTAGGCCATCTCTCTGTCCTGGTTTCCTCGCATCCACAGGCCTGACTAAGACATTTTTTGCAACATTAACCATTCACCTAAAAAGAAATACTTACCTGACCATCCCGTATAGGAAAAGATTAAGAAGCTCATTGACATCTGGGAAAAGGGTTCGACGTTCCCACAGCCCATGCTCGACTCATTTAAGCAGAAGCTCAATGCTTTCCCCGCCAAAAGTAGGTCTCGAATTCGATGAAACCCCCACATCTTCACTCTATTGCTTTGTCTGTGAGGTCTCGTGTCTGACCTTGTTTGCTCTTGTAGATGAGTCTACCACACCGATTGGCAGTCCTCCTCCGGGTCCTGGTTTGCCAGGTTTGTCAGAGAACAAACCGGCTACCACCGAGGCTCCAAACGCCATCATGGAGGCTCTAGCCAACATCGCCCGGCAGAACGTCACCACTGCGCCCGCCAACAATACCCTGCCGGCCCCGACTAGCACATACAGCGTACTGCCTACGCAGTCGAGTGCACCTCATACCGCGGTTCTCCGGGCCCAGCCTGGTATTCCTTATTCTACACCCCAGCAGCCCGTAAACCTGCCTGGAATGCCGTACGCATTCCCCCAACCAGGTCAAGTCCAGGCTCCAACCCCTGTGCCCGCGGTGACTGCCAGTAGTCAAGCCCCTGGTTTTCCGGGTGTAGTTCCGGGCGTCCCTGCGGCGCCGGCTCCTAGCATGGCCCCTGATGTCCAGCAACAGGTCATGTTAATCAAGATTCTTGCCGATCAGGGTGTACCCCTAGACAAGATTCCTGCGATCATCGCCGGCATGCAAAGCAACAGTGTTGCTCTGCCTACCAGTGCTCCCCCTGCTGCTTCAGCCGCAACACCCCCTGTAGGTCAGCTCCCGTATGCGACTGGTTCGTGGGGTCAAGGTGGCTACCAGACCGTCGAGTCACGTGATCTCGACTTCCAACAAGTGCGATCGCCCAATAGATATCGCAATCGGTCGAGATCGCGTTCGCCTCCGCGTCACTGGGATGCGCGTGACTCCCCCCGTGGCCGCTCTGATCGTGAGTATGGCGGCTATGGACGTAACTCCCCCGGCTTGGCCCGCATGGACGACCGTGATCGTCGTGGCGGAGGCAACGGATATCGGCAGCGTAGTCCGGGCCGCCGTGGCCGTAGTCCAAGCCCTCCGCATGGTTTTTCTCACCCCCCGCCGCCCCCGGCCACCAAATGGGTAGATTACGACAGAACCATCCCGCAGGGCCATATCAAGGGTAAGTCGGCCGAGAAACCTGTTGCAATCATACCTACTGACGTGTTGAATCAGTCTTAAGCAGAACTTTGTTCGTAGGCGGTGTCACGTAAGTAATGTCTATCCGTGGGGAAATGTACCATCAACTAACCAAGGAAATAGGTGCCCTGAGAGCGAGCTACGTAGCGTGTTCAATCGTCATGGCCAGGTGCAAACCTGCATTGTCAACAAGGACAAGCGCCATGCGTTTGTGAAGATGATCACGCGTCGGGATGCTGTCAACGCCAAGGAAGCCATGGAGAACAGCACATTTCGGGTTAGTGACGTCCAAGATTATTTGTCGTCTTCTATAGTACTAACATATGGCCAGACTCGTTGGGGAGTCGGCTTTGGACCTCGGGATTGTAGCGACTACCAAACCGGCATCAGCATCATTCCCATCAACAAGCTGACCGAGGCGGATCGAAAGTGGATGTTGACTGCCGAATACGGTGGCAGTGGTGGCCGTCCTATCGAGACAGGCCTAGTGGTCGAGGAACCAGACATTGAGATAGGTGCCGGTGTCTCGTCCAAGGCCATCAGCCGACGCATGCAGACCGACAAGGGTGGAAGACATGGACCTAAGTCCAGTCGTGTTCCCGGCGGTGACGAAGAAGATCTAACTAGATGGAGACGTAACCGAGATCCCCGCCGAGAGGACCAGCAAGATGATCGGAACGGAGCCAACAACGGACCGACTATTCCCTCTTTCCCCTTCGGAATCAGCACGGGTCCTAACGGAATGCCGGTCTTTCCTCCTGGATTTGCCTTCCCTCCGCCTCCTTCCGAGCAGTAGGCGTGGCCGGAATATTGGTGGTTTTGAAGACACCACCGTAGGCCAAGCAACCCTGTTACCCTCGAACCCCCGTTTCCAGGCTTCAAGGGGCCTCTTCCAGCTCTCTCGTTGAGTGAGCATAATTGTCCACTGCAGGATGATGGAAGTAATGTTTGCAGCCACATCCTTGCGGGGACTTTACGAATGGACGTAGCATGAATTGGCGTTGGCGGAATTTTGTGTTAAGCTTGAGAGTACCAGTTCCCATACCACTAGACCAGGAGTCTCGTTTGATACCGACGAGGCATCGTCTTGGTCTTCAAGTATAGGTCGACGTACTTTGCATCAGAGTGTGCGTTTTGATTTCGTTTCTTTCTTGTACGTGAGCCAATCGATCCACGCTAGGTACTCAGGAAGGTGGCCATCCTTGGTACAGATTGCATAATGTATAGTACTCTAAAGCAGAGAAGGCGTTGAGGAAAAGAAAAAAAAGGGCAGGGAGGCACTCTTCGACGATTTCTCCCAAGAGATTCAGGGGTGGTGTTGTAAATCGCTAATTCAGTTTTGTTTTATATACCTATACAGACTTGACTTGTAAACATGCTCCTAACTAAGCTAGGTACCTTAAGCATGATCCAGTGCAGTAGAGGTGAGTACTACGTGTATCATCGCCGATGGTAAAGGTGAATGTAGGAGATGTGATAAGCCTTCTACATGGTTTACTGCGTACGTGCTTCATGGATTTCACTTCACAAACGTAGGTAGATAAATGAATGCACTGCATTATACGTGCAAACCTTACAAAGGACACACAATTTAGTTGGATCTATTGAGTTTCTATTTGCTTGCCATCATATACAACTATACAACGGACGTGCTTCCTACGCACCTGTGAACTCCCAACCTTGGTGTATAGGGTAGTAGTCGCGGTAGAGGCACGACTCTCACAGAATTCGACTGCCACCATCCGGTAATATATTCTAGTGGTTATATTAGTATGATAGGGGGGCATGGAGGTTCTAGATATAACTACGTCATCATTGCCATTTCAGTCATTTAATGGTTCTACACTATGACCAGCCTTGGCGCTACGATAGCTATAAGTAGGTAGGTACCTATATAATGTAGATAAAGTGAGGCATTTCGTGAAATCTCCCGGCGCTTGGGTGGGGGTCAGGACCCAACACAGGTGGGAGGTAAAGACGTAGTATGTTAGGTAGTGTGTATGTAGTATTGGAGGACGGTGGATCCGCTCCGGGATATCCGGATGTCTTCATCCCACCTTACATAGTAGCAGACATGACGCATGTGTTAATCTACTTTGGTGCCGAACCGTTGTTGTTTGACCCGACTTGGTCGGTACCCTGGTTTTGGATTCTTCCCTGTTCACGAGTCTCGGGACGCTCGGAGAATTCGGAAGAAAGCGGGCTGAAAACGCTCATAGGACAATTAGGTAGGTAAGCATCTAGACTATTGCCTCGGAAGTTTCAATACGAGAGGAACTATATACAGCGTTTAATACACTGTGCATTCTCGTAGTGTACATGGGGAGCAAGGAGGTTCGAATGATGGTTCTAGAAGTTAGCTATATATGGATCCGAGACACCCGATGGCGAACCTCGGCCTCGCCCCGGTTACTATTTACTTTGAACGTGTAAACATCACGACGGTCACGCTGAATTTGGTCCTGACGCGGCTCTCAAGTGTTTCTTGAATCTCATGCTTCATTTGATAGCTACCTAAGGTAAAGCCGTAATGTATGGTAAGCATACAGAAGACTCATCTATCAATACCCGGTTCTGCATCTTAAGCTACTTCTAGGTAGCTAGGCACTTAACAAGCAAGATAAGCTGACTTCCTACTCTCCTCTCATCTTTTTTTTTCTCTTGACGACATCAATCGTCTTCGTAATCTAGATCCACTGGCGAGAACTTGAGCTCTGCTCGTTCAGCTCTGAGCGAGGCGCGAGTATGGGCATCGAGCGCCCCAACATGAAGACTCAAGCTTCTGTTCCGCTTATGCAGATCCCACGCAGCCTGGGATATCTCGCCTACGTCCCCTTGTATCGTAATTCGAGTTGTTCGGGAGAAGGTCTGGTTCGCGCGCTGCAGCTTTTCAAAACTGCTGAGGAGTGGTGCCTCGACGTCTCCATTAAGGTGAGCTTCTGCTCGATAGAGTTTCGTCTCGGCGTATGCCGGTCCCTGGACGGCGCCTATCGTGGGATCGGGATGTACTGTAAGCTGCGCACTATTTAAGTATGCTTTGGCCATTTCTTGTCCAGTCTGAGCTGGAGGGTCATATTCCCATGCCATTTCGTCACCGTATTCCTCGGTGAAACTCGGTGGAGGCGGTGGGTCGTGGGGAATAAATGGACGGGGTCGCCGGATGGTTCGTTTCTCCCCGTTGAGCTGTAGTGTTAAGAACCCCGAAGAAGCAGTAGCTACGTCGTCTTGGTCTTCGTTAATATCTAGTAGATAGACTCGCCCGCTGGCATCTCCGATAAGTAATTTTGTAAAATCGGGCGAGAAAGCACCCGCGGTAATAGGAGCTGCTGCTTCCATGAGATCCCTCACTAGAACTCCCTTCCCTTGCCGTATGTTCCACACTTTAACGACTCCGTCCGACGAACCAGTGTACAAACGATCGGTACTTGTAGCCCATGCCGTGAACTTGACCCCTACGTCTTCGTGTTCTCGGTTTCCAATGATTTCGTCAACCGGATCTAAACTGCCATTAGCCCAATTCTTTAAAAGGCAAAGTTTAGATGGGTACTTACCGCCATGCTCTAGGACACACATTGGATCGTCCTCCTCACTTCTAGACGAGTCCCAGATATAGACCTTGCCGTCGGTACAACCGGCTGCAACATATGAATATAGAATGCTGTTAGGTCTGCTCCTAGTGTTAGCAAATTGTCTCGGACAAGCGGGACAAAAGTGTATACATACCTAATCACGAGTTCGTTGATATCAATCGCCGGGCAATCAAGGGTTTTCACCACAGCATATTGGCCAGTTATCTCGTTCAACTCGAAGAGACGAATCTGGGTTCGGATGTGTTCTTTGAATTTCTCCGAAGTCTGGGAAGCTGAAGTTGCCGCAGCAAAGCTTGGCCGAGAGGGGTGCCACACAACCTCGAACACGTTTGCCGTTGCCGCGCTGTTTACTTTGACTTCGGTCTTCGTGTTCGTATCCCAGAGGCACAGCTCCCCGGTATCGCGCTTGTCTTCTGGGATCTCGTTGTCGTCGCCGTTAAGGCTTCGTGGAGAGTAACCGATGAGAAGAAGGTGGTTCACACTTGGTTCTATGCCCCATCGGATTGCCGACGGGAAGTAAGCCCACTTATCTGAGGGGACATAGTCTTCCCCGTGGACGCGTTTACAAGAAAACTCGTGGTACTCGTAATTCAAAGCGTGTTCGTTCATTATCGGATAGTAGACTCGTACCGCTTTGGTAGGAACATCAGCAGCTGTAGCTACTTTGCTGGCAACTTCACCCTTGTTCGTCACCACAAAGTTGACACGCCCGTCATGATGCCACGTATCGAAAAGGTCGTCATGATTTCCGTATTTCAATAACCAGACTTTGACCGTGTGGTCGAAGCTTGACGTGAAGAGAAGATTCTGAACAGGGTCATAGTCTGAAGAAACCACTGATGTGTAAAGCCAAGGGTCTTGACTCTCTCTCATCGATGCTAAGGCATTATCACCGTGTTCAACCAGAGGACGAGGAATTCGATGGCTCCAATATGCTTGTAGTTTCCCCGACTTCACTGAGCCAAACAGGAGGTTTCCGGGTTTGTTGTACTGCTGGTTGTGAGAATCGGAGTGTGTGGTGGTACCGCAAACAAAATCATCAGAATTGCGAGCCCAAGTAATAGTCATGATATCACCGGCACAGTTTGTCCATTCGACTTTTGGCTCCATATAATCCTCTCTACTGCTCTTAAACGTCGTGGTAAAGTTCTGGTAGCGTCTGGTAACCCCTAGACGGTTGCTAACAACCTCCCTTGCTAACAACAGCGACGGCATCACGTCTGTTTTTGAGAGATCGCCTTGAACATTGCTGTCGTCACGCTCGATGTATAACGATTTAGGCTCCTCGTTGACCTGCTGGTGGAGCAAATCATCTAGGAAATTTTGAACATCATCTGTAGAACGCTTCAACAGGCAAGAAGGCGGGTCTTGGAATTGCTTATATCCCTGATGATGAGCTTTGAGAATGCTAGCTCTCATATCACTAGACTTTCTTAATAAGTCGTGCAGGTCCTGTAGATCAGATCTCCCGACCTCGGAAGGCAGTTTGCTGCGGAAAGACCTGGCGAGATTTCGAAGATACTTGACCTCTTCGTTGCTGAAGTCGACATGGTACACACTCGGTTGGCGTAGATCATTCGGTCCAAGGCGAAGTAGACGGCCTTTCCTTACCCCCGCCGCGATCTGATGTCGTTCTTCCGCGGAGAGATATGGTTTTGAAGACTGACCAAACCATTGGCTGCCCGCTTGTATTGGCGAGCCTTGTTTTTTGAATTCGTAATTTCTACCTGATTGCCATTGTGATGCCTTCGCTCTTGTCCTCAGCTGTTGTGGTGTGATCGGTGGTTTCTTTCTCGGCTGGACTCGGGGCGAAGGTGGTTGTGAACTGACTTCCCTAAATGTATCTAACACGTCGTCCATGCGTGCATCCTCGTCCCCTTCATTATCCTTACCTCCTCCATCTTTCGATGGACCTTCGATAGAAGGCAGAATCGAGGCGCGTGACTTTAGTGTAGACTTGGGAACAAGTTTCGGTACTGGTGCGGGTGTTGGTTCTTGAACGGTTGGATGACGCCGAAACTCCTATAGAACGTTAGTGACAAGTCGACTTCTCGGACAGGTTCAGACCTACATTTCCCCGAGTATATTCCGCCACAAGCTCATGAATGCGTATTATGATGAGTGCCTCGATATCTGGGGTGAGTCGGCCGTTGCCATTACGGAAGTGACGTTCGAAATCTCTGTCGGCAATCTTGCCAATAACCTTCCCACCGAGCTTCTCAAGATCGTAAGTCTCATCGTCCAGGTTCTTGATGGCACGCTCCAGGTGTGGGAACACCTGGGTTTGCAGGCACTTGGTCAGAGCCTTAGTGTCCGTCATGGGGGAGGCAGCCTTGTAGCCAACGCCATGCTCGATCTTTCGACGCTTAGACGGGTGGTCTTGGGGGAGATTAGGTTGCCGAGGCGAGAAGGTCTGCGAGGATTGGACATCTTGGCTTGCGTGTATTGGAGGAAGGACCGACTGGCTACGATTTGATATGAAGGAGTCGCGCACGCCGATTGCGTAAAGAACGTTCGGCTTTGTTTGTGAATTATGTCGGTTCGTCAGGGTAAAGGAGCGACCCGATCCAGCCAGCGGTGGCTGTGGTCCAAGAGCGGTCGAGGCGACGGCGTCATCTTCATCTTCGTCAACGCCAGTTAAATCAATAACTTCGCCTCGCCCGGTCGATGTCCTTGACGCGTTGGCAGCCATGGTGGATGTTATCCCCACTAACAACGGATTCGAAGTCGTAAACTAAAAAAAAAAAAAACCGACTAATTAAAACGGGTAAAAGATATAATCGGTTAAATATATAAATTATTATAATATTTTATTTTATTATATAAACTTTTAAAACTTTAAAAATAACATATTTTAACATTTTTATTATTTATTTTTATTATTAACTTTTAAAAGTTATACTTTTACGTTTTCATTATTCGATATCTCTTCTCAAAGCGATTTTTCATAAATTAAAAACAATCCCATTGTTCCTCTCGACTCTTGATTCACGGGTTTCTTTGTCACGTACATAGTCGCGTTGTCACGTTATTCACGAGGGCAGTTCATTAAAACGCGGGGTTCCAATGGCTGCTTTGTAGAACCCGCTTAAAGCGATGACGAGAAGAAGCCAAGTGTGGGTACATCTAACTCAAGTAAATTCTTAGCTGGCAGGACGCCATCGCTATTTATACACAAATTATGAATATACAGTTCGTACTACGTATGTACAAACATGGCTGTCTAATTATAGCATCGGCTTGACGGCTGTTGTTTCGTTATTGATCTCATCGTACATGCGCTCGATATCGGCCTTGAACTTTCTAACTGTCTGGGGTCTCTTAAGTTTCAAACTGTAGGTGCTCATGTTAGCGAGAATTCGGGGAAATAGATACCCTTGAAACTTACGTGGGGGTGAGGAGCTCGTTCTCCACAGTAAACGGCTCGTAATCCAGGAGACAGTTGCGCACGCGTTCATATCCGTTGAACTTGTGCTTCTTGGCAATGTCATCAAGTTGCTTGAGGACAGCCTTCACCACGCGGGGGTCCTTGGCAGCCGCCCGGATCGCATCAATGTCGTCCGAGGGCACATTCTTCTTCAGAATCTTGCTGGCGAATGGTCCGAAGTTGACGGGGTCTACACCGAAGATGCCAACCAGAGTCGACTGGCTAGGTTCGCCGTGAACGAAAGCAGCGGCAATCAGGTTTGAGTTACCCATGAATACGTTCTCGATTCGTTCCGGGGAAATGTACTCTCCTTGGGACAGCTTGAGAACGTTCTTCTTGCGATCAATGATCTTAATGCGACCCAGTTCATCGATTTCGGCAATATCGCCCGTGTGGAACCATCCGTCAGGCTCCAAGGCCTTTTTGGTTTCCTCTTCATTCTTTAGGTATCCCTTGAAAATGAATGGTCCTCGCAGCAGTAACTCTCCTCGCGGCCTGGGCTTGTCCGTCACGAGGTACTCGAGTTCGGGTTGGGATTCTAAGCATATTTCTATACCAGGCATCGGGCCGCCGACATTACCCACCGAATAATCGCCGTCCAGCTGGAATGATCCCGCGGCGTATGATTCAGTGAGACCATAACCTTGGCAGAAATAGTTACCTAAAGCCGCTCGGAGAAACTCGTGGACGTTAGGATCTAGCTGCGCGCTTCCGCTTACCATGGAACGGCATCGATCCAGGCCGACGGCAGCCCGTACCTTGGGAGTCCATATCCGGTCGTAGAGGAAGTGTTTGTTGTGTGCTTGTCCGGGAGGTAGCTTCATGCTAGCCTTCTTCGCCTCTATGGCTCTCCGTGAAAGAGCACCTTTCACGCCGGTCGCCTCAATAGTTTGGGCTCGAATGCCCATGGCAATCCGATTGAATAGACGAGGCACGGAGACGAAACCACTAGGTCTGAGAAGTTTCAGGTCGTCTAATACTTCCAGCATGTTCCCGTGGAAATATCCTATGGCGCAACCCGCGGTCACGCCGCATTGGTCAATCATCCGGCCATAGATATGAGCAAGAGGAAGGTACGAGAAGGTGACGTCTTTGTCGGTATAAGATCCACTGGAACGAGCGCTCGCGATCGCTGCAACGCAGTTGGAGTGGGTAAGTATCACTCCTTTTGGATTGCCAGTAGTGCCGGACGTATAGTTGATGGTAAGGATGTCCTCTGGGCGGGGAGGGCGCATAGGGTGTGCGACCTTCGCTCCAAGCGCTTCAACATCCTTCAACGACCATATTTGGACGCCGTGTTGAGCGGCGATGCCGTTCAACAAGGCCAATTTGGTATATCCTTCTTGCTCCCCACCGTCCAGAGGGTCCATAGATATGATCAGCTTAAGGTGGGGTATTCGAGGCGCAAGGCCCAGAAGGGTCGGGATGTGTGGTAGCGAAGACACAACGCAGGAAAGCTCGGAATGCTTAATGATGTATTCGGACGCGTCGGGACCCAAGGTTTCGTAGAGCGAGACAGAGAAAAGCGATTGCGTAGTCAGCCCAATATCTTTAGCCAGGTACGTTAGCAAGGTACGCCATAAGGTCGCAGTCACAATCTTGTCCCTTGCTTCGATCGCAGATTTTGCTTACCTGTGATTTGCCATTCAGCTCTGTTCTGGCTCCAAACACCAACACCGTGGTTCCCAGGGGGAACGCCAATGCGGCGATGAAGCTCGTAGATACCAGAGCCAAAGTTCTTTGCTCGCGTTGCGACTTCAGCATATGTTTCCCAAACGAAGTGGTTCTCCCAGGACTTGGTTACTGGGTTCCAGGGCCGGGTTCCGAGGCACTTATTATTGGGAAATCGCTTGACGGCATCCTGGAACAGATCGTGGAATGTGCGTATCTCAGGTACATAGGTCTCGAGCAGAGGCTTGTCAGTGAATTTGTAGTGCCTGTAGATGGGCGATCGTCCCTCTCGCTCGGTTCCGGGGACGGGAAGGGAGTAAGGGGCACCAGGCGCGGGCGGTTTCGACAATTCCTGAATATATGCAATAGTCTGCAAATCGGGACCAATTCCGCCCATCTTTACTAGTGTGTCGGCTAGTCTATAAACAAACAATAGAATGAACAATTCAACACAACAAAGAAGCCGTGAGACACAATGAGAAGAGCGACGTATTGGGGGGAGGTCGTTCTTTGGTCGCGATCTTTTATTCTGGACTTGCTACACAAATGTGACCCACTTAGAGAGTAGCAGATACCGAGGTGCGGAGAGCTCTAAACTTTGCCTTAGATCTGGAGAAGAAGGAGAGAAAAAGGACACATGCGATATAAAGCGCGCTTGCCTGCTCCTGGGAATCACCGAATACCCTGAGCCAAACCCAGCCAAACCCTGCGCGCTACCCGTCTACTCCCCAAGGATTTTTGGTCAGCTACCTAGAACTAGCTTGAACTGAGCAGCACATGTCCTGGCTCTGTTTCCAGCGATGCACGAAATTGCAGACCCTTCTAGGCGAGCCGAGGTTTGGGGTCCTACCTTAAAGAGACGTGAGACCTGATTGGGCAGGACGTGAACCTCGGAGCAAATAGTGTGCTATGGGGTCTCACAATAGGGACGATCCTACTGGGTCATTAGAACTTACGGGTGTGCCACCGTACGTCACTAGCTAAATTCAACCTGCAGCTACTATAGTAGGGAACATATTACATAAGGTCAGCTCTCCGCATGTAATGTAATTTGGCATTTTACGCTTAACCAAAGATAGGTAACACGGGCGAAAAGTCAGTCGGGTCGTGGCTGAGCCACCGGAACATTATAAGCATGTATTTTTATTTTGTAACCATTTATGTACATACCTAATCTTAACCGTACGATACATGTATGGAACCTCAACAATTCGATCCTTTCCGCCTTGGCGTCTGACTTGGGGATTTGTTCATAAGGTTTAAGTATATATAGTTGATAAGATGCGCTGAGCGAACCGCGGCATCCTAAGGACCGAATGTCGCTTTCCCTGGCTGTCTGGTGCTGACTCTTACCCATATGCATTGGGCGAGTCATTGGTAACTGGAGAATTACGTATATCAACCAAAAACAGGTGCCAACCCGGAATTGACTCAATATTACCTAGCCTCGCCATGGTATACTGAATCGAAAAGGATTCGGGAACGCAAGATCGTTCGACGACTTCATGACTCAACCCACGACAGCTCGTTTGCGCTGAAGTGTACCAGCGTTATGATTATTGTTGCCTACCTGGTATCCAAGAATAGAGGTACTTAAGCCGACAGGATCGATAGGTTAAGGCAAGGGCCGTATTATGCAATGTCAATGATCCTACTAGAAGTCGGATGTTTTCCCAACTCCGGCATTATAGGAATGACGGGTGGCAAAGGATGTATATATTGATCTAGTTCCGATATTGTCATGTGTCGGACCCGGCTACCTATCAATTAGGCCCAATGCCGAATCGAATATTCGGGACGATCGCTCGGGACCGTCACGACTATGTAGTTCGGGAAACATTTTATCATTCGAAGCATCTGAACTAAAGCAAATAGCATTGCCAACCTGTTATGTAGAATAAAACTGCAAAGAATTTCCTGTATCTCAAAATAGTTATATGCGTCAATTCATAAATACCTACCTCATACTCCGCGTCCGTTTGCTCTTCATACATGTTTGAAGGTCTGATCGCACGCATCCTTTCTTGGCCCGTGTATGATGGCGGTACTCTCGAACTCTTGAGACGACTTGGCTCTAGCAGCCAAGATCTGTCCAAGATTTCGGAACAGCCTTTCTGATACACGATTCCGTGTGTGTTTTCAAAACATTTATTATTTTTGGCTCAATCCCCGCAATCTGTGTTTCGATCTCTTCATCGTCTTTGTTGCTAGTGTTTGATTTTACTCGTTACATATACATGGAAACAATTCCTTGGCCTCAGCAAGAGGGGTATAGTGTGTGAGTAAGTGTATACGTACCTAATGTACATGCTCTCAGACGTTTAGGCGTTTATGTGTATTGCATGCACGCAAGTTTTTGTGTGATTGCGAGTGTTGGCGCCGATGGCATATCACATACCCCTATTATTTCGCATCTTGCCGCCAGTATGAACAGGGCTCGAATTTCCCCTAAGATAGAATATATTTTGATCTAGAAGACCTCATTGCTTATGTTCAATTTGGAGCCATTTCCGCACATGGTGTATTTCTACTATCATGGAATATCGACTCAAAATAGAAGTGACCCGCTCACAATTCTCAAAACCCCAAAGGAACTGTGGCTTCGGATCTCGTCGATAACGATGCCAGACTGGAAACTCGAAAACTCTTGTCCCTGTATTAAAGTTCATTGGCATTGCGAGACCCCTGTGCGACCGCACGGCAGATGGTTGCGGATGATTGGTCTGGATTGGACGTTCCGCCCTGTCGAGTTCCCTTTCGGGAATGGCACTCTCTCTGCATAGCTCGCACCCCTGATCGTTGCGGTTTCAGATGGTCTCAAAGTAGGACATCGTCGTTCACATTGGGCGATCAGAGCTCAGTCCGCTTCGCCAGTGTAACTATGGACACGCGATCGCCTTCAACAAGGGCCATTCAACCTGATGAAAGTCCGGAATCTTGATAATTAGCCAGTAATGCCCCAAGTCGCATGACTGTCGGTGGTCCTGTTTTCTTCTTCGATCTTCCCTTTTTACAACTATTCTGTCCGTTGCGTGCCTGGTGCCTCTTCCGTTCCTTGGGATATTTCTGTTCATTGCCGCTGCTGTCGCTCCCTACTTTCGTTGTACAAATAATTCTCCCTCGCCTTCCGGTGCGACTTATTCCAGTGTCGTTTTTATGACTACGCATCGCGACGCTCGCTTTCCTAACCGCACACCCCGATTCCCTACCGCCAACATGATCTCCACAAACATTATTATCTTGGGCATCCGAGCGGCCCAGTTGGTCTTTGCTATCATTGTTATGGCACTGACTGCCTATGGTATGTTAATGTGGCGGATGAGATGGTGAACATGAAGGTTATGTTGAAGCTAACGCCGGCTCTGATCAGTTGCTCATTGGTACAATGTGGACACTTTGACCTCGTCTCCTTCTCAGATCAACTGGCTACTGGCTGTATCGATATTCACGATTGTATCCGTTGCCTACCTTGAACTGGTCCAGAGATTTGTTCCCCGACGTAAGTGTTACAGCACATCAAGCCCCGTGAGCGGCTCAGTAAACTCACCTTTTACTAGTATCTCACCAGATGGTTTCGGTCGGTATTGAGGCGGCCAACGCCGTCTTCTACTTTTCTGGCTTCATCGCCCTTGCGGTCTTTATGAGCAGGTTACTCTTCTGCCGCGGTAGCGTTTGCGGTGCGGCTCGGGCTAGCATCGCCTTCGGTGCTTTCGAGTTCCTGCTCTGGACCGCTTCACTCATCATTGCGGGAAAAGAAGTGGCCAAGTCCGGCTTCCTTCGCCGGACACCCAAGGGCCCTTTAAACGTTCCTCCGATGAAAGAGGCCCAAGCCGCATAGACGACAGGTTGTCTGTCGGCAGCCGTGGGTATACCGACATCCCTTTGTCGCCGTACCGCCCGTCTCTCGACTATCCGGCAGAGCCAAAGGTGATGGGACGCTGGGATCGCGTTTACCTACAACTAGGCAAAAGCTAGAGGATTTGATGCCATATATACTTCTATCGGACTGTTCCCCTTGTAGGGACTGCAAAATTAAAGGGTTAGGGAAAGGTGGTTATGATTGGGAGAACCGGGGATCAAGGCTTCGTCTAGATGACCAGCCAGCCGGTACAGTCTTATTCGAGGAAGAACAAGGTGGGAGTTTTGGATATCTGGAAAGATAATTTTTACAACTCAAGGGAACTGGTTTAGGAGAGATTTTGTTACGAAGACGGAATGAGCGAAACCAATATACCACCAGCGTTTCATCGCAACGACAAGTCGAATGGCAATCCGTGCATTGGTAATTGTGAATTGAGAATCAGAGTAGAGGTTGGAACCGATGTCGGCCAGCTTCAGATTTAAAGAATCCTTTGTCCACCGGACCTTAATAGCTACCAGTTGCTTGGTATTGGTAGTAAAAGGTATATGCTACCCCGATATCCTACCCATCTACCGGTATGCGGCTATCAAGTCTGTCGCAATGCGGCCGCGGAATGATGTATTACAATACCCCGCCATGGCTTTCAGCGTTAGCCATTACCCACCATAGCTGCCGTGGGGTTGCCCCGCGGTTCCCTCATCCTACCTTCACTTTTGGGAGTTTGTGTGTATGAACTGGCAAACATCTTATTATTTTTCTCTAAGGTGAATATAGTATAAATGACTGACTATTTTCACATCCATTAGCTATTTCCATAGCCTCCTAGGTAAAGATGTAAAAGGATGGTCTCAAGTGAATTCCTGCTATGGGACGGCGAATCGGTGCTTAAAAAGAACCCCTCAATTTGAGCGACTTCCTAGGAAGTCGTGAACTTTCATGGCTAGACCCCAACGGCTGAACTAGCAGAGCTAGGTAGGTACATACAGCCCCCTTTCTTCGCTTGCTCTCCCATTGGGCATACAAGATCCCTACAAGGCATGTCTATGGGAGATAGTCGATGGCGTGCTTTGAGCTTTGACTCCACAATTCCCCCAAACGGGTTCCCAAGAGTGACGATTCGCTCGAGAGCAAACCCCATTGTCGGAAGGCCATTTGCGATGAAGAATTGCATATAAGCCAAGCCAAGTGACTCCCTATCTCTGTAGTAAGTCCTAGGTTATAGCTCGCGAGCTTAGATATTTACCCCTCCGTCCTGTCCGCGGGTGTCACTGGGCTTCGTAAATCTAGTCGTACCACTTACACGCTCTTCCATACCACTTATAATACCACTTATACAAGAAGCAGCTAGTGCGAACCTGCATATTTTCGAACGCTTGAATATTCCTTTGGAAATCAGTCATAATGGCGGAGGAATTGAGCAAGAACTTCGAGACTCTCCAGCTCCATGCGGGGTATGGGATTTATCCAGTATGCTGGGAATAAGGAGCTAACTATGTCGAAGCCAGCAGATAGACCCGGCGACAAATGCTCGCGCGGTTCCCATCTATGCATCAACCGTGTGTTTGCTCTCAACTAACGGGTTGGAAGTAAACGATGTGCTAATATACGACTATTAGAGCTTCGCCTTCAATGACTCGGCCCACGGCGCGAGGCTGTTCGCCCTCAAGGAGTTCGGCAACATCTACAGCCGTATCATGAATGTCAGTAGTAGTAGTAGTCGCTTGCGCACTGCAGCTTCGAGTCAATGCTGATCCAGTTAAAATAGCCGACCGTTGATGTCTTCGAGAAGCGAATTGCTGCCCTAGAAGGTGGCGCGGCAGCCGTTGCAGCGTCATCTGGCCAAGCTGCTCAGTTCATGGCCATTGCCGCTCTCGCGCACGCCGGCGACAACATCGTCTCGACCACTAACCTTTATGGTGGCACATACAACCAGCTCAAGGTTCTCTTGCCGCGGTTTGGAATCCACACTAAGTTCATCGAAGGCGACAAGCCTGAGGACTTCGCTGCAGCTATCGACGATAAGACCAAGGCTGTATATCTTGAGAGCATTGGTAACCCTCGATACAATGTGCCGGATTTCGAGGCCATTGCCAAGGTTGCACACGAAAAGGGTGTTCCCGTTGTGGTGAGTAGCTTACCTTTCAAATTTCTTTGGGTTATACGAAATGCTAACCTGGTGATCTTGGATAGGTGGACAATACCTTCGGAGCTGGAGGCTATTTCGTCAGGCCCATCGACCACGGCGCGGATATTGTTGTCCACTCGGCGACCAAGTGGATCGGCGGTCACGGCACGACCATTGCCGGCGTCGTTGTTGACAGTGGGAAATTCAACTGGGGTGAAAATGCAGCCCGGTTCCCACAGATGATTGAGCCGTCGGCGGGTTACCATGGCCTCAAATTCTGGGAGACATTCGGACCTATTACCTTCGCTATCCGCGTAAGAGTCGAGATCCTACGTGACTTGGGCGCATCGTTAAATCCATTTGGCGCGCAACAACTCCTCCTTGGCCTTGAGACGTTGAGTTTGAGGGCCGAGAGGCATGCGCAGAACGCCCTTGCGCTTGCAAAGTGGCTCCAATCTAGTCCCTACGTGAGCTGGGTCTCGTATCCCGGACTGGAAAGCCATCCTAGTCATGAGTTGGCCAAGAAGTATTTGAAGAGAGGCTTCGGCGGTGTTCTGAGCTTCGGGGTTAAGGGCGGTGGCGCTGCTGGTAGCCAGATCGTTGACGGGTTCAAGCTGATCTCTAACCTGGCTAACGTGGGTGACTCCAAGACACTCGCCATCCACCCGTGGACCACAACACACGAGCAGCTATCGGATGAGGAGAAGATTGCATCCGGTACGACTGAGGATCTGATCCGTATCTCTGTCGGCACGGAACACATCGACGACATTATCGCCGACTTTGAGCAATCGTTCAAGAAGGCTGCTGCCGCAACCACAGAGGGAGCGGAAGGAAGCTCAGGAGCGGGAGCCAAGAAGGAAGAAGCAGCACCAACAGTGGTTTAAGGATCTCATCGGCTCGTTTTAGTCGCGAATGATAATATACCCCTTGATATACGATAGTTAGGAATTGAATAGCCTTTTTAAGTGAGACCCTAGACTCGACGTCTAATTCAAATGGTCGACTTTCATAGCAATGCTTCGAGAAGTCATTAAAAACCTGCTTCTTTAAATCTGATGGTGAATAAGAATGAAAGAACATTGAAATCATTGGAATCATGAAGTTTGTCTGAGGACGGAATTAAGAAGATAAATTATATAATTCGTCCACTTATCCGAGGCTTCAGCTTCCTATACAGCTAGCGCCAAGACACAATCCCTACTTGGCCCCACCATATTACACATTTCCAACCTACGCAATACAGCATCATACTATGTACCTTAGCTTACCTTCTGCTCCGTATACAGGCGTCCTCCCTCCTCCAGCTCCTCTCTCCAAAGCCTCAAAAAGCATAATTAGACGATCGAGGAGAGAACAAAAAAAATAAAGATGCGCATATCACTCACCAGCGCCATCCTCGGCGCCCTCTCCTCCCTCGCCGCAGCCGCAGCCGCCTCGACCCAACAACAAACCACCATAACGCTCTGGATCCCATCCTCCCAACACCTGCCGAACCCGCACGCGCTCCCGGCCACGACGCACGCGACGCTGACCGCGCTGCGCAAGGCGTACGACGCGCCGCTGACGGCGTCCGGCACCTTCTCCTTCCGCAACGTGACGCCCGGGTCGTACCTCGCGGACGTGCACTGCAAGACGCACGTGTTCGCCCCGCTGCGCGTCGACGTCATCGAGGCCGAGGCCGGCGATGGCAAGGCGAAGGGGAGCGCGAGCGAGCTGCTGGTCAGGGCTTGGGAGACGTACCGCGGCAATGATTGGGAGAATAAGGGCCAGGAGGTGCCGCGGAGTGGCGGCGAGAGCGGACGGTTTGCTGTGAGGGCGCTGGGGCCGAAGGAGTATTTCATTGAGAGGGGATCTTGTGAGTCTTGTCCTTTGCTCGATTTGGATCATTGAGCTAGGCTAACAACGCATGACTTGTAGTCTCCGTCCTCAGCATTCTCAAGAACCCCATGATTCTCATGGGTCTCGTCAGCTTGGGTCTGTTCATCGGCATGCCGAAGCTGATCGAGAACAGTAAGTTGACCCACCACCCCCTTTCCCCTTTCTTCCTTACCTCTTCAACCCATGCAGCTCCTAACTAAAGTCTCAGTGGACCCCGAAATGCGAGCCGAGTGGGAAGAACAGCAGAAGAAAAGCCCGATGAGCAGTCTAATGGGCGGGGGCCAGCCAGCCGGCGCTAATCCAATGGGTAACTTCGACATGGCAGCGTATCTTGCTGGACAAGGCAAGAAAGACGAGAGCGAGCCGCCTAGTGGTAACAACAATGGAGGAGGTAAGAAAGGTGGTAAGAGGTAGACTGTACTGTAAAGACGGCAGGGGAGCGTGTTCCATTATGAGGGGTAGGACGGCCCGACATCCGCGGTCATCCATTGTCACGAAGCATTATGGTCTTCGCATTATAAAGGAGGGCGGCAAGTCGACGGCCGATAAGGTCATCTAGTCATCTGTTATGAGGCAGTTGTTCCCTTGGAATAGGGGCATTAAGTCGAGGACGACTAGTGACCATAGGATATAAAAGCATACAGCTATAGATGAACATAGAACAGTGGACATCACGACATATCCCTCACAGAAATGCAATCTTGCATAGTACTTCACTTCAAACACTGGCATGAGTGGTCCACTCAGATATTCAGAGTAAAAGACAACGGAGCTGTATTGCAAATGCAAAGCCTATGTGCCTAACAGAGCCGCAAACCTCAACCCAGCAGAGTCATTCCTCATTCAATTTTCGATTAACGTTTCATATCATTCATGATCAATGCTTCCCTTATTTCTTCCCTTCCTCCTAAGGTTCTTAGAGCCATAGTCTAACCCGCCAGCCAGCGTAGTCCTATCCGTCCGTCTCATCCTTCTCCTCCCCCTTCTCCTTCCCTTCTAGCAAAGGCAAACGCAGCACATTATGAACACGTCTCATATAGTCTTATCTTAGAAATCACCTCCAAAGTCATCACCACCACCGTAATCATTGTCGTTGCCGTCCTGGTATCCCTCCATGTACGCCTCCTGCTGGTTATCATCGATCGCGTCCGCAATCAGCGCGCCTCCGATCAGACCCGCGCCCAGACCCAGCGCCGCTCCGCCAGCAGTCCCAAGACCGCCGCTCTTCTTTGGCGCCGCGGCCGGCTGCCCGCCGTAGTATCCGCCCTGGCCCTGCGGGTATCCGCCGTATCCGCCGTACTGCTGAGGAGGCCCTCCGTACCCTCCGTACTGGCCCTGGGGCGGCGGGCTGGAATAGTATCCCTGCTGGGGAGGCGGGCTGCCGTACCCGCCGTACGGCTGTTGCGGCGGGTATTGCTGCTGAGACGGGTACTGCTGCCCGGGGTATCCGCCGGACCCGTGCTGCTTGCCCTTGCCGCCGAAGAACTTGCCTAGCAGGCCCTTCGCCTTGTCGGCGGGCGTGCCGGACGAGCCGCGCGGGGGCAGCTGGTCCGGGTAGGATGAATAGCCCTGACCTGGAACCGGGGTGCTCCCATAAGACGCCGCGGCACCAGGACCGCCTGCACTGCGAGCGCGGGCGTCCTCTTCCTCTTGCAGCTGTCTTGCTAGTCGCTCGTCCTCGTCGACTGAGTGCGAGCTCGAGCTGGGCCCGCCGGGCTTCGTGGACTCGTTGACGAAGGGGTTGTTGTGGCCCGTAGCGGATTTGGAGTCGCTTGGCGCGGGGCCGGAGCCGGGGGTGTAGCTGGGTGGTGGACCGGGGGGCGCGCCGTCATCGTGGCGGTTAGGGTCGATGGCTGGCTCGGTGGGCTTCTCCCACTGCGACTTCTTGGTGTATGTATTGACGTAGAACCTAAGAAGAGGTGGTTAGATCATGTACATATATGATATGAGGTAAATGAGCATAGGATGAGGTATTAGGTAATGGAGAGAAGGGAACTCACCATTCGTGGTACTGATCGTTCCAACGGGCGACCCAGCCCTCTGGTACCTTGGGAGGCGGCGGGCCTGTGGGTGCTGCGAAGTCTGCCATGCGTATGGAATTTTGACTTGGCGATGTGATACGATACGGCGTATTAATCAATATGTAGTATGTAGGTCTAGAGTTAGTTGGACCAGCAGATCGATCGAATTGTGAGATGGAAGCGGGGTTCTCTGATGACAAGGAGGGGTTGAGTTCCAGTGGAAATGGATTAAACGCAGATAGGCAAGTATGTAGGTATGTTATGTAGGCATTTAGGTTCGTTTTGACGTCAAAGGAGAGGTAATGCAGGGACTTCAGAACAAGAGATGCGAATAAATAAGCTGCTGGTTCCCCTTTAAAGCTGCGCTTCTAGATTCTGCTACGGGCAGATGATTCGAGGGGAGGCGTCACTACGTAAGGTACATTCAACGTGTTTGCGCGTTAACTGAGAGTCCGCAAGCACCGCCCCCATCACCTCGGTTTCGGCATCTCGTACCCCGATACACGATTTACTAGTCATATGTACCATACGAGTACCTATAAGCTTCTCCGCCACAGAGAAGTGACTAGGAGTGACTTTGACCCCTTTGCCCCTCGAGCCCCTCCTCCGCTGGAGACCTCACTGGCAACCAATCGCCGCCTGCGTATAGCGTGGCTGAGCTACTTTTGAGTGACACTTGGTCTTTGAGAGATTTGTATTTCATGCCCGCTGGCTATCAGCTTACGAGTTGCTAGGTTGTTACTCAAAATTCTAGATCCTGCTATCTGATGTGGCCTAAGACAAGGATACGGATTTAGCAACATATGTACTTTTACGTATACTAGTGTATGGTTCATCTGATCGCATACATACATATGTGCATGGTAGACAGGGGCACTGACAGTAGTGTGCTTAGACCAAACTTTGCTCTCAGGAACTCATATGCCCCATCTTAAAACGGATAAAGGGATAAGGAAGCGTTCATGTATAGATGAACCTCCTTGATAGGACCCCAGAGCCCCGTAACACCTATCGTGACCTTGCCTCATGACGCTGCAACACCATTCACCCGACCATAACTATATCAAACTATAAACCGACAACGTGTATCCTTGATTCCTCATAACAGCCCTTGACATACCCTGTCATTAGCGTCGAGGTAATCCTTTGGCAGGCTATAGGTATGTATTAGTAAATACATCTCAATGTGAGGGTATCGTCACATTCAGGACAGTTCGCAGCCCCCACTTTCATTCACATATGTACGAATTCGAGAACCGCGCCAAGGCCTCAAAATTCTAATAAGAAACCATGGTTCTAAGTTGTCATAGAGTCATATTTGCAAGGCGCTGCCTTATCCAGGAGACCCTTGTTGTTGGTAAGGCCATCATCTATGTGGAGCAAAACACCGCCTTTTAGTATTTGGAATATGGATAATTAGATTCGACAATCGTGCTGAAAGAGGATTTGCAAATGCAGTTGGCCCTGTTTCTATAGAGTATTCCTCCTATGTAGGTATATACCTACTTAACCGCCATACCCCATCAATCGCGAAGTCGTCGATGGTCCAGGCTTGCTAGAAATGTGGCTATGAGCGTACTCTGAAGTACATTGCAGAAATAACAGACAGAGATACCCTAAAACGACCTGAACCCAAGTCCAAACGCAACACCAAGCAGAAGCAGAAACAGCCACACCCCCAAACACCCCAGCACGAGTCAACTGAGCTCATCCCAAATCGCTTCGCTCAGAAGCTCCACGCACTCGCCCGCATCCGCAGCGAAATCCATGAGGCGCTCCCCCAGATAGGTCAACAGGAGCAAATTGAATCCCTATACGCGCACAGAAGAACAGAAGCGACTCGTTAGCCTCTTTTCAACGGGTACTGTTCCCCGACGACGACTTGGGAGACACAAAGCCGAGGGATCGGAAGCTCACATAGGAGACCTTGGGCTCGGCCGGAGCCGCCTTGGGCGCGGGGGACGGCTGGCCTGCCTTGGTGATGGTGATGGTGCTCTTCATCTTCAGAGCCGGTTTCGCGGCGGTGGCAGTGGCCTTGGCTTTGCTTTTGCTCTTGTCGGGCGAAATTTCGACATTGCTATCGTGACCCTTGTCGCTAGGGCCCGCGACGCTCTCCTTGAGAGCTAGAGAGCAGTTTTGAGCTAATGTGCGTCGTGACTGGGGGATCCTGGTGCTCGTGGTAGCGGCACCCTCTTTGGCAGTGGTGGCGGTGGTGATACTGTCAGCGGTCTGCTTGCTTTTGACCATCACCTTCAGCCAGTCCCGCTGGACAGCTGGTTTGTGGCCCACGAGCGTCCACTCGCCATCCTCAGCCTGCTTCTCAAGGACGGTCTCGTCATAGTAGCCGAGATCGCCTGAAAGATGTCGAGTTAGACCTGATTACCTAGCCACCATGTGGTTCAAGAAGAGGGCAAGATAGAACGCGGTAACACCAGAATAGGCAGAGGGGATAGAACGGATTGGTGCTTACAAGGGTTGGCTTCAGCATCGCACTCTTCAACCGTTTCCCATTCATCGGTCTCGTCCGGAACTTCTGAGAAAGATGAGCATTTGATACTTGTCGCCGAGTACATTATCCTAGCGGGATGTTGTGCCCGAACTTACCTGGGCGCAAGTTGATAGCCTCCCATGTTTCCTCTCCCTTAACGTTGTCCGTCATCTTCGAACGGGAGGGTTGAGTGCCTTGAGCTGGCTTGTTTCCTTGCGCTGCCACGGGGCGAGATACGGCACCTGCCGCGATGACGATGAAGCGATGCTACCAGGATGCTTCTCTCTCGCTAGGTCTCATAGGCTGCGCGATCCGTACGAGTCTATAGATATTGTGAATTGTCTGTAAGAACTACGAAGTTCGGCTTCTTGCGAACCGATTTAGTAGAAGAAAGACTCAAAGTCACGGCTCCATGGCCTCTTTTATAAGCTCGACAAACCGTAAATGATTGCCTCTAGGCATGGCCGCCGCGAGGCGTTATGCTTCTGGTGTGGGAAAATAGTTCAATAGACCTATTCTAACTGTCCAATCTCGAGACTCCTATCCACCATCTTTGGCGGCCTAGTCGCAAACGCCGAAGCTAAAAGTGCAATGTGTAAACTGTAGTCAATACTATCAAACCATGTCCCTCTCGTCATATCGTCTCTCCTCGAATAGTCTTGCCGCCTCGATGCAGTAAGTGGCCCGTTCACTACCCAGCCTCCTTTCGCTAGCGTAGCATATCAGAACACCATCAAGGATACCCGATAGAATACCTTCCATAGCTCCCAATACGCCCCAACCGATCATACTGGCCACCACGCCAACAACGTACGCATAGGCACTCCCCCTGATCCCCGTACTATCTGGAAGTTGGACCTGCAGCTGCCGTGCGGTCATGACCCAAGCCGCAAACCCTAATGCCGTCGACATCACGAACCGTGCGGCGTGAAGGAGCATCTTGGCCATTCGGTAAGGCATTAGAGATGCTGTTGATTGGCCACGTCGGGAGAACGCGCTTGGCGTCAGAGTTGTAGTGGGCCCTGTAGCGAGAAACTGTATTCTACTTAACTGTGATGCCGACTCCATCAGGGGTAATGAATGAATCGAAGCGTAAGTTAGCGCTAGAGGGTTTGTTAGAACCGACACTGGACGAGGAGCCAATCGCCATCCTATAAACTCAAATATACTTGAGATGCGACGGGGCAAGATTAAGATAGGAATTCGGACGGCCAAGGATAGAAGCGTAGAGGCGCAAATAGTTCCAAATACTGTGGTCGTAGAATGTCCTAGCGCTCCCTTAACGATCGCATTCGATGACGTAGGCGACTGATTATTGCGGAAGAAGTACCAATTGGAAACTGTGCCGCCAGTGGTAGCGCGCACGACGCCGCTCATCACGGAAAGCGTCCAAACGTACATCAGGAAAAAGAAGACCGCAAGCCACCAAGTCGCAGTGCCGATGACAAACGCTGATATACTCTTGGAGAAATATCCTCCTAAGAAGATCCTAGTGAACATCCATAGCCACACCCATGTCCATCCGACCACAAATGCTAACGACCCGAATCCGAGTAACACTAGCGCCGGGTTGGCAGCAAGAATGCGGCTTGAAAAGTCTAGGATGTCTATCGCCCTCTGTATCTCGTGACGTCCCTTGTATAGTAGCCACACCCAGACTATCGAGCAGATACCTGGAATAATAGCTGCATATCTCATTACCACGTCCTGTAGCCGGGATCCATGATCCGGTCCCTGGAAGCTGGAAACCATCGGGTATAATGAGAATGAGAAAAGGACGATCGGAACACCTAGTAGGATGAGTAGGGCTAAAGGCTGGACGAAAGATCTCAGCGCTGCCATCCAAACTAAGGCGACAATGATCGATACCAGGGTATCCACGGCCAGGAGGTAAAAAGACGAATGAAGCGTCGTGTAGATAGTGTCGCCAATCTTCCTATTGGGCACGGAAGTGTGGAGCCATACGAGCACAAACGTAGCAAGGAGAGATGCAAAGGCTATAAGGTAGATCCAGGCGAAGAACTGATCGTGTACAAATATCTCGCCATACATTCGAGTAGGCGCTGGCGCAGGGATCGAGCCTTGCTCTTCCGCGGCCTCCGACTCTTCATCTTCTTCCGCTATAGCTTGACGCATTAAACGTCGGTCGTGCTCTAGATTCGAGCCCCTTCTTCCAGCCACACCTTTCGGACCACTTGAGGTAGATTTGAACTGCTGGAAAGCAGGTGGTGTCGAATCGACAGGAGTCTCCTGTAAGAGGTCTTCGGGAACCTCGTTATCTAGTACCGTCGATTCTAAGCCAATATCGACCATCTTTCCACTCTCGTCGCTCTCGGAGTTCTCTCGTTTGCTCCGGTGGCTGCCTGGACCGTCTGGGTCTTTAACGGCATCGCGCTTGGAATGCCTATCTTTAAAACTAGATTCGCCGTTCCAGCTGCTCTTGATACCCCCTATGGGACGTGCGCTCGAATATATGTTACCGTGTGACCCGCTACCATTGTGCTCCGATGACGCACCAAGTCCATCCCCCTCAGAAGCAGAGCTCTCTTCTAGACGACTCGAAACAAAGACGCGGCGAGAGCGCTGTAGGGCTCGGAGGTCCGCTGCTTCTCTTGCGTCGTCGTCATCTTCGTCTTCTCGATACTCGTTTAGGGCGCTGTGGAAGAGCGGGGCGTCCGAGGTAGTGTTATACCGCGAGAAGCCTCCGAACCGTGAGCTGGAGGGCTGATAAGGATTGCCGAGTCGGGTCTGATATGAAGAACGGGCGGGATGCCTGCCGAATCGCCCCGTTGTTCCTTGTGGCTGCCGGTTCGAGGTTTCATTGTCCGGTTGGCCGAAGTTGGATAATCGGGATTGCGACTGGGCCAGGAACCTAGAAGCATCTTTTCGAGGCAGGTGTCAGATGTAGCCTCTAAATAAGTGCTGGGAACTCTACTTACATTCTGAAAACATGTTCGGTCGGCGCAGGAGGAGGTAGACTCCAGCAGGTTAGGAAGGGGATAAGATGGTTAGGCAGTGAAGAGAGTTAGGCACGATTGAAAGAAAAACCAAATCAATCGGCGGTGGACTACAGCACAGTGATGCAAACCATACGACCCCCAAATACTAAATGGCAAACTAGAAAATGGCCTGGGCTCTTATCCGCCAATAAAACAGGCATAAGTTGATGAACGCACGGTTTGAATATCGTCCTGTGGTGAAGAATGGGATTTGAAGAAGTACAAGGTAAAAATAAATGGATAAGATGAGGCTGTTGCGTCGGCAACAGCAGCAGTCGTCAAAATGATGTGGATGGAGGGATTGATGGATGACTCCGGCTTTGCTCACATGCAGGCGTCCAATGCTCTCATAGCTGTTGCTTAGTACAACACAAGTACCTGCTTATCCGGACTTAGGACCGCTCTCAATGCAGTACGGAAGCGGTCAAAGTGGAATAGCAGGCGAACGTCAGCCTAGCAAACGCCGCCAACTTCGCTAATCAGCTAATCGGACCCCTGCGCCTGCAGCGTCCAACCGCTTCCATTTGACTCAAAGCAGCTTATCGATGATAAGATAGTACCTCCACTGCGTACGGGATAGCTGCCTACTTGCTACCAGACAATGCATCACTTTCCGGCTCCATCATCTCATCAACGGCTATAATATGGATCTTGTGCCAAGACAAGATAAGAGAAGGAAAGGATAAAAAAAGTCATTAATTATTCTGTTTGCTGATATGACCCTATAGCGAATACACATTACATGGTACAACGCCGTCACGAGCCTTTCAGGGCGTACCAGGTGTCTGACGCAGTGAGGTCATCCACCCTTAATCAGGCGCTATTATCGGCGGTGCCAGCTGCTCGAAACACCGACGCTGCCTCACTTTCCTCTTCCGCAATGCTGATAGCATCCCCCCATGTACCTAATGTATCGTACCTGAGTTAGCATCCCATTATCGATAGGCTAGGGACTAGGGAAGCTTTGCGCCGACCCGCAGCCGGAGCGCTATGTGGGTTTAAAGTAGCTGATCCCGGCGACATCATCGAACTTACCGTACATTGTGGCTCCATGTATCTAAGACCTAACGAAGTTACCTGGTATTTCATTCTTCATCACCTGCATAACGACCCTACTTCTTTGTCCCCTGTTTTCGCCTCAAAGTGACTATTCTAAGGGACTGCTTCTGTCTGTAGTCACCTCGTCTATCTGTCACATGAATATAGTTTTGCGCTTTTGACTAGAAGCCGATTCTTAATTCGGGGCCACAGAGCTCTTAGGCTTATTACCCATCGTAACCAAGGCATAGCTCACGACGAAGGCTTGCGTCTCCCCTCCCACTTCCACTCTCACCACTCAGGGTCCCGTGATACCTAGACCCCACGGGAAATCTGTATCCCTTCTAAACCGACTTTCTACCTTTCCGCGCGCCCTAATGTCTTCGCCGCCGTGGGACTATATCGCTAAGCTCGTATGCATCGGGGACTCGGGATGCGGTAAATCGTCTCTAACGATCCGGCTGTGCGAGGGGCGCTTCAGCCCGCAGCACGACGTCACGATCGGGGTCGAGTTCGGGTCGAGGATCGTACCGGTTGGCCCGCCGCACTCGAAGCCGAAAACCACGTCCACATCCACACCCGACGGCGGCCTTCCCGAGCCCCCGCGCGTCTCCAACACGCCGCAGAAGCACATGAAACTGTCCCTCTGGGACACGGCCGGACAAGAAACGGTGTGTAGCGCATAGCCAGCCAACCCATCCCCATCCTTCCGAGGCACGCAATGTTCCTTAAAATGCCATTCCAGCAGTCCACAGCAAGCAGTAGAAGTGGGCATAACTAACTCGTACCCCTCACGCAGTACAAATCCGTAACGCGGTCGTACTTCCGCGGAGCATCAGGCGCGCTGCTCGTGTTCGACATAACGCGCAAAGCGACGTTCGACCACGTTACGGACTGGCTGAACGACCTGCGGGCGATCGCGGACCCGGACATCGTGGTGATCCTGGTGGGCAACAAGCTGGACCAAGCGCAGGCCTCGGCCTCGGCGGCCGACGACAACCCGGACGCGCCCGCGCCCAACAAGCGGGAGGTGACCAGGCAGGAGGCCGAGGACTGGGCGCGGCGCAACGGCGTGCTCCAGTACGTCGAGACGTCGGCCAAGTCGGGCGAGAACGTCGAGGAGGCGTTCATGAGGGTCGCCGAGCGCATCTTCGAGAACATCAACGCCGGCAAGTACGATCTCAACGACCGCCGCTCCGGCGTCAAGGGACCTGGCCCTGGCGGCGCCAAGCAGGTCAAACTGTCTGGTGATACGAATAGAGGCGCGGTGGGTGGCTGCTGTTGAACTGTGAGGAGGTTGTGTCATGTCGTGTCATGTCATATAATGTTAGATGATATCAGATAAGATGAGATGAGAAGAAGTCGAGGTCGACCATGTCAGGTTGGGTCGGGTTGGGTCCGGGTCCGCAACTGTACATTAACAAACCGCATTCCGGAGGCATCGCACACACACACACACATTCGATGATACCCTAGGTAATAATGTCTATTTTTCAAGCATTAGGCATCAAGCATCAAACATCAAGCCACAATGAGGTAACACTTCGTCACTAGAACAGCCGCTGTTCATATCAAACATGGTGATAGATAGGTACTCTTCTCGATTCTCGGTAGAAAAAAGGAAAAATTCTTGTTTTATTAGAAAGCGGTACACTGATGAGTTTGCTTTTGTATTTCCCAATATGCCTCATCCACGTTACCACCGTGAACTCCAACTCTCTTATTCCCTTTCATGCAAGTTGCCGCCTTTCATATCGTTACATCAAACAACAGAGAAGATAGAGGAGATGGAGATTATTTAAGGGCCGTTATAGCCAGGCGGACCGGCTGGTCCTATTCTATATGAGTAACTCCCAAACCCGAACGAGTTACGTAGCTTTAGCTTGCTGTCCTTTTGCTCATCGGGGTTGTTTTAGCCCTTAGTCGGAGATACGCCAGGTGTCCAACCACTTCATGTACTTGTACTTCTGGTTGCTACCAGTCATGCCCCAGCAGATGGGGATGAAGTAGATGTAGAGGCCGATGATAGTGGCGTACAGGATTCCGTAGACCGTGTACTGGACTGCCTTCTTTTGGTTCCTCAATATCCAGTCGACAAGGAAACCGAGACTCAGAATCGCGAAGTACAGGGCTGGGTAATAGTGGTGAACATAGGTAACTCGGGCCATGATGACGAATGGAAGGTAGTGAAGGAACCATCCGAGAATGGGGTAAAGACCGGAATAGTGGATTTGGTCGATGTCTTCCTGGGTCAAGTCGTTAAATCCTCGTCGCCATCGAAGGATGTACCAAACAGTGACTAAACCGACGGCGCCCAGAGAAGCTGTCGAAGCCCAGTAGACAAAAGGATTACCAAGGAGGAAGTACTTGACAATCTTGTCGTCCCATCCGCACATGCGCAGACCGACGTTCAGAATAGGCCACTGCCACCATTGGGAAGCAAGGTCATCCTGCTTGTCGGGATCAGGCACCAGAGCATTGTTAGATGTCATCATGGCAACGTTTAGGTGAATGAAGTCGTGGAAGAACGGCGACTTGTACTTTCCAGGGTCTCCAGGAGGAACTGTGACAAGGTTAATCACTGTATATCTCATATGCTGCGCAGAACTTACGCTTGTCGTTGGTGTGAGCCTCGACGTTCCAGTGAGTGAAAGCATCACGGGGGTTGTTGTTCTTGTCACAAGTCACCTCGATCTGCTTAAAACCCCACTGTGGAAGGTTGACATTGGCGGCCCGTAGATAGCATCCCATGACAGGGTGGTAAAGTCTGAAAGCGGTGGTCAAGGTTCGAACCTTGCTCTTGTCGCGGGAGGCAACATCCTTAACGACCTCGATCTGCCAATGGTCCTTATCATCGCCCACGGTAAGATTGCCATAGCAAGAGACCTCCTTTTGACTCTTGGTGATGGGAGCCGCGATATCGTGGGTGTGGAGGTTTCGGCCAGTCTGAGAATGAATCAATCGAATGACATCACCATTTCCAATGAATCGAGGCTCTTCTTCCGGGTCATAGTCCTTGTCGTGACGGTTAGGATAGAACCACCACTCGTTGTTGGCATCTTTGTGGTGGTAGCAAGTAACCTGTTGTTGAGTCGAACCCTCGGGGTAGGCTTATAGCAGGTTAGAAAAGTCTAGGCGAAGAAGAATATCAAATACGTACTCTGAACGTGACTGTGAAGCAGACCACCGCCATAACCCATGTTCTTGAGAGTGACCTTAGAGCCGATGGCAACCTCCAGGGGAGAGTTTCGTCCAATTTCACTGCCTTCTAGGTTTGCTTGGAAGAGAGAGCTCATCTGCGCATCTCCAGGCCCACTCTTGGTCAGGATCGCGAAGTGGAGCGCGAAGGAGAGTAGGTAAACCAGGAACGGGATGACGATGAGACCGACGATTCGAGCAGCCAAGTGGCCAGCGAGTACCGGAACGGGCATCTTAGTGTCGCCAAACTTGTTCCATAGGTCTTCGATCGTGTAAAGGCCAACAAGAGCAGTGACGAAGAGCCCGACAAGTTTGATACTACAAACGAATCCTAAGCTCAGTCCAGTCATGAAAAGCCAGAAGAACCATTCGGGCTCGAAGCTCTCTTTCTGTTGACGGTGGAACTTAGACCAGCAGAAGACAGTGGCGACAGTCCCGAAGAGGAGCATAGAGTCCAGCAAAATGAATCGGCTGATTGTCGTGTACGAGTTCTCACACAGCACCATAAGCGTGACCAGCCAGACGGCAGGACGCTTGAAGTTCAGTTCCCTCGCAGTGTAGTAGGCCAATGGCACGCACAATATTCCCCAGAAGGCATTGAAAGCTCGCATGAAGGTGTAGTTGAGCTCCTCGGGATAGGTCTCGCCAGATTTGAACTCGAACGATCCATTGTAACCTGCCAGGACTCCGGAGAGACCAACGAGAATTTTACCGAGAGGAGGGTGCCTATTCCACGTATTAGAGTCGGTATTCCAACCAAGCTTTCGGGTGTACGAACACATCGAAGAACAGTTCACGCTTGATATAGTGCGATCCGAATTTACCGAAACTAGCGAGGCAGACGGGTTAGCGACACGACAAAGAAGCTATCGGAGGGCTGGACGAACTGAGCTTCCTATGTGTTGGTTAGCAAGCGTGTTGTGATGAGCAATGACTGTTATACTTACATCCCAAGTGACAATTGGGCTAAGACCAATCTTGTATAAACGGGTGAAGACGGCGAAGGCTGTGAAGATCAGGGGCGCAATGATAAACTCCCACTGGTCGAGTATGTCGAGGAACGAAGTCTCCTGGAGGTAGTGGTAAGCTAGGAGCCTGCATGCAAGCTTGTGATACACGTGGTATGTATACCTTTTTCTTCCCGTGAACCTTCTTCTCATCGAGCTCCGGCTGTTGCGCCAGAGCTCCAGGGGTGGTAGCACCGGGTACATTACGTCGCCGAGCAGCGTCACCGGCGGGATCAGCGCCAGACGCTACTGCGGCCTTCTTGTCGGCCATGGTTGAAGACTACCTCTCAGCCCGGGTGTCCTCCAAGGCGAAGAGCGGAATAGGGGAAAGGGTTGAACGAACGTCAAAGTTTAGGTAAACGAGGCTTGAGAAAAGGGTCGAGAAAAGGAGGGTCCTGAAACGAATAAATTAGATTGGTCAAAGATGACAACAAAAGTCGAGCATCTCTTCCACAAAGAAAAGGACAAAATGACAATCTTGTCAACGAGGAATGCAATGGGAAAGCCTGGTCCTCGAAGAAAGGTTGGCAGAAGTGAAAAGGGAGGTGTTTGCGTGGCGTGTACGATTAGACGATGATAGTACGAAATACGGGTTACCCTAGCCGCAATCCGGCCTCAAGTTGGCACCTCTAACTATTTTTTTTTCTTGCTTCAGCTGAATGAATTGTAACTGGTGAGGGACAGCAGGTGCGCTAAACGACCCAAACAACCCAAACGGACCCCCTAAACCCCTGCACAGCTAGCTTTATTTAGCACTTAATCCTGCGTTACGTACCTCTTTAGGGACACCTTTCTCATTTATTTGACACGCGCGTACAATGTACCTCGTACCTGCCTTCGAGGCCTGGCCTGGCCCCTTCGTCGGTCCGTAACATCTCGCCTAGCTCCGACTATGAGGTCAGGATTAGTGCTAGGTAGAAAATTGTCAAAGTTCAAATAGAATATATAGTAGGTGGGCCGCATTGAATGAAATCCATTCTCCCAGGGAAGTAGCACTGGAACCAACACACAAATCGATCCGTATCGAAATTATCGATAGCTTCATCTGTCTGCATACTACATATATTGGTTATCCAACTAATAAACAATACGCATGCACAAGGAACCATAGCTTATTGACTAGCTGTGTAGGTAGCCGAGGCTCGACCCGCAAGAATCAGTTTCGACAGGGAACCACTGCCAACTACAGGGCTGTAGAGATCCTACTTATGACATTAACCTGAATAGACTCCCTCAAGTATCCAATGCGCCCAATCTCTGCTCCTAGACTAATGGATGCCGTATCCATACCCTCTGACGACGGCAGCTCTATCAGAGGGTCGGCAGCATATGAAAGGAAAAGCTCGCTCCGTCACGATGCATTACGAACCTCATTCTTCCGCTTCTCCCCGACCTTATCACCCGTCGTAGAGGTCATCGCTGGGGCTACTGAATGACCCTATGCAAAAAATTTATAATATGCTGGAACATAGGCCGCCGTGGCCGTGAGAATTACCGCCGCGCCGTCTATATGATTCATAGTCTAGTAGTTTCCCACCACCAATTTAATGTCCCGTACTTCGTTAATTCAGTCATCTCGTTGGTCTAATGGCGCATATCTGGCTCCGGCAGCTGGGCTACTGCTTCCTCCCCGGTTTTGCCCAACCATTCTTGTCAGCCATTCGCCTACTCTTCCTCGTGAATTCTGGCTTTCAGACCGGAGTTGAGGCTTTCCATCTACGATATTGACTACAGGAGGATCGATATCCATTGGCGGGATCTGAGCGTCTGAGCCAAATGGTCGTCCTCGAAGGTCGAGCGACGGGACGGGTGATCCCGCCCTAACTAGAGAGCCCGTCTCGGACCTCAAGCCAGGAGTACCAGCGGCAGTGCTGGCATCTCCAAAGAGCGAGTCCATGTCTTCTAATCGTACACCACAAGTTTCAGGGTATATAAAATACACTACACCTAGTTAGCGAGAGCCATAATAGGGCTGTAGAGGGTATACTCACCAACGACAAAACTGACTACACAGAAAAATGCATGTACCAAATACAGTCGCCACTTGATCCACTCCTGGAGAATAGGGGTCATCTCGCCCACAAGCCAGTTGAAAGCCCAGTTAGAAGCAGTTGATAAACTCGCTCCTTTGGATCGAATGCTTAGTGGTAGAATCTCTGGCGGGTAAAGCCAGGGAATAGGTCCCCATGAGTAACCGAATGCGGCGTTGTATATCATGACGAAGATGACTACTAACGTTGGCGTAGCCGTGATGTCTAGGAAGATGAAGTATGATACCAAAGATAGGGATATTGCCATCGCGACAGCACCCGTAAGTAGAATGACTCGGCGGCCCCATCGATCAACAATGTACCACGGCGGGATAGTTGAAAGAAGGTACGTTATGCCATTGATACCGGTCATCTTAACTGCATCGTGGCCAACCCAACCAGCAGACTCGAAAACGTAGGGAGCATAGTACGAGATGACGTTAATTCCGTTAAGCTGGGCGAGTGCTTGCGCGGACATAGCAATGAAGACCCGGGTCTTGTATCGTCGGAACATCTCGGTGTACGTTCGCTCGCCCTCCATACGCTGAAGTAGAACATTCATCTTAATTTCGCGGTATTCTTCCCTTGCCTTCGGATTATGAATGTCGCCGCCGCCATATAAGTTCGCGATGACTACTATGCCCTCCTCGTCGTGGTCATTGTCTAGTAACCATCTATGTGGAACGTTAATAGAGGTATGTTTAGTCAACAATGGAGGATTACCTTGGGGATTCAACGATGATCAAGCTGCCCAAACCTAGAAGGGCTCCCATCACACATTGCATGAGTAGAGGAATACGCCATGACATGTCGCTGTCTATGTAACCACAGAAGTAATCGACCCAAACGGATGTCGTGTAACCGATAATGTTACCCGAGAATTCGATACAGGCCAATTTACCTCTGTTATGAGGAGGAGAGATCTCAGATTGGTATACGGGAACGATGGTAGACAGGGAACCAACGCCAAGACCGGCGATAATTCTGCCTAACATCATCATAGGCATATTAGCAGCAAAAGTTTGCAAGGCTCCGCCGACGAAGAAGATGATTGAGCCGTATAAGATCGTCCTTCGTCGACCGATAATATCACCAACTCTACCAACGACCAGCGAGGAAATGAAAGCACCGATCTCGAGAATAGCAACCATCGTTCCGACTTCTGCTTTCGAGGGATTGTGGAAGTAGCTTCGGAAGTACGGGCCCCTAAAGTATTGTTAGATGGCAAGACACCCGGTTGAGTTAAACTGGTGTCTTAAGCACTTACGTGATGATGCCCGACATAACTCCTTGATCATATCCAAACAAGAATACACCTAACGATACGAATATACTCGTAAAATAGCTGTAGAATAGTTAGCACATCCCGTCTTTTGACTAGGAACGCGTACTACAGACATTAGGGCCTTGCCCGTGAAACCGTGGACCCCGGCACCAGGCATGATGGCGGCTATGATACGCTCTGCTCTTGAGATATGGCGTGGAGGGACGTCGGGGACCTGGATGGCTTCTTTGTCGATAACTCTAGAGACGGATCTAGAGGAGCGATGGTGGCTATGTTCAGAGACAGAATTCCTGAACTGGACGCGTTTGTGCTTGGGATGACGCTTGAGAACGCCTGAGAACAGGTCCTCGTTCACGGAGGTATCGGCGAGGGTCTTCCGCAAGGGATCCTCCTCATCTGCCAACTGCTCGGCGAGATCACCTGTGTCAGTCCAGGAATCGGAGTCGGCAGAGTCGGAGGAGTGTCTCTCGTGGGATGGCTGGTCCCGGTGGCCAGCCAGCAATGACGTCGATTGAGCGCCGTGGTCAGATCGATTGGTGAGGGTTCTCAGGGGGATGTTGGAGGGAAGACGGTTTGATTTTGGGGAAGGAATTTTGGAGGACTTGGTGCTGTAAGGCAGCAGCACCCTCCTGCGATGATAATGTTGATTGGAATTGAGTTGGGGAATGTGGAAAGGGTGGAGTGCGTATAAAGGACAGGGCCCCGAGGTTCAGTGTCATCCGGGCCTGACGAGTGACGAAAGGCGTCGACAAGTTTTCGACCAGAAACGCACGTCGGTGGATCACAGCACAAGACACATGCACAACTGAATCTGGTCCAAACAAGGTACCACGCACTGTAGGTACAACTTGGAGTTGCAACCAACGGGATCCCGAAGACGGAGACGGATCAAGGCAATATCGATAAAAAACCGTAACGAGAGACTGGTGTTCTGATAGAAAGTTAAGGGTGTAAGCCAAGGTATGTCGCAGTCGATAATTCGAGAGTATACTATGTATTGAGAACGATGTTTGAGAAAAAGAATGGATTGTGAGCGAATGAATCTTGTTTCGAAAAAGAAAAAAAAAAGTTCAGGCTCTCCTGGACAGATTGATAGAATCCTATCTGCAATCCCCTATTTTCTGAAGTTCAGGGAGTAAGAAATGGCTGCTGATCTTAGTGATTCTGGGCTGCCCAGATGTACTCCGTCGACTTTGATACTGTGCAGCAGCTTGGAAGGCTGCCCTTTTCTGCGGTAATCGCGACCTTAGCCTTGGGGGTTTCAGGGTAGTTCAATTCTGGGTGTGGGGTAACAAGACCCCCACAAAGGTCCCCGAGGAACGCTCTTGACATGTACCGTGCCGAGTTCCATCAGCTATACGATATCATGTACCAGACCGTATCCATTGCCTACAACGACTGTGTTGTATGCGTTGCGTGGCGACAGCAAATCCTATCTACATGTATTTATTTGCTGCTTGTTTATTGCATGTATGTACATGAACGTTGTCGATTGAAACTCAATTCTATTAGTTAGGTTTACTACCTATAGTCGGACTCCACGTGCGGCTACATTCTCACCCGCCGTTCTATTTATCCTCACCTCCGAGTCGCTTTACAAACATAGTTCGCCGGTAGATAGTCACATGATGGATCGAGAGCTTGTGGGGTTATAGTGTGTAGTGTCAAGCTTTCTGCTCTTATGGGGGGTACCCTTTCTATTTGGAAACCGATCCAATGCAAATCAGTGCCCCTTTTGAAATCCGCATACGATACACTACAACACATGTCGAATCCTCTGCTTGATTCGGCGAATGAATCGAAGCGAGTTTAAGACCACCAGTCGGGTCAGGTGCATCTTGAGCCGTATGCGTATGGCGGCTCCGGCATGCAGCCAGACCCACGATGGCATCATAGCATGAATATTCGGTCCAAGGCGGTCAGTCAGAATGTCACTTGAGGATGCAACACCCCAGGATTTTCTCCTCATCTAGATGAACCCTTTCCCAGTCCTACCAGTGTCTCAGCGTGCCTACTGGGAACTTGGGGAAGCCTGATCACGAGAACAAGTCTTGGAGGCTGCGTATCGCTCGGCTGATTGTTCAGCCCCCCGTCATAGCCTCGAGGGTCCATGCACTTATACGCACGTGAAGACAAGATAAATATACTAATCGAGGTTACTGCTCAGAACTTAGTCAGTTTACATCTTGACTGACTCGAGAACCCTCCAACATTGATATCTTGTCACACTTTCGACTAGGTTATTTTTTCATAGCCTACCTTCTAATGACCTTCTTTCGGGGTAAGAATATTCGTATTTACGTCTTCATAGCCAACGTCAAAATACCTAATATCTATCCTATAAGTCAACCTCTATAATCCGTGCGGCGCTAGCGTCTTTTCAGCTTAGGTTAAGCATTGTGAGGAACTAATGGGACGGACATCGACCAGGCAAATACGTCACTCAAAAATCATAAACCCCGCGGTCGTGGAGATGTCCGGTCTGAAGTTTCCTCGGAATATCTGAAATATCCGATACAGCTTATAGGGCTGCCGGCCGTGTCATCCTTTTGAAGAGGTCCCGTCCATAATCACATGCGCCTTGACTATGTAAGGCGCTGTCCCAAAGAGGAAGCTTGTGAGAGCTGCTCAAGGTTACCATCTTAAGTATGACCGTCCTTGAACCTTGACTGGCTAGAATTACAAACGCAGGCGCCGAATCGTGAGCAAGCTGACCAACACGACTGACCATTGACATTGGATGCCTCAGTTAGTAGGAGGATGTGGCTGAAACGCTTATACATTATGCTAAACTAATCTATTCGCGCATGCTGTTGCTTCAGTGACGCCTCGAATCCTCAATGCGCGGATGTCGGAACCCAGTGTGTATATTGGAGTCTCTTAGGTTTCACGATTACAGCTAGTTAAAAAGCACGACTGGCGCCGACGCCATGAAAACATGTGGCGGTTGCTTCACCTGAAGAGACTCATAAATCCGCAAGGGTGAAGCCAGAGCAGAGGGAACGATGCAATATATCTTTAACTCGTACGTTAGCCACCATTAGATAGGTCGCATTCCTATCGTTTTCGATGTCTTAGAGCGGGTAGCTTCTGGGTCAATCACATTTCGAGCAATACAATTGAACACTACGGTACTCGTTCGGCGCGCCCAATCTCACACCAAAGGAACCGTCAACCATGTACCTTTCTGGTAAACGGACCGTAAGCGGATATTCATCCAAGATTGCAAAATGAAGGAGCATGGGTTGGCGGGTAGAAGTAACATGGGACGGGAAGAGACGAAGCGCATGAAATTGCATTTTAAGCCGGTGCGTTAAAGTACCTAGGTACTCGACAAGATCGGCCGTCCGTCCTAGGACCGTCCCGGCCAAGTTACGTACTAGGCCGGGATTTAGCTGGGCAAAACCAAATTACCAACATTCGATGGCCTCGAGAGATGCTACTTCGTTCAAATATCACCAACCTGGATCTTCGGTGATATTTTCTATTGTGAACAAGAGGGTAACCAAGAGGCGAATTGGATGAGCTGGTGTCGTCTATCAGTGGCGGAGGACAAACTTGGAAGCTTGCTTATCTCAGGGCAGGGAGAGAGGCTACAATTCATCACGCATGAAGATAATCCAATCCAAATTGCTTACAGATTGACGGGATCCCTTAGCTGCGTCCACATGTAACTTCTAAGACATTCCAAGGAGGATGTACAACCAGTTTTATGCATGACATCGCTGGCCTTGCTGCCCGGTCCGCGAACGCTTTTCCATTCCTGCTCTTATCTGCAGCTACACAAGGCAAGCCATGTAAGTCGTCCAGGCTATAGGCAATTTACCGTAAGTTTGCTTGGACTCGACTTATCAAAGTTATGAGCAAATAGCCCGAGAGCTTAACGATGCTTTCGTGCTCGTACTGTAATGAGACGATTAAGTTCCTCTTGCCTTTTGGCGCGGCCTAGTCGCAAGAAAGTGAAATTGAATTCGACTTTCCCCCCTGCAAAACCCAGACAACCACATTTTATACCCCTGTCCACCATGCCGAATCGCATTGTTCCTGCCTTTTCGCCAGGAACAGTAGAGATCGAGAGACCAAAATAGGCTTGGGACAATTTAAAGAGGCCCACTGTTCCTGCTCTGCGCCAACCACAGTCGTCGCCTTCCCTCTCTCGCCTACCTACCTACAATAGATTGCTCACCCAGAGAGTCCTGAGGTCACTTCGTCTCTGGGGTGCTTGTTGTAGAAGGCGCAAGGGGACCCCAAGCTTGGCTAGCAGCATCAATCACCTACCTAGTCACCCTAACAACCTTCGCCCTGGTCTTGTTACGCCCTCATTTCCTCCATCTTCCATCTAAACCCCTCTCCCCCAGAGGAGTCCAGAAAACACCACTCATTTTCTTGGAAACAAGTCAAATCACGATTAGGTTCAAGATACGATAATCGGCGAGGAAGGGAGTTTGAGGGGGTTCGTTGAAATTACATCATATACATCCAGCCTTCGACTTTTTTCTCCCACCAAAGGTCCGAGTCGAGTACTTCGAGTCGCCGCCTTCTGTCAACCCGAGTCAGGCTGTGTTCAATTATACGGCGCAGAAAAATCAGCAATTCCGCCACAACTTCCAATTATAGATTCAAGTCGCCGACAAGTCATCACCAAGTCACGCTTTCAACTATTCTCATCCAATTGCCAAGCTAGCAACAGAACGCGCTGTCGGCGCACGTCAAATTCCTCGACTAGCCATCTATTTCCAAAGCCGTTCTTGCGCGATCCCCTCGCGCCGCAAGCCAGATGGGGTCGACAAATTTCGGTAATTTCGACGTAAGTGGTCCATCCAGCTCGGGCACGGTCCATACATGTCAATCATATTCGGAAGAGGTGCTAACCTAGCGCTACTATACACAGGCCTTCTGTCGCGATTCGACCTTACCAGTCTGCAATGTACGTTCATTGAGTGACACAGTTATGCGATAACCCGCGAAACGCCCGAGGCCGCTGACAACTAGGCTTAGGTCCTCTCGGAAACGCACACGCAACGGGGCGGATGGGGTGGTTGCGACCTGCAGGGCATCCCGCTGTCTGGTGATCGTTATTTAGGCAATCTAGGTTTGTTCAGCTGCGTCACCTTGGTGAGTTCCCGCTGACAAGGTGTAGGCTCCATATTACTTTGTGGTATCGCTATTGCCGTGTCGATACTGCTATTGTTGCGCTCAGAACGGAAGAAGGCTGCAGTCGGCCGAAGGTCCGTATCGACCCCCTCAAAAGTTAAGGCTCTTTTACTCATTCAGCTGCAGGGAGATGCAACTATTCCTCATCGGTTACATCATAATCGAGATATGCGAGATATTCACAGTTGGGGAATTCCCTCTTAGCGCGACAGTCCGGATTGTATGGATGCGATACCCCGACGAAAGAAACATTGCGATATATACTAACTCGATTGTCTAGGCCTTCACTGGAATCCACATCGGAATGATCATTGCGACGACATGGATACTATTACTTAATGCTATTGTGGGATACCAGATTCTCGATGATGGTACTCCGCTCTCCCTAGGACTCATGCTCATCTCTGGGGCCGTTCTCTTCATCGGAACCGGTTACATCACACTTGACACGGGCTACCATTGGACAAACGAGTTCGTTCCGGACCCTAACAATCACTACCGGAACATTGCGCTCTACGTCCTTTACCAGCTCGCACCCCTTGTCTTCCTTGTGGCTTTCTACGTCCTAGAAGCCATACTGGTCCTCAGAATCCTAGGCGAGATACGACCCATGATCTACCTCACAGGCGCCGCTGTTCTGTTCGCACTAGGGCAGATCTTCAACTACGTCATCAGTCCATACATTTGCAATGGAACTGCTGGCAGGATTGACGGTGCGCTATTTGAGACGCTCTTCACTCTACTTGCGGTTGTCACAATCTGGATATTCTGGTCGAGCATCACAGAAGACGACTGGCCGATTGCCAGCCAGCCTACGGGCTACCCTTAATCTTTGTCCCTCATTTGAATACGGAGTCGGCGTTCAGGTTCACCAATATACCCGTTCATGTTCTTTTCTTTCAGTCCTTGGCCGTGTCCTACCGATAAAGATGCCGTCTCGCAAGAAACGGTGATAAAACGCAGAAATTTTAATCAACGTAGAAAAAAGAGTATTTAGTTGGGGACAAGGGTGGTCTGAGACAGCATGATTGCATGCGCGATACGAAGCGACGCAACGACGCTTGGAACCAGGAGTTATATTCATTCATGTGGTGGCAGATCTGCCTGTCCGCCAGCTGGCGGAGAGTTTTGAGCATGGTTGAGAGAGAGTATACCCAAGAGATGTGCGACTAATGTATATGAGTGTCGTATGAGAGAGAGTTGAATAGTGCTGAACAAGACGAGTCACGTCAAGAGGGCGTTTGCTGAAGTCTCATTGTGTTAACAAATTCATGTGCTGCTGTTTGGCTCCTATTGCATCAATCAATGTTCTCAATATGAACTTCCGTACCTATCGATTACGTACATGACTTATCCGTAAATCCACCAGTATCTGATTGGCCAAAGCTTACGTGCTAAATACAAGGCTGCGCATTGGCAGCGGTCGCATCTAACAAAGAAAAGCAGCCTCGCCTTCTAATTTCTCAATATCTAGACCTTCGTCACTTCAGAGAGCTTTGTATTGGTGTTTCTTAGATGTTCTGTTGGGGGTTATGCTGACCTTTGAACTACCCTTCGACAATGCCTTGAGGTATTGGAAGAAAACCCACCACGCAATACACATAACTTAACTTAGAACTCTTTTCTTCTCCCTTTATTCCTCACTTTCTACTTCCTACACCCACTTTCATACCCGCTTTGCGCCGACAGGTAGACCATTCTCTACGGCCAAGTTCTCCGGGATCTAGTTTTTCGAGTTCTGCGAGTACACACATTCCGAGCCAAACTCGACCATGGCCGACTCCGATGGCGACTACCACGGCGAAGAAGCTACCGACGAAGAGTTCGGCGACCACCAGGTGACATCTGGCACGCGACACGGCACGCGCTCGCGCTCGCAAGCGGATAAAAGCAAGAAGGCTACCCGAAAGGGCGGTAAGGCCGCCTGGGAAGACATCCAACGCTCGTGGGACGCGGTCGTCGAGGACGCCGATGGCACGCTCACCGGAGCGATCGAGGGCCGCGCCGAAGCCGAGAAGCGCGCGCGCTTGCTGAGAGACACGACGCCCTTGCAGCGAGGTATCATACGTCATCTGGTCCTCGTTATAGACATGTCGTTCGCCATGCTCGAGAAGGATATGCTGCCCAGCCGCTACGATTTGACCATGGCGTACGCCTCGCAGTTCGTCCGAGAGTACTTCGAGCAGAACCCGATCTCCCAGCTAGCCGTCATCGGCATGCGGGACGGCGTGGCGGTCAGAATAAGCGACATGAGCGGCAACCCGGCCGATCACCTCGAGAAGCTGCAGGGCTGGGTCAAGCAGGATCCCCAGGGGAACCCGAGTCTGCAGAATGCGCTGGAGATGTGCAGAGGTGCTCTATTGTGGGTTTCTACAGCTCCGGAGTTGTGTGGATAGGATGAGGGAAGAGGCATGACTGACGATTATATTTTGGGTAACAGCCACACGCCGTCGCACGGCACGAGAGAAGTCGTCATAATCTACGGCGCCCTGATGTCGAGCGACCCGGGCGACATCCACGAGACCATCAACGCCCTAGTCGGCGACCGCATCCGAGTGTCGATCGTCGGACTCGCCGCCCAGGTCGCCATCTGCGACGAGCTCTGCTCCAAGACCAACGCCGGCGACAACTCGAGCTATAGCATTGCGCTGCACGAAGAACACTTCCGCGATTTATTACTCGCCATCACCACTCCGCCCGTTACGCGAACACAAGAACAGAGCAATGCTAGTCTCCTCATGATGGGCTTCCCTTCGAGGACCCTGGCTGCGGGAGATAGCATACACTACTGCGCATGCCACAACCGACCCGCGCGCGAAGGGTACGCCTGCACGCGCTGCGGCTCCCGCGTCTGCCGCCTGCCCGCCGAGTGTCCCGGCTGCGGGCTCACGCTTATCCTCTCGACGCACTTAGCCCGATCCTACCACCACCTGTTCCCGCTGCGCAACTGGGTCGAAGTGCCGTGGTCCGAGGCGCGGCGGTCGAAAGCATGCTACTCGTGCCTCGCGACGTTCCCCGAAGCACCAGCCGACAAGAACAAAGCCGCGGCGAAGGGCAAGGGCAAGGACAAGAGCGGCGCCGCGCCGATCCTCGCGTCGCTGAAAGGCCTGAGCGAGTCCGGACGGTACGCGTGCGAGGTCTGCGGTAACCACTTCTGTATCGATTGCGATCTCTTTGCGCACGAAGTACTGCATAATTGCCCCGGATGCCAGAGCGATACCAGGGGTGCGCAGAATGGCAATGCGAATGGCGAGAGTAATGGGACTACGAACGGCAACACTCAAGAGAACGGCGCCATGGAGATTGATCCTTAGGATGACTCCTTGGTGGATGGGGGGAAACCATGCGAAGCACGGATGAATACATCTTTTCGATGCAGCCTACGTCTACTAAGTAGCAGTTTTGTTGTTGGAGGCGGGTGAGTTTACACGAATACAGGTATAACGAAGCAAAACAGCATAGGAAAAAGGGGCGTTGGCGGGCCGCATACTGGATCAGGGGATTGATTGATTGATTGCACCAACCACATTATTCGGAGATGAACTTGTATAGAAGAGGCTCTTTCATACGAGAAGTTCTTTGGGGGGTATAGAGGGCATTTGAATGAATGACAGAAAACTAGCTACCCGGCTAACTGCTACAGCTACTCCATAGATAAGAGGTAGTGAGCTACTGATATTATGACCTTTGGCTGGGATTTCCCAGCAATGCGTTAATGCAATATGCAAACCAATCAACCAAGCAAGCAAGCAATCCCTCTAGCTGTGCATCATGCTTTGTCGTGAGTTCGTAATGACATTATGGATATCGTACATCCTCCCTCGCCTTCCTTCCTTTCTTCCTTTCTTCCTTTATCCAACAAACTAGTTCCTTCAACGTCCATCTCACAAGTTCCCCCTCTCAGCTTGCTCGCGCTCGATGGCCTCGAACAAGCTCTTGAAGTTCCCAGCGCCGAAGCCGTCGAAGTCGTGGCGCTGGATGATCTCGATAAACACCGTGGGGCGGTCCATCAGCGGCTTGGTGAAGAGCTGCAGCAGGTACCCGCCCTCGTCGTAGTCGATGAGAATATTCAGCTTCTGCAGGGTCTCGAACTCCTCAGCGAGCTCCCAGGAGCGCTTCTCGGTGCGCAGGCGCTCCTTCATGGTGTCGTAGTATGTACTCGGGACGGAGATGAACTCGACGCCGCGGGCGCGCATGGCGGCGACGGTGGCCACGATGTCGTGGGTCAGCAGGGCGATGTGCTGGACGCCGGCGCCCGAGTTGAAGACGACGTACTCCTCGATCTGCGACTTCTTCTTGCCGGGGGCCGGCTCGTTGATGGGCATCTTGACCACGTCGTTGGCGCTGCTCATCACGATGCTGCTCAGCGCGCTGAACTCCGTGCAGATCTGGCTGTCGTCCACGCTCCAGAAGCGGTGGAACGACAGGCAGCGCTCGTAGAAGTCGCACGCGGCGACCATTTCGCCCCACGATTGGTTGCCGACGCAGTGGTCGATGCGGGCTAGGTCCACCGGGGGTAGGACGACGCTTGATGGAGGCGGTGATTTGGTTTGGAAGCCCGGCATGAAGGGTCCTGTGTAGTTGCGTCGTGAGATGAGTGTGTGGGTTGTGTCTCCATATGTGCGGATGACTGCCGTCAGTACGTCTCCGTGCTGCTTGTCACGAAGGACCTTGGGCGGTTGCACCGAGGTAGCACCCTGCTCGACGGCCTTATAATACACGCCCTCTACGCTATCAACCTCGAATGCGACGTCCTTTACGGCGTCGCCGTGTCTCTCGAGGTGGTCGTGCATCTCCTTGAGCAACGCATACTCGTCGGCAGATATGGGCTCGTCCTTGGGCAGGTGTACGTAGGAGCGGATGGGAGATGTGAAGACGAAGCGGATATCGCCGTTGGCCAGGACGTATGATGTGAAGTACCGACTGCCCGTCTCCAGGCCCCGGTATGCTATTGTCTTGAAGCCGAAGAGTGTGTTGTAGTACGAGGCGGCCTGCTTCGCGTTGCCTACCCACCAGGTAACATGGTCGTACCCTTGGAAGCTGGGGATACCGGCTTGGATGGCATATTCATCTGCGTGCGGGGGTAGGAAGGAGGAAGATCTAGGGGGAGACTCTGAGATCGCTGAGGGAGCCATAGTGATGTGTATGTAACTGTCTGGTGCTATATAGATGAGACGGAGAGGGAACTAGAGAAAGATGGAAAGATGGCTGAGTACCTATGGGTATCAATATGGCAAGGCGAATAGACTCCTGAGAGATATACTTTGGCTCCCGGATATAAGATTCGTATAGTAGAAACTCAAAGAATAGAAATATGCACGAGAAACCATCAACCTACCTCATCTCTACTTACATACTCACACCTTACATCGACTTATACCGGGTATTGAGGGATAGGTCGGGGCTCGGACTAAATTCCGCACCCCTATCCAGTATTACCGCTGGCCTTGTTCGCACGTAAGATCCCCAAAGATAGGCCGGGGTCCAACTTCCCAGGTGAGAAGCGTCTCCAGAGTTCTGGGAAAGGGTTGTTGGGGGTTGTCGGCATGCTCATCTGCGAGTGGTGGCTTGCCGTGAGAGGCTGGAGCCTCGAAACCCAAATTCGGCGGCTGCGGAACACAAAGACGTCAGACATGCCGAAGCTAGCCGCCCCGTCGTCCAAGCTCCCGAGCTGCACCTATCCGACGCCACCCATAACTAAGACACCCAATGAGGGCACATGGGTTGGCACGGTTAGAGCGGGAAGACTGTTTGTCTCCTTATCGTTGACCTTAGTAGCTGCAGGTGAGAGACGCGCGGAAGGTGGCAGCATGAAGTACTCGGCATTGGGATATGTGGCCGAGGTGGAGAAAAGGCACGCACGCCCTTTGGATACGGGTCAAGAGTAGTTAGACTCGAATCTCGGGCATGTCTATCACTAATGAAGTCAGCTTATCCGTAGCATGCTTGTTATTCACTTTGAGTTTATGTACTAGACATCATCTGAACTTTGCTCTGATATAGTACCTAGGTAGTCTATCCCTCGGAAAATCAAGTCACCATACTTTCTGTTCTCACATCACCACATCTCCGAAACAGTCAGATAATCACTCACTGTTACACTAGTCTTCCCAGACGCCTTCAAGATGACGACTAGCTCCTTAAGTCGGCGTGACTTCAACGTGCTTGAGAAGATCAAGGACCCAGAGTCAAACCCGCTGACAGCCGTCATTGTAGACGCAACACTGCCCAAGGATCCAAACATAACGGACACGTCCGTCTATGACCGTGTTTCTCGGAAAGAACGAGATATTGTGCTGGCTATGCAAAACCTTGAAATGCAACTGGCCGGCCTGCGACCAGCTTCAACAATAGAGCCCCTCACAGAATACCGACAATGTGTATCGGAACTTGGAGAACTCATATCTGAGTATCCCAGTTATGCTAGCGCTCGGAACAATAGAGCGCAAGCCCTCAGAAGACTGTACGGAGATACAATGATCTTATCTGGAGTGGACAGTCCGAAAGGATTGTTGAAGGACGCAGACGACCTCGAGAAATCCGAAGCAGCAGCACTAGCCCTCTCCGATCTCGACAAAGCCGTCGCGTTGCTAACTCCGAAGAGCCTCTTCGCCTCCCTCTCGCCGCAAGCTGGAAAGACCCTGTCACTCGCACATACCCAACGGGCGGCGATCTATCATATGACTGCCAAGCACTTCCCAGCTGGCCGGGTCGCTAATATGGCTGAAAGAAAAGAGGTAGCATGGACAAAGATCGACTTTGAAGAGGCTGCCTCGAGAGACTTTGCTTTGGGTGGAAGATATGGAAACGAAATTGCAAAAGGATTGGCTGTGAGTACTAACCCAACAGCCAAACTTTGCGGTCAGATGGTGAGGGAAGCCATGAAGAAAGAATATGGCCCTGCATATGCGACGTAGCCAGGCATTCCTAGACCAGGTCTCAATGGCTTAATGGAAGGTTTCAATGAATAATGGAGGGTTCCCTTAGAGAACTTAGCCCGGCGAAGCCCAATAGTCCCGATATGATTATAATGAGCAACTTTGATCGTAGTCCACCCCGTTGTCTAGTTCCGATATATTTGTTCTCGTTTCCCGCTTGCCGTCTCGTTGTGAGGCTTGCCAAGACATACGGTAGTATAGAGGAACCTGCATGAAACCCGAATGCTGGCTGACCCAAAGGGTTTCATTCATGGTCGTTGCCGTGAAGCTTTCTGGCGCTATATCGGGAGACCGCGTGTCGCCTTTAAATATAGTATCACTGCGTAATAAAGCGAAGCTACAGGAGGAAGTGAAGGCGTTTCAGTATCCTCGGGATCGCAGTCCAATACTAGCTTCACGTTGGGAACCAGCGACGTGCTATTCGATAGAGAAGAATATTATTATGTTGCCTTGCTGAACAGATTGCTGACGCGTCTACATGGAAGTCTGGGTTAGAGAATTGCGACAACTGCGATTTCACTGATGAGGAGTATGTACCTCTTCCCGGCCTCAATGGTCTGCTGTGTCGTTCTACCTTTCTCCTTCCCTTCACGGTTGATTCTCGTAGCAGCAGCTGAGAGTCCGATCAGTGCCGCAAAGATAGGGTCTGCTATGCGGGAGATTATGTAGGTTGGAGGAGCCATTGCAGTGAATATTAAGATAACCGAGATTTGCCGGGTTGAGTAGTGCTCTGGGTTGAGATTTCTTTGTAGCTTGGATCCTCAATGGAGGGGTTATCGACGACATGCAATGCTGGAGAGCTGTACCTTACTGGAAGCTGCAGTGGAGTCTTGAACACTTCCATCAACCGATGTTTAGCACTGTCAACGCCGCTGCAACTGCGACAAAGCTTGGACCACCGCACAACGCACACAAGGCCCCCACCGGATTAAATTCACCCAATCAACAATTAAACCCTTAGTTCGCTTAATTTTCTCAGGCACATTTTCGATTTTCTTAGCATCGCGAACATCTTCACTGCCGAACTTCAATCAAAACGACCAATTACGCCAACCCACCAACAACCCCCGAACTTCCTTCGCTCTCTTCGACGACGACAGTGAAGCCGAAAAGATGAAGTTCCTCAAGGTCGGCCGAGTAGCCATCATCACCCGCGGCAGATATGCCGGTAAGAAGGTACGTTTGAGATGGGAGAAATTGAACAGCCGTTGAAGAATTGGTGGATTGTGGATTGTGGATTGGAGATCTTGGGATACATCATCTACGCATTCGAGAAGCCCGAGTTCGAGTCACTGCAAACAAATATACAAACCGCATTCCATCATCCATCGCACCGATCAATCATTTCAGGAATTGGAACGTTTTCTAATCGAATTGCTTCGCAGGTCGTCATCATCCAGCCTGTTGACAGCGGCAACAAGGCACACCCCTACGGCCACGCCCTCGTCGCTGGCATCGAGCGCTACCCCTCCAAGATCACCCGACGCATGTCCAAGACGCGACAGGAGAAGCGATCCAAGATCAAGCCGTTCGTCAAGGCTATCAACTACAACCACCTGATGCCCACACGATACACCCTCGAGCTCGAAGGCCTGAAGGGTGTCCTGACGGCCGACACCTTCAAGGAGGTCAGCCAGCGCGAGGATGCTAAGAAGAACGTCAAGAAGGTCCTGGAGGAGCGCTACACGAGCGGCAAGAACCGATGGTTCTTCACACCTCTGAGTATGTCTTCCTCTCTCTCGCTAATTCTTTGCCTCTTCTTCTACCCATTCCACACCATCACTCTACGGTCACAAGGACATGTGCTAACTACTCGCTTCAACAGGATTCTAAACATTCCATCTGCATTCTTCCGTCGTTCGGTCTTAAGGGGGTTCGGTCTGGGATGTAAATCGCATCATCAAATGGCATTAGGAGCCTCAAGGGTCTTGCTCTGAATTCAGAATCATGAAAATGAAACACACACTTGACGAATGAACTTCCTGCTCTTGGGGCAATGTGACTCTTACACGTTTCGTCTACGAATAAATCGAGAACATGATCTAAAAATCATAAGACCAATCAACCATCATGCCCTACCGTGTCTACATTGCCGGACCAGTGATTAATACCGAGTGCAAGCTGAGATATCCCCTGAACCTGATACTACAGCAAACGTGTTTTAGATACTCGGTATTTGGGTGGCTGAGGAATCCTTCTCTAGGACCTCGTCGCCAAGAAGCCGAGGACTGATTGATAAGTAATGAACAAGTCGTTAGTAATCTTGCCATATCTTCCAACGATATCCCAAATAGTCCCTTGTCATTAGCTTGAGTGTTATCGTATCATTGACTGGTCGTAAGCAATTCTCGTAATACTAAACAATCATTACGTACAGCCCTTGCTGCCCAGAGACGAATAGGTAGCATAGCCTAAATATAAACTGCTCAGACTTGCGATGTAGTATTTCGAAGATGCAAAATGCATACTACGGTATAGCAACAAGGGTAAGCAAAGGGAAGAGGGGCAAAATTGATTGTTGTGCAAATTTTATTCTCATTTTCATTCAGGTCTAATTCCCTCGAGGCCTTCTAAGTTACATGAAGATTAGCCCTATCGTGATGCGAGCAGATGCAACCCAGCCCTTGCAGTTGACGCCAGTTCTGCTTTCTATAGCCCGTACAATAAACCGCGTGGCTACACTCCATTCATCAGTGTCCACGGCACAAAGGAAAATCTCTTCTCCAATTACTACCACACCCCCGTCGAAGATGGAACTTGGAAAATGTGCAAGTATGTACTCGAAAAAATCAGGGAAAAACGCCTACTGGTTCATCACGTATAGCGTTACCCGTCATGAAGCTTGGTCTCTTAGAGAACCTAAGCATAACCCCCGTCCACCTGGAAGATTACAAAGGCATATGGTGAGAAAGGAGGCTTGTCTTGTCACATATTCGCCGCTCATGAGGAAACGCCGAACTTCTCAGCAGCACCGGAAAGGTACTGGGCCGGGTCGTAATCCGGGGCGTATGTAGGGGCCAAGCCACCAAATAGAACGAAGATGAACAATAGTGCTGCTGCGATGACGACAACCTTGCGAAGGGCAGGACGAGCAGCACCGAATTCGGCCCATTGTCGGCTAGCCTCACCAGCGTAGCCCTTGAGAGCGTCCATTCCGAGCTTGTAGTAGATCATACCACCAAGGGCAATGGTGTAACCAAAGGCCTGGAGACCGGAGACCGGAGTACCCCAGATGAGCATGGATGCAACAACGAGCATGACATCCTTGAGAACACCGCAGAGCGTCATGATGACGGCTGAAGTCTTGCCAATCTATGTAGACCATTAGTAGCTATCCCGAGGATTTTAATTGAATATTTAGGACTTACCAGGAAGACGACAGAGACGTTGAGCATGAAGGCGCAAAGTCCGTTCAGGAAGAAGGTGAAGAGACCAACGTGGTACACCTCGGCCATGGAAACCTTGGGAACTTCCCAGGCAAGCGCGACAACACCGTTCATAGCAGCGCAGATAGGTGCGAAGTAGTACAGAGACACGAGAGGGTCCATCTTGTACTCGGCGGAGCTGAGGAGAGCCTGGACCAAGTTGAGACGGATGGCCTCAAACATAAGACCTCCCAACTGGTAGAGGAATCCAATCCAGACAAACTTGATCTCACCGAACGAGGCAATCATAACACCGACAACAATGGCAGACACGTTGGCGAGCTGCTTGAGGTTGGGGGGTGCAAGACCCATAGCCCAAGACGAGAGCAGGACGGCGACGGGGGTTGTGGCCTATTACATTCCATTGTCAGCAACCAGCTGCCTCTAAAGCCACAGCTCGTAGATATTCGTACCTTGATCATCTGGATGAAAGCGACGGACAGGTAGAGGTAGGTCAAGTTACCGCAGATCAAACTCAAGCTGAAGAAGATACCGATAGGGACGATGGCGCGGAGGTAGACGCGTCCAGTCATCTTGACGGACTTGCGACCGTCAAGGAGGGTGGTGTAGCGGGCCATCAACTGAGTCGCGACGGTCGCGAAGGACAAGTGGTAGGTGGTCAAGATAACCGGGTAACCTAGAACACTGTTAGACCTTGTCCACGGTCGCGATTAATTAACTGCGGGCATCTTACGGAACTCGAGGGTGTCGAGGATCCATTTGTTGAAGAGAATGACGGACGACGACAGACTGATCCACACTCTGTATTGATTTACGTTAGCTAGATATTCCTCTAGACTTTGGCGGTGATCGCATCAACTCAGGGTTCGACGTACGCAACGTAGAAGGCCGGGTGAATGGCCGGCTTAGGAGGCTGAGGCTTGTCAGCCTCAGGGTTGGTGGTGGGCAAGATAGGGCCCTTCTGCTCGGGTCGAGGGACCTCGCCAGAGGTACGAGACTTCTCGTCCGCCATTGTTGATGTGATTAATGGAGTCTAAAAGTGTGAATAGGGTCGCGGGTGCGATGTAAGCTGGAAAGGGGTAGTTGGTAGTTAGAAGTAAAGATGACACGACGAGAATGAGCGACAAGGCCAAGCCTGCTGAGACCAATTAAAGATTTAGGTGAATTGGGGGGGTGGCGTTACAGAAGTTCACTAGGACTGGCAGCGGTGCTGTGTCGTCGAAAATGAACACTCTGGTTCTCTCTTCCGTGACGGAGGATGTGGTGCGGAGAGAGAAAAAGTCGTCGACTGCTGGAGGGACAGAAGTGACGAAAAAAGAAGATGGACAAAAGAGGACGAAAAAAGAGACGGTACGGCTAATAAATTTTCATTTGAGAGGTGCTTCGCGTTCGACAGGCCTACCCAGGCGCACCTAGCAATTTGGGATACAAGGAGCTTATCCCGCACAATTTTAGCCCCAGAACCCGCCCCAATTGAATGAGAGCTTTCAAACACGGTCGCATCATCAGTGCGTGCCTGCACTGGCCAATGCACTGGCCAACACTTTCCCGGGTTGCCATGCACCGCCTGCACAGTGGCTACCACATGTACCTGTATCATCTCACCTAACCGCACATGCGTTGGACGCTCTAGGCAGGGCAAGAGGTACCGGTACAAGCAGCGGGCGACAAACCCCCACTAAGCTCCATTCCCTGGAATTCCTGCGCTCAGGGGAATCAGGGCTAACAGATGTCTATCAGGGGCTAATAATTGCGTAGTGCTACCGTAATAGGACTAACGGCAGAGCTAAAACCTGAAATCAGAAGCCACTGATGTCGTTTTAAGAGGCTCTCATTTCATCATGGGCATCCCTCCCGGCTTGCCCTCCCCACGCCAGCCACAGAAACCCAGGACTTGGAACAGTTTGTCGCTGTCCAATCCAATTTTAGCGTACTGCGATTGTCGCTGTACTGTGCTGTTGTGGGTTTATTAAGAGTTTGTTTCAAGATAACACCCAAAGGGGCTCACAACCTTAGCGCATAACAGACATTGGATACCAGCGGTGTTTTTTTTTTTACTACATACGCGTAACAAGCAGCATTCCTTATTGTCTGTCCATCAAATTCGTAAGTAAGGTCTAAGAGAGGCACAAGATGTATGTACATTACGAAATATACGGGATGTACCTTTTAGGCATTCTACATGCTTTCTATTCCTTTTTTGTCATTGGCCACCCCGACCTCGTATAGCATACGGGGTACATAGGATGTTACCAGGGCGGATGCGGGATGTTTGCCATCGAGACCGCCGGAATTATATCAACCACGAGGTTTCATCCTCTGCTCGTCATATCTGAAGTTGCTGGAGCTAAGTCTGGAGATAGAGCTGGGGCCATCGACGATTGTGCTCCGTGCCATTCAAATTCCGCTGTGACGTAGTTAATCTAGAAGGAAAAGAAAAAAAAAATCCTCCGAGTTCCAACCTCCATCGTGGATGGGGCCAGCCCTGACCAGGCTATTAGAGGGGCTACTATCGTGAGCTTGAGGCTCCGCGGGGTGCCAGACTAAATGGTCGGCTTTGATTAGGCATCTCTTGTCTTCTCAATTAGTCGATTTATCGTGTCGAAGGTTTGCTCGTATGATGCGTCATCTGGTCGCTTCAGTCCAGAATACGAGATGCAAAGCTTATAGACTCCTAAGGCCACGTACCTTTAGAGGTTGCGGCTCTCGATCTAGTTCCCATACGTTTGTCCCAAGGTTCCATCGCTACCAACCAAGAGCGATCGCGCATCTACCCGTTGAGCTACCTGAGTCGTCGACAAACCGTTCTCCCCAGAGATGTACCATCATATCGTTACTCAGTTGAGCAACATTCTGCATCCCAATCGAACGGTTGCTCATCTTGCAGATAGATAGCCTACCTACCTACGGCCCGGCGTCATCCCCCACCACTAGTCGACAGGTTTCACCCAGCTAAATACGGATTTTTGATGGCGTTAGCTGCATGTCAGCCTTTGGCGATAACCGATTAGGCCCGTGTCGTATGTTACTAGTGGTGTTGGCAGCCACGTGCGGGAAAAGAGGCTTGTCTGTGTCTGACCTCTATCGTATCTGCATTCTGCATTCTTCAATAGCGTGCACGGAGATGGCAAGCCATGTTCTATGTAAGGCATTGGATCCGTACAGCGGGATCATGCAAGATTGATATTATGATGTAAGAGGATTGCTGCTGGCTTGCCTGGTCTCAGCTTAGTCAAATAAATGTACAACAAATAATATACCCATATCCTATTTGATTCTCCGAGCTTGAGCATCTTGTTCGGCCAATATTCTGTGCTGGCGCTACGGCTGACCTCATCACAGTAAACCCCTATTACTGTCTAAGATATGTCCAGATGTGCCCACTAAATCTCGGTGATAGGTATTTATAGTAGCCACCCTAAAAAAGTTAAGCCACCGGCAAGAAGATGAGATCTATACAGTATCTACTCAAACTTTTTTCTTTGCCCCTCAATTCGGTCATCTTGTGGCTAGGACGATCATTCTTTATGAGAGCCGGCGGAGAGCTAAACTTCACTTGGGTACATGCACGCGCTTCAAAGGAGAACTATTCTGAACTTGGTCACAACGGAATTGAACAGAACTCGGTATTTCCACTTTGAGGGCTTTCTTTTTGAGCCGCCAGGAGGTCCCGTGGGCCAAAATATAAACTTGAGACGGCGGCTTGGGCGACTTTGCAAATCTTCACTGTCGATCTCGCGGAGCTAACCGGTCCTGAGGCTCCAACTAGAAGCCAAGTTCATGAGGGGACACAGGATTACTGACCCAACTCGGTAGTATTGCGAGCGGAAAAGAAGATCGACAAATGTTGATGTACAAGTACATTTCTGTAGAAATAGCCACCGACCTGGGTGTGAGCGGGACACGACCTTATCGAAATTAAACGATCTTCGAGACCCAATTTGGTTGACGAATGCAACACGTTAATCGCAGAGTGACGGAAGTGGGTAGTGGGAGACTAGGAGTAGAACTTCAGAGTAGGGGGGTGGGAAGCTATGCGCACTAGAAGAACAGTTCGCCGATATTAGCTGTATTATTAGGTAGGTAGATAGTGCAGATAGTGTAGTTTGACATCAACTCAGCTGCCGGGGGTTCTAGAGCTGGCGAGTCCTCTGGCAGATAATCCTTCTCACCAGCGCTCCCACCGCTTGACTCGTGCGAGCCGCCCTATACGAATTGCTGTCCTATACATACCTAGGTAGACACATAGTGCATAGCCCTACTGTACCTTACGTAGATTTGGATAGGCAAAAAGACCAAATTGGACAGCTATATTAACTGGACGGGTAAAGCTACTTTGACTTTCCAGCCTTGCATGCTAGGTCCTGTATCAGCAAAATGCTATCAAGCGAGCGTTATCAAGGATTGAATGGCTTGAAAAGACAAAATCCCCCCCCCCCCCCTGTGCCACACCACATGCTATCTATTCCAGGCCTAAGATGTCGTGCTTGACATCTTAGATGCTGGAGGTTGACGCGTACAAGGGAAGGGTATGAACTTCATCTTATTATAAAATTGCGCGCAGGGATTTCCTGGTGGTCAATCAACCCTCCTCTTCCTATGCTCTTGATTACCGTCACACACATCAATTTGCTCCTATCAGAAGGCGGCCATCTTTCACATGCGGACGTTTTAATGTCGGTTATGTATTTATTTACACACTGTATGTCAAATGAATCAACAACTAGTGATCGTCATAATCCCATCCCCCCCTTATTGACTAAGTTAGGGAAGACTTTCCTGAGGTTACCCCTGACTTGACTCGTTAATGGCCTTTCCAAGGAGGAGGGAAACTAGCGGTAACTAGGCGGTGTTTACTATTCGTACCACTTGGACGAATCAAGACAACGAGGCTACTTTGAGCAGAGTCTAACACAAACCCGTTACCTTTGGTCCCTGCATCCCGCCTCGAAGAATCATCTTTCAGGCGAGGGGAGACAGACGGACAGATTGATCTGGAATAACTTTATCTTCAAGCCTAATTTAGCAACACCGTTTTACAGAAAGTCTCGATTGCTCGGGTGGCTTGGTTGTTATGTTTCATGCATACGCAAGAGATTGATTCACATGGACGGCCGGGTTCTGGGAGTCTGGGAGTCTGGGACTCGTCAAGAATGTTTTGCTCGATACATATGTATTCATGTATTAAGTGCCTAAGCAGCTGTTAAGGTACCCAAGGTAGCGATAATCATACCTAACACCTAACGGTAAGTCGAAATATGCAGGTGTAGGTACGGCCCTTGACCGTATCAGGTATCTGGCCCCGTCTAATTGGACGGATGATTGTTGCCAAGTTGCATGACGGAGAGACAGGGGTCGTGATAAGTGGGACGGCGCACACACCTGCACCCAGTCAGTGTCTGCCAGTCTGCCAGTTTAGTGTGGTACTAATTCAATCCACAATTTTAGTCAAGTACCCCTCCAAAATATTATACATAGAAAACACCACGCCGCCTCTCCTAACACTGACTTTTCTTGAGACTCCTCCTTGTCTGCCACACGAACTACTCGCGTACACCATAGACTTAGACAGACTTTATCCTGCAGCCTCCGTTGACTTGGATAGTCTCTCATCCGTTCTTTTTCCTCCTTCTAAGACCGTTCCGCGTCCTAGAACCTCTGTTAACCCGGGCATCTTCCCCGCCTCGAGTTGAAACTATCCACAAGGATTCCCGAGACAAGATGTGTGCAGACATGTAAGTTTCTCTTAGTTCTTGGCCTAGCAAGACAAATCTCTCGAGGGAAACCACGAGAACGCCTTTGGAAAACCCTAATTGACTAACTCTCAATCCTCTAGCAACGTCGACGTCCTCGTCATCGGTGCTGGCCCCACGGGTCTCGGTGCTGCGAAGCGCCTCCACCAATTGGTATGTCTCACCGCCTTTCGAGCATGCTTCGATCGTGAGCTAACAATCTGTTGTAGAACGGCCCTTCATGGTTGATCATTGATTCCAACGAGAAGGCCGGTGGTCTTGCCTCTACCGACGTCACCCCTGAGGGCTTCGTAAGTCTAGCCGACCTAACGTTCCTTCCATTCGACGAGTAACTAATCGTCGACTCTTCCTCACAGCTCTACGATGTCGGTGGTCACGTCATCTTCTCCCACTACAAGTACTTCGACGACTGCATTGACGAGGCTCTCCCCAAGGAAGATGACTGGTACACCCACCAGCGTATCTCCTACGTCCGCTACAAGGGCCTCTGGGTCCCTTACCCCTTCCAGAACAACATCTCCATGTTGCCCAAGGAGGATCAGGTTACAGCTCTTGACGGTCTGATCGATGCTGCTCTGGAGGTTCGTGTCGCCAACACGAAGCCCAAGGACTTCGATGAGTGGATCATCCGCATGACTGGTTCTGGCATCGCCGACATGTTCATGAGACCCTACAACTACAAGGTCTGGGCTGTTCCCACCACCAAGGTAGGCCACACCCTTTATCTGCAGAGGGACTGCTTTCTAAAATCCAATATAGATGCAATGCCAATGGCTCGGTGAGCGTGTGGCTGCCCCTGACGTCAAGAACGTTGTGAAGAACGTCGTTCTGAACAAGACCGCCGGTAACTGGGGTCCCAATGCCACATTCCGCTTCCCTGCCCGTGATGGTACTGGTGGTATCTGGATTGCCGTCGCCAACACCCTCCCTGACGAGAAGAAGCGCTTCGGCAAGAAGGGAGAGGTCACCAAGGTCGATGCCACCAAGAAGGTTGTCACCCTCAAGGATGGCACTACCATTGGCTACGAGAAGCTTATCTCTACCATGAACGTTGACCAATTGGTCGAGTCCATGGGCAACCAGGAGCTGGTCACCCTGAGCAAGGGTCTTTTCTCCTCCTCTACCCACGTCATTGGCGTTGGTCTCCGTGGTGCGCGACCTGAGCGTATCGGCGACAAGTGCTGGGTAAGTCATCATGCCTCGGAAGCTACATTAATTGAATCTTAACTAACTATTTTCAGTTGTACTTCCCTGAGGACAACTGCCCCTTCTACCGCGCCACCATCTTCTCTAACTACTCCCCCTACAACCAGCCTCAGGCTGATGTCAAGCTCCCGACGATCCAGATCGCGAATGGCAGCAAGCCTGCGAGCACCGAGGCTAAGGAGGGCCCCTACTGGTCTATCATGCTTGAGGTGTCGCAATCGTCCCTGAAGCCTGTCGACGAGGCCAACCTCCTCAAGGACTGCATCCAGGGCCTGATCAACACTGAGATGATCAAGCCTGATGATGAGATTGTCTCTACCTACCACCGCAAGTTCGACCACGGTTACCCCACCCCTACTCTGGAGCGTGAGGGTGTCCTGAAGCAACTTCTCCCCAAGCTTCAAGACCTGGACATCTACTCCCGTGGCCGTTTCGGCAGCTGGAGATACGAGGTCGGCAACCAGGACCACTCATTCATGTTGGGTGTTGAGGCTGCCGACCACATCGTGAACGGCGCTGTTGAACTCACGCTTAACTACCCCGACTTCGTCAACTCCCGCCAGAACACCGAGCGTCGTCTTGACCAAGGCCCGTTGGCCGCCAAGCGAAACGGTGTTGCTCTACCTACGCACCCCCGAAACTAGATGCGGTAGATAACTAACTAGACTACGAGACCAGTCTTGAAGACATTCGCTCTTCATTGACTTTGTGATGCTTAGAGGTTCTAAAAAAAAGACCTATAGAGCTTTCTGTCAACAGTTCTCTGAAGCATATACCTGTTCATGTTTGATGAGTGCGACGGCGATGGAATTTCAGGGCGGTTCTGGCTTGATGTTGTAACGATGAGGCAGCATTGCAAGCAGCTGTCTTCTCTTAGAGGACGTAATGAATAGAAATAGATTTATGAACTTGCCGCTATTGAGTAATCGTCGGAGCAAGCGATGATGTAAAAGTCAACTAACCAACCTAGTCTAAGTGCAAACGAGTGGCTGCATGTATGTCAAAAAAGCAAATACTCGTCAGCCTTGCAGTTTTCCAAGTATTATACGTGTGCCGTGTGGCTTCACTGGGGCACAACTACTACTTATACCGACATCAGTCCAGCCAATGTTTTGCGCGTTATAAGGCTTGGCTAAAAGTGTAATGACGTATCCATCATCCTGTAAGATTACTGTACGTGCCACCGACGAAAACGTAGTAAAAGAAGAGTCGTCGATGGTTTTCAAAGCATGCCACCTGAGTATAAGCCCTAGGTTACAAAAACTAGTCGAACTGACTCCGTCCGCTATCTCTACCAGTATATTCCTGGAAGCCCTAGGTAAGGCCACAGCCGGGTTAGCAGCATTGAAATTACCTAGTTCTTTTTAACGACGTCGGTGTGCATGGTAGCTTTGTCACACCCGGAGCTCCTCTCTCTCCAATGTGGCGGTTTTGTCAAATTGGCATGGGTTTTCCGATATCTGATCGGCGCAGTGGGGTACAAATTTTGCCCGCTAAGGAAGAGGGGATATGCATGCTTCTAGTTGTTGTGGTTGTTAGCGGGATACTAGGCCACTGGATGGGGGTTCCAATGTCGGCGTTCGCCCAGTACATAGGCCAGGGACTGGAAACGGTTCAACCAGCTATATCTAACCGTTATTCATCCCACACTTTGGTCTTGGTCATGGTTCCCTCCTCTTGTATTAGTTTATTAAACCGAGATTTTCTGTACAACAAACACTCTGGCCCATTCGTACGAGGTCGAGGATCTGGATCATTCAATGTACAATAGAGCAAATTGGTCGCCCGAATGCTAGCGGCCTTGGCCAGCGGATGAGGACCCTTACACTACTAGTGCACCTGATTCCTTGGACAAATTGAACAAAAGCTCCGGGCGGAGATCACAAGCCTAGAGAGAGAGAGATCAGAGATCAGAGATCTTCGATATTTCGAGGGCCGCCGCCAGACAGGCCATGTGTGTCGCGACAGCGACATCCTGCTTCCTCCCTATCCACTAAACGACACCGTGGCTGGCCTACCTATGTACGTGCGTGTCGAGATATCATGGACGGGTCCGTCGTCATGTCGGACGACCAACTCGACCCCCCAGCCCGGATCTTCGAACGGCTCCGGCAGCTAGGCGGCTTTACTTGGGATGAATCTCGGAGGCCATTTCATTCAAGCTATGACAACTGGTATCCTTTCCCGAATGCGATGAGCTCGCATACTACGTAGCAGTTGTCTAACGTGGAGCGTATTTGTCTAGGCACATCTATGGCACCAGATTCGTCTCGCCATACTCAACCACCACCACCACAACCCCCTTGCAGACCCTCGGCAGCCCACCGGGGATCGCCAAACTAGCCGCGAGCCGTGCGACGCCAGGCGACGCCCACGCTGGCTTCATATCCCTGAGCGAAGGGAGCAGCGAACGTTCATCGACATCCCCGCCTGCATTCTCGAGTCTAACCACCGATCTTTCGAACGTCGAGGAGCAACAGATAGTCGCACGGATATCTTACCATGTGCTCCGCGAAGAGAGAACATTCCACATAGCGAAGAGCCTGATCGCGACGGCCGACCCGGAAGGAGTCCATAATGTGAAGCCGATCGACCTCATCCGCCTGAGCCCACAGCCGGGGGATCGCGCGGCCATAATCGTGGCAATTTATGAACATCCTGGGGAGAATTATCTGTTCAAGGCCTTGGACCTAGGACCTGCGTTTTATTATGCCAGAAAAATTGAGGATCGATTCGAAGCATATCGCAAGGATAATTTCACTCTGGACCCTCCAATCAGTCTGATGTACTTCCTTGATTTTGCGATTGGCGCTACCCAGTGTCTGGAGATATTACACCATGGCCACGGCATGGTCCATGGAGAAATCAGAGCGGATGCGTTTCATTTCAACATCGAAACGAACAAGGTAAAGCTAATATCTTTTGGCTCGGGTTTAAGGTCGTTCGAGCACGGACTTACTAGCACTGGATGGTCAACGCTCTCCAAGGAGCTCGGAGCAAAGAACAAATTGGTCTACATAAGTCCCGAGCAGACTGGCCGTATGCCGGCGGAACCCGATACGAGGACTGATATATACTCTCTAGGTGTACTATTTTGGATGCTTCTAACTCAGCAACCCGTCTTCACGGGAGCCACACCATTAGATATTGTCCAATGTGTGCTGAGTCGTCGTATACCCTTGGTGTCTAATATTCGAACAGACGTGCCCGATGTTCTTGGTCGCATTATACAGAAATGCACATCTAAGAATGTTTCTGATAGATATCACTCAGCTAGCGGTCTACGTCATGACTTGCAAATGGTCCAGAAGTTCCTAGGAAATGGTGACTGGAAAGCCTTGAAGGAGTGGCACATTGCTGCAAAGGATATCTCATCCTTCTTCATGTTACCCACATCCATGGTTGGACGCCAAAAAGAACATGCCGAGCTCGTAAGAGTCATTGATAGAGTCGCAAGGGGTCACGCAATCGCCAGTCTCGGGGCTACCAGTCGGTTCTCGGACGGTTCGGCCTTGTCCAACGAGCTTGTTGATGCTGCCGATGTTTCGAGCGACGGTGCCAGTTCTGCTGAAGGGGGTGGTCGGCGAAGTGGCTCCTTTACCCAAACCAACTACTCAGATCCGAAGCCACCAAGAAGTGTTGTTCAGTCATCAACCAACGAGAGAGACTCACAAACTATTTCTAGCGACACTATATCTTCAAATCAGTCAGCTGTCAGGTTAGCTAAACCATGGGATAGGCATCAATCAGTTTCTTTTGAACCTAAAACCATCCTCGACACCCTCGGTGAACGTCAGTCCTCTTCGCGTCATAGCGGCACAGATACTTCTAGCCTTTCAAGGCAACTAGGCTCTGCAAAGTTTCGAAGACGGGGTCATTGTGAAGTTGTTACTATTGAGGGTGCTGGAGGCTTAGGCAAGAGCTTTCTCGTTCAACAGGTTTTGGTTGATGCTAGAAGAAGAGGATATTGCGCAACAGCAAAATTTGATACAGCCAGGAGAACCGCATTTGGACCACTGCTGAAACTCGTATCTTCCCTGTTCAAGCAAGTCTGGGGTGAAAGTAACACAGAGACGCCTCTCCACCGAACTCTGAAAGACTATGTTCGTCCAATGTGGCCAGTCCTTCACAACTTACTCGGACTTCCCGAATTCCTCCTCGGTCCCCAAGAACCAGCATCGGTTTTGTCTCCGCCGCCACAAATTGCAACTAATGGCCGAACCAGTAGGGTTCCAGTGAGCAGGCGTAGCTCATCCCCGGTGAGCTCTCCAGGAAAGCCAGGGAAACCACGTCCTCAGAGTCCACGCATAACGTCGCAGAGCTCGTCAGACTTTTTAAGGAGTGGTGCATCTTCTAGGACGATTCGTCTCATGAACACATTCCTAGATATACTAAGAATATTCACAAGCCATCACTTCGTCTGCTTATGCCTTGACGATCTACAATTTGCCGATGACGAGTCTACAGAGTTGATCACTCAAGTGATCCTAGCTCGACTCAAGATGGTCCTGATAATAACTTACCGACCTGATGAGCTGTCGCCCGATAAGGTTCAAAGGATAATCCAACCAGTTGAGACTGACGGTGGTTCATACCCCTATTTTTCTATTTGTTCGAGTAGATCAGGCTAACTTGCATTAGAACATCCGAAGGCTGGTGGTCCAAGAATTACCAGGATTGTCCTATCTCCCCTAACCGAATACGAGATCCTCCAGTACGTAGCGACAACATTATGTCGGCCTCAGGAGGACGTTACTTCTCTGGCCCTCGTGATACAATCGAAGACCGCTGGCAATCCCTTCTACATGAGGGAGATGCTAAATGCTTGCTACCGCAAAAGGTGTATATGGTACGACTATAGAGAAAACAAGTGGCTTTTCGACCTGGAGTGGCTGTTTGATCAATTCAAAGGAGAGGAGAATTATGATGTCCTAAATAACGACTTCATTACTCGCAGACTGAGTGAGCTTCCTCCAGCCTCGCGAGCTATCTTGGCGTGGGCTGCTCTTTTGGGTAATGCATTTTCATTTGAACTGGTCTGCCGACTTTTGGCTGGTGAGTTTGACCTTGTTGACGACGATGGCCATGAGCTGAGTGAGATGCTCTACCGCACTAAATACTCAAAAGAAGAAGCGGTGGCGGGACTGCAAGCAGCATTGAATGCTTGCATCATCGTACAGGGTGAAACTGATGACAGATTCCGGTTTGCTCATGATAGATACATCCAAGCAGCGGCATCTCTAAAGGAATGTAATACTTCTCGAATGCACTTTGCTATTGCGCAAGTTCTCCTGAAGCATTATGGATCCGAAATCAGGGCTAGAGATAACACCGCCTCGCATATCACAGAGGCAGTGGACATCATCAAGCGAAAGGTCCACATTCGTCAGCCGTATCGAAAGCATCTGATGGACTGCGCGGCGTTCGCTGTAGAGAACGGCGCAAGGCCCACGGCTGCCAAATACTACAACAGTGCTATTATGCTTCTACAGTCAGACCCGTGGACAGAAGGTGCGGAAGATGTTGACTACGATGAGACTCTCAAGCTCCACCTGCGTGCTGCAGAATGCTATATTTACATGGGAAATAACGTCAGGGCTCACAACCTTGCGAATACCGTCCTCAACAGCGCGAAATCCGCAGAGGACAAAGCCCCTGCCTGGCTCCTCCTAGCCCGGGTTCAAGCTCAAAGTGGAAACGCGGAATCAGCTCTCTCTATCCTAAAGGAGAGTCTCTTCCAGCTGAACGTCGATGTCGACGAGCAGCCAACGTTTGAGAAATGCGATACAGCCTTCATGGACCTAGCCGCTAAGATCAAGACTATGGACCGGGCGGAGATACTGAATCCCCTTGGCGTTAATGACCCTCACCAGGTAACGGTGGCAGCTATTCTCGCCGATGCCATTAGTGCGGCTTGGTGGAGCGACACTCTAGACTTCTACAACCTTGCGCTTGCGAAGATCAACCTGGCCCTAAAAGAGAGACACTTCCCTTATTCCAGTACTGCCTTCCTTTACGTCGCCATGATCGCATTGTCCCGGTTTAATATGGTCGAATTTGCTTCAGAGCTTGGCAGCCAATGCCTAGAACTTCTGGAGCGGAACCGGGATTCGTTCTTATCTGCTCGTGGATACATGATATATGCCAGCTTCGTCAGCCATATCCAGGTTCCTATCAGTGTTTCCGTCAATCACGCTGAGCAGTCTGTCGAATACGCATCCAGTTCTGGTGACCGGATATCCGTGATCCTCAGCTTTGGATTGTCGACCCAAATGAGGTTCTTCGCAAGCGAGAATGTTGGTTACCTTGAATCGATCTGCCAGTATTGCTGTGAGGAGGTACCAGGTTGGCATCAAGACACAAGGGGTGGCACTTACTTGATAGCGGTAAGGCAAATATGTCGTGCACTGCAAGGGAAGACGGATACTACAAAAGCGGAAACAGTGATGACCGACGAGCAACACAATTCGATATCTTACAAGACTTGGCTCGATATCCAAACTCGAAATGGTGGTCGATCTGTTCTAATATACGAGACGATGGAGATTATCGCGTTATACCTGTATGGTCACCATAAGGAAGCTTACGAAATGGGGCGGAAATGTCTCGACAGACTGGACCTGCTGTGGTCTTCTCGAAATACCCGAGTCGTCTTGGTCTTTTACGGCCTTGCACTCGCAGGGCTCATGCAGCGCAAGATCAACGACCCGCGGACAAACCCTGACGACTTACAGAACGAGATTCAAGATACAATTATACAACTTGAGGGCTTAAACAAGAAAATAAAAGACTGGCAGGTCGTGTCAGATGCTAACTATCTCGCATGGTCGAAATGGTTAGATGCTCAGATCTCAGAGCTTCGCAACGACCACGGTTCTGCTATTCGACATTACGAGTCGGCGTTAGATCACGCTTCGGAGTACAGTCTTCTCTTTGAGGAGGCTCTTGGGAATTTCCTAATGGCTGGCTTCTTCGTTAGGCAATCAGCTAGAAGATCAGCAACAGCAAGCTTGAGAGAGTCGATCGCGCTATGGCGACAACTTGGGGCAACTGGGATCGCGCAGCGCATCGAGGAAGACCATGCATTCCTCCTTCACAGCCCTACCCGCCATTCGAGAACAGCCGAAGTTGCCGTGCAGACTGACTTTGCTGGGGATTCTGCCTCCGTTACGTACGCCGCAGACGCCGAAGATGTTCCGCAGTCGGTACAGCCTGTAAATGTAGAAACGAAGGAAACTCGAATGGCTGCCTGGCGCGGCTCGACGCAACCTGAAGCGGGTGCTGGCTTGCCTGCTCTCGATATGATCGATCTCCACGCCATCCTGGTTTCATCCCAAGTTATCTCGTCCGTTTTGCAGGTTGACGTCTTGCTCAAGACGATGTGCGACGTTATCCTCCAAACATGTGGTGGTTCCGCGAACCAGGCAGCGATCATCGTCCAGGACGAAGACGACGTGGATGACAATTGGTGCATTGCTGCCAGCGGCGATTCGGAAAAGGGCGCTACAGCCCACCTCCCGGGACAGCCCCTGATTGGTTCATCACTGGTTGCTGAGAATGTGGTTTTATACTGCGCTCGATTTCGTGAAGTCGTCTTCATTCCTGATTTAATCAGCGACGAGAGATTTGGAAATGTCAGTGACTCTTGGTTGCAAAGAAACTCGCTGAGCAAGGCTGTCATTGCGATACCCATTTGCCACGGGTCAAAGCCACTCCTCGGAGTCCTCTACTTAGAGGGTGAGCCAGGGTGCTTCACGGATAGAAATGTTACTGTACTCCAGCTACTCGTCAACCAGATCGGCATTAGTTATTCCAATGCCCTTGCGATGAAGGCAGTCGAGAAAGTGTCCTCGGAGAACGAAGCGATGGTCCGGATACAAAAACAAGCAGTTGCGAAGGCTCGGGAGGCTGAGGCTAAGGCTAAGCATGCCGAAGCTGAGGCCAAACGTAACGTCAAGATCGCTGAGGAAGCGGCTAAGGCTAAGAGCATTTTCCTCGCCAACGTATCACACGAACTGCGAACCCCATTAAACGGCGTTATTGGCAACTCCGAACTCTTAAGAGATAGCAACCTCAACAAAGAGCAGCTCGAGATGGCGGATTCCATTCGAGTATCAGCAGACCTCCTGCTCACGGTTATCAATGATATCCTTGACTTTTCCAAGATGGAAGCCGACAAAATGAAGCTCTACATTACCGCGTTCAACCCCGAAGAGATGGTACGCGAAGTTGTTAGAGCTGTCTCGTATAGCAACCGAGAAAAGACATCTAAAAAGAACGTCAAAATTATTCAGGATATCAACCTACCGTCGATGCTCATCTATGGGGATCCCATCCGCTTGCATCAAGTCCTTGGCAATCTCATCAGCAATAGCTTGAAGTTTACCGAGGATGGGTCTATCACAATTGGCGCCAAAGTTGATTCTAATACCCATGACAAGGCAACCTTAACCTTCTGGGTTAAAGACACTGGTATTGGTATCCCGCCCAAGCAGCTAGCGAAACTCTTCAGACCATTCAGCCAAGCGGATGCCAGTACTGCTCGAAAATACGGTGGCAGCGGGCTCGGTCTCAGTATCTGCAAGTCGCTGATCGAGAACATGATGAAAGGCGAAATTCGATTAGAAAGCCAAGAGAACGTTGGCACGACGGCTTGGTTCACAGTCACATTTGATAAGGCGATGCCGGAGGTCTCAGTAGGGGAGGCTCAACCTCTTCCCGCGAACACTGTTCCTGGCGAGAGACGCAATGCCCCTCAACCAACCCCCCATCAACCTCTTTTACAGCCGCTTGTGGACCTGGCAAAAATCCCCAAGGATCAAATCCGAATATGCATTGCAGAAGACAACCTTATCAACCAGAAGATTGCTATCAAGTTTGTGCACAAGCTTGGGTACACCAAGGTCGATGCATATGAGAACGGGCTCAAAGCAGTAGAAGGTCTGCGGCAGAAGGCTAAGGAAGGAGTACCTTACCATGTCGTCTTGATGGATGTTCAGATGCCCGTCCTTGACGGCTACGAAGCCACCGAACTTCTCCGCAAAGACCCCATCGAGGAAGTGAGGAAGGTCTTAGTCATCGCTATGACGGCTTCCGCTATCCAAGGCGATCGAGAAAGATGCCTGGCGTCAGGCATGAATGATTACCTCGCCAAACCGGTCAAGGCAGACTTGCTTAAGAGAAAGTTGGACACGTACACTACAGGAACCATCCAGCCACCGACACCACCTGCTAGATACGCTCCAAATCCCATATCCACGCACACGACACCCCCTGAATCATCTGACAGCAACTCTACGCCCATTCCTAGTCCGCCTGTAATGAACGAGCATCACTTCACGAGCAGCTCCCCGCCTCTAATTATGCCGATCAGGCCAAACATCGACTCGTTGCACGCCCCAAATGGTTCGCCCAGCGAGAAGCCATCGTCGGATCAAGACTCCCCGCCCGTAGATGATTCCTCAAACTCACCAGTCAAGCGTCAGCCACGGAAGTTGACTAAGCGGCGCAGCAGCAGCGACAGTGAGACTAAGATTAGTTCTATTAGCGGCGAGAGGAGTAGCGGGGAAAAGTCAAGGGCAGTTCTCACGAAGAAGAACCCAAACGCGCAGTCGAGCAATTCGTCTCTACTGGACGGCGATACTACCAACCATGGGAGCTGATTATGGTTTATGGAATTGACGATAGAGTTGACACCGCCCGACGAACACGAGGCCCGGGCCGGGAAGTTTGGTCGAGGAAAGACTGCATACTTTCCAAATAGAAGTTTTCATCGGTGGCGCTCAGGCGTCTCAACGGCGGGGACCGGGGCCTAAATCATATCTACATACATACCCAATAGGCAAGATATCTCTATCACCATTTACGGCATACATAGGTACCTCATACATAAATTCATGGGATGTCTCAGTTGCCACGTTTTTAGTTAGCATGGATGGTAGTTGACATATGGGAGCAGTTACATATAGGCCCGCATAGTTGGCTTATCTACCTAGATTACTTGGCCATCTATATTTTTTATATTCTTCATTTCTTCTCGCATTTATCAGTCTAAGGATGGTGATGCTGCCATTTTTTATGATACACAATTTGGGCTGTATTGGTCTAAGGCAAACGGGGGACCGGGCGAGCTGGTGCCAGGATCTGGAGCATACGTGGGCTATTTTGATTTTTTTTTGCTTGTTTTGCTTCTTTTTATCACTCGGATTCCCTGAGGGAAAATAGCATGGGAGATGGGTTCATTGCGATATGCTTTTTTTGTTTTTCTATTTTTAATGCTGGATGATGGGAGCTATGTCGTCACGGCATGGTATAGAGATGGAGGAGACACGGTACACGATGCACATACGAGTTATGCGGGACCTTCTCGGCGAGGTTCCGAGATACATAGGCCCACTAGGTAGTAAGTGAGTTTGAGTTTGGTTCATTGATTTGGCGACGCTACTAGACACGAGCATAGCATTTCACTTCACTTGATGGTGGAGGGAGGATCAAGGCCCCTCCGCCACCGGTTGAATACTCGGTTACCTTACCTTATCTGGTACCTACTATTTCAAGGTCCCAACAGAATACGCGCGAATAGGCATTGAGAAATAAATAAAAAGAATTTTTACAAAAATAAAACAAAAACGCGATTACTGTATGCCACGTGAGACTAGTGGTCCGCAACCGCGCGGTGGCGCACCTATCTCATATCCCGCGAGCAGATACATATCCCGAGTTCTGCACTTTTGCACGCGACGGACGTGTCCTCGCCGGTTGAAGCCACGAGAATAACAATAGGAGCAATAACATATGCAAACCCACGTGGGAAAACGCGTTTTCCACAAGCCCGGTGTGGCACCTCGGTCTAAAGCTACCTACCTAGGTACATAGTAGACGCATCCTCACGAGCGCCCGCGGAAAAGCCAAAAACCCGAAAGGGGCAACTGAGACACGCATTTACAGTATACCTACCTACATGAAGAGGCCCAGCGGCCCCCCGTGTGGCCCCCCGGGGCAATGGCGGTTCGCGTAAACATTCCCAGTCGGTCCGAGGCCCACCGCGAACCAGCTGCGATGTAGGTTGGGTTAGGTAGGTATCTCTTACTAAACTAACTACCTAGGTATATACTGTCAGGAGAACGCGATCTAGAATTTGGTGTTGGCCCCCCCCGCTTGGGAGCGTGGAGCGGACGGTCTGGTGATGTCTGTTGTTATTACTAGGTACATAATGCGCCTACATAGCATGCCACCTACCTTAGCGTGTTGGGGCTCAGCAAGGTGGAGATTGGTGGTAACATAAGTAGTGAACGGCTCCGACAGTCTGGGACGGGTTAATAAGCCGCGCCAGGTAAAGCTGTGGTGTGGTAATGGAAACAATCGTGGGCCGGCATTCCTTGTGTGTGCTACCTAGCAGAAGGCGTGTAAGCAAAGAAAATGATCACATTAGATCTTGGGGGAGACAGGTGAGGAAAAAGCTTATTGCTATAGAGTACCTAAATCTATGTGTAACGAACATTACGCGGCAGTCTTATCTCCGTCTTCTAGATTACCGCATTCCTGGTTTTCCCAACCGGGCAAAAGCCATCGAGAGCAAAAGCAGCAGGTGTCACAAACGGTTTGGAGATGGCTGGGGAATGCCACTTTGGCTCTTTCTGGGGCCTCGAGATTCGTCGCTGGGTACGAGCCAAGCAAACTAGACTGCTAATTAATGTGCTCAGTATGGGATCTACAAAAGTGGCTTGCGCCTCCGGGGGGGCTAAAGATTTAGGAGATGATCTACTCTGCCCAGGTATGTAGCAGAGGAGACGCACATGTGCAGATATGTTGAACAGACCATAAGATTGAATACTGGAGGTCGTCAAGTATGCATGAGCAAGGACAAGGGCGTAGGATACTATCGGCTCCAGAAAGGAGGACTGACGCTTTGTCTAATGGAGGCATTCCCCCAGTCCAACTCGTTGCAGTGCCGCTATCCAGATTTTGTCACTGCTCTACCAGCCTCGCCAGCTGGGGATAGACAACATTGGGTGTGCGACAAACATTGCGGCTCGAGGCAAAGCTGCCCACGTGTCATTAAACCGATTTTTCTTCTTCTTGCCGTTCTCGCACGCACGAGGCACGGGACCTAGCCCGTGTGGGAATGATCCTGCGAAAATATCCAGGGAGATCCCATCCAGAGGAGCGGGAGGCGTCATGTTGGCGCGTTTCAGCCAGGCAGTCGGGGTCCGTCTAATAGCGAGGAAGAAGTCGAGCAAAGGTAGAAACGCGATGTTTGCTTTTCCTGCCGGCCAAGGGCTGTACCCGCGGGAGCCGTGTGGCGTCCACGCACGTAAACTCTGCCATCTTGACTCGTGGGGGCGAAGGGCCCTAGAGACCGCGAGTCTAAAACGAAATTGCCATCCGTTTTTGGAAAAGCAGAATTGCCTGCTTAAAGGCTCTGACGCACACTCCCAACAGATTAGGATCTATATGAGAATGCTGGCCCATATAATAGAATTGTTTCCCGGTCGTAGAAATGGTTGGTAGACCCCGATATGGGTTGACGTCGTGAACACATCAACCGATTGGCAGCCGTATTATGTAGATTGCAAAGCTATCGCGTCATGGTCAAGGTTTACACGTAAAGGGTCGGCGCGAGCCAGGAAGATGGGACGGGTTGCCAGCTCTATGCATGCATGCTGGCGCGTACGACATACCTTTATGCAGGATATTAACACCAGCTCGACTGGGAACAACCCGGTGTCTTTACGACGCCGTCTCCCATCGGTCGGTGTAGACGCTAGCCTGCTTTATTAAAGCAAGAAACGTATTGCCGGGACCTTTACCTTGTCAAAAAGATATCAGGGAACGGAGGGTGGACTTAGAATGAAAACACACTTGATGTATCGGACCATATCGGGCCATCCCACATGCCTTTTTGCCTCGGCTTCCAAGTTGACAAAATCTTTTCATATGCCGGTGATGGTCGGCAGTGACTCGCGGAAACTATCGTTAGCTAAGTACGTCGATGTCAAGATTATAGTGACGCCTCCACCTTCCGGGAGTTCAATGCTTACCCAGGTCATTGGAGCTATCGGTGAGGATCAGCGCAGCTGGTAGAGATATGTTCCAGTGCAATTCGTAATTGGTGTCAAATAATCCAACAGAAGGGAAGGAATAAAAGACAAGTAGCCTCGTAGACTATCCAAATCTGAACATCATTAGTATAGGAATGTGAATAGTCAACACCGAAGACTACTAGAAGCATTCGAAGACCAGCTCTGAATACTGGGCAACGTCTTCTATTTTGATCCTTGATTGCCGTGTTATTCATGACATTCATTTCCTGATGCATCACCAATGCAATATGCGCTCTTCGGTGGCCAGCCTGCTATGGATATACGCGGCCCTCCGGAAGTCCGTTCAGTTCCCACAAGACTAGGGTTCGATTCAGTGCGAAGTTCTTGATATTGCAAGTGGATCTTGACCATGATTCTGGGTCTGAGGGCGCTGTACGGCGATATTGTCCGCCAACAGCAATGAGATATCCATGATACCTCTCATTGCAAAGCAGGTATCTCGGGCCACGGTACGACCGAATATTTTGAGGTTAGTCTGCCCGAAAACCTTGAAAGGCATCGGCGGCTATGGACAAACTTACATTAGTCTACCCGCTGCTGTGCGTCTTCTTGGCCGCACTAACTGCAGCGTGAAGGTTCGTTAGATGGCAACGGCGAGTCGTGGAGGCCTGAATTGTAATTCGTAGGGCAACAATTACCGGCTCAAAGCGTACGACCCATCAGCCTAGGACAGTGACACCTGACTATAATAGTCGCCTTTTGGGAAATTACCCGAATGATGGGAGCCTTTGCTGGCCTGCAGATAACTAGCGCGAAGTATTAGAGGCGATCCATGCGAGTTTGCAGCACAAACCAGGAAATCATCGTTAAGCTGATCGTCAATTCTCCAATATTATAAGCTGTTCCCGGAAATCATGGGGCTTAAATAACCCATCTTCGATAGGTAGGTACGTTAGGAGGTACTTTTGCTTGAGGAGACGTACTGTTATTGGACTTGAGGCTCTAGAAAGCGGCTCGGAACTAAGGAAGCCCTTCGCTTCAAGATATTTCTTTTGAATGGCTCGGCTGTGGCTGTCAAGGCTTCGAGATAGCTTAGCTTAGCTTCTTTAGCATCGGTTTTTCTTCTTTGGTCTCTCGCCCCATCATACCAAGTTGGTCCGAACGTCGGCGAAAGCTCACGCCGGTGAGCATGACTCGAGAGGGACCACTCGTACTCAAAGAATTCAATTCCATGCTATTGATAGATTTGAATGATGACAACAGCAATGTGAGCAGCCCCAGCACCTACACTAGGTGCTCGGCTAAGAGCCTCAGGTTGCCCCATGTTCGTATAGCCCATGAAAAGGGACATGTTGCGACACAAAAAGGGGATAACTCGAACCAACTACAAGCGACAATTGCGAGTACTTCAGAATTGACGACTTGACATGTGCTATCCTTAGGCTAATTCGCGGCCGGTATGCTTGCTTGGCCCTGGCTCGCGGACATCGGTGTGCTAGGGGTAGAAGCCAAGCATCATGCCGTTGGGTTTGATTTGCGCCGGGCGCGTTCACAAGCTTCCCGCCGTTACGATAATGTCGAAGCTGTAGCAGGACCTGGAGAGGGGCCAGGAGCAAGTACATACTACTATGCTATACAGTAGGTTAGATGTTGGGCAAGGAATGATGGGTACATTCGGCGGCTCTTCCGAACCGAGTAAAGTCTAGAATCGGCGGTGTCGTTTCAAGCCCTCGTCTTGATCGGGCAACTCCAATCTCCAAATTAGGCGGAAACGCAAGAGCCAGCAATCCAGGAGCAGGTACGACACTGTACATACTGTACTACGTGTGGATGTACATAGTATTGAGCGTCGAAGGGGCTCGTGCAAGGTTTAAAGGCAGGTATGATGGAGCCTATTCTCGCGCCGCTTCCACGCAGGCCTGGTAATATCCGCTCAACAGGCTACAGGCTACATCATCTAGAAGCTAAACGAGGGTTGGGGCTTCTTGGGGCTTCTTTCGGAACACGGCCTGGCCTAACTTACCAGCTATCCCGGCCAAGACATAGGGCCCGCCCCTAATTGGCTGGCTGCTGTCTCGTCTTCCCCTTTTAGGAACTACGAGGCTTAGGTACTCGGGTACTTCGCGCGCACATGCGCTCAAGCGCTACATCCAGACACGCCCATGGAATGCGCCAGCATAATTAGCACGGCGCCTCTTTTATCGTGGATAAATCGCATCTTCAGCCGCAAAATGTGATGCCTCCATACATTGGGCATGTATTACTTTATGTAGATAATATTCCGAGACACGTACGAGATATAAGAGACAATATGCGAACGATAGCCTATTATCCTCACGGAAACGTCGTGGTGCACATCCACCGCTCTTTTCGCTCGGGCGTATCTGGGAATTTGCTGGCTGCCTAAGTTCGGTTACACGAATATAGGTGGTGATTGATGCTATACAGGTAAATAATATAAAACCCGTGCTTCGTATCCAATGATGCGCCTGTCGTATGACAGAATCTGCATTTGCCTCTCAAAATTCTCCGGTCTCACACATAGTAAGCGATTGGCGATGCTTATCTGTTGCTTCATATATTATTAAATGTTGAGGCAACGGCCCATATGAGCGACAATGTTTACGAGGTGCGCCGCAGTGTCTAAAGGACACTGCTTACCCAGGAATATTGGTTACACGCTGCACTACATTACACGTGCTCGCGCAGATAATGGCTTGCTAACCTCTGCGCCGAGCAATGAGAGTCAGCTTATATATGAATATACCTCTAATATTTATTAAATCCTTAGCAAGAGTCATCCTTGTGTTACCCGTTCGTGGCAATTCCCAGGTTCGACGTTCAGTGAGGCTCGGTCGTGCTTGCGCTCATCGTCAGCCACAAACTGACGTATCAGACCAATATGATCGATGCTATTCTATAAAAGATCGCGACTATAGGGACCTGTAACTATAAATTCCCCCGAACCCAACCGTGCCTAACGCCAAGGGAGCATTCGGTTACGGAATCGAGAAACAGGTCACGGAGCTGAAATTATATAACAAAAACTACCAATAGCGAATATATGTCCAAGAGGTGGTACCATCATGTACGATTCGCGCGTGTCTTCCATGCACGTACAGGAGACCATCCGTCATCTACGAAACATGTCAAGCACGAAGTAAGGTTAAAAGCAACCTTAAATGCCGGCACTTACATTCATCTCCTGATGAGACGGTGTCTGCGACTAAAAGCGGAAAAGACCTTGACAAGGAGTTAGATCCAGGTAAGGAAACGTCCAGGGTCGGCTTCAGCATGCTACTGTGTTAGGTACCTCATCATGCTAGCTTACTTGAAGCGTGCCATATATAGCGTCGAAGAAACAACCAAGCCTAAGGTTAATGGATGATGCTGCGAACACGTGCTGCAGTTAGAAATGATGGCGTTTTAATCTGCCTGTCATGATAAGCATTTATGAATTGTAAAAATATGTTAGGTTAGTACCCACCTAAAGTATGTCGTAAGAGGTACTTAGCATGTATCAAGATTACCTACAGTAAGAACATTGAAGTGATAAAAACAGGAAACTCAAGAGAATACGATTTGTAGATTCAGTGACATCCTTCGTGTAATAAGCGTTACCAGATATCTGCATGTAACCCCATGTAGGTTGTGAAGCAACTCGGGCTGCATGGGTTTTGTGCTCTCTTATTTTTCCTTGTGGCTTAGCGCATTTTCATGTTACCCCTCCTTGGTTTAACTCCACAACCCCTCCCGTCAATCGCCCTACGCTCCGCCACTTACATCTCTGTAACAACGATTACCTTTCCCTATTCTGACATATGTGTCGACCCCGGCATTCATAATCCGAAACCCTTGTCGTAAACAAGTCCAGGTACATGGTGGATGTTTCAGGAGGTCGAGATGGGCTGCTGACATTCCACATAGCAGAGATGATGAGTCGGATCTGGATGAGGTAATTCTCATTCCCCGGACTAGGTAATCGACCCGGCAGAGCGACTCTGGAAAATGACTGCAATTTATATAAGTATGTGACGAGTTACTGCTACCTTATTGCAGCCCCCCTCCAATTCCCCGAACCCCCAGTTTTCCGCCTTAGTTGAAACGTCTAAATTATGAGATCGACTTGCCTAATTGGGCCAATTTTTTGAAACATTTCCGACAAGGGCTGTGAGAAGGCGAAACCATGCAGCGATGCCCAGGCCCGCGTTCCCTTCACCTTTTTTTGACTTGACTCGTTCTGGTTGCCCGGTATCTGCTACGTACCGAAGACCAAGGTCATCTTATCCATACCTACATGTAATCGAAACTACGACATGGTCGACTTCTCGGTCCCGAGACACGCCGTTCTTACTGAGTAGGTATGGGATATTTGTCAGGCCGACCCCCTTAGGTAAGGGGACCAATACCGCAGCCCACGCGGCCGCTGTGGCCGCAGAATCGAAGCATATGTATTACTATTGTTCGTATTTTACCTACCTAACCTAGACTGACTCTAGGTATGCGGCATTGCTGATCTTCTAAACAGGAAGTCAGCTGCCAAGCAGCTAGGATTTGTTTGTTGCCGTTGCGCGCGCGCGTTATCAAGTTGTTGCGAGATCGGGAATATTCACAAGCTGGAAGCTTACACTGTTGGAATCTTACAGGTTGGTTACAGGACGAGCCGAGCCCCTTGTCTTGAGGTATAATGGGTAGACCCCGCCATCGTGCATACTTGCTTTTACGTGCCGGTATTGTTAGGCACGTCAGCTACTGTGATGCCTTCATCCTTTGTGAAGAGCTTTCATTACAGGCATAACATGGCATTGCAGCGCCGCCTAAGGAAGAGGTGGAATCGTTTGCTTTCTACTTGGATGTTATACCTATACGCTTACATGCTCATATTGCCTAGTACACAAGGCAAGGCAGGTTACATGATACAAAAACCCAAACTGCATGCCTAACATACCACGGTATAATGTATAATATCATGCTCTGATACAAATGAGTGGGATTGAAACTCGTTGCATACTCGCCCACCTTATTAGACCTGTTTTCTTGTCGAGGACATTCTTCCATGCAGACGACATACATTACATATGCCTGCATGCGCTAGACTGGAAGAACCGGCGTCAATTCCGTACAGTCACGCACAGTATAGGATACATCCAGGCTCGCATGCCTCCTCGCGGGTCACGTACATGGCGTACCTAGGGTATGTATGTATGTATGTGTGTAGGCAAAATGTCTGCTTTGTACAGCCACGCACACGCACCCACCCACACAAACAAGCAGGCCAGGTGGGTTTTCTAGTACCCTGGGACTAGGGACATCATGTTATTTTGTATACAAACTGTCTGATGCAATACTCCTGCCCATCCCTTCTGGCAGCATGACTCGAGAGCGACCCGTCTAGACTTTGGCTGGGCGTGCGGCCTCCTGCTAGGTTACTAGGTCGGTATGTAGGTATGCCGCTCAGCCCATGACCCAGGTAAGCAGAGGAGGTCGAGTATCTTGGTACTTGGCTACCTTGACCAAGGAACTCCACTTTTCAGCTGCTGACGCTACTATTTCCAAGCGCGGTATAGACAGGTACATGCAGCACTGTACTTGCCCCTTTCGACCTATCGATATTAGTACCAACGGTCTCTGCCGGAAGTCCCTACCTCACATGTACCTACACGCCTCGATACCTCTTACCTCACACACACAGGGAATACATACATGTGTAGTATACATCAATGGTATACATTATGGTATACATCACGGTATACATAAAATACATAAACGCAGCTATGTAAATTCACAGTACCCAGGGCTTCGTACGTGCGTACATGCGTATTGCCTATATCCCTCCAGGTACCTAAGCTAAGGAACCTGCCTAAGGGGACCCAGAAACCTACATCATGTAGGCTCCTCCTAGGTCCATGTTGATTATAGATTTTACCTACACCAGACCACGCTACGCTACACTACACTACGGATTAACCTGGTAAAAACCAACACTTACAGAAGCGCCACGAAATAGACAAGACGATCGTCCGGATTCTAGATCTCTTCGCGAGAACTCTCCAGGGCCGTCCTATACCCAGTCTCGAGCTCTTGACACGTCTTACAGCAGAAAAGCGTCTATTTATTAGTTTTCGTCCCAACTGCCCACATATGCGCCGTGCAGTCCTCTCTCTGACTCCACTCTTCAATCCATCCACCTCTCTTGCTTAGTACTTAGTCGAGCAAGCAGCGCCCATACGCCCATACCTAACCAGGAGCAAGCTACTCACTAGGTAGCCGCTTCGCTAGTATTTCCACACCCCCCACACTCGCTGATTCGCTCGTCACTCTTGCATCCTCCTTGCCATTCTTTTTCCGACGTCGAGGGATCGACCCTGCAGGGCAAGTCTTCCACCCCCGGCCCTGTGCTTCCTTCGAGACTCGAGTTCGAAACGGGGTAGGTTAGTCTCTTTACGACCTATTTACAAGTACTAGGGAAGGGGTCCTGCGGCGAAAGAATACCGCACTAGCCCTATAAACACGCCATCCCAAGGTCGGACTAGAAACCCTGCCCTACTGTGAAGGACAGGGCATCATAACCCTGGGAAAAAAAATGAACGGAGAACAGGGACAGGCCGAGTTGATCTGATCTGTACATACTTACCAGCTTGATCAGCCTTGTCGTTGTAGTGGCGTGAAAAGAAGGCTTCCCCTCCTCTCTCCTCTTCCCCCGGGCACGCCTCGTCAACTCCTCAGCCACTCTTCTACTTCTACTGCAAGCTAACTATCGCGTAGCCAGACCTCTGGTTCTCGAGGAAAACCCAGCAACTTCTCCCTCTGGTTTAGCTTCTTTTTACATTCTCTGAGCTGGCGACTTTGATCACTTAGCTTCTTGTTAGCAACGCTTCTCTTAACATGCCTGAGCAACGCTCACTTTGACAGCGAGTGCTTGCCTCTGATTCGGACGGTTCTCATCGCGGCTTGCGTACCTAGGTAAACCGAGCTAGTGGACTGTTCTTCCCGGCCGAGCCACCTAAATTCTCTTCTCAATATTCATTTCCTTCGTATCCGGATTTCTACAGCTCTTGTATGAAAAACCATCGAGGCAGCAGACGTACGCATATTACCTTCAGATAAGCCAGGCCCTCGTTTTCTCCACACTCAGAACGACCTCTACTTTCCGCTTCGGGCATTGCCTAAAACGGCCGCCAGTGGTAGAATCTGTCTATCAGCTCACATTATCGTCCCGTTCCAAGATCTTTCCCACTTGGTGTTTCCCGAGACTTGGAGCTACTTTGGGCATCGATCCTCCCAAACGTCCAGGGTCCTCGACCGCTGCTGTGTCGGCGCATGTCCAGTTGCAACGCCCAAAATACCACGCAACAACTACCACAACTTACCCCCAGTTAATCCTTTAAAACTGCTACCCATGTGTTTGGCACCGATCTTCAAATGAGGCTGGGTTTTGGGATCCAAAAGTTCCATAAGCCCCGATCGTATCCTATCCCTTCTCTACTAAGCTGGCCGCCCCATCCAGCTTTCTTATGCAAAGGTTACTACTCACCACCTCTTGTTTCCGTATACACCCTCACCTTCTGTCACTTGGCTCTTTCCTAACCCTTAGCATGCGTCTCCATGACACCGTCTAGTCCCTCTTCACCTTTGTTATCGAGATGATGCTCACAGCCAAGCAGCCAGTTCATCACGGGTACCGGCCTGTCCATGACCTACCGACGCCGCCTCGATCCTCGCCCCCCTTGAGTGTCCAGGACTCTTTGCAGAAGCCATATCTAGCTCTCCCACAGAAACAGAGTCCATCTACCAGGCCCATGTCAGCACCTCATCGTGGCCTGCCTCTCCCGGCAGCCATGACACTACCTCAACCACCACCGCCTCCAGCTCCTGGACCTCCTCACCCGCCAGCTCCAGGGCCGCCTTTACATGCGCAAGGGCCACCAATCCCTTCTCCGCATAGTCAACCACTCGGTGCATTACCAGCGCCGCCTCAACATCCAGGTTCCGAAGACTCTATGAGGAGCTGGCTGGTAGCCAAGGCTGAGGAGGAGAGAAGGAAACAGGAAGAAGAAAAGACGCGGCAAGAGACGTTGCGCTTAGAACAGAGAAGATTAGAATACGAGATGCTCCGAACGTCTTTGGATCGGGGTATCCCGCCGCCTATGGTACCTGTCGTGTTCGCTGGGATGAGTGGTGGAGCACTTCCACAGATGGCCCTTGAATGGGCGCAACAGTATCTAATGCCGCAACAGGCACCCACCGCGCAGATAATGCCGAGCCAGGGGGGTTTGTCGCCGGAGAGCCGAAGAGAATCTCAGCAGTACGGAGGACAACCGTATGGTGGTGCGATCGGCGTTCCATCGACACCAGGATCTGGAGCAGGCGCCCCGGCAAGCTTTGTTCCTTATCCGGGACCTGGCTCGCCTAGACCGAGGGCACATACCTTGAGTATGGGCGGAGGCGTGGGGAGACCACTGGGAGGCTCCGCCCTTCCCCGACTGAGTACCGGCGAAGGGGTTCCTGGGCAGTCTGGTATTCCTCATCCGGCACACGCAGTGGCACAACAACAAGCGGCGGCACCACAGCAAGAAACTCAGTCGCCCTCGATATATTTCCATCATTGGCAACCACCAAGCACCCAAGGAGGCTCTAACCAGCCAGGAACGCCTTCTGGTTTGTCAAAATCCAAAACGAGCAAGTAAAACTTGTCTGGCTAATGTTGCCTTTTCGATAACTAGTGGAATCGCCTAAGAAACGAAAAGCCACCGGCCCTCAGCAAGCAGCGCCTCCGCCGAGTCAAGCACGGTTTAGATCGCCACCTTTCGGGCAGCATGGTGGGCCATCAACTTTATCAAACCCGCCTCCCGGTCGACGACGAGGTCATTCCCGGCAAAGAAGCGATATCTCGTCGTATCGATCTGTAGGACGCGGTCGAATTGAGCCTTTCGGTCCGCATCGGGGACTTTCACCGGGCCTCGGCCCGTCAAGAGAAGCAGGGGCGGGCGAACCATCACAGCAACCTCGGAGCGGTGCCCACTCGGTTTCGTCATTATTATCAGACCAGCCGTCGCCACGATACGCATCCGAGCTGAGAACGCAGCAGAGCGAGAGCGAGCGACGAAATTCCCCGGCGACGTCGGATGAAAGGTCCCGTGGTGGACCAACTGGGGTAGGATCGGCCGCAGGGCCTCCTGGTTCTGGACGAGAAAATGATTAGGGAAGGACTCGTGATTTTGGATAATGGGGTCTGATCCGCGTTTCAGCCTTTGTGGCGGATCTCTGAAGAAAAATCATGCCAAAGTCTGGAAATGGGCGCAAATCTCACTGCAAATTTTTGGATTTCTTGCTCAATCTATTCCGGGTCATATTACCACGATTTAATTCTACAAGTGAATGGGTTGTTTCCCTCTCAAATACCGCCATCAAGACCGAGGCTCGACTGGGCAAAATCTATCAGGGATACACCATGCAAGCTCCTCGATACAGCCAACCGCACAGTCTCGGATGAGATGGCTCGGCTACGATGATCATCTTGAATTCACTGTAACTACTAGCTTTCACCTGTATTAAAACATCCATCTGCATACATCGGGGACACAAGTGCGAAGGTTTAAAAGCATTCTATGGTTGCGGAGAAATGGGCTCGGAAAAGAGGACTTGGAGTTTCTGGCTACCGGACTTTTTCGTCATTTGGGAATTCGCATAAGCCTGTACAATACAATAGATACCATGTCAAAAAGGGGGAAGGCGTCTAAAGTCGGGGGGGAGGGCAAGACCAGGAGTTAATCTCGCTCTATACTATATACTAGGTAGCTAAGTCTTAACCTGTTAATGGGCAGTGCGATGATCAACTCGAACTTGACATGTATTTCTTTGAGAAACTGCGTTGCATCCAAAGCCAATCTCCGTGTGCATGAAAGAAAATTGAAAAAGATGCATGTTTCTCATGAGAGCCTCATGCAAAGACGGCAGAAAAGTCCACAGCTCATCTCATCTTTCCGACACGCACGTCGTTCGTATTGTATTGCTATGTGTACATTTATTGAAGATTACCAGCGCGACGCCATTGGCTACCCAATCGTGGCCATGATCGGAGATTTAATGATTAGCCCAGAGTGCTCGTTGGGTAACACGGGAAGTGCTGGGATCCAGACTTATTCAGCACGACAGCCCGTAGTAGCCCGTCGGGAAGATGAAGGTTTCTTAATATAGGTCCGTCTACGTCGCACAACAGAGATATTGGGAGCTTATGTAGCAGAATGTCGCTTCGAGTTGCATGTCAATAATATCACACAATGTAATCAAGTGATGCCAGGGCCAAGAGAATGGGCTGGCTCCCGTCCGAGCGCTAACGATGACACGACCGCCACGTGTGTGACCTGGCCCAGGGCCGTCCGGGAACACTGCTTTCTCGATACCTGGGAGGTACTTACTCCCCGACCTTCCGCCGCGGACGAGAGGATACAATATGCGAGTAAGGGCGGACCGCCCGAGGTTGAGAGAGCAATAGCCAAACTGCAAAATACCCGCGCGCCAGACGGCTAAGCAGTCAGATGATTCGTGATTCGCGCCCACACGCGCTCCAGCCGCTGTCGTGACAAGCGATGCAACTGCATCCAACCACCACTCGCGCAGTCTCCCCCACGGGGATAAGGAGGTGGTTTCTTTTTTGGGGGAAGGGTGGCAATCCAACAAGCTTGTTTCTCATCTCATCTCACATCCCAAAACGGATATGCAACGGCCGACGACGCACCTAAGGTCATAGATGAGGACCCGTTTCCGAGAATAGAATGAACGTGCTGATATTGGCTTTAGTTACCTAGGTGCTTTCATGCTCGTTCTTGCGATCGACTAGTTTCAATCCATCGCTGCCTGCCTCCTAACCTACTATTATTAGCAAAGTGGGCTCGGGAGCGGGAGCAAAAGAAGCTGCGTCGAGACGGAGCCAGCCCCCCTTTTTTTTTTTTTGCTGCGGTGATGAAGAACGCCGCGTTCATCCAAATGATGGGATAGGAGGCGCTCACTCAGAGAGGCTCGAACGGGACGAAAGCCAAGACGGCAATTGAGATTCAGCAATCTATTGCCGTCCGCGAACTCGTAAGCCAAGGGTTCTCGAAGAGCATGGGCTTATATCAGCACGGCGCCGACAAGGTCCTTACTACCGAACCTGGCCTGATATTGACGGTACTTGAGGAGCAGGCATTTTTTTTAACCTTGCAGCTCTCTTTCGCTTCCTTCACAGCTACTATAGCCAATTGAGCCTTTCGGGTTGAGGGTGGATGCTTCAATGGAAGAGTAAGAGAGCACAGCAAGCACAGCACAGCAATTATCGAGTGCCGAGGTAATCCTCCATATGCAAATCCGCAGCGAGCTATGTCAGACGCATCGCATCCCTTCGAAGGGATTGCGAGCTAGTCACCGGAGTTCCTGCCACCTAGCAGCGCTACAACACAAGGGGCAGAGATAGACCATGTGGGATGATTTCTGTAGGGAGGGCTAACGCGCGACTCTATTCCAAATCACGAAAGATGATGGTCCTGATCTTCTGCAACGTTTGATTGTTTGTTTACAATACGGACGCCCTCTTCCCAGTCAGCCAGTATAGCCGCTGCACCAACAATTGCCAATGCATGATGACTCGCAGTAGTGGCTTTACCTTGACCATGACGACACGGGGGGTACTCAGGAGGGCGTACCGCAGATCAGGGCCCCTTTCGGGAGCTGTCTGATTCCTTCGGACCAAATCGATCATTTCTTACCTGCAGCAACGGCTTCGTTTCTTTTGCCCTTTGCTTTTTTTCTCTTTTTATTTTGGCGACCTTCCCTAGAAGGGGAAGATACGACTTGTCATGTACCGTGTGTGGGCAGAAAACGCCAAAATCTCACACCCGATCTCGAGCTATCTAGTATCTAGATGAGTGCCGAGCTCGAGAAGGTGGTATTATTCCCTGCCTTCTTCGGCGACGCGCAAGCATCTGCGGTCGGTAATGAGGACGGAGTGGCAGCAGCTAGGGGCCACAACACACACCGAGGATTTCGAGAATGAGTCTATTTCCCGGCTGCATCGGGCTCTGCATGGTATAGGTAACAATAAGCCGGTCGGGCGACCTCCTTCTTCCGCCGTTACTGTTACCCAATCGTCGAGCTTCGATAAAATGGTTGGTCATCCCACTTTCTGCCTTCAACTGGACGCGACGCGACCGCAACAGGCGACCCGGGGACCGTGAAAATACCACTGGGCGCCACTACCACTACACCCTCTGTCTCAAAACCACGCAGACCGTACCAAAAATTGTGAACTGGGCTGCGCTGCGACGCTGTGGGCGGCTGAGACGCTGACTGCATGCGCCGTTAGCTGCCCTCCTCTTTTTCGTTATTCGACGAAAGCCTACGCCTACGGGCAGAAAACGGCCAACAACCTGGGCGCAGACGCCTCGCAGGCGCAGGGAAAAACCGAAAAGGCCAAGCTTTTCCTGGTGCGTGCGCGGCTTAATAAGAGTAATATGTTTGAAACACAACGTACATGAACATACATGGAACGAATACGACTTACATGCCACATATACATGCACATATACATATACCTAACCTCACATACATATACATACATCATCTATGTAGGTATGGACTCATTTCCTATTGGCGCCACGGAATGTCGAATCGGCCGTTTCCGACCCCCGAACTATGGACGGAATGTAGGCGCCGGCATACGGGTTTGCTTGCTTGCTTACTTACCTCCTAACCTACCCAGTTCGAGAACCACGCCTGATCTGATCTGATCATCATCACCGGCAATGCGTGACCACGATAACGACATGCCGACCTTCATCTCCCACAGGGTGAGAGAGGGAGATATCTGTCGCAATGCGCCTCCCTTGCCGTGCGACCCGCCACATGGATGTAGGTGTAAGTACCTAACCTCCTCCTAAGGAGGCTCAGCGAGCTCCTCATCATCTTTGTCACAGAAAAAAAAAAATCGAGACCACGAGAACCACATCCACGGTTGCGAAAATGCGAATGCGAAATTACTACCCGTGTATAGAAGCTCTCGAAGCTTCTTGTTTTTCTACTTCTTCCTCTTCCCACTTTATTTTACTTTAGGTGCTCTACTGCAAACGCCAATTGGGGGAGACGAGGGATGGGATCCGCTGCCGTCCCTATATATCTCGGAACTAAGCCCTGCCGGCTCACTCAGCTGAGGGCCCAATCTACATTCCTTCCTGCCCGATGCGGAAACACGGTTTCCGAATCGGGTCTCTGCTGAGTCGAGCGAGGCAGGCAGGGCAGGGCATCCACATGCTTGTCTTCCTTTCCCCCCGCTGCGCATGAACGATCCAACAATGCGGTCGGTCCAGTCCAGTCCAATCCAGTCCAGGGAGTCTCTTCTTCGGGAATGTATGGACCATGTGGGTAGGTAAGTAGGGAAGTAGGAATGACATCCTGTTCGACCTTCCTTAGCACGCGATAATATTCTCGGGCGACGTCAGCCGGATCCTTCTAGGACCATATCATGAACGACAACCCGAATCAAGTTATGAGCTACGAGATAGAGACAGAGAAAGGATGGTCGTTTCGCCATTGTTTATGGGTGTGTGTGTTTCGCTGCGTTGTCGTCCAATGTTTGGCTGCGATCGGGTAGCACTCTCGTTCCTTCTCTTGCGTGCTCGTCTCATCCTGCGATATCAGCCTTGCTATCCCTTCCTCTAATCAATTGTTTTTCGTGTTTCTACCCCTCGTGTTTGAGGTTTGGTAGGGCTGTGATGATCAATGGGACCGCGGCGTATACGACTTGGCCCTTGCACGAACGGGTGTGACTCTTAACACCAACTTCATTGAGGGAGGCCTCATATTGTTATGCTTAACGGCCAATTGAGGCCTATGGTGTTATTACGAAAGAGCAGATGTGGCGGGAAAAACAGGACTTCAGATCCCTACTGCCAACATCGAGTTCATGCTTCTTGTCAGCAGACCGCGAAGATGCCTATTGAGGGAGTACATGAACTTTTTGTTATTGGTTTCCTCGTAAAGCAGCTGTCCTAGATTACATTGCCTCTGGGCCAAAATTCGCCAACGGCAGTCCATACCCAGGTAGTTTACTTGTATATCTCAGAGGTGTGGTTATTCTGGAATCGTGTGCTGGCCCGGCGGCACATCCGCCCTCCATCTATACGACGAGGCAACATGCTCATCGAGGGGACCAGTCTGTCCCGGCTTCTGGTAGAAATTCTCCCTGTAGGTTCCTCCGGGAACCGCATAATCGTCCCAGAACAAGCCTCGATTACGTAGCTCTGGAATCAGGAGCTCACTGATGTCCTTGAAAGATTGTGGGAAGAGTGCATATGCCTAGATAGACATTGTAAGACGTACGTCTTCTAACAGGTTTGCTAAGGTGAGTGTAGTACTTACGAAGTTGAACCCATCGACATCCGCTTCGGTGACCCAAGTTTCAAGCCCGTCGGCGACCTGCGAAGGAGTCCCAACGAAAACGGGCCCGTTACCGCCGATGGCGACATGCTCTGCGACAGTCTGCCTTGTCCACTTTGAAGTTCCCGGCGAGAACCTCGCGTAGCCTTCAACAGTAGATCTAGGTACAGTAGTCAATACGAGGTGGGTAGGGGATGTGATGTTGCCAAGCATGCTTACCGCACAGCATTGCTCTCAACGTGTCTCAGTTCCTCGTCCTCCCCGTATTTGTTGAGGTCGATACCGGTCCAGCCGCCAAACAGGGCGAGGGCTCCCTCATGCGAGGCGTATTTTCGATAGTCTGCTAGCTTTTCTTGAGCTTCCTCTTCCGTGCGCCCGAGAATGGCCGTCACCAGGGCTAGGACTTTGATGTTGGACGGATCCCGGCCAAACTGCGTCTTCGCTAGCTCGCGGATTTCCGCGATGCTCTTTGCGCAGACTTCCGGAGCGTGGGCTGATACGAAGATTGCTTCGGCGTGTTGCGCCGCGAACTGCTTTCCGGCGCGAGACGTGCCCGCTTGCAGAATCAACGGCGTTCTTTGAGGGCTTGGCTGGCAAATGTGCGGGCCAGGAACAGTGAAGAACTTGCCGTGGTGGTTAATAGGTCTCACCAAATCTGGCTGGGTGTAAATTCCTGATTCACGGTCCAGTTTCACGGCATCATCCCGCCATGACGACTCTAGAAGCTTGTAGATGACCTTGAGGTACTCCTCGGCTTGCGCGTATCGATCGTCATGCTTTGATTGTCTTGATCAGAATGGTCTCTTCGTTAGGGAAATGCATGGACTTACTTTAGGCTGCTCTGTGAAGCCCAAGTTCTTCGCTGCCGAGTCGAGGTAACTTGTGACTATCTGAGTACTCATTCAGCCCAACTTCTTTGCCTTCTTCATCAGACTCTTAGCTAACATTCCAACCTAGCCTACACCGTGTTAGTTGTAGTCATGCGTCTAATCTGCGGGCTCAAAACACACCGTCCTTTACTCAGATGATCGACTGTGGACAAGCGTCTTGCGAAGTGGTACGGCTGTTCATATGTAGTCGAAGCCGTAACGCCAAAGCCAATGCTCTCAGTCGCTGCCGCCATAGCAGCGATGACTGAAAGAGGCTCATTCACCGGCCATTGGGCTCCTGAGATCTTCGCAGGATCTAGCGAGTTTTTATACACGTCGTATCCTCCTGCCGCTACAGTTAGCAGTCATGTCTAATTGACAACAATAGAAGGTCGTTACGAACCAAGGACGTCGGCAATGAAGATGCCGTGGAACTTGGCCTTCTCAAGCAACTTCGCCAGCTCAACCCAGTGAGTTACTTCATTGAAGCGCCACGACTCATCATCCGGATGCCTCCATAAACCAGGACTTTGATGACCACTGCCTAATTTACTGGTGAGTTGGCGATCAATATTCTGAGGCCAACTGAACTTACACATCATCACAAAGGCATTGAGCACAAGGCTCTTCTTTGGTTTCGCGTCGCTGCTCATCGTGTCTACTTCTTTCCGCCTTACTTTTTTAAACCCTATGAGTTGGTTTATTGACGAGGCTCTCTATCCCATCTATCGGGGAAACGGATGAGACGCATCTTAACAATACCGAAGCTAAACATCCACTCGACATCGTGGCCTCCGAATGCGGGCAGCCTTACCTGTTAGCTAGTTCCACACGATAGCACGTAGTTTACATGTGCGCGTTGCAATTCGTGTGGTCTAGCCGTTCCCGACTGCTTGGCTTGTGATCACGCAACACGGCGCCTTCGATCACGCAATAGAGCTTGGGCGGGGTTCCCCCAATATGTGTTACACCGCGATACTTGTCATACTCCGGTGAAGGAGGAGACATCAAGGTAAGGCGGGGAAGCTTGATAGAGATCGCCCGTGAAACATGAATTTGTCGTATGTAGACATCGGTGAGGTTGGGTAACCCCTCCAGGAGCAACCGCTTCCAGTGAGTACCACTTGGCTAGCTACTTGCGGCTTATACATATTCTATTACCGATTACCTGCTCCTAAAATGGCAAATTGGATCTTTTAATGCTTAAAAAGCTATTATTTTTATATACGAAAAGAATATGGATGTTATATTTGTACAGTCCAGTACATAGTCTGACGTTACACAACTCCGTGCCCCCCTTTCGGCCGAGCTACCACCAAAATAATTACCTTCGGGGCTCTAGTTAGACACTCCGTAAGACAGTTAATTATCCTCGTCTTTTGCAGGAGTTTCTTCTTCGTACGGCGGATCCTCCTTGTATCGATCATATTTATACGCAGAGCCTACGTGGTCGTCCCTTAGGCCCTTTTGTCCCTTCCCGTAAATCCTCTCGCGTGCGGTCAATTTCTCTCCCTCCTCTGGCGGGTCGGGGTAAATTCCACGCCGTCGGAGTTCAGGAATCAAGAGTTCAACGACCTCCTCGAATGTCCCAGGGGTAGTGACATAGCCAATATTGAAACCATCCAAATCTCCCTCCTGTATCCAGCGCTCCATATCATCCGCCACGGTCTGGGGACTTCCGATGGCCACATGTCCCAGGCCGCCAATGGATGCTTTCTGGGCGATGACGCGGGGTGTCCATTTCGGTATATCCTCGCTCGTGGTGGTGAACGCGTCTAAGATACTGCGCACCTTGTGAGCTTCGAGCGAGTCTGCTGCGCTGATCTCTTGGTCTAGCGGGATCTTGGATAGGTCGATTCCGGTCCACCCGCTGACTAGTACAAGGCCGCCAATGACAGAAGCGTACTTCTTCAACTCCTCGTACTTCGCACGTGCCTCTTCGTCCGTACGCCCAATGATGGGGGTGTAGGTCGCGAAGAACTTGAGCGACTGCGGGTCCCTTCCTTTAGCGGCGGCCAGCTCCCTGATCTTGGCGACCTTGGGCCGGAGGATGGCTGGCGAATGCGACGACACGAAGATAGCCTCCGCATGTGTCGCGGCGAACTCCGAGCCTGCGGATGAAGTCCCGGCTTGGAATAGGAATGGAGTACGCTGAGGCGACGGATCAACGATGTGTCGCGAGTTCAGAGAGAAGTATTTCCCCTTGTGGTTGATCGTGCGGATCTTGTCCGGATCCGCGTAGCTGTCGTTCTCCGGATCGGGGTTGATGGCGTCGTCCGCCCAGGAACCCTCCCAGAGCCTATGAAGTAATATTTTAAGCTTCGCGAATTTCCGAATGGGAGATGCTAGTAACATACTTGTATAGAACTCTCAAGTACTCGTCGGCTTGACGGTACCGCTCATCATGCTCAATGGGATTCTCAAGCCCAATGGCCTTGAAAGCAGCCTTTTTCCACGATGTGACGATATTCCAGCCAAACCTCCCCCCGGTAAAATGATCCAGCGTAGAAAAGCGTTTCGCTAACAGAAAAGGAGGCTCAAAGGACGTTGATGCGGTAATGGCGAAGGAGAGATTCTTCGTCACAGCTGCCATTGCTGAAATCGGCTATTATCCGACGTTCATGGTTAACTCCCACCAGCTAAATAAGAGTTTTTGTAGACATACACTTGTTGGGTCAGTCATGGGCCATTGAGCGGCTCGTCTGATACAATTGTCGAGGCTTCCTTCATAAGTGTCATAGCCTCCGTATGTATCTGCGAGGAATAAAGCATTGAACCCTCCCCTGTCCAGGAGTTTTGCTAGTTCTATCCAATACTCAAGATTGCGCTTCGTAGCTGATTTATCGACGGGATTCTTTTAGACGGTTAGGGATGAATACCATAGTATGAATTTGAACGCTTACCTTCCATTGGCCAGGTGAGAGATGGCCGACTGTGGACATATCGAATGCATTCAAGAAAATGGATTTCTTGTTCTCTGAAGAAGCCATCTTGGAGATGATCTGATCGGTATCAATCTAAGCAGCTATTTTCTGTATAACTTGCTCAGGAGGTCGACAGAGCTGTTTATCGATAGATAATTATCGTGTCCCATGTTGATGGATGGGTCCAACTGGTGATCATATAAATATACCTAATTTATCATCATCTCGGCAAGTATATCACAACATTCGACTAGTACAAATGCGACGATGATGGCTGTAGCATGCAGCCAGCTGCGAGCCTTGATTGCTACCGGACGTCCTATAGCGGAGGTGCAAAGAGGCGGGGGCTATTGCGTGCTTTGCCTATAGAAGACGTGGTAGGTGGGCGCTATGGTATTAGTCGAATGATAACGCGTCTTGAGATAACCTCAGTCTACACGTATTAGTCTCTGGTTCTGGCCTTGGCCGGTTACGATCGGTACGAGTAGACACATAAATCTAGCCAGTCGACTTTTTTTGTCCCTTTTTTCCCTTTTTCTTGATCCTTACCAAGGAGGTAGAGTCTTCCGCCAACATGACCGTCGACATCTTAGAACAAACTCCAACTACAAATGGAGCGACATTATCGCCAGAAACACAAGACGGCCCTGAAAAGCAGACTAATGGCGTGAAAGTACCAATAGTCGAGAATGTGGCAGAAAAGATCGAACCGCTGCTGGAGGAGCCAAAATCCTCTGGCTATCAAATTCCAAGTATCACATTGGAGCAGCGTCATATCGATGAGCCAAGAGAGTTAAGAGTCGCTGTCGTTGGCGCAGGACTTTCCGGCGTCTTGGCTGGCATTCTCCTTCCTGCGAAGGTTCCTAACATAAAGTTAACGATATTTGAGAAGAACGCCGATGTGGTGAGCAACATTGTGGAGGGCCACCGTCTTGGAACTCTTGCTAATAAGGACGCATAGGGCGGCACCTGGTTCGAGAACATCTACCCAGGAGTTAGGTGCGACGTGCCGGCTCACGTCTATCAGACCAGCTTTTCTCCGAATGTCAACTGGTCGGAGCAATTCGCCCAGGGGCGTGAGATCAGAGATTACTGGCAGGGACTAGCACGGAAGTACGATGTGTACCAGTATTTGAAGCTTTCCTCTAAGGTTGAAGAGCTGAGATGGGACGAGAAGGCCTCCGTGTGGAATGTTAGAGTACATAATCTCACCACCGGAGAGACAACTAGTCAAGAGTTTGACTTTGTCCTAACTGCCATCGGCCGCTTCAACGCTTGGAAACTCCCCGACTACCCTGGAATAAACGACTTCAAGGGTCTCCTTCGGCACGCTTCCAACTGGGATCCCAACTTCGATCCTACTGGAAAGCGAGTCGCAATCATTGGTAACGGTGCAAGTGGCATACAACTTACTGCCAACCTCCAGAAGCACGTCCAGCATCTTGACCACTACGCCCGAAATAAAACATGGGTTACAGCATCTTTCGCCGGCGACGAGACTTCCATTACGCCTATCCCCATATCCCAGGAGCTTCAAGACTCGTTCAAAAACCCCAACGAATACGTCAAGTTCCGGAAGGAGCTGGAGTCCAAATACTGGAGGGGTTTCTCCAGCTGGCTCAAGGGGTCCGAGCTGAACGAAAAGTCTCGCCAGGAGTTCGTTGAGCTAATAAAGAAACGTTTGGCCAAAAGGCCCGATCTGGTTGATAAGGTCGTTCCGGACTTCTCTCCTCACTGCCGAAGACTCACCCCTGGACCCAACTACTTCGAAGCCATCACCGAAGATAACGTCGAGTATATCCAAACGCCGATCAAACGCTTCACAGAAACTGGAATCGAAACAACCGATGGTAAACACCGTGAAGTAGACGCCATATTCTGCGCCACCGGAGCGAACGTTGACATGGTCCCTCCCTTCAGCATCTGGGCTCATGGCAAGGATCTCTCGCAGCTCTGGCAACGGGATGGAGAGTATGGTTTCCCATACACATATCTTGGCGCTGCGACACCGGGCTTCCCTAACTTAGGATTCATTCATGGACCCCACGGGTCAGGTCGCAGCGGAACCGTACCGCACAGCGTGGAGGTTCAGGTTGCATTCTACGCAAAGCTGCTCCGAAAGGTCGGCCGCGAGGGAATCAAGACGATCCAGCCATCGCGAAAGGCCGCCGACGACTTCGTGCAGTACTCGGACGCCTTCTTCGAAACTACTGTCCTGTCCGAAAACTGCAGTTCCTGGTACAACAGCGGACGGCCCGGGAGCAGGATACACGGTCTCTGGCCGGGTAGCGCGGCGCATGTGACCATTGTGTACCGGGACCCGCGGTGGGAGGACTGGGAGTACGAGTACCTGTCTCCGACTGGAAATAGGCTCGCTTGGTATTTTGGTGTTGGGTGCACTAAGAAGGAACAAGATCTCAATTCTGATATCACGCCGTATATTCGCGACCCGGCTAGTATTGACTTGCGCGACATCCATGAGAGCTGGTGGGATTTACCTTAGAGCATACTATTTTTGAGGAGACCCTGGTTGATCCGTTGTGCTATATTTTTATGTGATATTGCTTGGAATACCATGTCGGAATGGAGCTCAGCAACTCTACCAGATTAGATCTAGGAGAACATAAAAGGGTCATCATTAGACCAGCAATATGAACGAGTTCCCATAATAAATCCTTGGTAGATAGGTACGTTACTGATCAGGAGCATTCGTGTTTTCTTTTGATAGGCCGGACGGACTTCCAAACTAGGGAATTAGGCCCTTCACGTCCCCTAATCGTGTTGCAAGATATTTTGGTGCTCGATGGCAATGGTGATAAAGTCTAGTGGGTATCAACTCTTTATATCGTACACTTAAACCAATCCTCCTCGTATGCGCCAAGCTTGAAAGACATATTAATCACCCCCACCTCTCCCACCTACCCACCGGTCGAATCTCTGGCGCCGGGGTAATTGCATCAGGATCCGGGTCGGGTTGGCTAGGGCGGTTCGTAGTTCCGCGCTGCGCTGCTAGCCCGGACCCGTCCAGTTCTCTTACGGGCCTCGAACTATCCAGCTCGGCTACAGGAGTCGAGTCGAGCTCCATCTTATGTATCACGCCGCCTACCGGGGTACCCTGGAGCTCCGGCTTGCTGACAAGGCCTTTTCCTGCCATGTCGGCTCTTCGGGGAGAGATAGATCCGGGTTGTCCTTCGCTAGCTTTCTTCCTCGCTTCCTTCTCCTCTCGTTTCTTTTGGCGGTGGTGCCACAAGGCGCAGCGCGCCACTAGCCCGAGGATAGATAATAAGCAGAATACTATGAGGATTATTTTCCAGCTGGATATGCCTGGGGGCGATTCAGAGCCGTCGGTTATCGTTGAGCCGCTCATATCATTGTCGTCGTGATGGGGGGTCGGTTATACCCCCGTGATGTGGCTGAAGTTTGTCCACAACTGCGGTGAGGGTATCTGGCACAAGACGGCAGCCGGCCCAGTATGGGTGCTTTCAAGATACTGGTAGCGTGAAGGGTATGGCTTGTAGTAGGCAAGGTCGGTATCTGCGTTGTGGAAGGCCCTACGATAGAGCTAGTTCTGTATGATGCCAAGATGAGAGGTTGAAAGATAGGTAGCAATGCGTAGGCCAAGAAGAAGCTGCATTATAAACGCTGTCTCTGCCTCATTTGATCCCATAAATATGAACTATGCGGCACAGCCCTATCAACCCCTTGACCAATGGTAGTCTTGCAGGTCTTGCAACACTACCCCTGGTGGTTTGATCGAGTCCCCTGGGCCTCGTTACCACCATGGTTGGCGATCAATACGACGTCGACATTAGATACGTAGGTACAGTAGGTTGATCTGGGTACCCCACGAGGCATCTGCCTGTGTTCAATCGGGACTCATATAAGTATTCTGCTTACTGTGTACTTGCAGGAAGTCTGTGCTTTCAGCTAGCTGGGTATAAATTACATGATGGATAAACTTCTTACAGAGAGAGCTAGTCTAGGAGTCCCTGTGATGAGTACTCGCACGGATGGAGGTGGCAGCTGATCACAGATTGCGGACCCCTTCCAGGCGAGATTAGACTTGAGACCAACAATTTTGAGCTTAATAAGGGGATGATAATTAGGCGCGTTATGGTGTGTAGGGATCGCACGTTGGCCACGATTTTCAGCGCGCCGGATTAGGTAAACGTCGGTTCCAACATGCATATAACGCACCATATCGTAACGCGATTTTTGCATCGACCTCCTTAAATTTGGCTTTTCCCCGGGGCAAATCCTCATGGGACAGGGAACCCAATCCATAATTAGAGACAGGCTGTTTTCTGCGCCATGTGTTGGTGTAATCTGGAACATATCGTGCTATACATGAGCCTTGTCGATGTACTCCAAGTAGAATTCGGTGCCTAAGCGTTTGCGACACGAACTTGGGGATATAGAATATAGCCCGTAATATTGAAAGCGATCAAAATATAAACATTGAACAATCTATAGGGTATAAATACTGTTGCTGAGCTCCTAACCAGGGACTAGTAGGTGAATAATTCCCAAGTCCTAATATATACCAACATGGAGGAGATGTAACAACTGAGCTCATTTTCCCCAATAATGTATTGCAAAGGGATAACTGAGCGGAAGGAAACCTCGAATGAGGCTATAGTTGTTGGAGGGTGAAGCTGAAAACCCGTCGTCGCATACGAAAAAGTGTGCTTTCTCATAGAAGACGAGGGCCGCCTAGCCGCCGTTCAGCAGATAACAACCTAAGCCCCGCCACCACCAGCAGCGTTTGCAGCGGCCTGGTTCCTCTGTCGCCTCTCGCGGTCCCATATTCTCAAAGCCGAGGCAACAGCCATAATGGCCCATCGCTCGCCCAGGACGCCGCTCGCGCCTGTCCCGATGAACTTGAACTTGAGGTTCTTGGTTAAGCTTGCGGAGGCCCAGGCCCACTAGGTAGTTAGCAACAGGTAAGATCTTAAGAGATTTAGATTTACGGGGTTTAGACCAAGAAGGAGAAGGAGAAGGAGAATAAGAAGGGTGTCACATACCACGGCAACAACCTCCTTCCCATCACTAGCCTTGACGCCACCACCCACAAAACTCGCGCCCTGTCCCATCCCCGGCGGCGGCCCCGTCTCCAGCCGCACCAACTTCCACCCGGACCCCTTCGCATCGAGCCCCTTGACCGCGCCGCCCGACGAGTGTCTCCACTCGAACGACTCCCTGCGCGCGACGCCGCCGACGCCGACCTCGATGGTGAACATGTACGAGGCGGGTCCGAAGCCGCCGTTATACTCCATCTTCTCCTCGGCGGGCGGCAGGCCAGACCCGGGGACGGGGCGCACGGTGATAGTCGCGGAGGTGCCGAGGACGGAGCGGGCGAGGCCGGCGAGCGGCGGGCACTTCTCGTTGGGCCCGTTGTGCAGCACGAGGTCCGGCTGCCCGGACCACCCCGAGTGCAGCGTCACGGCGTACAGCGGCGTCGCCTGGTGCTCGCCGATCATGTAGCTGCGCTGCGTCCAGCTGGACTCGCGGTACATGCTGAAGGAGGTGGGGAACAGGCGCTGGGTTGGAGCTGGAGGTGCCGCGGAGACCTGCTGGGGAAGCGGGGGAGGGGGGCCGGATGATGAGTACGGCGGTGGAGCATCGTCTAGTTGCTTTTGCTTTTCTTTTTCTTTGGTGTGGTGGCCCATATTGGAGTTTGGCGAGCTAAGTTGGGGGTTAGGATAGGTAGATAGGTAGGAGTGTAAATGACCTATAGATTGGATAAAGCTACTGCTATGGAAATTGGAGGGAACTGGTGGCGAAAGTCCTAGATGAAAGAATAGTATCGAGGGTTGAGAGCCTAGCAAGCAAGAAGCATTAAACAAGACGATTCTAAATAATCTTTAAATACAGTCGCGACGAGTATTATTTAATACGTTTTCCTTCACTATGTAGGTACACTATAAAGGGAATGCCCTGCTGACACCCTGCATGAATCAACTTCCATGTTCCCCGCAGACGGGCTGAGCCTCGCGCCATTTTCGATTTCCGCCTAAGCTAAACCGTCGCTGGCTGGCGACCGGTGTGGTGTGAGGCTCATCCTTCGATGGATGATCATTACGACGTTGTTTGCACGCTTGTGCTACGCCAACGTAAACTTTGGCCAACTAGAGTCTGACGCCGTGCGGGCTGAGGTCTTGGACTGTCGCAACGTGCTTCCGAATTGGGCAATTTCTTGGGGCCATCGCGGACGGCTGAAAAATTTGAGACTGCAGGTTGAAGAGTAATGATGCAAACAAATATATATAGCATTGATAAGGAAAAAGGGTGTTGGCGGTGTTTGGCTACTACATGTAATCATTAGTATATGCTGACTTGTGTAGCAGATTATGTCGGGGCCATTTGTTCTGTATTCAAGCCCAAAGATGAACTTGGGATTCAGCCCTACCCCGCATGAAGAATCTCTACTAGGAATACCCCAGGGACTGGTCAGACCAGTCACGTCATGCTTATGTTATGGCAAGATGGCTAGAAGTGTTTGCGACGGCTAGTCCACATCAGCGCCTTGGCAAATATCCCAATTCCACGGATAGAAGAGGCTGGTGTAGCACAAGCCACTTTGGAACCAGGATGGAACGAACTTTGGCGGTTCGTAGATTACCTAATGACGATGGGTATTCTAAAGATATTAAGGGTCTTTGCTATGAGGTCAGTGAATGGTGATCAGTTCAGGAGTACGATATTTCGCGATCGTAGGAAACTTCAAACAAGTGTTACTAAAGGAATACAAGTTAAAATCTTCGAGGGCATAAAGGTAAATTAAGTATATCAAATTCATGCGACCCTAGTCAGGTAATCTAGCTATAAGCTAAGTCCTAGACGACCGTTTAGGGGGCTACAGTCGACATGACCTCTAGAGGGTCATGAGCTATGTTTATTAAGTAATATTTGTGTCGGCAGAGTTATCAACGTAAGCAAACATCTTCTTTTCCATTCGTTAACCATCCATTGAATGCATAGGGGTATAGGGTATAGGGGGTATAGGGGTATAGTGCGAGAACCATCCATCAGCGTCTCCTCCCATGCTATGCCTTGTAGCCCGGCATGGGGCGAACACCAGCGCTCCTCCGAAGCACAAAGGGAATTCGATATTAGGACTAGGCCCTTGTCGCGGCCTGAACGGTGTCAGCGGGATGGGATAACCCGCATTTTTGCTGGTCTGCTATTCCAGCATTACAAATCCCATCTGATTTCGTACAACATCCACTCCAATCCTACTCTGAAGACGGGACCGTATTCCCGCCTTTTAGTGTGTGTAATAGGTAGTCGACAAGCAACTCCTACTACATGACAAGCAACGCATCAGAAAAGCAGTCGAATCTCCTAGACTCTCTGCTTGCTCTGATGCCGCCTGTACTCTAACTGCACCAAATCCATAAATCCCTGCTCATCCTTAATAGGGACCCAGGACGTAAGAGACTTCATTGCGTTCTCAAAGTCGGAGTCCAGCAGGGATGGTCGGAGCGTATCGATAATGGCAAGACTAGTTGCGTGGAGAATCTCCAGTCCCTTAGACGACGGGTGCTCCAGAGCAGTCTTGTCTGCGACATCGGTTGGATCCGGCGAAGAACCAAGTAAGAGGAAAGCATCCCATACACGGAGTTGAACAGCAAAAGGTATCGATAAGTTGAAAAGAGTAAGGTACCACTTAGTAGCGTACGCGGTTGGATCGATGCAGAGCTCAGACTAGCAAAGGTCAGCGAAAACTCGGTCATCGCGTTAGGCATGAGGGAGAAAACTTACAAGCTTCGAAGCGACATCTCTACTGTTCAACCAGTCATTTTCGAAGTCTTTCAAAGCGCCCATCAACTCGACGAACCCAGACGAATACATTCGGTTGAGGCCGCGATATTTCCAAAGTCGCACTAGCATTATGAAGCACAACTCTTCATCGAAGTAGCTTAGGAAGGTTGCTGCCAGTGGAGCCATACCCTGAACATACCCCGTCTCGGGGAAGTAAAGCGACAGGGCGTGCAGTACTCGAAACAGCAATCGTTGGCCACCACGGTATCTCCTTCGAAACATAATGTGTTGGTTGATGGTCCTTGGTACATCCAAATCGATCTGCCCGTCATCCGGCGAAGGTTCGTCGATAAGCCGGTGGAAGTCGCTCTTGAGTTGATCATCCGTAGCAAACGGTTCGTTGCTAGCCTTAGCGCTGGAGAAGAGGAACGAATACCAAGCTGCCGCCCGCCAGCAATCAGGGATACCCTTCCACGTCCGTTTGACCAGCTTCGGATGCTTCAAGTCAAACTCGAACACCATGCCTTGCCCATCCGCGCCGGTTCTTATCACTTTAGCCATCCTCCGCCATTTCTCCGTGCGCTCCACCTCCTTGAGCTTCAACTCGGCCAACCGCTTCTCGACCGATCCATCTTCAGATATATGCGACAGCCCTGGGTGCGATGCAAGGATATCCCCGGCCTCATCAATTAATTTCCTGTCCCTATTGTGTGGTAATAAGTTTGTGGCTTGGCGGATAGCCGAAAGAGCGGAACGGCGCGATGCCGTAGATAATTCCGACGCCTGGGTATTCAGGGAGCGAGCCGACAACTTCCTACGTGGGCCACGCTTTATTCTCAACGAGAGTGACTGCGCATCCTTACGAACCAGTACGTTTCGTTGCTTGCGAGTCGAAAAGTGGACAGACGCGGTTTCGTTTGGTGTGTTCGGCCGAGAATCTTGTGATTGTTGAAGTGAAATGAAACCGTAACGATCGACGTCCTCGCCATGGACTCCTTCCCAGTCCTCGATCCCCCCTGCCAACTCGTATTCGCGTCGCAAGTCTTTATCTTGTAGCAACGAAGTAGAAGCCGAGGTTGGAATAGGGCTTCCAGCCCGGTCGCTTGATCTGTAGAAGAGGCGAGGTGTCAGCACGATAAAAAGATAACGAGTTTGGATATATAAGGAAACCGTACGCGTCTTTCTCATTCTCTTCTCGTGGGTGTTCTGCTGAGGGACGGAGACGCTCATCGATGGATGAGTGCCTCGTGCCCTCCTCCCAATTGAGACCTTCCCCGGATTCATAGAGCGATCTCACCTTTTGAGATTCCTTCTCTGCCTCAGCAGATATAACTCGAACGCTAGGAGGTAGTCGGCGCGGCGTGGGTGGTGTGTTGGTTGTGTCGTGCGCCCCTGAGTTTTGGGTGGGTTCCTTGGTGCTTGCGCCGACGGCGGCGTCAGCGGGCTTTTCGCGCACGGGAACTAGAGGGAACGCGCGTGGCTGTCTTGGCTGCTCGGGGCCGATATTTTCGTCGCCAAGGCCGCTGTCTTGGTCGGCCATGATGGCGGCGTTTCTAATTGATTTGCGCGGATGCTTTGCGCCAAAAATGATGCTGCCGCGCTTCGAGAAGGACAGCTGGGTCATAAAGTCATCTTCTAACAAGCTCTCGGTGGGGATAGCAGTTGAAATAACTGGGGAACCATGGGGGTCGGGCAGTGGCGACAATCTGCCGCTAGGCGATTTAGGCGCCGAACCGTTCTGCCCGTTCAGTGGATAGCCGGGGGTTTCAGCGCCCGAGCCACTGTCATTCGCTGGTTTCTTGCGCAGACGCTTCATTTTCGAAAACGACGACTTGGACGAATTCGACCGCAAACTGAAGCTTCTCGCAAACCTTTTTGAGAAATTAGAAGGAGGCGTTGTTGGCGATGCTGGCGAAACTGTCTCGCCATCCGACAGCGCCGGCGAAATGGAAGGATCACTGGCCCTGCTGTTGGATTCGCTCACTCGCCCCTCTTGACGGGAATAAAGAGAGGGGGATGCGGAACGAGTTCTTAGTTGGAGGGGCTTAACTTCAGGAAATCCTTTGACGCTTTCGTACGCAAAGGGATCCTCGTCGTCCGTCTCACTGTCTTCGCGAATGGTCCATGAGCTCGAAGGTGTTGTCGGAGAGTGACCCGAATCCCGCCTTTTAATCTGTGAGCTGGTTCGTGGGGAGCTAATCGTCCTTAATGCTGGGTGTTGTTCTGTGGGAGGAGCAGGGCGAGGAGGCGGGACCACAACAGGACTTCGAGCAGTGTCGGTGGAAATAGGGCGTGGAGGTGGACGACGAGAAGACCGAGGGGGCGGTATTGGGATGGGTGGCTCGGCCTGCACAGTTTGGTCGTACCGCAAAGCAACTAACTTAGACTCGTCTCTAAAAGGGACGAGGCTTGCAGACCTGCTCCTGTACCGGGCGGGTGCATTTTTGGGGGGCGCCGGCAGAGGCACGTACGGTACCATACCTGGTGTAGCACCGAACATTGTGGCTGACCTTGCCGTGTGCGGCGAGTACATATGCGTCTGGGTTCACAATTATCGTGTCTAGTGTGACACCGAGAATGTGCTGTCAGCAACCGTGAGCCCAGCTAGTCGGAAGCGTACTGTAGATCGTTTTTGAAGTCGTGCCGTTCGTGTCGTGAAGAGAATTCCTTTTTCTTTCCCCAGCTTTGACAAAGGAGTAGGTAACTAGGTATAGACTGTTCCAAGCCCACGTCCACCACTTACACAGCTGCAAGTAGGTAGTTATATGTTAGCGGGTTTCTATTATAGGGAGAAGGACGTTCAAGAAAAACCAATTAACAAAAGACATGACGAGAAGCGAAGCTTGGACTAAGCATCCAAGCATAGTTAAGCAAAAGATGTCATTGGAGTTTATGACTCTTACCTTCTTCGTGGAAGTGTTTGTGAACTCAAATATTGGAACTAGATGCCGAATTGGGAAATGGTAGGCTGTTAATAGCTTATAGTACAGGCCTGGGCTTGGCCGTAGTTGCAAACAAGTATATCTTTTTTTACTTAGCAACAGGTATATGCGCTCAACTAATCCTTTTTTTTTTTTTCTTCTCTCTATCACAAGCCGGCGCAGCTTGCCTTAATATGTTTGCCCTAGGAGAGGGCCAGGGTACATCTGATCTGGCCAGCATGCAGGTGGATGTCGTGGCGGGCAGCAATTCCATTAGGACGTTGTGCGGTACTACTACTAAGGTACGGGGACTACGGGGGTCTTTTACTCGGACGCGGAAGGCGTCAATAGAAGCGATGCACATCATCAACTTACAACCATCATTCCCGTTTCTCCCAATTGGCTGGGCAAGAAAGACACGGTTCCCACTCTTCCCAGCTGTCCCGCTGCATGTTTGGCATTGGTTGAGTCGCGGCACTTTGGGAAGCCAGACCGATACACCAAGCCTGGAGCGGTCACGCACCGTTTTTTCCACGTTTGTTTCTAACTGGCCGCTGCTAAGACTCCCATGTATTTCTCAAAGGCCAAGTCTAGCGGTCTACTACAAACTACAATCCACTTGACTCACACGTGCAAATTTTGTGACCTATATTCAACTTAGGTAATGCATGGGCCCGAGAAATGGTTGGGCGTAGTTGGGTCATCTCATGGTCCCCTATAGTCCGTTGTACCACCGAAGCTATGAGTTTTCAAGGGAGAATTATTTGAATTGGACGTATTATTCAAATTGGATACTCCATATCATATGTATGACGAAGGTCTGGAATCTCGTCTCTCGATTGCAACTGCAGCTCTCGGCCCCCCGCGAAGGCCCTTACATTCCATTAATAAATGGGTTGGTGCGGGAAAACTACCTCAAAGTTGATGAAAACCCTATAACTCCTCCGCCTATGCGCCATGTGAATTTTCCCAATCGATAAAGTAGGTGTTTAAGCACCGCTCCGTTCATCCTATACTGAGACCCACGCAAATGGAGGTCAAGAAGCCTGTTGAGTCGGCAAGTGGTCCCTAATCGCCCCTCATTCTCCCTCGCCATTGGTCTGCCTAGACATGCAAGATCCAGGATCGACCTTTGGTTAGCCGAGTCGGGAACGGAGGGTAAAAAGAATGGGAAAATCGGTGGTAAAGAGGAATACCGACTTCACGATAGCTACATACTACATACATCATCTTCTATCTATATTGACTAACAACGACACCTACTCTATGGTCACAGACTCCAAACGGACCGTTCTAGTATATAGTGAATGCCCACCCATTCTGGCGGGGTAAGACATGAGCAGACGTCACTCCTACGAGCACAAGAAAATATGGCCTGGGTCTGGAAGCTCTTCCGTTTAGGACGTACAGAATAATCCCTCGGGTCCATCGACTCCGACCTCACCTGGATTGACGTGGCCAATTTAGCCAGAGCTCATCCGAGTCTATTGACCGCCACCAATTAGATGATTCAGAGTGCGCGGGGTGAAATGAATATTACTTAGGTATCTAGATAGTTCCATAGGTTCGAGAAACTCAGGCCTGGTGGTCTATATTTAGAGGGAAGTTTGACCCGATTCAATTCGATTCTAATATCGTCGAGACCGTCACAGTTTTGACTTGATCACATAATGCCTCATTGCTCAAAGTGTTGGCAAGTTCTCAAGGCTGGTTGCATGCCAAGCACGAACAGGACCCCTTGAGCGAAGACGGAGAATTGGTACCTGAATTTGGATTGGACGTGGCTGGACGATGCCGGCCGAGACAGTTGGCATCCGTTTCCCTGCATGTGTCCTGACCGCATCACAGGCCACGGTCTAAGTCTTAAGTGGTAGGTAACGGGAGAGACTATTGGTTACCTAGAATTCGATAGGTCCGCTCGACAAGAGCCACGACATTTGTGACATCCAAGATTGAACACAGTCAGATGGTAATAAAAAATCTTTTTACTCTTCTACTCTCCCTCTGTCTCTCCCCCCTTGTCTGTGCATGCAATTATCTGTCTTCCCAATCGGTATCTTCCAATAGCCATTCCCATCCGTGTCCAGCACACTTCGGTAAGATGCACTAGTGCTAGTTTTCAAGACGTCTTACTGGCTTCATCTCACTCATCCTTACGTCTCTCCCGCAATGTGCTACTGTATGCAATTGAAACCCCCCAGTTTCCCCTGCGCCACGCGTTCGTCCCTTGCAGCTTGCATATGGTTCATTTCCGAACCGATGTCGAAACCCTCTCGTTGGCGCCAACGCGACGGTTTTCGGTGATGTCAACTTATTAGGTAGGTATTAGTGATGAGTAGAGCTTCATGCAGGTTGAGCTGGCCCGAGCTATATGTGGTCATCCATTCGCTGACCGCTGCGTGAATATCGGTCAGACTTCTTCATTCTCCCAATCCTTCTCGCCAAAAATTGGCCGACTTGAGTTGCCGCTCACTTCGAGCTTATCAAGGAACTCTGGTGGGATTGTTGGTATGTACTTCCTCTCGCGCTCCCGATTGACTCCTCCAAATCCGGCACCGTACGATACGAGCATGTCCGTGACAGTTGGAAGAGTGAACGGTAGCATCAAGGAGGGATCTAGATTGATTCCATCCGGTATATCATCGTCGTCATCCTGGTCCGGATTCGGGGTGCCTTGCACGCTACCTGGAGTTTCTGCGCTGTACCCGTTAGACGTGTTCTTAACAGGCGTCGATGGCGTACTAGGTGGCATAGGGGATGCCGTCCTCCTGCGATCCCTTCTGAGTGCAGCCTCTTTCTGAATCGCATCAAGGTATTTGAAGGCGCTCTTAGGCAATCCTTTTTCTCCGACCTCCGGTCGATAGTTCTTAGCAGAATATATCAACTGCTGCGGACTCAGCCGCTTGAGCTGTTGAAGGGTTCCCACTAAGGCCTCTAGATCATCTGGGTCTAGAGACGAGAAACATTGCAACCACTGGAGAAGTTGGACGACAGGAGCTAAATGCTTGCGGGCCGCTTCCATCGTAGTTTCGCCAGATGCGCTTGTCTCTCCATGTTCATAATGCTCAGGCTTGCGGTTATTAGACCGAGCCCAGTCTTCTAGGACCGAAACATTCATTCTAATCTGCATCGCTTTTGTTCTAGCGAGGTATTTCCTATTGTTCATAATTCGATTGAAAAGCTCTGCTCCCAACCAGTAGAGTAGTTGCGATATGATTTGCGCCGTGATGACTGAGTGAATATCGTAGAGGTCGAGAACGAATAAGGTAGATGACAGAAGTGAGGTTACATTTCGAGGGGCGGGCTTAGCACGCTGCTTTGGAGAGGGAGGTCGGAATCGCTTCTCGAGGGGCTCTTCCTTCACTTCCTTCTTTCTCTTAAAGAGCTTCCACTCGTGTTGAAATGTAACATCATCAAGTCCAGGGATAGTCTCGTGGTCTAGCATCGCAGCGTCCAGCACCTTGTCTAACCGTCTCTCTGCATCCCTGACGATGAGGATGAAGATTTCGTTGATGAGCTCCGCAAGCTGTGCTTGGAACTCAGTTGTTGCCTCAACTAAACCGGCGTCCTTTTTCAGATAGTGTAATAAGAGGGTTGCGTTCGACATCCAGAACGCTAATATTGTCATATCCCATTGATGGGCCTCAACAACTTCATTAATTTTATCTTGGGCTGTGACGAGCAACTTCTCCAATAGCTCGCGGCTAGAATGATAGTGAGCGTATCGCGCACTGAGGAAAATCATATTCGCCGGGACAGGCTTCTGAGATGGTGATCGTTGAGGTTGCATGTTTGTAATCACAATATCGAGTATCCTGTCCAAGTCGCTCTCTTGAAAGACGAACATTTGGTCATGCAAACACCGACTCCAATCGAATTCCTGCAATTCCTCTTCCAACTCATCCACGGGCTATTATAGTCAGTAAATCAGTCCCTTGTTCCGTTAGGGTCCGTACAGCTTACCTCGGGTTGGTCATCTATTCCCATGTTCCCTAGGTCGACCTCGAGATCCCTTGCGCTGTCCATCATCATCCGCCGCCGTATTTCATTTTCGGCCATCTCCTCTTCGAATCTGTCTTGGGAGAAGCCTGGGTTATAGAAATCATCGGTCACCCCAGCATTCCCGATGCTGTAGCCATTGTCGTGTAAGTAAAATGACATTTCGCTATCTGGTGCAACAAAATCAAAAGCTGTTCTTCCGGACGAGGTCTTTGCCTCCGCAGATGCTCCGTTGTCCAGCAGGATCTTGGCGATGCCCTTGTGTCTGTTGGTCATTGCCCACATCAAGGGGCTCCAGTGGTTGCGATCCTGTTTGTCTACATCAACCCCAGCATCTACGAGAGCCTGTACCACGCTTTCGTGTCCCTAAGCATTATTAGCGATAATGGTATGGAAATAGGGCATGGGTTCCACGACTAACAAAACAGCTTGCGTAGACCAGGGATGGCGTTCCGTCTTCGTCCGGCGCATTGATATCCACAAACTCTCTCGCCTTTCCGTCGAGTATTTTCTTTACGTTTTCGAGATCGCCGTTACTTGCGGACATGATCAAAGCCTTTTGCAGCATTGTCTTCTTCTCTTCTTCCGATAGTTTCTCGTCTGCCGCAATGGCATCCACATCACCAAAAGCCTCCCCTCCAAGATGTTGCGCCTGTGCTGCGAGCATCTGCATCAACCGCGTGTCGCTATCGGGCATTCCCTTTGTCAAATCCTCATCGTAGTTGGGATCGTCTAGGGTCAGATCGCTAAACTGAAGCGGCTTCGCGAGCATCGGGGTTGTGAGGAACTGCGACTGGCCTAGAGATAGGTTCACACAATCAGTAACGGAGGTGGATGTTTAAAAGATCCTAGGCTACCAACCTTGCCAGCCATCATACATCTCAGTCTCGGGAACCAGCTCCGTTGATACTATTCTGCGATCGTCTAGGGATTTAGGGAGGTCGGCTGGGAGAGGTCGAGGCTTCTGCGGCTGCTCCCCGCCGAAGCCCCCGCCATCAGAGTCCCCAAAATCCATGGCTAGATAGGAGGAGGCATAGGAGTAATTCGCTCAAGGACTTGTAGAATCAAGTGAGAAGACGACCATGCTTTCAAGGGGGCCTTTCTGATTGAGCTGTGGGTCCCTTCTTTATATTGGGTTCCAGACTTTTGGATGTTCGTCATTAAAGTTTAGTATCAGGGTATGCAACCAAGTTAAACGTTCAGGCTAGGCTAGCAGGCTAGTTGATGATATGATAGCCACAATGGAACTGCCACAATCCCATGATGGCAGTGTATGTATCTGGTCCGTGCGCCTGCCAGAACAGATTATAACGCACCAAATTGGATTAGGTAATCTCAGCTATTCGATAGGTACATGTACCTCTGGTACAGGTTCCTTCTCTCCAACATTGAAGGCTCAATATTCTCTCTGCCGCCCCCATATTCACTCATCCAAGTAGGATCAATCTTATGGCAGACTCTATTGACTTATTCCAAAATTTGACTTCCCACCACCATATCTCCAGCTCCTTGAATCATGATTCCGAGATATTGATTCAACCCAAGTCGTATATCACAACTCTTATCTGGATGAACCGATTCTTTGAGGTACTGTATTTACACGGCTCTCTTCGCCAGTACGCGCAAGCGCTTAACGCCACCGTCCGGAATAATGGTGAGTTTGACATGGGTAAATGGCTTGTCCTTAATCGCACTCGTGAAGTTGTGCTCCTGATCAGGACCGCACTTACTAGGCTCGAGGACCTCAGTCCATCCCTCAGCATCCGCTTCAGGCTCGCCGGTCCCTTTCCATTCTATAGCATCAATCTTCGTCTTCTGCGGGAAGTTCCCTCTGAAAAACGCCGTATCTACTACAAAATCTTGAATGAGGGCCGGGGCACCCAGTCGGATAATGGCCCAATCAACGTGTCCCTTTGTCCTGGATCGGGCAGTCTCCCAACCATCTCCCATGTCTTTACCCCGGCCAGGCAATATGAGGTTATCCTTGGTTCCAAAATGCTGGTCGCTGCATGAGACTGCGACGCCACCATTCTGAGCAGCAGCTAAGTCGAAAATTGCAGTTGTGTCTTCAGGAAAGACTGGTACTGCGTGTCCAAAGAGTCGGAATCTCGCAATGCCTCCGTCAGGATACATGTTCAGCCTAACATGCGTATACTGCTTCGAGGCAGGGTTATCCAGCTTCCAACCAAATCTCTGCGAGGGGCCACATTCCTGGATGCCGAGAATGGTCTCCCATTTCCCTCTTTCTCCCTTCCAAGACAGAACCTCCTCGTCATCTGATGAGAAGCAGCCTTCAACGGAAATTGCAGGAGCATGGTTGCCGGAGAAGAATGCAGTGTCAATCTCAACTCCCTCCACGGTACCTGACGCAACACCGAGTCGTATGACAACCCAGTCAAAAGGCTCTGGATTGTGTCTCCTTGTTTCCCAACCGTCATACCAAGCACCTGTGTAAACCATTTTTCCAGGTTGCCTTATAGGAGGGGTAGGGGTCAGTAGGTTGATTGCATCGGCAAACCATTGGTCTGAGAAGCCTAGGACCTTGCCTCCCAAAGTTCCAGAGATCAAGTCTGATCGGATACGAGTTAGCCTAGGCAAGATTTGACTCTTGAAAAACACATTTTTTATTATCCTTTTTTTCTTGTATTACTTTCACATACCGATGCTACTAGATCGGAACGTCTTATCGATTTCGTCCGAAGCAACGGGCGTAGCCTTGACAGCCTCTAACTTGTATTCGATATCTTCAATCATATTTGATAGTAGATTTTCTTTTCCCCTCTCCGTAGTGGCGTTTCTATGAGGAAGGATTTCACGAACGTTTTACAAAAAAGAAAAGATGTTTCAAACCGTTTGCTCCATCTAGAAGCCTCAGACTTAAAGCTGCCCGTGAGGAGCAGCATTCCGACTTCGAAATATCAAAGCGCTAATCTAGTGGGGTCAGCTCCGGATTACGGCCATGACCGAGATGGTAATTGTCTGTGGCCTGCCGACCAATAGTATAAGTCAGCCACTTCATACGGTTGGAGAAGCCCATGACATATGCAGTATTACATATCTCAGCCCCAATTTCCCCTCCTTTTTAATTGTCTTTTGGTTTGGCATCCTCTTTTGAAGCCAATTATGCTCCATTTGCTAAATTGAGATCACGGTTCATCATTTGGTTCTTCTATTTTATGCAACATAGACTACCTACAGGTTCGTTTCTGTGTGCACGCAGCCATGAAACCCGATTCCCGCACCTGGTTAGATGCCCTGTATTGTGTACCAACAACCTTCCCGAACAAGGGGTCGCTTGTGTAGCTCCCCCGCGCTAGACATGCGTATGCACTACAATACAGCGGTTGCTTAAGAATTCCAAGGCTCTGATAGGCCAAAGCTCCCCTCAAGCAGACCTCCGTCATGTCCGTCATCGATGGTGAGCTCAATCCTTTTCCGAACTCAGCTGCCAGCCTCCCTACCATTTACGAATTCCGACTCCGACTGTTTAAAAAAGATGAAGTGAAACGAGGTCTCCCAAAGCTCCTCGAGAGTTTCCGTCCATGAGCCAATCTCCACGTCTTCATTATTGTTTGTCAACCATCTCAACCCATCCGTGCCCCCAAAATCCGACCAATCCCAACGCCATTAATAATACACAAGCCTTAGGCACTGCGGGTAGATCAGCTTAAAACGTCACGTTAATTAAAAGTTGCCAAAATGGCATCAGCTACGGGAATACCCCAACATCCCCCGATTAATCCGGACGACGGCGGTGAACAGGGGGATCTAGAACCTCTTTTGGGCCGGCCGGGAGATGCCTCTCAAAGAGACGACGCTCCCATAGTCAAAAACCTCATCATTGGTACGCTTTTCTCTTGCTTCTACTACTATTGTCTTAGAATTCGCTACCGTCTCAAGTCTTCAACCCCCCGCCTCGCTTCTGCTTTTAGCATATATTATACATACCTACATACTTAGTTGCATAGCTACCTCTACTTAATAACACCTATCATATATTCGCTGCTACTTTAATATAATATGGCAAAGCTCATACAATCGTCAGGCACCGGCGTAATCGCTGAGGCCGCCGGAGTCCTCCTCGTAGCCTCGGTCTGGGCCGCCGTCTTCCTGAACGGCCCTCTGATCCTGTTCTCGGTGCACCCGCTCGCGCAATCGGTGGGGCTGCTCGTCCTCATCCAGTCGATCCTCGTCCTGCAGCCGACGCACACGGGCGCCCAGAAGCAAGCCGGCCAGAAGGTGCACGCGGGCCTGAACTTCCTGGCCTTCGTCACCTTCGCCGTCGGCGTCGTCAGCATCGAGGTCAACAAGTTCCTCAACAATGGCGTCCACTTCCACTCCGCCCACGGCTTCCTCGGCGTCATCGCCTCCTTCTGGCTCCTCGCCCAGTACGTCGTCGGGTTCACCATGTTCGGCGTCCCCGCCCTGTACGGCGGCGAGGCCAACGCGAAGAAGATCTGGAAATACCACCGCTTGAGCGGATACGTCCTGTTGCTCTTCTTGGCGGCCACGGTGATCAGCGCCACGCAGACGGACTACAACTTAAACGTCCTGGGCATTAAGCTGTGGGCGACGGTTGTCATTTTCGTGCTGCTGATTATCGGCGTCTTCCCGCGCATCAAGAAGCAAAAGCTCGGCTTATAAACCAACAGTGTCCTTGGAGGGCATGTCGAAGACTGGGTACATACCTACCTAGGTAGTCTAGGAGGAAGAAAGCATACACTTGGTTTAAGTACAATGTGGTGCATAGCGGGGGCAGGGATCTCGCTTCCTGTCTCTACCATTGGGTTTCTTCGAGCCAGATTTGGGCGAGAGACTGTCAATCGTTTTAGCACCTTCCAGCATGGTGCTTAACTACGGCGTCATGTCTCAGGTTTGGCTGGTTTGGTACTTGGGCGATCGTTTTCGCGGAGTTTGATGCAAAAATTTTGAAGTTTGATTGCCTCTATTACAGGCAAGGATCTAAAATGGCTTGAACTGAAAAGGCTGCATTTGAATATAATTAGAAAAAACAATGGAGCAATAACTATAATCTTCGGTCTATGGGCTTGTCTCGAACTAAGGTTTTATTCCACATTTGCAACTTGAACGACGATGTTAACAGTATCTCCGAGCGAACAGGCCTTGCTTCCAAATAGTCTGCACTCTCTATGACCCTGGTCATATCTACGATTAGAATTACAAGTAAATTTGGCAGTTCATATGGAACACTCATATCTAATTAGATTCGTCACGTAGGGGAACATTCGGAATGTTGTCAGACCAGCACAGTATGTATAGCTGGGTAAATAACTCCCTAGGTACATTACTCGAAGCAAAGGATATCAATTTCTGTTGTAAGTTCCGCCCAATCCCAAATGAACCATTATTCCCTTAACTACCATAACTCGCAAGTAGGCTCCTTCACTGGGCAATTGAAGCTCTCTCTGAACGCCCTCGAATTCGCCGTAGTTCCTAATACGCGGGCAAACGCCGGTGAGTGGGGGTCGGTGTAAATGCCTCGAATCGCCTGCTCCTTGCGAGTCTTACCGCACCACCAGTTGGCATAGAACACAAAGAAGAGTTGCTCCTGGGTAAAGAAGTCCAATCCAGGGAGGTCCTGGTCGGGTGTTGACTCAATTCGGTCCTTCCACGCTGCGAAAGCCGCAGAGACGCCACCAGCGTCGGCGATGTTCTCTCCCAAAGTTAGCCTTCCGTTGACGTGCAGCGGCTCGCCGTTGTTGCCCTGGACTGTAAAGTTATTGTACTGTTCCACGAAACAGTTGGCACGCTTCTCGAACTCCTGTACGGTATTATTTGTCCACCAGTCTGTGAAATTTCCATGCTCGTCGTAGTGTCTGCCTGAGTTATCGAACGCGTGGGACAGCTCGTGGCCAGCGACTGATGCGAAAGCGCCATATGACGTGTAGCTAGGCAGACCCAGTTGGAAGACAGGGAACTGCATAATACCAGCTGGGAAGACGATCTCATTCCCCACTGGATTGTAGTACGCGTTGACAACGTCGGCTTGCATTCCCCATTCGCCGTGGTCCACTGGCTTGCCTAGTGCTGACCAAGTCCGGTTGACTTCCCGAGTGTTGCTCGATAAAGTGTTATTGAAGAACGAATCAGAAATCGTCAAGCCACTGTAGTAAGCCCGTAGCGCCTCCGGGTTTGTTATGTTCGGAGATGTCGTGGGGAAACCAATCTTCTGGTCAATGTTGTTCACTTTGTTCGCGGCCAATTTCTTGACCGACTCGTCCATCCAACTCAGACCATTCAACTTCGAGATGAACTGGTGCTTGATGTCCAATATGATTTGGTCACCGTACTTTTTGGCTTCATCAGAAAAGGCCGCCTCAATATAAAAACGACTGAGGATCCAGCCGAGGGTACTATCGACGTAGCCAACACACGTCTTCCATCTTTCGGACTTCGTGTCCGGATCCTAAAAGTTGTTAATTATTTCTCGCCACAGAAGTGAGAGAATGAATGCAAACCTTTCCGGACATCGTGTTGGTAAAACGAATAATTGGTTGGACCTCAGGTCCCTCGACATAAGACGAGTACGAATTGACTAGTTGCCAGACCAAGTAACTTTGCACGGTGGACTTTGAAGTGTTGGAGATAATCTCGGACACATTTCCTAGAAATTCCGGGAATGCTAGCAAGAGACTGTCAGGCGTGTAGTCTTCGGGAACCAAGCCTTTAACAACAGAATCCAGCCCAATTGCTGGTCCAATTTTCCCAGCATCGGCGAGTTTGGCGATGTTATAGTATTTCTGGACTCGTCAGCTTCCTTTCTGGAATTGCAGTTCAAACTGAGCCACTTACTGTAACATCTGACTGGTCCTCAGTGGGTGGAGTTACCAAGGCAATCTTCTTCTCCAGCTCAACGACAGATTGTGCAAGCTGCTTAGCAGATGACTTTGAAGAGTTGGTTGGAAGTAAGCTAGAAAAAACTTCTCCGAGCATGGCCTGATACGTGTTCACGGTATCGTCATCCTGGTAATATTCTGGTGAGGGCAGCGAAAGTCCCGCTGGGTATGCTTGAATAATGACAACGTCGGGGTTTTTATCATCGGCACCAGCAGTAAGACCTACAAATGAAGTAACTCCTATCTTCTCTAGGAATAGGACGGTATCACTAAGAGCAGCATAGTCGACTTGTCCAACCAACCCGGAATCGTCCTCGGTGACAGGGAAGGACTTAGCAACTTGCTCTATTAAGTTGATCAGAGGCTCGACGCCTATTCTCTGAAGAGTAGTCTCATTCATGCAGGAATTGTAAGCTTCCTGGATCATGTGGAAGTTTTCTTCGTCGGTAGAGACGGAAAGTTCGACGAGATTCCGAGGGGAAAACGAAGAATGCTAGGTTAGTGTTAGCAAGTAGATCTTTAACATTTGGTAATTGACCTATGTTGCCATATCCCATCTACTAAATAGATCTCGGAGTTTAAGGCCTGGATAACGTCTAGTCACGCTGTAAAACTACCTACCTCCGAAGTACTTGGGTAGGGAGACTCTAGGATGTGCCTCAGAGTAGTCTGTCCATTTTCCGACATAATTGTTCCCGTAGAATAGGAAGCTCTATCCTGTGGTATGTCATGGCGATTGTTGAAGCCATCACAGACAAGGGTGTCGAAGTGAGTGCATGGATCGATTGTCTTGTAGTCCGGGGATAGGTTATCTTGAAATACAATAAGTCCTCGTGAAATAAACAAGTGCCGTCAGATTTTACTAACAGAGAATCTCGGACGATGCGTGGATGCACTCCGGCGTCAGACACAACGACGTAGTCATAACTGGTTTCCGTCGGGCACGTGACAGAACTATAACAGGTCTTAGCCAGCTTCTAGATGAATTAAAGGTGTGTAGAAGGTGGTAGAGATTGTGGTTTCGTGAGGGAAGAAAACAAGGTCGGCGCAAATGAAGGCTCGAGGGTGCAGAAGCGAGTCAAGCCTCGGCTCAGTAAAAGGAAGAATTCGCGGATGAATGTGATCACGTCTTTTCTTTTCCCACTCTTACCGTCTATTTCTGGGCTTTACATCATCTCGGTCCGTGTGTCACTTACCTCCAGATAGAATCAATATTACAACGAAAGCGATGATGAGGAAAACGCTGACAATGAGCGATATCCAGCGACGGCGCCTCCAGGTTTTAACCTGTGCGTTGAGATGGACGAAATCCTCTTCTGGCGTAGCATCCCTTCCATTCTCTCCGGCGTGGTTATTGCTAGTACCGCGAAGCAGGGGTGTTCGCTCGTCGCTCTGAGTCTGGCTTTGGTCGGCCATGTTCGTTTAATAGGGATGGATTTAAGCCAAGCGACGCCAGTGAAATCAACTCCAAGTCTCTATGCTACAATTAGAGTGGCGGTAGAATCGGAGTAAACCCACTGCAAGATGGCACAGTTAGCTACTCCTAGGCAATCTCGAATTGCACATATCCGTGATACGGGGTCGTTACGAGTAGCACTCAATATATGAGGTGACGTTTAGATGATACAGATTGGTTAGATTGGTTATTAGGTAGAATGGTGAGCGGAAAAGGCAATCTGAAAGCTACGGCGGCTCATATCAACATTCCGTGGGTGTTGGCAGAGCAGCAAATAACCCCACACACTAAACCCGAATGGTTACGTCTAGCACCTGAGTTCTGGGGTAGCTCCTCTATTTATAACGAATCTTAATTCCTGATTGGCGCTAGAACGTGTCATATGCTCCCCTGTAAGTTGCTAATAATTAGCATACGGAAGCTTATCCCAGAACGCCTAGAAAGGGGTATGTGGGGCTGAAGGGCTGACACGACAGCTGCATGGGACGATGTTAAAGGGTAGGAGGTACCTATAAACTTAAAGCTCCTATTGTATTTGATACTCATTCAGAAAGACTCTTTGGTGCTAGGCGACATCTTGGGACGCTTTGAGCTGGAACATGGGGACCCAACAGCTTCAAAGGCACCTTCCGGGAATTCTTAGGTACCTACCTATGTTGGGAACCTGGGCAATACCTACATGCTCTGGACTGACTTGGAAAGAACCAGAGCCTATTCCATGAGGTGAGTTTCAAACAATCTCGTAAATTTATCTATACCCCTATGTCACTAGTTGAAAGTTTAAATCTCGATAACACCGTTGACAAGGGCTATGTCTTCAATATTCTTTCACACGTGCTCTAGGGCGTAGGCTCAAAGCTCGAGCGCTACAAGTGTTGCACGAAACGCCAAGCAGTGTGCCATCATCCAGCTGTGGCTGTAGGTGACCCATTTTCTAGGCGAAAAGGCAAGGTTACGCTGTTAGTTACCCCCAAGAACCAGAACAACAAATGAAAGCAGTTGCGATTACAAGGGAGGTACGGAAAACTCAGTTTTGCGCAACTCCCGCTGCCCTCTACGGTTTGCGGTTATACGGAAAGGTTTCACTCTTAACCCAGTATTCTAGCCGAATGACTTGGTAGTCTTGCATCCAGCAGGGGCTGATAATAGGTAGGTTCTCAGAATATAAGTCAACTGCTCAAAGTTGCTCTCCTTATGATAACTGTTGGAGAACCTAAATTATTCTATGGTCATTAAGTACATGTATCAAGAGACTAAGTATAGGTAACTACCTCCTAACCAGTATTCGTACTTGAAATCCCGCCAAGTTCAATAATTACTCCCAGAAGATAATATACTTAGTTACCTAGATACATGGCGTGTTAGGTAGGCGATTCGTCAATACCTTCCCTGTATCATGGGACTGTCGAACAGCCTCGTGGGATCTATGTCGATATGTTCCTTAGTCCTCATTACTGACTTGGCAAGACATGTATGCCTAAAAAGGGTACGAGAGAAGTAGGTTTTAGTGCCATTCAGGACCTGTCTATAATGACCCTGGGGATGACGGCACGGTTTCGTCGCGGGAAAGTTTACCTCAGGTATTGCTCCTAATTCGACGTGGATGAAGCTGTGGTATTGATACTAGAGTCTATATAACCTAGTGATAATATGATAATAATCAAATGTTTTATGCCTACGGGATGTGTACGCTATCTACCTTAGTATGTACGCTGGATTCGCGCAACTATGTCGCATAAGACAGTCAAGTACCCAATAGGCAGAGCTGATTCCTCATCCGAGCCTACAACTTCTCCTTAAGACCTACCACCGTTTATTAGGGGCCTGTTACCTTATCTAGGGGTATTAATATCACGAATTTATAGGTAGGCGATGCTCGTTATGCATGATGCTATATAACCGTAAGACTCCCAATGAACAAGCCAACAAGACATAGCGGAATGCCTGTCTAATACATCGGTATGTTACGGTCCAACTAGATTCCACCTTAACTAGAGCTGTCTCGAAACTGAAGGAAGACCCGACGAAAAAGGCCACCTGATCACCTGTCCATTCTTTCACAATTAGGTACGTTACAGCGCAGTGAACCGCTGCGTATGTCAACAGTCGGAGAGACTTGCGGGCCGAGGCGAGAACCGATGTAGGGTTTCACCGAACTGTGCTGGCCGGTTGACGTAGACTCCGCAGTGGATGGGTACAGCATCGGGTTCCAAGCATAGAGCAACCGAAAGTCATCTGCGTGGCACGAAGGCAGGATGAGCAAGTTGAATCGTAAGGATCAGTAGAGCCGCAAGTGTGGCCATTGTGGATCTATACATATTGGCGATTGATTCTAATTAGTTCCTAGTCCCCACCTCCTCATCGTGACTGAGATTATCCTTAGACCCGGTCGTATATTCGTTGATTAGTGGTGAACCACTTGACATCGATAGTCCAATGCCGTGCGACGTTGGAGACGACGCCCACCTCCGCGCGCGCTGCAGTCTAGCCGTCCCGGGATGTCAGCTGCGGATCGGACTTCTGGGGACAAATAAAGGCCTCGCGCATCCCCATTCTTCATATTCTCTGCATTACTACTGCGCTCGGTGTAGAAAACCGTATTCTTGCTCCACAACGTACCTAAGGCAAGACACGACGCTCATCATGGAGACCCCGATGTGGGACGCCTCTAAATCACGCCAAGCGATTCCAACCATCAGCTCAACAACAAAATTTCATGCCACGGCTCACTTACGTCGATGAATGAAATATTGAACGTTGACGGCGAAGGTCGTGGAAGTCGATGGCTTGCGCAACGGACACTGTAGTCCCAGCCCTAGGCTTACCTCCTAACCTTTTCTAGTATTGTCCGTGTTGAAAAAAGCCTATTTTAGCGCTCCGTAGGTGAAATAGGTGGATAATGACCTGATTCATGCGCGGCCTTCCAGCTGGTTGGGATGCAAAGCGGATTGCCGTGGACCTTGCAGATACTATTCTCGGCCGCTGAGCTGCAGGTTTGAAGAAGACTGCCGGGGCTCAAGAATGGGAGAAGCTGACTCGGCCGGTAAGTTTTCCGCAAGGTACGCTTCGTGCATCTTCATAGGGCATGCCGGGTCTACCCTGTCTATTAAGATACTACGTAAGGCTGCGTGCACATAGTATGTGGTTTTTGTTTGTCGTTTGGTCACGCAAGGAGCCCCATCTCCAGTTTGCCCAAAATAGTGGGAGCTGCTATTTATCCCAATATTGCAAAAATGCAGGGGTACGAGCACATGATAAGGAATATTGACTGGTCACTTATGCTCGACGCGGTTATTTCTTCATCTGTACGAGCGCTATTGGGTGGTGTAGTATTTGCCAATCGAATTTCAAGTACGAGGAGTTTAATAACTCTCCCGCTAGTTGCGTACTCGCATGAGTCCTAAGATGATAGCTCATTTGAACTCTGTAGTCACCCTACTTGCATCACGTAGCTATTAGATATTTATGATGTTAGACGCTAAAGACGTCGCTTTGGTCCTTGGACGTCTAAAAAGGGGAATATGTCTCTAGGGCTATGAGCTATGGGCTGCATACAACCTAAATCCAGGATCCCGCACAAGAGATACTAGTCAAGAAAAAGCGAGCCTCTAACTTGCCGTCATCTTTCTATTGGTTGTAATCTCAAAAATGCTTCGGTTCACAACATCATTGATAGGCTCAGAAGTCATCTGCAGTGTCACGCGAATTGACACACATTTCGTCATTGTGAAACACTTTGTTGTAGATGGGGCTTATGCTACTGTATACAAGGTGTGAAACAACTGGGGGAATTTGAAAAGAAGAGGAATAGCCATTGGAACTTGTTGGAATACAGTAAGCCGCATTTAAAAAATTGTGTCCATCACCAATACTCATCGACATCTTGAGTCTTAGCAGCTGTGTAGATGGCGCAATCAGCGGGCACCGTGCTCATCGTGTATGTTGCATCAAGCTTGTCTCACCACCATCGTAAATCCGGGCTGCGGCACAGTACAATCCCGAAACTTGGAACATCTATACATGTGGTTAAGAGTGTAGAGTATTGTTATTTCATGATCAGCGACACGACTATGTATTCGATTGTAATGATGCCGGAGATGGTAATCGTTAAAGATGTTAGTCCAACTTGTACTCTTCAGCGCGGAGTCCCCTAGGATAATATTATCCGGCAACTAGCAGCCGTGCAACAAATTATAAGAAATCCATGCAGGTAAGATGACGTACACAATGCAATGACGCACTAGTTCGTACAACCTGCTTCCTGACAACCTGCATTGCATTACCCATCTGGGGGTCAGGGTCCTTTAAATAACCTGACCTTAACTTACGTATCGAATTGAATAAGTATGGGTAAGCGATTAGAAGTATCAATTATGAAAAGACTGTTCAATCCGCATGTTTTCTTCTCCCTTGATTTAGAACTGCGTTAAAAAGGCACCAGTAGAGCTAGCTGGTAATTAGTTGCATTCGCTACAGAACTATTGGTCAGGTCGACGGGGGCTGGGGTCGGGAAGATCGTGGAAGTATTCGTCCGGTCATGAACCGCGAACAAACTCCAACCCCCACCCCCTATTTACGTAGGTGAGCTCTTATATTCGTGCTTGACCGCTCTTATTATCGACAAGGAAGTATTATTGAGCCGTTGATGACACAACCTTGCGTCGAGACGCAGGACGCGGCTTGCTATTCCCATGATTACAACTTCAATGTTCTTACCTTGGGTATCTTACGGGTAGTCGGTTTTTGTTTGCTCCTGCTTAGAGCATCCTTGCGCGAAGGGTATAAATAAAAGTCTCATTGTCGCTACGTCTCTCGGACCTATTCTGGTAACGCAGCTTGGCAGCTCGCGTGTCCACGGCAGGGCGAAGTCATATGAGAACACAAAGGGCTATTAAGGGCTACTAAGGGCTACTGAGGGCTATTAGACTGCGCAGCTGAGAGGCAAAGTGGGTGTCATTGTCAAGTGGTTAAATATAATTGTGCCTTTTTCAGGGTTCGGGGCTGTGGGCTGTAAATGAAATGGTGAAGATCAAGGCATGCAGAAGTTGCAAAGAACTGGCTTGCTCGGCTAGGCGGGGAAACAGATTACCATCGCGCGGTAACCTGTAAAAGGGCACTAAGAGGGTACTTGTACCCTGATTGGGTTGAGGGAGTCCAAGAGATGCAGTAATCAACGTGGACAGGCAACCCACCTGCCGTGTCCCTACCACGCACCACGTCCCTACGGCTTCCCTACCACTTTCCCTACCACTTCCCTACCACTTCCCTACCACTCAATGTTGCGCTTGCCTGCCCTTTTGAAATTTTAGCGTACCCGCTGTGCGAATGTACCGATGCAACTTTTATGCTCCCCTTTTCTCCCCTTCCGCCTGACGTTTTCCTGCTCTGTTTAGCCAGTTGTAATGGTGATCATGATTATCGCTCGCTGCCAATGATTTCTCCCTAACCTATCTGGCACACTTTTGCAACGGATCGAAATAAAAATAATTGTACCATTGTTGCTATTTCCATACATGCACGTACACAGGTAGTCGAGCTGACGAGCTACGGTTGTACCCGAGTCGCAGAATACTCCGTATCAATCGCCGCCCGCGGCACTGTCTGACGTAGGTAGTGACCCAACCGACCGCTGACTAGCGATGAGCCTTGCAATCGACACAAGGCGATGCCACTTACCGGTTTTGAACTGTTCCTAGCCGAAAAAGAATTACCATCCTGATTCCTCACTGTCACCCAACCAACATACGGCAATTCAAACACCTGTTCTCGGTCGTATGCTGCTCTAGTCTCCTCCAGCGACTATAATCCTTTGGATTTAACGAATGCGAATGCCGAGATCACGAGAACGTAGTGAGATCCGTCCCCGACACTGCCGCATGGGGGCGCCGTGAATGAGGAATGCCATCTCATCACTACTCAGGCCCGGACGATCCACGTAGCTCTACCACACTACCGCCCTCTCCCTCTCCCGGCTATGACCCTAATACTTTTCAATTATTGAATATCGAGAAACAGAGTAGTCCTCACGGGACTAGTTTCTCTGAAAATATTTTCGATTCCATGCGAAACGTGCCAGGCGACGCAGTAGGGCCGACGAATCCCGACGCACCCTGGCTCACTCTCGCATCTTCAAGTGTAGACCACGTAAACTTACGAGCCGGTGGATTAGACGCGGTCGGTGCTGGGAAACCCCCCTCCGTCGCTAGAGATGTGCAATTGGAGAAGGATGAACCACGGCGAGAAACAACGGGAGCTGCCCCCGGCGCGAAGAAAAAGGGCAGCGAGGCCAGCACTGCGGGAACTTCGCCGGAAATCATAGATAGCAAACTGTCTATTACCGAGTACCGGGCACGGCTAGCGAGGGAAATGGAACTTCGGGAACAAGCGGTTCGAAGTCCCCCATCGCCTTCGAGGACTGCGTCAGAGAAGACGCGCATCTCCCCTATTAAAGAGGAATCCAGCGCGACACCATCGCCGACACCGGATTCCGATCTCCCAACAGCATCGACCGAATCTAACAAGACAGTCCGTGGCGGCATGACCCCGGGTTTCACGGCTCGGACACCGTCATACCCTTTCCCACGCATGAGCACCCCTAATTTCACTTCGACATATCTGCAAAATGTTATTAGCCAACAGTCACAGACCGGAGTCGTTAATGCGGCGGGCGCACAGTTTGGCAGTTTTGTGCTGCACGATCAGCTGAGATCTGACCCATCGTCACCCGCATCGGCCATGACATTCTTACCCACCGGGGTAACCACTAAGTCATCTAATTTCGATTTTCCTACGCCTAATCTTTATGATTTAACGCTGATGCTCTCAGCCGAGCCTGGCTTAGAAGCTTGGTGGAATAGTGTTGTTCAAATTATGACTGAATACTATAAAGCTGAGAGGGTGACTCTTTCCGTGCCGGCTGACCCGACAGACATCGAGAATGTACCTTGGGGACAGAAAGCTACTTATAACGCTTTAGAGGAAGATGAATTGAGCATGGGGTATCTAGCAAGAGGGACCATCGCGACTAGTGTAGGGGAACAAGCTGAGCCTACACCTAGCTCCGAGGCAGGTCAGAAGGGCGACAGGCTTAAACGACCAGTGATCCAAAACCGTCATTCTTTTACCACTTACGAAAATAAAAAGGGCACCCGAGAGGGAGATCCGGAGCAGACGGCCGGTCCTACTCCTCAGCGGCCTGGCCTAACCCAAAGAAGCAAAAGTTATTATCCGGGTACTGACAAACAAGAGCCTACGTCACCTCATCCGGCGTTAAATCGACAGGCGCTCGAAGAGCATGACGCTATCGAGGAGCAGCAGCCCGTCCCAACATGGGAGGCCAAGCTGGAGCCGAAGAGAGAGGTCAAAGGTCGTCTCCTTCCAGTATTGCAAGCACTTGACTTTGAAGCAGATCCTCTTATTGACCATAACGGTATCACTCGCGTTGTCGAACGAGGCAAAGTGATTGCATTAACACGCTCATACCCCTATCTGGACCCCGCCTTTGAAGAGAAACAACCTAAGACTACTAAGTCCGTCCCGTCGGAAGACCCCAGGAAAATATCAAGGAAGCCTATAAGGTCTGATTCTCAGACGAAGTTATCATCGCTCCTAGCAAATGCTAGCGCACCTCGATCTTTGAGCCGAAATAGGAAATCACTCCCAGCGGACAAGAAAATACCTAGTTTATTCTCAACCATAGACGATGTTCCGCCTCGACCTCCCACTCCGAAGTACGAAGAATATGAGCAAGCACCTCCGTCACCATGGTCTCAATCACCAGCACCTTCGCCTGCCGTTCGAGCTGATCCTTCGGAGAACCCCTTCTTTACAGACGCTGTGGTTGACGAGGAATCGTTCAATCCTGGACCGAGTCCGCAAGATTATACTTCGGCGCAGCCTCCCGAGACCATTGGAGTTGATAACTCTTGGACTGTTCTCCACGTCCCCCTCAACCATATCCTTCTTTCAAAGCCTCACCAGAAGTTCAAGTTGGATCCTTCAGCGTTGGAACAGAAGGCTTCTCAGCGGAACCATTCGGAGCCAGGTGTAGGTTCTGCTATGTTACATGAGCGCCCATCTACCGAGGAATTAGCCAAGAAGAACAAGCATTTGCCTATTGCGATCTTGTCGATCTTAACCCCCATAATACCGTATCCCTCCAACTTACGGCACTCTCTTGAACACCTTGCACCCCATTTAGCGGCGACTTTTTCGCTTTGTCGACATTATTCAAATCTTGAGACGGAAGTTATGGGACTTCATCGGAAGAGACCGTCTACTAGTGGTTTCGGTGCTATTGGCCCTTACGGACGGCCAGTAGCAGACCCTGTCATGTTCGCTCATCTTAATTCCGCACCGCCTGAGGATATCTCCCAGCGTTCAGTTACCGGAAGCCTTACTAGTCCCAGCGAATATTCAGGACCATCCCGGAGTATTAATGCTTCGCCTAGTGGGACACCACTCTGGGACTCTAGTTCTTTTGGATTAGTTGTCGATAGGCGGAATACCGGCAGTAGCCCTAGTCAGGCGGGAGGTGATAGCTATTTTAGTTCTGTACCTCGAAGTGGAACCATTTCCGCAGATGCGCCCACTCCAGGATCGTTAACCCACCGTGCTTCTAGAGTAGGCGGTAAAGAAGGAGGCCTCGTTATCGCCAAACAACCGAGACGATCGGGAAGTCTTCTACATCACCAACAAGATTTAAGCTCAGCTACGAATGATGCTGAGGGCTCGGACGTCATCGTCCGTAATACGGGTGCTTCTGACGAATTAGCAGCTAACCAGACATCAAAACAAAGGCCTACTTCGAAAGACTCTTCCGATATGAATACGGGAGTAGAGAACCAACAATCGCGACAAGATGTTGATGATGGTCGGAAACGGTTATCTAGTCACAGTATATCGTCTAGCGGCCATAAACACACCATGCTACATTCATATGGTGGCGACTTCTCGGCGACCTTCCAGTCATTGCCCCCCAGCACGTCTCTCCTCACAAAGCCTACATCGCAGGCTACAACACCACTGCGACCTGTGTCTGCATCTGCGCCGCAAGTCACCATGCTCCCGCCCTCAGACCGTTTGAAAGGCCTCATGCTCGACTTATTGCCGGTACACGTATTTGTCGCGTTGCCGGTGCACGGGGAAATTGTTTGGGTTAATAGTAGATACTTGACCTATAGGGGCCAAACCCTTTCAGACTTAGTTGCGGATCCTTGGGGGAGTCTGCACCCTGAAGATCGTGAGGATTATATGCGTGCTTGGACTCATTCTCTACGGTCGGGTGACCAATTTGCGCATACAGTTCGCCTGCGTCGCTTCGACGGTGCATATCGGTGGCACCAAGCCCGAGCGGTAGCGTCGAGGGATAAAAGAGGCGTGATAGTACAGTTCATCGGCTCTTACATGGATATCCACGATCAGAAGGTTGCTGAATTAATGGCACTTCGCCAAGAGGAGATTGAAATATCGGAGGCGAAACACCGTCTCTTGGCGAACCTGATTCCTCAGATAATATTTACCGCAACCGAAAACGATGGGATAACCTTTGCGAACGAGCAGTGGCTCTCTTATACTGGCCAGAGCGACGAAGATGCATTGGGCCTAGGGTTTATAGACTTTGTACATCCAGACGATCTAGCCAAATGTCGTCTACCGGTGGAACGATCAGCACCAGCACAGTCCAGTGGGGAGAACAAGGCCGATACATCTAGGAACCATGCATTCACGGGTCATAAGTCGCCAATTACCGGTACACCTGAAGGACATCCCGGGCCCTTGTCTCGTAACAGCAGTTCCAGTTCAGCCCGTGACTTTGTCACTGCAGACTTGGGCGAACTTTTTAGGAAGGGGATTCTTAAGGTTGCGACGGATAGCAACGGTCGACTTTCCTACACAACTGAGGTGCGGCTTAGATCGAAGTCTGGTGAATACAGGTGGCATTTGATTAGATGTGTGGAAATCGACGACGTTGGTTTCGGTAGTGGCGCAAGCTCCTACTTCGGCTCGGCAACCGACATAAACGATCATAAACTGTTGGAGGCGAAATTAAAAGAAGCGATGGAATCTAAGGGCAGATTCCTTAGCAACATGTCTCATGAGATCCGCACACCCCTCATTGGCATATCCGGGATGGTGAGCTTCTTGCAGGACACAACGCTTAACGAAGAGCAGAGAGATTATACGAACACGATCCAGACCAGTGCCAACAGCCTGCTCATGATTATAAATGATATATTAGACTTGTCTAAAGTCGATGCTGGCATGATGAAACTAAATTTCGAATGGTTTCATACACGATCTCTCATCGAGGATGTCAACGAACTGGTGTCGACAATGGCAATCGCCAAGCGACTCGAGCTTAATTATATCGTGGAAGAGAATGTACCTTCTTGGGTTAAGGGCGACAAAGTACGAATTCGACAGGTGCTTCTCAACGTCATTGGTAACGCTATCAAGTTTACTACAGTAGGGGAGGTTTTTAGCCGGTGTAGAGTCGTTGCAATGAACCCGGCTGAACTCGGCCAGCATCAGATTATGCTTGAGTTCTCAGTCATCGACACCGGACGAGGCTTCACAAAAGAGGAGGCCGAACTCATCTTCAAACCCTTTAGTCAGATTGACGGGAGCAGTACTCGGCAACACGGTGGTAGCGGGCTAGGCCTTGTGATTTCAAGGCAGCTTGTTGAACTTCATGGAGGGAGAATGGACGGCACTGCTGTACCCGGGAAAGGTTCGACATTCACTTTCACTGCCAGATTTGGCCTGCCGAGCCCTGATGACCATCCTAATTTCGTCAATACTCCGCCGATGACTGCATCCGTCCGATCCCCAGGAGAAGAGAAGTCAGCACAGGCCATCAAGCCATTTATGCTACATAGGCCCATGGATTCTATCCCCAATGCTAGTCCCATCTCAGAGGCAGAAGTTGCTTCACCGACGCAAGAGTCATCTGGCAGCTCAGATCCTTCTATCCGATCCGTCCGTACCCAGAATACTACACGGTCTTCGATGTCATCGATTAACGTTGGCCTCTCACACTTCAGTGAGGCTGCAAAAGCTAGTGGACAAGATCTTTCTCAGATGAGACTCGAAATGCCTTCTGGGAAGATGTCACCTCATATGATGCCTACCCCCGATGGATCTAAATTCCCTCCGGAGCTAACGCAATTCCGCCCGCCAATGTATTCGATCCTCATAATCTGTCCTCAGACCTACAGTAGAGAAGCTACGACGAGGCACATTGAAATGACACTACCGAAAGATGTTCCACATCAGATAACAGCGTTGACGAGTGTATCAGAAGCTGAGGATATGGTTGGCGGGCACGAATCCGTCACCTTCACTCATATCGTTCTTAACCTGCCTTCGGCCGAAGAGATTATAGGCGTTGTTGACAAGGTCATCGCAAGCTCTGGAGGCAAGACGTCAGTCTTAGTCTTAACAGATTCAGTACAAAGGCAGGCAGTTCTTAAGCTCGCATCAGACGCCGAGCACCAACGACTTTTGGCCGAAAAGAGAATGATATTTGTATATAAACCCGTGAAACCATCTCGGTTCGCGGCGATCTTCGATCCAGGGAGGGAGCGCGACCTCAGCGTGGATTTGAATCGTTCTAGCGCGGCACAAATGGTTGAAAACCAAAAGCAAAACTATTTGGATGTGGAGAAGCGGATTGGAAATAAGGGGTACAAAGTTCTCCTCGTTGAAGATAACCCCGTCAACCAGAAGGTTTTGGTTAGATATCTCAAGAAGGTGGGGATTGAGGCGGAGATCGCAGCAGATGGTGTTGAGTGCACCGAGAAAGTGTTCGCACACCCACCGAACCACTATTCTTTGATACTGGTAAGTTTGACTTGTATGTCATCTGTCTGATGTTACGGTGAGCTAACGTTGGGATAATAGTGCGATCTTCATATGCCTCGTAAGGACGGTTATCAGGCTTGCCGGGAGATCCGACAATGGGAGGAACAGGCTAACTTGCGCAAGTTACCTATCATCGCACTATCGGCAAACGTTATGTCGGATGTTCAAGAGAAGTGCGCTGCGGCAGGCTTCAGCGATTACGTTACGAAGCCAGTCGACTTCGTCGATCTCAGCACGGCAATGTCGAGGTTCTTCTGATCTAGTGCCGAAATAGCGACAGTTAGTAGCAGTGGCTGCTCTTTAACACATGATGGATGCATATGCATGGCGTTCCTAGGAGATAGAGATTTTTTAAAAAAGGACAGCGTTGTATACCACGAATGCATCGTCGGGGCGGTCGAGGATTGGAGATTTTAAAAACATTTGTATTTCTGTTGAATGGCGCATGTACCACTAAGATAGTGTAGGGCAGGCCAAAGATGCCTGGGTTCACAAACGGTTTACGGGATTTGCGGACGCTCTACTGGGAGGATCTTTGTACAAATGCAGGCCGGCCATCAAACCGACGGCCACCGCCGTCTTTTAGCATCACCACCACCACCATTATCATGACTCCACGGCTTACAACGGAATGTTTGATAGAGCAAGTTGGAGGGAAAACGGCCTGGGCAGTTTTAGAAACGGCATTTTTTCCAAGGGATGGCTGGGCGAGGGGGGTTTCTTCCCAGCCATGAAGTTTCCCCTTGATGACATATTCATTCACCATACAGGAGTCAAGGATTTGCATTTCTCTTCTTGGTAGGTAGGCCTGATGAAAGCGATATCACTTGGTTTTTTTTTTTCAACATGGGGCATATTCAATTCGATACCATTCATGATACCTATTGCAGGGCTTTCTCTCTACTTTTTAAACATTACAAGTGATGCTACAATGTCAATACAATAAAACCCCGGCCGACCGTAGGTGCTAGTTTAACCATCTTGTAGAACTGCTGTCGGAGCATATACCTCAGACAAGTCTCCTCGTCTTCGTTTGAGGGGGGCTCGTGGATTGGTGGGTATCTCAGTATTAATTCCAATCCTTCAGTCCTCCTCGATCACTATGCCCTTTATTTCCTCCGCCGGCGCTTCTCCTTGCGCAGGTTCCTCGCCATCTGCCGTCTTGTCTTTCTCTTCTGCATCATCTTTCCTCGCATCAACTCTAGCCTTCACACCACTCGATGTCGCAGCAGCAGCAGGTTTACTCCCACCGCTGCTATTAGCAGGACCTCCCGCCCCTTTTCCCCCTCCATTCTTCGCCTTCGCCTTCCTTGCCTTGGCCTTCTCCCGCTTCTCCCGATTCTTCCGCGTCTTCTCGTCGTCCTTCCTCTCGCGCTCCTCGCGGCTCCTCTCGAACTCCTCCTTGGCCCGCTCCTGCGCCACCTCCTCGTCCATGCGCCGCAGCCGCTCGTACTCGCGCCGCCGGCTCGCCTTGTACACGTGGAACTCGCCCGACCCGGCGCCCGCGCTCGATCCCTGCACGTTGGTCACGATCTCCGGCGGCGGCGGCAGGCTGCGCTTCTTGTTCGCGACCGCCGCGTCCGGGATCCGGATCTCTTGGTCCGGCTTTGCGAACAGCGCTTCCACTTCGTGGGCCTGCGCCGAGAGTGGCGTTAGCGCGCGTTTCTTCGTTGGCCGCTTCGATCGCGGGTCTGCTGATGTCGGGATGCTTTCGGGGCCTTCGCCGGACATTGTGGTGGGATTTGCCGAGGGAATGGGGCTGGACTGGACTGGATTGTCTGGGTCGGCAGATGGATGGGGTTCTGGGTTCCGCGAGGCCACGTCAAGCTAAACTAAGCTAAGCTGAGCTTGAGCTGGGCTGACAGCGACAGCTACCTAGGGTAGGTATGGATTGGCGCCAACCCCCTTCCTTCCTTTTTCTTGCCCGTGCAGCTGGTAAGCCAGACCCGACTGAGATGCCGTTGGCGTAGGGGTTGAGGAGGCTCTGTCGATTCGAAGTACGTGGTCGTATGTTGATGGCGTGATGCGGACGCCTTTTTGATGATAGGGACGAACAGTGGTGCGAAGGGGGGATTTAGACCCGTTGAAGATTCAGATATGGTTCGGTAGGTGCGTAGATGGAATGCGCCGACTCCCTCGATAGTTGGAGATCGTTGTGAAAACGTTCGTTGGAGATTCTTCAACGCAAGGCTGCAATTCAATGGAGTTGCAAATGATCACGATGATGATGAGGCTGTACCACACTAGAGAAAATAAAGGTGGGCCTGGCCAAACGGCAACGCTAAACTCTATTGGAAATTAGAAAGTGACCTCAGCGGGTGTACATGCCGTTCTGTACCGAGGGCAGTGACACCCCACGAGTGGTCCCTGCAGCACCGCTAGAAAACAGAGCCAAGTGCAGCCCAACACTGGAGCCGAAATCGGGCGCGAGGGATTGGCCAGATGGGGAACACCTTTGGGCCAATCAGAGCGGAGGGTTTGCAGACGACTGAGCATTTTAGGCTCCTTTCCGCATGGCTTACAGGGGAACCCCGACGGCTCGGCACCGGACATGGGACCTGGTTGGAGGAGGGGAAAAGGTGTGAAACAAGCCCAACATTACTGCAGCGTCCAGCATGCTGCATCTGCTTTTGGCCAGCTGCCAGCTTCCCCCCCTTACCCCCCTACTTCATTTTTAAGCCGGTAAAATCACTTTATATACAATCTTTACGTCGGTTGTACGACACAACGCCTGCAACGTGTGTACGGCAGCCTATCACTTTACAACTCACCGTCCTTGCTCAGCCTGATATATCAGGTGCAGTATGCAGTGCGCAGTGTCAGAGATTTGGAATTTAAATACGAGCGTGTCATTATTCATGATTTGAAATCACTCTCTTCCTAGAACAGATCAGAACAAAAATTCAATATCCAAACTGTTCCCCGCCGCCTTTTTCCTCTATCGAGTGACTTCTACATTAACTCTCTAAGACTGCTTAAACATCTATAGCATCTTCGAACAAACGCTGTCTACTACCGAATCCCGGCCTTCGTTACACATAATCTGGCGAACCCTAACCACTCTCGCTATTAAGAACATCACCACAACTATAAACGTATCGTGGGAGATCTACAAGCTTTCAAATTACAGCAGCCATGGGTCGCCCAAGGCTTATAATATTGATCAGGCATGCCCAGTCTGAGGGCAACAGTATGTCGCCACCTCCCGTCGAGGGTCCAGCCTAGACACTAACATTTGAAAACATAGAGAACCGCGAAATCCACCAGACCATACCCGATCACAGAGTCAAGTTGACACCCGAGGGATGGCAACAAGCCCGTGATGCGGGCCGTCGACTGCGCTCCATGCTTCGACCCGACGACACCCTCCAATTCTATACCTCGCCCTACCGCCGAACGAGAGAGACGACCGAGGGCATTCTCGAGACCTTGACATCGGACGACCCCGACCCGTCCCCCTTTAAGAGAGTTAATATGAAGGTTTACGAGGAGCCGCGGTTGCGAGAGCAGGACTTTGGTAACTTCCAGCCATGCAGTGCCGAAATGGAACGCATGTGGCAAGAGCGTGCTGATTACGGTCATTTCTTCTATCGTATTCCTAATGGAGAGAGCGCTGCAGACGCCTATGACCGTGTCTCGGGATTCAACGAGAGCTTGTGGCGTCAGTTTGGGGATGACGACTTCCCCAGTGTTTGCGTTCTAGGTATGAAATGGAGTCCCATCTCTGCCGCCCCCATCATATTCTTGATTGCCTATATCCTAACTTTTGAACCAGTAACACACGGACTCATGTCGCGCGTCTTCCTAATGAAGTGGTACCACTTCTCGGTCGAGTATTTCGAGGACCTACGGAATGTCAACCACTGCGAATTCCTTATCATGGAGAAGCAGAAGGATAGCGGCAAATACGACCTTCAGAATAAACTTCGGACATGGTCTGAACTACGCCGTGAGCGAGCTGCTATAAAGGCCAAGGAGGAAGACAAGGAACTAACCGACGTTGGAAAGGAGAAGGATCCCAACAAGCTGGAAAGACAGAACAGCACCCCGATTGCCCCGCGGAAATGGGGCGGCTGCCCTCAAGGCTGTAACCATGGCAAGAACTTTAAGATACGACGTGACCTGGCTGAGCTCCGGCAGCATGACGAGAACAGCGCCAAGAATGGCTTTACTCATGTTGTACCTGAAGTCAACGGCACTATTGCCAGCCGCAGAGCGCCAGCCAAGAAAGTCCAGGGACCCAACAACTCTGAAGATGACTCAGATGACCCTCGCAGTAGGCCTACCCCGCACATTGACGTGACCAAGGCCCAAGAAGAGGTTGTGTCATCTCCAGACGGAACACCCTCGTTCATCACGATCGAGGATCGACTCCGCAACTCTCTCAAGACTCCATTAAAGTCGTCTTTTTTACACACTGGGCGCGACTTTGGGGGGACGTACTCAGGGCATGCCAGCGAAGAGGAATTTTCAGAGAACGATGCCCGTGAACGTCTCGCAGCCAAGGTCGCGCGTGTCAGAAATGGAGAACGAACAAACGGTAGAGAACCCTCGACTACTCGTCACGCACACGCCAATAGGCTTGGCGATGCGCCGAACAACTCTGACCAGGGATCTGACGGGGATAATGAAGCGGAAGATCTTGACAAGGCCGAGAAGGAGGACAGGAGCATCCGGGGAAGTGTGTACTAAAAGCAGGCTTTGGTCAGTTTCGTATTATGTCGCCCATTTCTACATATTGGAGAGATACCCTTTATGGCTAGGTTTAACACGCATGAATAGAATGAGCAAATGAGGCCTTTATGGAATAGTCACCTAGGCATGGTTGTTTTGTCATTGATAATCTTGTAACACTACATCACTATCCTTGTTCGCCTCTCTGTGACGGCTCACTACTATGACTGGGGATGCAGGTTGTTTGGACCCCTTTATTCACTCCATAATTCAAAATACCTGTGATCTAGGACACCGGATCAAAGCTACTGGCCACGTTCTTTCTTAAAACTTTTATTACAAGATTAACATACCTCCGGCTCTCTATTAGTAGAGCCATGTATGGAGGAATCAAAGGCAAGCTTTATTCCGCCGACGCCGAAGTAAAGACATATTCAATCGATCGCCCATCATCTTAGCAGTCATCTAGGGCCTGTACCTCTTCCATCTGATCATCCCCAGCGTGCCAGTTGCTTTAAGTTTTCCCCATCGCCATCTACAAATGTCCAGCCATATTACACGCACCTCGCCTAACGATGGGAAAGCCCCTTGCCCCCCTCCCAGCCTGCTCTTCCTCAGGACTAATACACAAGATGTAGCTTCGGGTCAGATAATCACCCGGAGCAGGTCTTCGTACGACATCGCAAGTATTATAGCAGCAAGACAGCTCGTGGAGCATCAAGAACGCTATGGATCTGATGCGGTACCACCTGAAGACGTGTTTGCTTCGTGGCTGGAGGAGAATAGAGAGTGTTTCATCGAAGCAAGGAGAGCTAGTCGGAATCTCAATGCCAGCGGTCCCAAAACGAGATCAACCCAGGACCTAGCTTCGTCGTTGACTCGCCCGTCGGGTTCCAAAGCCGGAGAAAGGTCGTCTAAACGTCGAGCAAAACGAGACGCACAAGAAAGCGGTAACGCTCCGGGTATCTCTCGACACATACAAAAGTGTCGGCGTCGAGTATGCAGCATGAAGAAAAAGGTAGGCCGCCTCCTGAGCCGTGCAGGCGCCGCCATGTACTCCAGGGGCAGAGAATGGCAGACGCAGCCCGTTGATTCTGAAGAGAAAGACGTTCATGATGGTCATCGCAGCGAGCTCCTTCAAGGAAGTAAAAATAGCGCTCAGTATCCTACGGGCAAAGAGCAACAGGAAATTGGAGCCAACTCGACGGGTGAGAATAACAGTACCATGCATTCACAGCAGGAATCCCCGCCAGAGCATCCTGGAGCTTGGCCTCTGGATCGAATAGAGGATCAGTCAATGCTTAACATCGAAGAGCCTCGTCCTAGTACTCCCGGATGGCCGTCTTACAGCAGCAATACAGCAACGCTCGGTCGATCCGAAAGAGAAGCAGCACCTTCACCACCAGACCACCGCGTTCCCTTCCATATTAGCCATGTGGCACACTTGGCCCCCACGCACATCGCAGCTGAGCGGGCACGGGAAAGATTACTTCCCAAGGGCCACCAGTCATATAATGACGACCGAGTGTTTGAGAGCGACGATATCAGCAGTGGCGGCAACAGTACTAACACACGAGTCACTCAATATAACACATCTGAGCAGCGACAGGGGCAGAACAAAAGTAGTCCACCCGCAGATAGGGACGCTCTGCAGGCACGTATCCACGACGCAGGGTTCATGAGCGGCGAGCTGTGGCTCGATAGACTTAACAACAAGGCTAAGGGCCGCTTGGGAATACGGTTCATTGCGAGGCCTCTCAGGAAGATCGTAGAGGGTAAGAGCTCTGGCTTAGAGAGGGGCAATGGTCTGCTACCGAGAGCTGGCGGGGGGAAGACTTACGGTTTGGACTACTGAGGAATAGGGGCGAGGATGTATACAAATTGTATGGAGGTTACCTAAGTTTGTTTGTTCTCGCTCACTCGAATGTATGATAGGTCGGGGGCTGTCTACCTCCTAGGTAATATTATCGTTTTACGTTAGAGCAGCCGTAAGAAGGTATTGTAGGCAGCTATGTGTTAGGTATTTTGTTTGAAAGGAACCCTGTCATTTAAGATATATCTCAACTCGTTCCTCGTTACTATATTTTACATCTTGTGGACTGTTGGTGTCACAACGGCAGCGCAAGCAGCCATTACACCTAAGTACGGTAGTATTGAACTCAGCAGACCCCCTTTCCCCACCAGGTGCGCGCAAGCGCAGCCCACGCTTCGTACTTCGTGGTGTATGGCTTGCTCGTTTTAAAACCAACAGGGTGAAGAAACCCATCCGCTTATAGAACTCTCCCTCCTCTCCAATCCCCGTGTTGTTAAGAGGAGTACTCCTTTTTTTTATTTTTATTTTATTTTATTTTATTTTTTTTTTTTTTTATCTAAACCCCGGTTTGCACAGCTTCTCATCCGGGCCCATATTTCGTGAGGCGTTTTGGGTTGTACCAAAGAGATAGACCATCCCGTCTAGTAGTGCTGGTTCTGGTACTGCTGAGTCTGGACGGGGCATAATGGAAGAGCGAGAGAGGGAGAGCAAGCGGCGAACTCAACGCCGAAAGATCTACGACGCAGGTAGCTTAGTGACCTGGTCTAGTAGCTGTGTCTCGTTGAAAGGTTATGGCAACCGACGCTATAGCCAGGCATTCTTCGTATCATTGGCACTGGCATTTGCTATGGGAGCGAAAATTGCTGTTGGCTCAAGTCCTGTTGAGGTCCCATTTGCTGTGGCATCTGATTATCCACGGGCATGGACATCTGGAAGTTGAAATCCAGCGGGAAAACTCTCGTTGTGGATTTGAGTAGGCAACCGCACGAACCACCAGTTAGGTGTTCTGGCAGTGGGAATAGTATGAAGTTTATCAGCGACGTTGTTGAGGAGGTTGGGGCGGTGGGCTGCGCAATCGGCTGCTGGGACCGTCGTTTTGAAGACATCCTTGTAATGATGGTGGATTTGCGAAGTGTAGGTTGTAGAGGGAAAGAAGAGAGTAGCAGAGAAGATTGCACGAACTGCGTAGCTGTCCACTGGGGGCGTACCATCCCTCCAGGTGAGCCGGTATTTCTTCTCCGTTAACCCACCCTGTCCTTATTCCCCGTGCTATTCGAGTGTTCATGACGAAGGAGGTAATGTCACCGCCATAGTCGGTGGCGAGTCCGCCCCTTCGCCATAACGCGTCTTCTGATGGTTGTCGCCATTGTTAACGTCAACCTCGGCATTATCACCTTCTCCAGAGAGTCAAGCAACAGGAGTCGGTTGTCTTGATGATTTTCTTGATGCCATAGTTTACCTCAACCAGTAGCGCCGTCGTCTCCCGATTCTCGAGAAATGTGGCGTTCGTCGTCCCTTGAAGCCCTGTAAATGGATGGCCGTGAAGGGTAAATCCGAGCTTCTTCGTGTGCACTGCAACACGACAAGCATCTTCGAAAGCGTAGCATGGTCCAGTAGCTTGGTATTGGGAAGCATAACGTCATTTCCACCCCTTTCCGATTATTTCCCTCAAGCTGGAACTATAATCTTCAAATACCACCTGTGCGCCTGAAGTGTATTTCTGAACCGTAACAAATCCTGGTCTCAGAAATCGAAACACCACCAACGTAATGTCCTGAACGTAGAACCTCAATGCATAGGTTCGTTATACTCTCTTTAGGTAGATACTTTTCATTTTTCTTATCCACTTCTTTGAGGTTGTAGGCGCAACGGTCGGTCTCGTGCTGATTTAGCACTGCTATGGCCAACGGATTGGCTGACAGCATCCCAGTTCACCGTGCCCTTGAGGCTCCGGTGTACTTCAACATTGCAAACACCACCTCCACCTCCTTCTTGGTAAGCTTGACACCGTCGCCGATAGTAATGCTGTCGTCTGCGGCGAGAGGCGTATCCTCTCATCGTTAGAGTCCAAAATCAAGCATCAATTGTTGATTTAGTTATTAGGGTCGCTTTCTTGTTGTGCCAATCTGAAACTTTGTTTCCAGTAAAGTTCTGGTAATTCGCTTACTTGTGCGATCTCGAACATGTATATAGTTGATACAGCTGGCCAAGAATCTTGTCTGATTGGTAGTATTTATGCCTCGGGCCGCTTTCGTCGTCTTCGTCCTCGCCTTCGATAATTCTTTGCCAGAGCAATGGTATCTTCCAGATTAACGGCCCTGGGTTGCGACAGGTCTGATTGTGCTGAGGTCCATACCCTATTGTTCGTATGAGGCCTTTAGCTCATGTAACTTTTGACATCCCAGCAGTGTTCTTCGCGAGAATCTTGTTCTGGTTTGATATAGCAGCTATCGCACTTCTCCCTCGTTGTGTCGGGTCTCCTTTCCCTCCTTGTGGCGAGCCTTCTTCTCGGCCCTCCATTTTCTTCTTCTTTTCTCTCTCTCTCTTTTATTTTTATTTATTTTATTATTATTTTTTTCTTCTTTTTTCTATTCTTTTTTTTTTATTTTTTATTTTTATTTTTTTATTTTTTATTTTTATTTTTTTATTTTTTTTATTTTTTTTTATTTTTTTTATTTTTTTTATTTTTTTTATTTTTTTTATTTTTTTTATTTTTTTTGGCTGAGCTGTATTAGGAGTATCAGAGGACAGACGTAACAAGTAACGGCAGCGAATCTCCGAATTCCCTGTGGGAAGCCGCGTTGAGTCGGCCGGAGATCCATGTTCCTCTTGACTTTGTTCACATTCCCTTAGCGCCTATCGGGGAACTCGGGCAAGTCCTTAGTCGTCCTTCGACGTCACGATACTGCTTAGCCTTCCATATCGTATGCGGCCGCCCCAAGACTGTGTCTTTTCACGCCAGACATCTTGAGTAATTCCACAGATGTCATCTGTGGTTGACCTGACGTTCTCGTATGTGGCCTCATCAGGGTTCCTGAGAACGCGCGTAGAGAGCCAAATGGCTTTCTCTGCAAGGATCTGGAAGGTTTCCAGTGCCGATTTGACCTGGAATTGTCGTTGGTTGTGGGGCTCGGTAGGGCCAGGAAGGAAGGAGGATATTCTCTAACCAGGTTTCATACACCTGGTCCTCGCACGCCTCCGCACCCGCCCCCAGACTCGGCTGACGGAGAGCTGATGGCCGACCAGGTCGGCCACGGGCAATTGTACGAGGACCAGGTGTATGAAACCTGGTAGGGAGTTGACGCTGGCGATCCTCCATCCCGGGGTTCCGTGGGCCTAATCTGTCTGGCCGTGGGGACGGTATGTAGGATGCCATTGATCAAATTCCCCTGTCACTAGGGTGACGAAGAGAACCGCATGGTGGCTCTCGTAAGAGGACTCGCCAAACACGACACGTGGGAAATCGAATAATTCGAGAGGTTGACTTCGATATAGCTGTTATTTAACAGCGTTTTGTAGTCCCACGATTAAGCGAGATATAGTTTCGTTAGGCTGCACCCGCTCGGCCTTTTGGTTTCATTGCTTTGGTGCCCTTAAATTGTTTTGGTTTATAGATCCCCAGGGTCCCGATCTAGAATCTGTCAGGTTGAGGATCTTTCCTTGATTGCTCGGCGTAATGAGCTGTGCTGGGAGTGATACTAATATGGTTTGCTGAAGTAGGGAGTTGCAATGACGGGGGCCATTGCTGCGACGAATGAGGAGTAGTGATGAGAGTAATGAGAGGAGTAGCGAAGGTAGCGACAGCTGAGAAATCAAGCAGACCCCCTCGGACCGCTCTACGCAGCGAGGATGAAGATCGATACCACAAGCCCTAAGGTCGAGCTCTGTGTTTTTGTAATAGACGAATTCTGAATTGGACATCTCGGACAGAATAACCCTCTCGAAAACCGCAATGAAGCCAGCGAGCTTGTCGTCGAGGGGATTCGACGTTGCGAATGCGTGGAGAAACTCCTTGGTTGGGCGTGGGAATGTCGGGGCAGAACTTGTCTCGCCTTGGTGGCGGGTCCAAGTGCTATTGGCTTCTGGGGTGTGACGGGCTTTGGGGGATTAGAGTTCTCCCTCAATATTCCCACGCCCAACGAAGATCGCTGCGTAGAGCGGTACATCGGTGTTGAATTCTTCTATCTATAATATTGGCAAGAACTGGAAGGGATCGAGGGTTGTGGGAGGAGCGTTTTCGGTAAGCGAAGAAAGGGGAAAGATAAAGTATCCCAAGCTATCAACTCCATATCAGAGTCGGCCAGGCAGAGACTCATCAGAGTTACTGTCATCATCGGCGCAAGGAGAGGGGGACGTGAATCTTAAAGGCATACATCTTATCCAAGAGACGGATGAAGCATTGCCATAGGTATACTTCTGAGAAGAGGAAGTAGGTAATAGGTAATACCATCGTGTGGGAGCGGCTTGTTAGGTTGAAGGCCGGGGAAGCAGTCGCCCATCAACGAGCCCCTTCATTCCTCTTTAGTAATCGACAGCGAATCACTACAGAAAGTAGCTTGAGCGGACGACGTCTTGACCGCGTGGCAGCATCGAGACAGTATCCCGACTGCAATTGTTGTATAGCACAATTGCAGTCCCAGCTTAGCTCGGTAAAAGACGTTTGGGGACCTCCGATGTGGCTTGTCTTCGCGGCACAGTACTCCCCGGCCTATCAATATCAGCCTAGGCCTTGCTCTAAAAACGACTAGAGGCCGCCTTCGTAGTCGATTTCATTGATAGCACCGCGGGTTTCGATGCCATTTATATAGGCACTTAATTTCCGAGGGCAGATTGCTGTGCGCCGGCCGCGGACGCGAATACGGAGTCACCTTTGTGTAAGCCGGATGCATCGAACGTGTGCGATACTTCGTGCTGCTAGGTCAAGGACCAAGATGGGCGAGTAGATACCTCTCTTTATGGGTTAGCCCACGCCACTCTCCTCGGCAGGATCCATATTGGTGGTTTCCGAATATCCACCATCTTCCTCTCTTCCTTTAGCAGAGCTTAACGCCCGCTGCTGAACTTTGTCGTAAGCGTCGTTGTATTCAGCAGAGAATGGCTCTGCTTCGATGTCCGGCATTTTGTGAAGGAATAGACTATTCCTCTGATGGTAGCCATCCTCTACGTGGTCTAGTCAACGCGCCAATTATAATAATCGAGTCCAGTGCCCAGTCTACTCAGTCTGATGGGCGTTATACTCGATGTCTCATGGGCTTGGCCCTTTTTTTCCTCCCTTCTTTTTTATCCCTAAAGGGATCGAGATAGCCGCTTACAGTACTAGAGGCTTACACGTACATTATCGCGGCTAAAATAGTATCGGCACATCTGGTTGCGCTCGAGGCTGTGGGGCAGCGAGTACAGCTGCTGCGCTGCGACACCCCATGACGTCCAGCCGGGGCCGAACGCGATCTGCTGCGAGCCCGCAGTTCTTGCCCATGTGAGGGCCACCGAGTCGTGTGGACTGTTCAATAGGAGCAGCCACGGGGGTTCGCTTTATGCTCTGTACGTTCTTATTGGGGCCACGCCAGGTGTTTTGTGTGTTTAGAGTAGGTGTAGAATCGGCCACCATATTGCGGTTGGCTTAACGTCGGTTCATTAGCAATTAAACTGCTTCCATCCCCTCGCGGTCAAGATGACCGATTTTGCGGTTGTAACAAAACCCGATGATAATATAGGGAGTTCTTCTCATGAGGCTCCTCCCCGGATTGGGTCGAAACACGTAGGCGCCAACTAGCATAGTCGTTTCAGTCTTGGTATGCTTATTTGGTAGTTTTGTTGAATAGCTGAAGACCTAGAGGCTTTCATCGTTATAATTAACCTCCTTACGCTTCGCTATGCACGGGCGGAACGCTAAGTTTTCGGCACCTTGGGGTGGCCGTAACCATCCATTGATAGCATCGGATGCTATCAGATGCTATCAGATAGGTACTTGTGGTGATCTATCCAGATCATCTTTGCTAGCTCTCGACGTTTGATTATGATCGAGTGCTATTTAGAATCGACCCACTCCGCAATACTGCGCTTGCGGGCCTCGAAGTTAGGTATCTTGTTGGATGCTCCCCTTTTCGGTATAAGATTTAGGTTGTATGTTCTCGATGGGCAACGCCACCACCTTTTGTCAAGGTATGCCGATGCTGCATAGGGGTTTACTCGGCACTTGTGATCTTTGATAACAGGCATTATGTGTTGTCTTAACCATCTATTATGGCCTTATCCAGAGCATCAACCTAGCCTTCATCAAGGCCCTGATATATAAGAAGGTAGGCAAGGACGAGACTTGTCCGCTATGTACAGCCATCGGTTGTCTCTGTAGTAGGTTGATAAGCTCTAGCGTGCCTATATTAGACACCAAGTTCTTGTAGCCGGGAACTTGGACGGCCAAAGTTGGCTAGTAGAACTAATATCCTTAGTTGTTTCGGTCAGTCAGGGAGACAAAGCCAATACAGGACTTGTAAGCCCCATCTCTTGGAGGATAAGCTCCTTAATGTTATAGTTGCGTGCGAATAGTGCCGTTCACGATCGCTGGCCGACGATTGTGTCCTTGCCGTGTCTAGCCTCGACTGATGAAGTGGGATAAGTGGTGGTAGCGTCGGAATCGCCAGGGTTATGTTCGTCCCCCGACTCAAGCGAAAGAGTGATAGGGTTTCTCAACGCCATGGTTAGCATTCTGAGACGTAACCTGCAAAGTGGATATGCGTGTTCTGAGCTGCAGTGCTGCGATTCTTAGAGGCAGCATACGCATTATAAGTAGCAGTCTTAAGAATATACTAGCTTAGGGAGAGCTTCTGTTTGCAGGTGGCCTTGGATGCAGTAATATCTGTATCCATCTTAGGTTTTCGGGAGGTAATGAATATAGGCGTAACAACTTCCCCGTGGGGTGAAGGTCGCTCCTGGAGATCGCTCCGCATTCGTAGAGGAAGTGATTGTCGGAGCTCATACAGCCCTGCGCCACTGGGTGATCGATTTTCTTGCTAAGATTGCACCCACCGCCGTGTGCTTAACCCTTCTTATCGGGTCCACGTTCTAGGGACTTTGACTTTCGTGCGTGGTCAATATGCTTTCCCTTATTGAGTATCCCCATGGGAGTAATGTCCAGCCAACCCAATGCTCTTCATCCTTCTTGCTTCCTATCGCAAACTTATTTTGGTGTTGGTAAACATTTGTCTGCAGCTGCTCATGTGCGACCCAGCCACGTTCTGCTCGGAGAGCAGCGTCAATTCCTGGTTCGATAGTCAACTTAGCTGAAATCTTCTAGGTGAGTGACTTGAAGAGCAACGAGCAGCAGTGACGTTCAAATAGTCGGAACTGTGAGCAGAGCCACCCTGGGCCACCTTCTGGGGTGACTTAAACCCAGTAGTAGAGGGACAACCCGGGTAGCCACAGTACCGGACGTGGGCCGAGAGGTGCCGTCGCCATGCCTCCGACTTTACCTGGTTGCCACAATAAGGGCACGTCCACATGTCCCTAGTGTTCTAATACTTGATTGTGTTAGTTTCTTACTCCCTATACACAACGGAACGATAGACATGGTGAACTCACCTTCCCGGGCGGGGGCACGGTCTGGTTGTCGAGCACAACACCGTTTCCTCCAGGAGCACTGGCACTGGCACCAGCGGCCGCCTGGGGTGTCATAGTCGTATAAAAGTCTCTATCGTGAGACTTGCGATGCCGGTGACATTTAGTCAGGGCTTATCTGTTACTCGGGACTAATTATCAACCCATCGTCAAAACTTGAGACGGAGTGCTGGCATAGGCACAGGCACATGTTAGGCAGCAGGCCCTATATGGGGAGGCTCGGGGGAGGGGGCAGCCGACTTCTTTGCCCTTCCCTCGCAAGGCCCCCCCTCGAAAGTTGTCGTAAAGGGGTGCAGTTCTAAATCTGCTATCATGCTATCCCCCTGTCCCTCGACGAAGGGCCAATGCTCGGGGTAGTAGTCGATCTCGATCCGGCCCGTCCGGAACGAGCCACTATGGATTGCCTGGTACAATGCGTCATAGTCAAATGTGTCTTCAGCAACATATACCCCAGGTTCGCGGATATCCCCACGTCCGGGAACTTTGACAATGTCATTGCGGATAGCCCACCGCACCCATGACCAAGGAAGCGGTATCTGTGCTGTCAGATACTTGTACACGGACTGAAGCTGGCCGTTAGGGTGAAAGAAACGTGCATCCAAGGGTGGAGCCACCGGCCTGACCCTAATCATCTCCTTGCCGGCTACTACTTCAGGCCCGGATCGAGGCATTCTTCCGTGGTCGTCCTCTAGGTTCGCTACCGCTTCTCCCACGGTAGATTGCTGATGGTCTTGCCCCTGGCCCCCCCGCTCCTCCTGCGACTGAGGTTGGTGTTGCGCCGTCCCCTCCTGAGATTGCTGTTGGCTCTGTTCCGGCTCGTCTGATACGGGATCCTCAATAGCGGCAGCAAGCCTACTGAGTAGGCTTGCTGTGGCCCTGCGAGTGTAGCGGACTACCCTTCGGAAGATCCCACTATTCGCCATAGGCCTCCTGGGCTGGACCACGCGAGGTCTTGCTTCTGGGTTCTGGATGGCCGGCATCTCTGGGTAGGTTGCAATAGCACCAACAGCAGCAGTACCAACACTGGGGGTCGAATTGTTACTGGTTGGCTGCTTATGAGCTCTCTCCTTTGTAGCTCGGATGAACTCGTTCTTATTCTCCTCGAGCCAGCTCACAAGAGCCTGGTGGCTTGGTATGGCTTCAGTGCCATGTAGGCTATATACCCTTGTTAGTATGTTGCATGAATATCTGTGAATGTGTGTTCTTCTCATGCCGGACCCCAAGCTCTTTCGCCATTCAATTCAAGAAAGACATGACTATCAGGAAAATAGCACCACCAATCTCGAACTGCCACCCTAGTTTCAGGGGATACTTCTCGGCGACCTCTAGACACAGTCGGCGATGATGCCAGTCGGCGATTTCAGGTTTGTAACAAAAGGCTTACATCTAGCCACAGTGAGGTAGTGCTAACGATCTTTGATGTAACAATTCGGCAACTTTTTATCTTTTCTTTACACTTTGCTTGAACACATCGCCGACTTCTCCCAATGTTCTTTTCTAAAGGGGCAAGGGGTAAAGAGTTACATGATTCATGGGGTTGGTTAACAGTAAAGTAACCATGGATATATGTAGAATGAAAACGACGCAAAATAAGAAAGGCAACTTAGAAGATGACTTACTCTATGTGTTCAAACAAGGACTTGGTAGCTAGTATAGTGTCGACATTATTGCTGCTTCGGCTCTTAGCGACCTGTTTGGTCTTGGTCGTTTCCGGGATGGTGAAGAAGATCACCGGCAAGGGGCGCCGAGAGTTGACTGCAACCCGCTTCACCTTGGGGTAGCGAATTTGACTTTTGTGACGCCAGACGGTTCTAGGAGGAGGTGACTATGATAACGCGTGTTAGTATTTTTTTTTTTCTAAAGTGTCGCCGAGAATTAAGTTAGTTGCGACAGCAATGACACTTCAATTGACTTGAACATGAAATAGTGGGATAGGCTATCGGCCCCTCCCCCTTAACACCCCCCTTTCTTAACTCCCCATCCCCCTCCACACACACCAAAAGAGGGAGAAGAATAGAACAGAAGAAAGATAAGAGAAAGGCTTAAATTACTTACGTTTCGAGGGGATTTCCCACCGTTGCTGAAAGGGCAATTATAGGACATGGAGCCAGTAGGAGCAACTGCCAATGGACGAAATGGATCCGTTCTCTCGAATAGTTCGGTTAGCTTCGGGCTCTTCAGGGGAGGTTCCTGCGCAGCATGTTGGGACTTCAGTGGCGCCGCTATGTGTGCATCCTCCTCTGCCTTCTCTGCCCCCTCCGTCTTCTCCGCCTCCTCTGCCTCTAGTTGGGCTTTGCGCTTCCTAGTTAGGACCGGCATGGTGTGTATGGGCCTTTTTATCGTCTATTGTAAAGATAGAGTAGGCTTATTTGTGTCTGTAGACGAAATCAACGTTTCGTTTTCTGTCCCCAATCACATCGAATGGGTTCATGGTAGACTCGTAGTTCTCGCGGCGGTCAAATGTTATAAGTATGTTGATCAGCCTTACCACCAATAATTGGTCGAAACTCAATCGTTCCTCGTTATCTGTAGAGGTGTTCCTGTTGAGTGTTAGTGATTAAACCCATGATATGAATGTTGACTTGTCATTCCTACCTGTCATTACTACTACCAATATAGGTAACAGATAGGCCGTAGCGCCAACGTGATTCACTATGAGGAATGACGAGATGGTTCAAGGTAAGGAGAGGATATTGTATGAAAGGTAGTAGGAACACTGGTTATCGTTACCTAGAAATGTCAACCAAAGTTAGTAAAGCTTGCGCGTCGCGTCTTAACAATCTTCCACTTACTCTCTGATAGGAGGTATTTGACATCTAGGATGCAGATACCTTTGAAGGAGTCCAAGGTAGTTGTAGTTAATGGAATATCAATGTCCTTAGGACCATGGGTGAGTTAGGGGACGGAGAAAGGAAAGTGGAAATTATTTGTTGGAAAAGAAAGAAAGGAAGCGGAGGACAAATGTGCGTTGGATTCCCGCTTTAAATAATGGATGTCACGGCGGGTGATTATTCCAGTCTCTCATAATCGTGCGTCAGGGTTCGGTGCATCTTAGGGGGGCAGCCAGCTGTAGACGTGTAGGTACCTGTGAGTGTAGTATGTGCACGCCGACACCTGCCTTCGTCACCTGGGCAACCACGCGGCAGTCGCTGAAAAGGGGTACTGGGCAGTGTTCCCCTTTATTGTAGTGTACCTAGGTACACACGCAACTGTACCTGACTCATGGGCACTTAGGTACTGTATAATCTGCGTACCTACCTACATAGGTACCTAGATAATTTAGAGCCTCTGAAGTTCGCAGCAGAGTTGCTGAGGAGTGACCTATGGTCACCCCTTACGCGTAATATTGTCAGTGCATTTTGTATGTGAGGTCAAAGTAACCAATTCAGCTCTTGCATGCTGTGTCCATGACTGGATGACATTGCAACCTTCTCGCGAATAAGTAAAGGTGCGCTATACAATTAGAAGTCTCTAAGTACCTCTAACTCGACGTTCACATACCAGATCTGCCTTTCCCACTTGCAGCCAAGAAGTGTGCACCTGAGTCAGGGGACTTTCTTGCCCTTCCCACTGTAGATTTTCCCTTCCAGTTGTTTTGTTATTCAATATGCCTATGAGAAAGGTAGACTGCTTCCAAGACCTTCTGATTCGCGACTGATGTTGGTTCGCAATTAGCCTCGACTTAGTAAACTAACCTCACCAAGGCCATTATGCTACAATATTTGCCTACTTTTCTAAATTGGATTGAAAATCCTAACATATTTCCCCGATGATAAACAAACCCACGTCAAGGCTGACATGAGAGATCTAGAAACCCCTTTATGGGAGCTGCCATCAAGAGTCCAGTAAGGAAGTGTACAGATCTACGCTGTCTTAACTTGGGATGGAAGTCTCAGCCAAGTCATTGTCCTCGAAACCGGCTTGCAATAGGAAAAATCTTTTCAGTCTCAGTATTAACTTACACCATAATCATGGTTTTGGACGATTAGTGCCAAAAAGGAAATGCCAACTCACTCGAGACAAGTCCAGCTGTCTTTGTACCATCAAACTAGAAAGGTAGTCTTGTCGATGAGTAAGGTATCACAAAAGAGTCATGACTGAGTCAGCATGGTAGCGAAGCCATCTAATTCATCTATCTCGTGATTTTAGACTAGCCGTTGGTACAGGGGGGGTATGTCCTCTCAGGATTTACGATAGGCTTGCATGATATCTTCATCAATTATTTTCTTTTTGATTCTCCTTTAGTCATCTCCGCCACCTAATCCTGGAGCTCCAGCTTGCTGTGCCTTCTTCGCACTGCAAATGTCGTCAACTCTCAGCAAGAGACAAGCAGCCTATCAAAGTATTAGTATGGAGACCAAGTAGAGATAGTTAATGCAACTTACCTCAATAGCGGTCTTGATGCTCTGAAGCTTGATCGCTTCGGGCTCCCAGATACCGTACTCCTGCATGTCAACGATAGTTCCAGTGTCTCCATTAATACCCCAAGAGCTCTTGCCCTCTGCTTGCTTAGCGCGAAGCTCGGTGAGAACTCTTACTGGGCTGGCGCCAGCATTCTGTACCAGGGTTCGAGGAATGACTTCTAGAGCGTCGGCCACCGCCTTGTACGGCCACTGCTGGACACCTTCAATATTTCTCGCTAGTTGGTTCAGTCGTACAGAGACCGCCATCTCTGTGGCTCCACCGCCCGGCGAGAGTCTGGGGTGGAACATGACGTTCCGAGCTACACCCATAGCGTCTTGGAGATTTCGCTCAATCTCATTCAGGATATCCTTGGAAGGTCCTCGGAGTAGGATTGTGCAAGCCTTAGGCGTTTTGCACTTGGTGAGGAAGGTGAAGTACTCGTCGCCAATCTTCTCAATCTCGAATAGACCGCACTTTGTTCCAATGTCGGACTCTTGGAGGTCATCCACCCGGTTGACAATAGTTGCGCCGGTAGCTCGGGCTATTCTGTTGTTGTCTGTTTTCCGAACTCGGCGTAGGGCAGTGACGTTTGCCTTCATGAAGTAGTGTTGTGCAAGATCCGAGACACCCTTCTCTGTAATGACTAGATCGGGCTTGAAAGCCAGGATTGACTCGCACATGGCCTTAACCTGCTCCTCCTCAATCTGTAGAATACGGTTCCAGTCCTCCTCTTTCGTGATTTCGATATTTGTCTGAGACTCGCCCTTCTTGTACTCTAACGGGCAATCCAGGAGAACGATTCTCGGGTTCTCGATCTTCCTTCGCATCTTCGGGTGGGTGATATCCTTGTTGAGCATGACGCCGTCCAAGACTCTGCTATCCTCGATCTCGCCACCCGGCACCTTCTCTATACGCGCGTATCGCTTGATGTCGACTTCTCGCTTGCCGTTAACCTCCTCCCAGGTGACTGTCCGGACAGCGTTGAGAGCTAAGCTGCACATCAGGTCCGTCCATCTCGACACGAACTTGGTGCCAATAGAAGAAGAAATCAAGCTGAACATGGCTTTGTCGTCGTTGATGTCTATAGGTAGGGATATCTCGTCGATAATCTCTAGTGCATCCTTGAGGGCACGCTTAAAGGCGGAAATGATGATGACTGGATGTATGTTTCGCTCTAGTTGAGGGAGGGCGTATGCCAGAATTTCGCCAGCTACTTTGAAGTTAGCGCCGAAATGCGCCCAAAACTATATTAGAGTACTGACCCATGATAATGACCGTCGTGGTACCGTCACCGACTTCCTCGTCTTGTGTTCTGCTGAGTTCGATCATGCTCTTCGCAGCTGGGTGGGATACTTCGATTTCTCGTAGGATAGCGTGGCCGTCGTTTGTCAGTACAATACCACCCATAGGATCCAACAGCATCTTCAGCATAGCTTTGGGACCGAGACATGATCGAATAATATCGGCAACACTGTAGAGTTGGGCTTAGCACAAGTTGGACGAGGATTGGAGGGAGAGGCCATACGTCTTCGCGGCAGCAATGTTCGACAGTTGGGCTTTTCGTCCAGTCTGTCTATCACCGCTTTGGGTGTCTGGGGTTGTTGGTTAGCATTCTGTGTGCTCGTAGTAGCTATGCGAGCTGATGGAGGGGCTCTCACTCATAACCAAAACGGGAGCCTGCATGTTGAAGGAGGTGCGCCGGCGTAATCCCTGGGTGTTTAGGGTTGTTAAATGGGATCAGAAAAGGGACACCAAATTTCACCCTATACAAATAGTTAAAGGACAGGTCCTGGTCGAAACGTCGTGTCGCGAAGCTTGCCTCTCGACCTTCAGAAAGTGTTGCTCGCCTAGAAATTTTGGAGCTCCCCCGCGGGAAATGGAAAAGTTAATTCACCGTACGTGGGGACCCACATCGAAAGCTACTTTGGTCCGTGCGCACCATGCACTCTAATTCAACGTCATGAAGTACCCAAGTACCAACACCATCATATGTTTCTTCAAGAGAGAATGCTTTCGAATTGAAGAGCCATATATTCAGTTCGAATACATCTCTGCCAAATTGATATCTAGGAAGGTACCTAGTTATTATGATTGAGACTTGAGCTTCCTGTCCTACGGTTATGAGTTTGCGAGAACACAGGCAAGTACGGTACCTCTACCTCTTGAGGTACTACCTACAACCACACATCTCGGAAATCGCTCATGACTGCTCATGCTCCTAGCAAATGCTCAAATACTGTTCCTACTTCTGGTTCTTGCTAACTATAGCCTTGGTCATGAACCGCCTACAAACATGGTAGTCAAAAGTATCACTAGATAGACACGCTCCTGCTAATATTGGCCGTCAGGTGTGCTAGGACGTGGTCCTTCCAAACTGCCACAATGAGAACGACACAGGACGAGATGTCCACCACTATCCATGCTATACGGATGCTCTATGCGTGTCTTTAACGACTCAATGTCCTGCTTTCACGAGCGTCAGTGATAGCGTTTTACACATTGACGATATCGGCACTCTCAGCAATGGAAGCGAGCAGTGATAATGCCACCACATTGACGATGCCTATTTGTCTGGAAGGTGAGGATAACAGCATCAGCTAAGGGAACCCAATCTCAACTCGTCTTGTTCCTCCCGCCCCCATCGTACTTAGGGGCCGCGCGTTATTTAGGGAATAAGAAAGCTTTGATTTAGCCTGGCAGATATAGAGAAGGCAAGCTCATTCAGAAACGGAGCCGTTCTTACCTGCATTTGTTTCATGGTCAGCATATAACCCCTGACTTCTACTGCACGTATGTTTTCGCTGTTCCTGGGAGTATCGATCTTCACAGACAATCTCGAAAGAACTCAGCAGCTCGCGTCTATTTCCGAAATCAAGGAGCAAGCACAAAGCATCGCATAACAATCTCACTTCTAGTCGTACGAGCTTGCCCAATTGAATGCCTGCCCTCTTGCGGTTACTATCAAGTACGTATATTTCGGCGATGGAGTTTCGAGACAAGCCATGGAGATCTTGATATCGCCGGCTCTGTTTCATTCATATTAGATTATTTCAACCCGCAGATGTGCCCATCGTGTTACTCAACTGAGCCCGGACAAAGCCCAGGGTGGGCGCGGGTCGTTTGATTCTCCGTATTCCCATTCTTATACCCGTTCTACGTCCGGTAGGGCCAGTGAAGGTCCTTTCCCGTAGTAACTCGTCAGTCATGGAGGAAGAGAAGGGGGAGGATAGTTGAATGCCCGGCGAGATTATCAAGCTCGGTGCCCAGCGCTCGGGTAAGGCATAAGCACAGAAACGCCATCTTTTTATTACGGGGTGCTCTTGTCGGCGCGAGACAAGCCTCCTGCCGATGATGTTTCGAGAGTCACGATAGTATGCGCTGTAATTGCCTATCTAGAACGGGGCGTCGGGACTATAGTAACCGACATGTGGAAGGGCTGCTGAGTGATCGCGAAACAAAAAGAACGCGTCACTGGTAGCGATCCAAGCGGTTCAAATCTCGCATCTGCCGATTCAAAGACGATCAACGTGCGATGGCATGCAGGAGGGCGGGAATGTCTTGAGGGCTGCAAGTCGAACATCCAAATTAAAAGTCAACATCTCGCGATGAGCTCAAGAAGGCACGACAGGAAGGCAATTGGAGGCACACACACACACACCCGGCCGCCGTGGTAGTAAGGTGTTGACCTCCCTCCAAGTAAGACCAGCGTGGTATTGCAGCGTCAGCGATCTCGGACGCAAGCACTATGATAGACAAGCAGGGACGGCAAGGTGCATACGCACACGGTCTCATGACTGCTGACGCCTAATAAGGCTACTATGCAATGGACGTTGGGCAAGAATGTACATAGCATATATGTATGCGATTTCTTACTGTCCAGTCAAAACGCCCTCATCGGGAGGCAGCGTAGATGAATATAGGTCCTACTTGGCGAGTAAGACGATCCCCAATCGCGATCCGGGTTGTTGCAACCCTCCTCTCGATAGAGACGCGAGTTGCCGGTGTCACACGAAAGCCATTTATCCGCAGAGGGGCATTGCATTGAAGTGAGGCGATGTGCTGCCACACAACCTTATGCGAAAAAGTGTTACGTCTTCTATCCTTGGATGGCGTCGAATAAGCAAGCTTAAGACGTAAAGTCACGCTGACACCTAGACAGCAACATTCGAGACCAAATACCTTGTGCGCTATCACCTATAGGTGGCGATCGGAGAGGCAGGATTGCTTTGGATCAATTCGTGCTAAGGCAACAAGGCCTGCATCCTGTCGTATATACAATTTTTTGGTTCGCAAATTGTTGCTATCATCCCGTGCATTTGCAGCTTAGCTCGCTCACAATCCCAGCACGCTCCAATGTCATACCAAGCAGCAGGACATGGCCTGATTAATGTGATCCTTCGGGAGGGCAAGCGCTTATTGGAGACAATCGTCAACAGCCGTCGTAGTAGGGCATTCTGTCCTTGAAAGCTACTGGAGCTTCTTCTCCGTCGCGCAGGCTTCATCTCTCAATGGGATGCATATCGTACTACGGAAACGAAGTGGCGAGGTCATTTTGTAAACGTATTTGTCCTTTTGAATAGCTCCCCGTAAGAGTTTGTTATTCCCGAACCATGAATGAACCTAGCGTGCATCTTGCTTTTTCTCTTTCGGCAGCACGGTTCCGTGCCTGAGGACCGGGCTTAGCTATGCGCACGTCTACGGGTTGGTACAACTTCGCTGTGGTTCCCCTTTCCGTAGTGTCAGTGCCATGCCGGCGGCAATCCCATGGTTGGAGATGACTCCTATTCCATGGATTGGGAGAAATAACGCGAGAAAAGTTCCCGTGAACCAGCCCGCTGGGACAGTCGATCATAAGGCGCGATCCTGGTGCCATTGTGGCTTCGAACTGTGGTAGAGACCTAAGCACTAACGTCAATATGTCAGAGTTGGAATGTTTCTGCCAGGGATCTCAAGCCATCAACCACCCTTTCGGACCTCTAGCAGCCAGCCACAGAGCAAGGGAGGTTGTTAACGGTAACGTGCGACACTAACGTCTCAGAATACACCTTGTACGATCCGAACTCCAGTAGGTTAAAGTCAGTAAACATCAGGGCGTTCCATAAGCTTCACCATGCAGCCACAAGTGTGATAGGAAATAAGAACCGCAACGTCGGTGCGGAGGGGCCAATGAGGAGACGTTGCAGGATCCTTCAATGGCTACGGGAAGCCACATTAGTTAGCTTATGCGCTAGGTCAGCAGCGGCGTGTCGTTAATAAGAGACATGCGTGACCATGGGAAAAGAAAGTCGCAAGCCACGCTGGGAATAACGTGAACTTGACGTAAACATGAGCCTTACCTAGGTATGGAAGCAGCCACGAGTTCGAGAACGTGGGGATCGTGCCTCACGCTATAGAAAAAGCAAACACTGCAAAAGACATGCATGAAATAGACCCTGCGTCTCGTCGCCACTATTGTAGTTTGTTTCTGCTATGGAACTTTGCTCCTTGGCGTCATTTTTCTCCATTCGAGGAGAGGGCCTGGCCAAGTCTCGAACAGGAAGGAAACAAGCTGGTAGCATTGTGATCCTGCAGAAAAGCAAGATAGGAATATGTCCAATGTAAGATTCAGTTTAGGCGCCTGATCTAGGTATGCTCTACGCATAGTGCATGGGCAATTTAATAACTGCAAAACAGGGCGCTAGATCGACGCAGGACGATGTGAGGTTAGGTTAAGGCGTATTGACCCGTTTCGCCTCATCACACATACACCGGCCAACCTTCTCAATATGCTAATATGCTACCCCTTGGATGCGATGTCTTCGTGCACAGCGCTAGAGCGGGCGTACCGGTAGTAACGGAAACTAAAACTTTTCAGAGTTAACTTTGAGCAACTGCGTCGCGAACTAGCCGATGGTCGGTTACGCGACAGAGATTACATGCGGTAAGGCAATATATTGTAATTTGTGCGTAGCAGGTTGCGTGAGAAATACGCGATTTCTATTGTTGTTACCAGTCACCTTTTTTCCTTAGGTAAGAATGTAGGTTTTGGAGGAATTGGGTAACACTGAGAGAGTCGTGTGACCTAGGGCGAAGGGAAGGATACGAACCTTAGAATAGCGGCGTTGGATGGCCATTGTAAGACATGACATGTCGTCTTCCTGGCTCATGTTTATTTTGACTGTTGGGTCTAGCCTTGGATAGAATCCACGCCCCTGGAGATCTCCCTCGAAGAACTTTTGTATTACTTACTATGCAGCCTAGGAAGACGATAATTCGGGATCAACGGAATGAGAGTAATAATACGAATTTAATCTGAAGCCGCTAGGCATGCAGCAGATTGGTTTTGCTGATTATACGCCATGGGCCATGGTGAACTCTTCCATCAACACTTGAAGCCCGAAGCTTACGGGCAGGATTGAACCAGCCCCCAGACGACGAAAAGGCGTATGATCGCCATGACAGATCGTGGCAGACCAAGTTTCGAGCACCGCCATGGGGTTGGATCCATCATTGGACAGGGCCTGTGGGCATCTCGTAATTCGTGATTCACCCATGGATGGGATTTGGAGAAGTACGTACTTGTCGAGCCATCATTACTCTAATGCGGCTGACGACGACTTTTCATGGTTAGTGCAAGGTTGAAAATCCTTCATTTTCTCATTCTGGTAAGAAGAGGAAAGCCAACAACTTGACAGCGGCTTGGCCCAAACTGGCAAAGAGATCTTACAATGTCAAGGATTGTAAGGATACAAGTACGTACCTAATCCATGCCAAGACTGTAGAATGCGGGGTTTTAGCTGGTGCGACTGAATTATGTATGTATTCATAAGGCACGGTTCCACTATACCCGCGAAGTCAATATCTATCTATCCGAGCGAATAATAAGATCTGGATGTCCTTAAACGGGAGAATGTTATTATCGCCCTGCGAGTTAATGTATTCAACATCGGGAATAACATGTACCTCCCTACATGTACCTAGGTAATAATCTATCTGCCTACATACATGTAGTTTGTTCTCAACCTGTTGCACCGGATGCTTTCATAGAGAATTACTGATAAGGCTATCGTCGTCGTAGTACCACGGGCGAACCCGCTTCGGACATCCGTTAGCCTGCCCCTTCAAAAGGCCCATTCTGCATCACTGTCTGGTGTTCATGCACGCATGGCCCTCTCTTCTAGTGTAGAGAACGTTGGTGCTAGCATCCATAGTGCCAACATGGTGTCTTAGTAACGATACCGACTTTAGTAAAACTAGCTGTGAACCACGGATATCTGCGAAAGACATACGCATTCTAGAACTACCTCTCTCATGGATGCTGATTGGCCACATAGCCAAAACGCCTCGCTGGCTAATGAGTGCATGCAGTAGTTTGGTTATATTGGCCGGGATATAGAATAGTCGGTTACATAATCGAAAGAATAGGGCTATTTGTTTGGCATGAAGTTTGATTCTACAAAATGCTGTTACTGTGTAACCGCGGGACCGCACTTGATGCAACTGAGGTTGAAGAGGCTCTTTTCCAGCTCGCTAAAAGCCTTGCGAACGTATTGATATTCAAAAGGGGTGACCCTATCGCACGCACTGTAGCGTTGATCATTATTGAAAGACTCCATCCACCCCCTTGTGAAGAGTGTCAAATTTGGATCAATTCTGCAGCTTAACGATTCTAGGAAAGGCTGTGTACGTAGATGTGTATTAAGGAGATAGGGTAAAACGGCTTTTCCCGCTCTACCTTGCAAGTAATGGTTTGCGACAGCCACGGCAGCCATGGGTATCTCGGGTTCGTATAGTAGATAAGAACTAGTGGGCAAATATAGCAGATCTCTTATCAATTAAGAAAAAAAGCTGTTGGAACTTGACCCCTTTCTTAGGACCTCAATACCTCTAACTCGATCGGTGCTTAGTCTGTACTAATGCTTATGAAAATCCACGACACTTGCCATGCGAATTGATGGAATGTTCATAACTTGGGGTCTTGACACTGGCTAGGGTAGCGACTCGGCCGGTACAATGATCGGGATTATCTTTCTCGTTTAGGCCAAGTCCCGATGCAAAGTACAGGGTTTTATTCCTGGCCATCGACAAAGCTTAGAATGGGAAAGGGGAGAAAAGGAAAAGTCTGGGGTTGAAGGGGTTGACAAATTCCGCCTTTTCCTTTTTCTCGCGATTTTTACCCCGTCTGAGCTCATAGCTCGATGCAGGCTATCGTATTCGCGTCATTTCGCACTTCAATGACATTTGCAGACCATCTAATATAACGAAGTACCAACATGCGTACCTAATTGAACGAGGACCGCGCTGGTCTGGTTCACCCACAGCCGGAAAAGAAAAGGTTGCGAGTGGACATATAGTACTCCATTCGCAAAATCAGAGCCTTAATCTCAATCCAGGCTAGCCATGGCACAGCGAGAATGGTATCCGATTTACGAGTACTATGTATGATATTCTGGTCATTAATAATTTATGAGTAAGGTCCCTCCAGGTCCCTTCGCTTATTCTTGGGGACATGGTTGTCTTTTAGGGGACTAAGCTAGTAAAAGTTCGACATGAGTGGAGTTAGATTAACGGGCGATAATCATCGTAGATAGGCTGGTGGGTGTGACCTTAGGGTTGAAGGCATCGTCAGTGGCCCTGCTCCCGTCTCGAGTCTCGTGATACGTCGATCCTTGATTATGATGGAGATATGCGTGGAGCTAAGCCAGCTAGTCTCTTGTCATTACATGTTTCTCCATTGACATTCCATCTAGCGGCTTGGGCTTCCCAGGGTCTTCGCCTTAGACCATGCTAACCATGCGAACCATGTCATAGTGCCGAGACGCCCAGCGCCTGGGACTGCATTCTCGCGTGGTCATAGTCCAAAATACGCAGTAGGAGCTCCGACTACGTGAATATTGGGGAAGTCCAGAGCGACACTGCCAAGCGTCTGAGTAGTATGGAATCATCCTACACCATCCTCATCATGTTATTATGTATGGCTGTGCCACACGATGCAAGACGATGCTCATGTGACCACATTCTCCTGCCGGTAAGCGGGTTAAATCACACCTCGTCGAGAGACGTCATACAAATCCTCCGTTCTCAACATTGTTTGAAGTGGTATTTCCAATCTTATCTGCAAGGCACCTAAATGGGATGCATGGCGCCGCGTACTCCCAACTCCAAAATCTCACCAAATCAATTGTAAATATGTAGTCAGATTTGATATTTGGAACTGGCTTAAGATGGATAGCCCGGCGGGACTAGAGTCTACGAGCTTCAATGGTCATGCAACTGTTGGTTCCTGCATATGAAACCTGCCGATGAGGTTGCCAAATGATGATATTATTGTTGCATGTTCGTTCCTCCTGTAAGCAAATGGCACAGGACTAGGCCTGCTGGGGTATCAATGTCTCGTTTCTCAACTTATTAAACGGCGACTCTCGTCCTGTGCCCAGGCAATTAGGCTACGGAAATAATAAGCAGTTGGAAGTTCTAGGCTAGGCCGTACATACCTCCCAATCCATCACAGCATTGACACCCAAATGAAAGAACTGCGCTCCTTATCGAGTATCCCACGTGCGTCTTTGCCACTCAATGGCATGTTCGCCTGTGGCTTGGGAACCTGGAGCGCTACTTGGCTTTATAAACGATCAACATGAAAGGGTCCCCAAGACCCGAGCTCAATAGCGGTAGTTCTTCGCCTAGCCTGTCTGGTGATAGTGAGGTGCGGTATTGGTTCCGTTATAACCAATCGATTTGCCATGCACTAAACGCTCCTATTTCAAAAGTTCACACTCAGCCCTGACGAGCTAGACCTCAACAGGTACTCGACTCGGCTCCAGGTCCCTGGGGAGTGGTAAATCTGCAGGGCGTGCATGAAAACACCACCACGACACAGACCCAGCACTCTGGAAGAAGAGATTCCCGAAGCCAAGGTGAGCTTTAGATTCGGCGTTCACGTTTTCGCTCCGTTCCAAATCGAGACCTCTGACGTGAGAATGGCGTTTAGCCTTTCCAAGTTGGGTGAGGGCCACGACTTATTTTCGTCGTTGCGATCAGGCCATCGGACTTGGACGACTCAGATTCCAAGGGCTTAGCCATTGAGCAATAGACAAGCTCTTAGTCCAATGTAGAATAGCGAGGACCCCGTAATAAGGAGTTCGTAGGGGTCGTGAGCCTAGATAGTCTGCTTGCGAATATACTAAATATCAGCGCTAATCTCAACAAAGACGTCGAGGAGGCTGAATGAGCAAGATGAACCGATGAAGATCAAGAGATTGTCGAAAGTCCCTATCTATCTTTCAAACCCCGACTGCACGCTCAGGCCGCCAACTGTCCCTGATCAAAGTTTAGCGCTGCGAGGGCTGTCCAAGCTATGAACAGGCAGAAGGGCGTCAGACTAAACGGCCCATGTGTGGATAGCACTGTAAGATACTATGCATTTCACTGGGAATATAACCAGCTGGGTGTACGGTGCATAACAGTGCTATCTACACATGGGCCGTTTAGTCTGACGCTATTCTGACAGGTAGGGATACACCTTGAAGGACATCCTCAAGGGAATAACGACTTCTACCGCTTCACGGACCATCAAGCTCCACCAAACCCGTGCGCTTCGCTAGCTCGTCTCGTTCCGTCCCTTCGAGATGCCTCCCTCTTTACCTTGGTCTCGGATTCCCAGCGAGCCGAAAACCGCCATGTTGGAACGCATGCAAACAGTCTCACTCAGCGAGGAACCCGTTAGCCTGGGTCGTTTCATTAGGTGGCGCTTACGGTGAGAAATTCTCGGAGCCAAGCGGAAGGTTTCTGCTCCAAAAGAGGTTAAGGTCCATCATCACACAATTTCCCAGCAGTCGGGATCCGAATAACTGTGGCTTCTTGGCTATGATGCGTTCCTGGCCCTTCATTGGGTACCCTACGAATTAAAGGAAGCCCACTTGTTCATGCACACGTTCTCTGCCGACCTGACCCAACTTGGCATCTCGCTTACAAAAATGGAAATGTGACAGGTTATATCCCGGGGGTAGGGGAGGGCAGAGGCCAATCAATGATTGATATTGTCCTACATTCCCCCTTCGAAGGGGAATGGCTATTCGCGGTACGAATGACACTGAGACACAGCTGAATAGCCGGATTGGATCGGGATATTGGGCGCATACTGTATACTACTATGTGAGAATCACATCAACGTCAACTTCGACGTGCCATGGAAACATGACGAAATTGCGCGTGGGGGTTTTAGACATATGGAAGATTCCGGGTCGTATATCGACCTCCTTTGCATTAACCTACGGGCCGAGTTTGGCCTTCGTGCACAAACTCCCTCTTCCGCTCCCGTTTCGGTTGGACTGTCTCGACGCCATGTCAATTGCTCTGTCAGGTGTTGGTTTGTCGCAAGTGTTCGCATACATAGTGTCATGTATGGGAGATGTGATAGGGATCTTCCCTACCCCTTCTTTTCTCCACTTACTCCTGGTGGAGATGCTGTACAAAAAGATGCAATGAGATGCGAATATTGGGGGATAACGGCGAATATTCGGAATAGATTAGGTAGCCAAGCCACAGTCTGCCTTTCCTACATTTGTACTAGGTCGCAACCAGCCGCGTGCTACTCTGTTTCGTCAGCATCCAAGACACAAGGCCCCTTTTCTTTTGCGAGTGACCTAGCTTCACGGGGTTACCTGCTGAATATAATGGGGACTGCTTCTGCACATGTGCATTGAATGTGACCCCAGCGAATCGCCGAGCGTCCTGCAGATAGGAGAATAAGGAGCTCCCATCAGATCGACTATCTGGTAATAAACTGACCCATCATCGATTGCACACATGGTATAGCGTCCCCAGCCATATTGCGCAATGAACTGGGGACCTCGTAGCAATTGCCTATAGATTGATTGTACACGGATAGGCGGCATGGTGCCCATTTGCTGCTATGAGCTTAGTCGCGAGAGCTATGGAAGATCTGGTGATTGTCGATGAGAGGCCAGGAAGCAGTAGTCGCATACGGACTATGATTCCTAGCTCCTTCAGGAGTCCGAGCTTGACTGGATGGAATACACTAGGCGACGGCTATCTCCCACAAGATGGCTATGAATGGAGACTTCATCTTGTCCACCGTTAGGTACACTGCTTGCCGAGATAAACAAGATCTAAGTGGATAGTCTAATGTGACTATACTGCGGGCGAACGCTCCACTCACACTCGACTCTCCATCTATCCTATCTATTATGTACCCACCTACTCTCCAGCAGTTTCAGATATTCCACATGCTCTGGACGCATGCCTATTCATATCCGAGAGATAGGCATCCAAAGCAAGACATATACATCCCACGCGGACCCTCCTTTCGAGTTTCGAAGTCAAGTTTTTGCCGTGGAACTAGCCGGTCAAGGGTGGGCTCGACGACATGGGAGGATATATCCTCATTCAAGTAACCCGTATTGTTGCGTCGGCTGTGCATCTACTTACAGCCAGGGTAACAGTCCTATGTACGTCGCGCGTGGAGCGTAGAACGGTAGCAAGGAACGTTGTCGAAGACATGCAGGCCCCCAGTAGTGAGTATCATTCGTAGGTGCCTGCTTCACAGCGTCGCGCATGTCAGCTAGGTCAATCAACTACCTCATGACTCCGATAATTGATGGGAACGTTATCTGCGAATATATTGCTAAATATTGACACCTGTGATGGAGTTTGCGGAGTAAAGTGCCCGTCTTTCGATTATCCGCATTCAAAATAATTTGTTATTGGAAGGCCCCGATTTCGCAACAGCCTTGATTGCGGTTCTTAGTGTATGCTGTCGCCCTTCAAGCCATCGGATAAGTTGCCACAAGCTATGGTTGGGACTTGTGATATCGACACACCCGGACGTCTAGCCGTGCTTTGGGAGCGAAATACCCTAATGTATGGGGTAGCACAAAATAGTCGTTGAGAGTCGTTTGATTAAGTCAGTATGGTTAGTGACCTTTCCTACACTAGTATCATTGTCCGCTACACTAGATCGACAAGGCCAGTAGTGCCAAATGAGGTTGTATTATAGCGTTCATCAGCCTAGCACCATATCAAAATACTTACGCGGTTCCTGGAGAAGTTTGGGATTTGTCGGCCGAGTGGAGAATCGAAGTGCTTCATAAGAGGATTCTAACACAGCAGACCTGCAGATTCAGGGTCCCGATCAAATGAAAGGTCCAATATTCGCAATAGCACCTGTGGTCCCCTTTCTGCTAGGTGCGCCGAAGCATGTAGACTCTAGTCTCCATGAAGGCACATCGCCTTGGAGCAGGCAAGTTTGGTACGAGCTATCAGGTGGCGATCTCAAGAGTTGAACGAGAAAAGGTGTGGCTAGCCCACACACACTGCAGCTTCCAGCCAACAGCCAATGACGAACGGTGGCTGTCGATTGGAACCATTTGGACCAATTTGCTTGACGTTGCTGCGAGAACCTGCAGGAGATTCCCCCGCCTTTCGACGCAGGTCAAATCGGATTCGGCCTAGCGTCCTGTCCTCGGCTGCCACAACAAGGGCTTCTCGCCTGCTGGGTGTAAATCGGCCATCCTAGACCACTGCAGTACTGCCAGTAAAGCTCGTCTCTCAATCGCTTACTCTCAATGGGACCACTTGGCCTTGAATGGGCATGGAGAGAAGCTGGAGAAGAGATCCTGGGGATCCGACTTGCGAGGCATGGATCGTGTGAAGCTCCAAGCTATGAGACGACGGAGGCAAAGTTCGTTAAATTTTTTTTCTTCTTCCTCCCTCTTCATTCGACCTAGCCAACGATCAAACTCTTCGGGCGCCAGATCCCCTCCATAGACCATGCCTGCTGCTTGTAGATCTACTGTAGCCCCGAGGTGTCTGTAGGTAGTATTTCAGCACCCTTTCCCCAATAGATTAAACATCAGGGATAAGGGGAAATGATACAGAGAGCTGACGACATGAGCGTTCTGCAGCTCATACAACCAGCATCCTACTAATATTCTAGAGCATGGAGATGTCAGCTGTTGTCCTAATTGGATTATTGGCAGGAAGGTTAGGCTAGTTGAGCGTCAATGTCTCTTTCGGGCAACCCGTGATGCTGATGATAACGAAGGGTCCCCCCATTCCAGCCTTTCCCCGTGATTCATCGGATGGGTCGGAAAATGACTGGTAGATTGGTCGGCCGATGTAAGGTACCGGCCGTAGTGGATGTGGTTAGGAGCATCCATAAAATGAAATGACCATGTCCTGGGGGATTTTCCCGCTCAGTAGAACTAGCGTCGCTGTAGCAGTCAGGTTTTGGAATAAGTACGATGATGTCAGAAGCTGAAGCATCTTAAAAAGGATGGTCGTCTTCAACTAAGTCAACAATTGTCTGAGGTTGGCTTCTCCCGTAGGCGTGACCGATCTAGATTTACTCGCCATTGCGTAGCGATTGTCGCTGCTATGCCGGCGAGGGCGAATGGTGCAGCCGTGTCTCTGCTGTATGTATCATCCATGCGCGGAATTTCCCATGAACGACGATGATGTTGGCAGGAACTGATAGTGAAGGGGTGGGTAGCAGCCACACAGGTGAAGAACCTGAATAGAAGTTTCGCGGGCAGAGGGCCAGCATGATTGGAATATGGTGAGAGAGGTGGTAATTTCGATGGCACCTTAGGCGGTTTTCATAAATTGCCATCCTCTCTGGAAGTATACACGAGCCAATGAGATGGGCTGGATTAAGGAGTGCGTCCGTAGAGCGTGTAAAGGGTATGCAAGACCTGCAGCGATATTGTGGACAGTTCAGGTGGTCGGTGGCATGCTGCCATTACAGTACCATCCCATAGCTCTATATTATAGCAGAGCTATACTGTACATGTATGTGGTAGATGGTAGATGGTAAGGTATAGAGACTGGGAGGTTATGTTGTGTCATGAATGGTCGGCTGGGTGTGGTAACTGTGGCTTTCTTGCGCGCTACAAGGTACATTGTGCGACGGAAGATATCATTATGGCTTGATTATCGTGCGAATGTTGGCTGTTTTCCCCGCAAAACATCTTCCTCGGCTTTGCACAGTTATGTAGTAGGCAGAGATATGTACCAGTTTACTTTGCTTCGACTGCAACATCGTCGCCTCGCATACCTCTCCTTCTCTTCTCTGCAATCGCCTAGAATCCCACTTTTCTTCCCCCCATTCTCGCCCATTTGCGCGATGCGTAGGCACTGATGAAATGATAGTCGTCGTGCAACCATACTCGCATACACACATTGTATATGCCTACATGGCCTTACGTATGCCTTGTCTTGCGCTGCTGCGTCCCAGCTTTGCCAACCTGCTAGCCTGCCTACGGACTTGACTTTTCTGCCTGGACCGCCCAACCAGAATCCAGCCGACAGACTGTACGCAGGAAGCGCAGGCTCTCCTGCCATTGGGAAGTTCCGGCCGGTCCATTACGCAGTCCCTAATTAATTGACGATCGTACACTTGCGATGTGGCAACCGTGGTTGAGAGGTTGTCGAGAAGACGCCCCCACGGGTTCCACTCCATCTCCATCTGCGTATTATATGCTATTCTACTGCTACCTACGTATGTAGGTACTGGGTATATCCTCCCTACATATGTAGTGTTTTACTGTATAATTCTCAAAAGACGACATTGCTATGCAAGTCGCAGAAAACAGGTATTGATAGGCCGTAATATACCAAAATGAGATGAAGTAATTGTGCAACCAACCAATACACCGAGCAGCACAACCAGCGTACAGTAGACAAGTGCTTGCATAGCTCGACTACAGTAAACATTATCAATGAGCCAAGCAGCGAATGAGAGGCCGAGGAAGCCAGCTCCTATGGATGTTGCATACTACTGCAAATCATGCCAGCAGCATGTGTGGGTGGCACCGTACGCAGAGCGCTACGCATAGCCATTGCTTTTGAGAGAGCTCCCATTCGAGCTGGCCGAGGGAATCATACAGCGGCTCTGGGCATTGAGGATAGTCCACGACGAAAGACACTCTCGTGAGGCAGCAAAGAGCGAGATCGCTTAGGCACTGGCCGGATATGCACCAAGCAATTAATTAGCTTAGCAATTGAGTATTCGTATACCGGGCGTCTGGGTTATTCATCCATAAACCCGCCATAAACCGGAACTCGCCAGGCATAAACGTCTGTTAATGATCAGTTCCAAGAGCCATCAGGGTCGCTAATGGGTGCAATGGTGCAATTAGCAATGAATCAATGAGGGGGTCCCTTGAGGAAAGGGGTGTACCGCGTAGAATAGGTAAAATGGAGAATGCAAGATCACACGCCCCTCCGCGACACCCTCTCTCACCATTCTAATTCTCGCCCCCCTTCTAATTTTTGCTCACACACCTGCAGCAGAATTTTTTTCTACAAATCGTCAGAGGAGGGCCCTTGCTCTGTACCTTCGTACCGCTGCTGAACCCTCCAGTTGTTGATCGGCAGCAGCTTTGGCGCTAGCTCTAACACGGACTAGCCCGGATGCGAATTCGCTGCAAGGACAAGGGAAGCCTGGAAGGCAGGCTTGACTGACCCCCCTACCCCCCTACACTTCTTGTACTGTGGTGCAGAGTTGCAAATGGCTCCACCGAGCTAATTGCCCTTGTCTAGCTTGGTGGGTCCCCATGTCTTTGCTGATCAAAACGCTTGCTGATGTGACTGGCTTCGATGCACCCTTCCCAACCCAGAAAGCTGTATGTACCCAAGTACCCGTCCTGGCTGTGTAAGTTGGATTCATACAAATGAACATCGTCTCCTCCAAACTATTTCCAATGAGTCCACTGCCAGCTACTGTAGACTTCAACAACTTTCTTTCAACCATCACAGCTCCGCTATTGCGTGCTTCGTTGCAACACCATAGCAGAACATGATACAATCTTCGACCGTCTTGTAAGACTATAAACCTTCAACCCAAGCCGTCTCGGTCTTGTCGTCTCGAACATCATCCACCACCACCACCACCACCACCACCACACAGCTACCATCTACTGAGGCTTCACTTCGACTCTTCCAACTTGGATATGTTCAGTAGTCTTCTGTAAACTAAGACAGTTGACCAAGCTCTCCTTGCCGTTCTACTACCGATTCGACCTCGATCGAGCAACCTAGCAACATCTACTTGCTATCCCACCTACCAACGTCCACACACATCCAGCACCATGTCGTCCGATCTATCTTGGGAACCCGAGTTCTGCCTCGCTTGCGACAGGCAAACAGACGGTGCTACCTACTGCTCTGAGGCATGCAGGCTCTCCGATTTCGAGAAGACAGCCTCGACTGCGAGTACTCCAGCCAGCACTCCAGGAATTGCTGGCCCGTCCTCCTACAACTGGACAGCACCAAGGTCCCAATCCAAATTCTTCCTGCCTCCTGCCTATGACTTCAGCAATGCTCAGCCATACGGCTCAACGCCCCTACCGCACTCTTACCTATCCCAACGATCAGAATCGTCGTCCTCGTCTTCAACAAGGGTTCTTACACCGTCGAGCTCCCACAGCAGCCTATGCTCTCTTCGCAGCACATCTTCCTCGGGAAGTGAAGGGACGCAATTATCAGATAAGGCCAAGAAGCAATTGAGGGACTATGCTAGCTCGTTCGAGCATGCCCGCGTTCAACAACAACGACGACGATCCTACTAGACGCATATCAAGCGAATAGACGAAGTCTTCACTCTCAACAAACCTCCAACACTCCACTTGTTATACCCACTAAGCATGTTACCATCACCGGTTCTACGAAACCATTACACGACTCATTCATTTCCTTTATTTTCCTATTTCTTTTGAACAGAACGACCAGGCATGAAGGATCACATTTCTACCTTATTTTGTTACTTTGTTGTACAAGAGCATCTTTGGAGCACAGCATCATAAAAAGTTTGGGTCGTTTCGGGATTCTGTCTTCGACTTCCTTCTAGCCGCGGGCGTACGATTGGGGGCTACCGGTATAGGCACGGACACTGTTGTACCACGATACAATATTGAGATATCACTTGCTTTTCTATTGCATGGCACATCGGTGCCGGGATCGGGGTTATTGGCACGGGAACTGACGGAGCAGTCGGTTAGATCAGACATGTTTTGAAAGTCGTCTTATAGGGACGATGGCGTTAGAATCGGGCAAGCAGCCGTGACGGGAAACCACCCGGGACACAGGCTCATCCACGCACAGCGTGGATTGATGGGACTTGATACTCGTTTCAGGCGACTAGGAATAGCCTACGCTGCCTCTCCAGCTTGGCACTGTATTATGCAGAGCCATGGGAGCTTCGTTCACACAAAAGAATCGAAAAAGACAGTTCAAGCCCCTCACTTGAGTTTCCTCATTGATTTGCATATTTGTGACGTCCATCTCTTAAGACCATGGCTTGTGATCTCGACATTCGGAGACTTCCGACAAGCAATCTTCCTAATGAAAGGAGCCTTAATACCTACCTCCCTACGTTACCACACTCCAGGCGGGAACTCCCATTCACCCTGTGGAGAAGCACACCGGAAAGGGGTTGGCATTAGGCATTGTAGATAAGGCACTTAGATTATTCTCCCTAGTGGATCGTATATTTTAGTGTTTGAAGTGGATGCACAAGTCACAAAAATCGTTCAATTGGTGGGGACCCCTAAGAAATGTGGCAGGCTTTTTACTCAATTTCACCATTTTTTCCCCAGATATGCTCAGACGTGATCGTCAGGCTCATCGAGCTGGAGGCACAACACCTGATCGCCAAGCCCAGTTTTTAGTCTCTTAGTGACGGGGTAGCGGAAGCACTTGGTGCTGCTTTCGCTATCGACCGCATGAAACTACCACTTAGTTTAACAACGGCGTATAGAGCCGGGTAAAACTCCAAATGGCTGCTGATTCACCTTCAGAGTAAAGTGTACATACTATGTAATACCTCGCGATCAGGGATGGTCCTTAAAGGGCATGCCATGATCGCCATTGGCCCCCATGGGGGACATCAATTCTAGTGCTATTCTTAAGGGGTGTTCGTATTGGCATTATTATTTTTTTCTTCGCTTCACACCGGCCGAGAAGCCTAGACTATGTGCAATGCTATCTATCAACTATATGAGTATGCGCGGCCCTTTGTAAGGGAATATTGCCTAGAGAAAGATGGTGCGATAATTTTATAAGACCTATTAGAGAGCTATCAGCCACAAGCGAAGATCTGCTGAGAATGAGGCCATGGAGTGAGGGTACCTACTCTATGGAGAGGCCGAAAGCGGATTCGCCTGCAGCAAATTCGCTACATGCATACACACGCCTTGTAGGTATCCAAGCAGGCTTCATGTCGCACGGAGAATTACCAACCAAGAGAGAATTCCGGCACGGCGCCGCGGTCTCGGGCAGACCCTTCATGTTACCTACCCGATTGAATTCGATTCCCATCCAAGATGAGGCTGTTTGGCCTGGAGAAAAACTCTGTATACTGTTTATACGCGTACAGGACCCGGTCTCACTGAAACTGCTGTGCCAGCGAGGCACGGGAAAAAACGTTCCCAGGGAGAAAATGGAAGCGATAGGACTCCCAAGGTTGTCGGCGGATATGAATGGCTCAGGATTAGGGCCAATTGCACCATTCCGACTATGCGCCAACGAAACAATTTTTCCGCGCGAGACGCCCAGACGGACAATCGATCCAATGATCATCTGCCGGTTGGCGTCAACTCAATCCTGCTATAATCTTGTATACGTAGAGCTAAGGGGTAGCTTCATAATAGGTGTAGGCGTAGGTGTTTTGTAAAAGCCTACTTTTTGCCGTGTGTTCCCTGGGTTCCAGGTTATTAGACTTTATGCTAGCTAGCCTACGGGGCAACAAGTGGCCGCTTTGAAAGTCCTATCAAAGTTATGCTTTGGTCGATTAAAACGTCAGCTCAGGTACGGGATTGGGTTTATGCAAGGGGTACTTGGGAACCATGCAGCTGCATAAACCCACTCATTCCACATAGCTACATAAATTGTATAATTTTAGACATGCTATGGAGCCTTATTCGTTAAAACGTCGTAGACTTGTTTCTACATATTACGAATACTCAGCCGAGATGCAAGACTTGATAGAGTGGACTACAGAAACCTGGAAGAGTCTCGTATCATACATACATGTATGTACCTTAAGGGACACGGCAACTCTTAACACGCAAACTTCAAGTAGATCGATCTGTTTGCATAAAGATGAATGTGCTTGTTGATGTTATTGTTATGCTTATTTTCTTTTCTAAGCGAAGTTTAGCAGTTTCAATTTCTCCTAGGCAGGCTGCGAAATGTAAAAATTTTGTTGGGACATTTCCGGTAGGACAATGACAGCAAGATCGAAAGATCTAAAATGCCACAGACGTTCCAGACCAAGTAATTTACAGACAACAAGGCCAGCCTGCCTAGGACTGTATGCAGAATCGGCTTGTCTCGCAACTTGTCTCTTATGCGATGGGCAGCTCACGGGCGTGTCCCTATTCGACTCGCTTGTTTCTTCGAGTGCGAGCGCGGTACGAAAGTATGATGGTATGTTTCAGGCCTGAGAAGGAAAATTTTTTTCTTCACTTCAGCCTCGATCAGAATAGCTAACCAAAGAGCAGCAAGTCCTTGACACAGCATAGACCCCATATGCTTAGCTCGGTACCTAACCTAAGCATTGTACGTATAGCGTAATCAATTCCATATTAAGAGCATCCATTGATGTTGTTGATGACAAGTCCTTTGCGGCTAAGGCGGACGAGGCAGCCTAAGATGAACCACATATGCACATGACGTCGGTGTTAGAGGGCGAGAACCTTCGCGTACGAGTTTTACGATGAGGTATGTAGTTCCACCAGTCAACACGATACTTAGGCTCTAACAATTGATTGATCTGTTCTCATGCACCATAAGTTGCTTCCCGCGAGCTTGTTTCACCTCGGCTTATGGGAACAACCAAAGCTGCCATACACATGAGTACGTGTCGATCAATTGAGAGCCTACCTTAATCACAGGTGTTCTTCCAGCCCTTGACTCTTTGATTAACACGCCCTCGTTACCAGCTTTTGCATATGTAGCATATGCCGAGCGAGATGAGAGGGTCACCCCCACAAGACTCATCAATATCGACCCAGGCAAATATAATATAAAAAATCCTACGCGGGATGGAAACAAGGCGGGACGTTGCCATTGCACCAAAAACAATAATACCTCCACACACTGTAAGTTGGATATGCTGCCTCATCTTGGTAGGCCTGGTCTCTGCTTTCATGGCTGCAAGATGTACACACGGGATTAATCAATTGATGCCCCACTATCTGTCTACGTGTACCTGCCTACCCAATTCGACAGACGTGGTACCTCTCCACCTCGTTCACTGGTTACGGTATTACATTCCGCCTATCATTTTATTAAGTACCGCAGTATGTGTGTTATTCCCAGCAGGAACATGGAAGCTAGAGCCTAGAGCTCATGTAGAGGAAGTCGCTTCCAGAGTTTCACCATCGAGGCTAGCTCGTTATGCTCGTTATGCTCGTTGTTTTGCTGTGAGATATCGTAAGGCTCCGTCTGCTCCTACCTGACTGAACAGCAGCAGCAAGGGCTATCCATAGCTCTCGGGATATTTTTCTCATCTCTCTACCAACCATGTCCCTGGCACGTCGCCCTCAAGTGCCGTTAGCGCGGATGGTGGTGTTACGACACTCGAAAAATTCCACCCAATTCTCTTTCGACGTACAATCCAAGACAACGGTGCCTACGAATACCTGATTAGAACTTGGCTTTTCCTCAATGCCATGCCACGGATGTCACGGCTGTCGAAAACAAGGACAACGCCTCTAATGTCGCATGATGTCTCTCCCCCGGGTCAATCCAAATTCTCCAAATTCTTCAATTGGGACCCTCCAAAAAGCATCTCGGTGCTCCTTCAATTACCGCTTTGAGCTGTATGGTGTTTGTGAGATCCTAAGTCTCCTCCTCTCCCGTCCCGGCTTGTCTTCCGTGTTCCGTCCGACCTCACATGTGCATTTCCATGGGGTTTGTGCTAGGTTACGGGGCGTTCCCACTATGGCATACGGGTCGGCCATTGCTCTTCGTAGACTGCCGAGTCCCAGACGTGCTGGACTCGTCAGTGCCTCCGTCGGACCAATCCACGTTGAAGACGTGTTCAGCAATGGAGATACCTAGTCGGATGTCCAGAACCCACCAGGACCCGGGCTCCATCCGCTATTGACGGCTTCGCTGGCTGACCCAGTCGGAACCTCTATCCACCTTGGACCTTGGCACTATCATCATCCAGGCATGTTTCTTAGGCCTTCTGTTATGCCACGTTTCAGAGGATTCTCCCACCCGGTTTCCGTCTAAACAGTGCGGACCCGCCCGGACAGGCGCTGAAGTAAGCCGCCTAGTTTCTCGTCCGCGTCTCCCATTCGCCTGTGTTTCTTCTACGGATTCTTCTAGCGTGGATCTTTGTATCTTTGTTTCATTCCCTACACCGGAGAAGACTATAATGGGTCCTCCACGATCTTGTTGCGTGCGTTCCTGAACTGTGCCAATGGCGGAAGGACCCGATGCCCTCAGCGAATGTCTTACTTGTGCTTTCACAACATCCGACTCGACCGATGAGGCGTCACCCAATAGTGATCCAGGCACCAGGGGGACGCTACCAGTCACAGCCGTTGCTGTGCGTGAACCTCTACATAGTTCTACAGAGCCTCTTAGGTAAGGGCAGAGAGGATACTCAATCGGATGAGTTCCAAGGTTCCTAGTTCGTTCCACCAACAGTCTCAAATCGTGATTAATTCTCCGCCTTGGTTACGTTTGTAGCCCGTCGTGCTTGTGTACCGGTGATAGAGGCCCGACTTGACACACAGGTATAGCTCAAACCCACGAGATTATACATAGACTGGTTTGCTAAGAGAATGAAGGAAGACCCTCTCTCTGAGCTCCGCTAGGTCCACAGCGGATGACTCATCCTTGCTGGCTAGTTGGTCTTAAAGCCAGGTCTCACGCAAATAGGAAATTTCCAGAAGCTCATCCGCTTGTTTCGCCCGCCATTCCACAGCTACCCTTCCGTCTTGGCCTGGTTCCTCCTTGGAATGTTCACAGTGTCACTGACGCACTTCTAAACAAGTCTATCGCTACCTTGGCTCCTCAAGTTAGTCATGACGAGAAGTGGAAATTACAGTTCTACAACAGGTGACTCATTTTGCAGAAATTTTCTGCCTTGTTAGCAGTTGAGTGGGTGGATGGATGTGATGTTTAGTTAGCCCTTGCTAGACAGGGACCTCGTTCCTTGCTCCCGTACATCTGGTCTCTGGTGACCCCAACGGTACCCAGGAGATTGGGGTCGAATAATGATTCAGCCGAGAGCTTCAGTTGAACTTGAACTCATCGCAGAATGATTCGTAATGTAGGTCCATCCATCTATTGTCGTCACAATCCCTTCGGTGATTCAACACCGTGCATAATTTACGCTTGGGTACTCGTAATTACCAGAGCTGGTCGATGCACGTTGAATCCTCCATCGGAACACCGATATCTGGAAATAAGTCGCTGCATTCCAGGCACTGCTTGATAAACCCCTAGCACCAAGTCCATATGGAGATGCATGGTTCGTAGAGATGCCGATGAGGTCTGGCCTCATTACACCTACACCTAGATGAAGTAGCCTAATCAGTTCAAAGCCGAGCCGTACAGCATTCGCGAGATGTATGCTCATTGGGGGTTGCCATTTAGAGCCGCACCCTACCCCAGCCTGAAGACTAGAATTAGATGGGTCGACTGCAAGCCACCACACCTCCCGCTCGGCATAACTGAAGGGCAGGCCAACGGCTTATCGTGCGTTCGAACACGCTATTGGATGTCGGGGCTTCGCTTAGGTAGGCGTCTTCCCTGCGCTGTGTCAAGCCGAGTGTTTTGCTGCAGGATCGTCCGAGGTTGGTTCATCAGTTCACTTGCCGTACAGCAATCTCATAATAATTCAAGTAGCTATCAAAACAGGGAGTAATCAACGGGGCAAACCTCTGGATCCCCGAGGACCGGCGTGTTGAGCGATGCATACATACAATGGGTACACGGGGAAAGGCAAATCGATCTGTCAAGTGCAACATCCCTGATCTCGTCAGAAAATCCTGCACGCAATTCAGATACACACAAGATAGCGTGCTTATTTCTAAAAAGGGGAAACGAGCGCACGAACCGAAAGCGTCAACACGAGATGGCAAGATTTCTTGACAACTTGAGGTTTAGCGCCTAAAACTTGAATCTCATACAGCTCTGACCGGGTAACGTTTGAGGTTCTTGGTCGTATTGATCTAGGCGCGGATCTCGTCCGAAGGCTCATTGCATGGGCTCATCTCTGGTCGCCATTCCGGGATTGATGTGCAGCAGACAAATTACAGATTTCCGGGGAGAAGGGGGGAGGGGGCGGCGAAAATGAAAGAATTTGGCACACCCCCCCGATGTAGCAGCAGCAGCAGCAGCAACAGCCCATCTAACGAGGTCGTATTGGCAATGTGTGCGCAATGCGTCGCGTAGAGGCAGTGTCTGGGGCAACCCATACTGTATCTTGTTCTCGGTGAGCCCTGCTCGGTTCTCGTTGTGAAACCTCGGCGTTAAAATAATGGCCCTCCAAGCGATCTGATCTGCAGCCGGGAATATTTACTATCTACTGTCTTGAGCCAGAGAGGAAGGAGGTTATGTATGTCGGTAGGGTTGCTACTCATGACCTCTTTTTTTTCGACGAGCCGTGACTTGAACCTTTCGATCACCATCGGGCGATCCGATGGCTTGCTCGCAGAGAACCCATGTTCGAACACTACTACGCAAAATGCGGGCCGTCCCTGACATTTGCGGGATCATCCCGTCATCTCCCCGTTCCAACGCTATGCCATTTGTGGCTCGAACACACCGGCAGCCAAAGGCAAATGAAGGGAAATTTTTTCGTACGCCTTGCATCATTGCCTACCATCGGTTATTCAATTTTTAGAAGGCAATCCTACATCACTGCACTGGTCTTGTTAGGGTTACTTTCGTGATGATTCCTACCCCGTTCTACGTAGCGCTCGTAGACGCCAGGGACCCGAATTGAGAAAAAAATAACCTTGGCCGAGCTTTTCTTCAATTTATTATTACCCCCTAGATGGGTTCCATTAACTCGCAGCGTCTCCCGCGCCTATCACCAGCAAGCAACCTTGTAGATAGGGGTGAAATTTTTGCCGAGGGCGCGCTTCAGTTATATACGATCATGTCATTAGGAGATAAGGCCTACGGCGCTATCCGCAGGTTCTCGAAACCCCTGGCGAGCACATCCTCGCCGCCCGCCGTCTCGAGCTCGTACTCGATGTCCGGCTGCGCTTCGCGGTAGAGCACGTTGGCCTCGCTGGCCATCTTGAAGTTGTACGCTGCTTCTTCGTCGCTGATGACCTGCTTGGGAATGCCGTTGGCGGCCGCCGCCTCGACTTGGAGCTGCATCGCGCAGGCGCGGTCCATCAGCCCGAACATGAAGCCCGCCTCGTCCACGGTCGACCCCACGGTGAGCAGGCCGTGGTTCATCAGGATGACGCCCTTGTTCTTGTCCCCCAGCGCCGCGGCGATGTGCTCGCCTTCCTCGGCGGCAAACACGATGCCACCGTAGCGAGCATAGACGGCGTGCGCGTCGTAGAAATTGCATACGTCTGCAGCAATTCGGATCAGGGTTAGCCTGGCATTGCCCGATTCGGCAACGGTGTTCTCTGTTTTTAAGACGTGGGATGATGAGCAGACCAGGGAGCGACTCCTCCGGAGCTGCTCCGAGGCACTGCAACTATGTTGTTCCGCCCGGAACAGGTATGTATGTGTGTGTGGATGTGTGTGTGGGCGGTGGCATTGAAACAGGGACAGTGGGATTGTGGAGCCTCGGAGTAGCCTACGTACCTTGGTTCAGCATCTCCAGGGGTCGCGCGAATACACTCCAGGCCCGGCCTGCATTCGAATGGGCGTGACAGCTTTGACGACGTCGGTTAGCGACATCACTTCTTCTTTCGATTGTTGCTGCATGATAGGCGAGTCCCTTCTCTGACCTCTGTTCGGTACTAACGTATTCCCTTTACTTTACCGAAGGGGATCCCCCTTTTTTATTTAATTTTTTAATGCGCCCAGGGTATAGCAGGCAAGATAGGGGAAAGGAGCTACGTGTCCTGATGGCTTACTTACATGGCATGGATGTCATCCGGCCGCCGCTTGTGTACGGCGGAGTGGATCAGGTAGCCGGCGGCGTTGGCGGGCCGTGACGTGTTTCCGCCGACGATCTTGCCGGTGGCGATGTCTAGGCATATCATATCACCAGCCGTGAGCATGCCGAAGTGCCGGCCTAGAGGGTTCATCCACATCAGACCGTTGAATTCCGGGTCCCGCACCGAGATGTGTCTGCAACATGATGTCAGCCATCCAAGTTCTTCCGGGCAGGGAGATGTGGAGATGATATGTAAGTCTGCGCCAGTATGGACCCCAGCGAGGAGATATTCGGAGTCTGTGGCCGTGGAGAAACAGTAGTACTCACCCTGACTGTCCCTCTGTGAAACCGCACCGGGCGAAGAAGCGGAAGGTGGCAGCCATGTGAACCAGTATGTGTCTCCTGTGCGACGTGTATGTTGGGAAAGTAGGAATGCCTGGCATCAAAATCCCGTGGGAGATGGCTTCCAGGGGAGTCTTTTCTTTAGCTTCCACGTCGATTTGTGTGGCGGGACCCGCCGGCTTCTCTTCACCTTTGAGCGTCAAGGTGCTCGGGATGGTCTCTGTGATTGCTGAAGGGGCCATGGTTTCCCGTAATAGTAAAGGACACGTATGAGTGAGATTCTCCCAGGTATTGAGCTATTCTAAAGGAGTTAACAGCTTGAACTACACACTAATCAATACAGTTCACGATTATACAGCAGGAGAAATATATAGTCGGCGTATCAGGCAGTTAGGCAACTGATAAGTTCCCGTTCGGAGGTGGAGTAGGAGGACAAGACAGAGCTCCCCCGCAGGAAGGGCGTCACTGTCTATCACAAGTACGAACCAATACGAAGATCATTTTAGTAACAATTAGTATAGCATGGGTTCTCAAGATAATATAGTAAACCTTATAACTGCTATCTTCGATAAGGCCGCATCCAAGTCTTTTCTACATCAAAACCAATAGTTGTTATACTCGAAGAGTTCCGGGCACTACGTCTTCCTAACGTCGTTCTAAGCCCCGCCTTTAGCCATCCGGAATCGGCCGGCTTCAGATCGGCAGAGTTAGGTTCCTTCCATCGGCGTGGTGCCCAAGGTGCCGAACAGCTACTCGGCCTATATGATGGGGGGGTGGTTTGAGAAGATAGTATATTTATCTCTTAAGGTTCAAACCTCGTAGAAATTCGATTCAGACTCCATTCTCTTCGAAAACATCCGATTTCCAGCTATCCCGAAACAGAAGTGCTTCAGTCCTTCCTATTCGTCTCATTAAGCACTTCTGGGTACTATTGCTGAATCTGTGAGGATATGTTGCGATGAGGGGGTTTGAAAAGGAGGAGGCAAGGGATGGAAAGCATACGCCACCAGAGTTTGGTGGTCTTCGTTGACCCAACTCTGTATCGAATTGAGAAGGGAAAATAAAAAGGAAGAGACCTGCAGCGATCTTCCTTGTGGCATCTGGATCACAACTCAGCTCGCCGATTAGAAAATGGAAAGTATAATAATCTACGAGGGACACGTGTCGACTCCCGAAACGGCTACTTGACATGTTGATATTTCGAGCAGGTATGGCTCTGACGGCACGCATTTGAACATTGAAGCGAAAATTTACGCAACTTCAACAGACATGTTCACCTCTCGCTTCTATTGAAAAATATTGCGAGGCCAGGTATGGCCATGAGGCTGTGTTGAGACGAGAACACTACAGATATCGATTCCACTGCTCATTTCCTGACACCAAAAAGGACATCCGGAGCCTACAGCTTTGGAAACCTATGGGAACTATAGCCGGAACTGTTCATGAGTGTACACAAGGCTTGAAATTGCCATGTTGGTGACAGCTACGTCCACGAATCAAATATCGAATGCCTAGCATAAGGGTCTGATAGTTAGGATGGGCGAACGGGACGAGGCTCCTGAGCGACGACGCGAGTTATCTCTCATGAGGGCTTAATTTCCCGCGCATCAAGGGCGAACCGAGGCAAGGAGAGACGGTACTAGACTCAACAGGCAAAGGACTTGAGTATCTGACGCTGTCCCTTCGAAATTCCAACTACTCATTTTGAAGGTCAGGCGGCTGATTACAATTGGTAGAAAATCGGCGAAGCACACTCACTTCATTTCCGATGTACGGTGAAATGGTTTCTGCTTTGCCTGAGCGAATTGAGGGCGCGAGGCTGCCGCAAGGGAGAGCTTCTTATCACAGCTAGAGCTACCAACATTATTGAATTTGGCTGCGCTAAGAGCACTAAATGAAGAAAAATTATTCGAACATGCGCAACTTGGCGAAGCGACGGTCATCTTCATGTGTTAGTATATAGAGTGGACAAAGAGCTGCGCATAGAGTCCGCTAGACGAGGTGCTTTAAGACAACGCCCCCTATACGAAAAGTTAGGGTCGAAATCCCACAGCCTCTCCCTTTTCAAGAATACCGACACTTATATTAGGTACTCAGGAATTCCTACCATGCGTCTCTTCATCATCCTCGTATCGTGCTATGCTGTCGTCACGTCGGCGCAGATGACTGCGTGAGTCCTTAGCTCAGAGACCTCGTGTCCGTCCTAACCTAGTCGCTGACTCCATGGCTTCGTCAAAACAGTCCTGCAACAAGAACGGATGCCTTCTTAACGACTACGTCTGTTGGGACAGCGACCGCCCTGATCCGACCCTATGGATACGTCGAGAAAGAAACCGGCAGTACCGCCGCGGACGTCGACCCAAGAGTGTACCCTGTCATAATCACTGGATTGGGAGCACGTTGAATGCTTTTCATTTAACGTGGTTAAAGTAAATTCCACATTTGGGGTGGTGAGAGACGAAAGTTATCGTGCAATGGCTGGTGCAGGGTTTGCCTTACGAGCCCTAATTTTCATTCATCGACCTTGTGCTAGGAGCGGTTAGGTTGCAAGAATATCAGACGCGGTCAAGTCTTCGTCTCGTTCGGTTTCTATCGTCCGGCAAGGAACGGTACTATATAACCCTAATTGTAGCAAGACAAATAGGTAGCTATTCATCGAGTCTTGGGAATTATAAAGATTCTACCCTCGTCAAACTCTGCCGTACTAAACTCTAAGTGAGCGGAGCCTATATATACCTATGTCAGCCTTACTCTCAAAGGTTTAACAGGTAGCTCGCAAGTAGTTTGTGTGTGTTCTGGCTTAATTCCTACTAGCCTCCTACTCCTACCGGATGTGGCAACTACGAGGGTTTACGAGCAAGACGTCCTCGCATCTTTAAAAAAAAACAACGAAACCCCCTGATTCAGGGTAATTACACATTCGGTGACTAACGCCGTCCATTCATGACTGACTACATCAGCTAGCAACGAAAAAAAAGAGAAGAGATCATGTCCGGGATATAAACGGAACGATGTCTATCTCCCTAACTTTTTGCCTCATTCAGTGCGATACTAGACCTCCCTTTTCCCTGCGGCAACTGCATATCTCTTGACAACGTGGTCAATACCATGAGAAAAAGAACATATATGCATTCCTCCCTTCCTCCCTATCATCGCCCCGGTTTTTTTTTCTTCTCATTCACCTCCGTTAAGCCAACCACGCATTCTCTTCCGTCCGGCTATTACGTCTTTATCAGCTTCAGACTCCGGGCCAAGAGAAAGCGTAACTAAACTACGTAGCTTCATCTGGCCACTTAACAGCGTGATGATCCAGGAGCAGTTAAACGTATCCGGCCGCAGTAGCTCTATCTTGGTATCACGTACAAAGAGAATAGTAGAAGAGGAGGCACTAGAAGAGTCGTGACGAAAACTTATAAAGCCAAGGCCTCATTACGCCCGTTTAAGTGTCACCTGGGGGGCTTTCAAAGCCCGTAAACGTCCCATCCATCAAAATGGTCGTCCGAAGTCTGTTGGCGAACGTCGATTGTGTTCGAATTGTGGTGAGGAGCGAATTCGTTTCGGAACTCCTGGCGCAGTCACAATTCATCATCCTCGATCTCTGACGGTTTCAGCAAGCCGCCAACCTTCGCTCGTCTCTCGTGCTCGGCGGTGAGCTTGTCGCGAGCTTCTTGCTCCTTCTCAACAACGTAGAGATCCGCATTGTCTCCAGCAAACTCCTTGAGAGAGATTAGGAAGTCTCGGACCTGGAGGCGGAACTTCTCATATGATGCATTCAAGGTGAAGAGGCATTCAATGAATGCCTGGATTTGAGGACTGAAGGGATAATTAGCTTTAACGTAGTTTGAGCGGCATGCAACAGTGTACTTACATCTGAAGATTCGGGAACGCATTACGTAGAAGACCTCCGACGAACTCGGCGAGGAAATCTTTGTTGCTTGTTCCAGCCGGCGCCTGGTCTGTGTAGACAGGTCCTTGGATCTTTGGCGTAGTACCATCCGCGGGGAGCACGAAGTAGAACATGCGCATCAAGAGCATAGACTGCGTCTTGAAACCAGCTTTGTGGTCGGGATCCGTCAACACGAAGAACACATCCTGTAGGATGCCGATGAAGAATTGTTGGAAGAAGGCATTAGCAGTCTGAACATCAGTCTTCTCAGCAATGTTCGTAACAAGCTCGAGACACATGTTGAGCCCTGCACTTTCGACGTCACGGTTGTCATGCTTGCTGGCCCACATGCAAGCGTCGATGACAAACTTGAACTGGCGATTGTCTAGCTTCAGAAGCGCTGGGAAGCAGTGCAAGTTAATGGCTCTAAGCAAGTTGAAGAACTCTACTCGGTGTTCCGGGAACTCTGAAAAGTCCTTGTTGATCATCTCGAGGGTGCACTCGAAAACGTTTTGCATGATAATTGGTACTTGATCCTCCATAAGCCCCTATATATAGTTAGCAGCATTCTATAATTTGACTTCCCTTAAACCACTCACTGTAAGTCTTGTGATAATAGTGGACATGGCCTTGAGAACCTCGGCGTCTCGGGCGCCTGGGACGTTACGGTTGTAGTCCACCAACACTGAGTCAAGAAGCTGTGGTACCATCTGCTGACGAATCAATTGGAGGTCTTCTGCCTTGTCGACGTAGCTCTCAATCAACTTCAAGATTTCCTTCTTGATGGTCCTCAAGCCTCGAACCTTGGGCATTCGAGGTGCGATCTCGCCTATATAATATGTTAGCTTCCATTACAGTGAAAGGCGGGTATCGCAGAATTACCATCACGAGCGACAGCCTCGGAGATGAGCTGGCTCGTAGCTCGGTACATCTGGAGCATATCCAGATATATTCTGCCAATCTGAGGGCCAAAGTAAGGTCCGATTGAAGAGCAAGCTGACACATTGGTCTTCATAATGTTTCCAATGATCTTGATCGTATCGGCATCCTGAAGAATCTGGGGATCTCGGGTAGCTACTCTAATGATTTCGTCCCAGGCAGCGTTGGGAGCGTTCATCAGTTCGGCAAGCAGCCTCTCCTGTTGGTGCTTGTTTCCCTGTGCCGCGACCATATAACCACAGGCTTCGTAGAATGTATGGACTTGTTGAGGCGTCAGATCGCACGTGATGCGCTGCAGGTTACGAATGATCTCTTCGATAAAAGGCTCATTCTCACTAGGTTGTAGAGCCACGAAGTGTCGTCGACACTGCCTTGCAATCTTGATGAACGTATCGCACGCCATATCCTGAACTCCTGCGATGATATTAGTAGTCGTACCTGACTGACCTCGAGAATAAAAACTAACCTTCATGGGATTCGTGCATGAACTCAAAGAGCTTATTGACAACCGTCTTAAGGAACTTCCAATGTGCCTTCAAGAAACGGGGGTACTGCCCAACAATGTACATGATATTGCTGGCTACAACAGCCTTGTTGTCTTTGCCACGCTTCATTTCCGTGAGTCCAAGTAAGTCCTTAATCACTGTGACCAAGAAACGTTTCTCAGTCTCTTCGTTCATCGCGAGTGATATCGAACCGATAGCCCAGCATAGGACGTTGCAGTTGTGCCATGACCACTCGGAGCCATCAACCTGTTTCTGAAGCTTTTCGGTCATGATTGTTTCCGTGTCTACAACGTCAAGATGTGTCAAATAGACAAGACATTCTCGAATGGTCTTGTATAGCTGCACCGTATCGCTCTCCTTGACAAACTCGCGCACGATTTCACCTTCGTCGTTCTCGACGATAAGAACTTCTTCAGGTCGCACCATCTTCTCGATCATGACCACTCGAAGGTTTGATAGGACCTCCTTATACTTATGCATCCGGAGAGGGAGGGGTGCCAGCACAGACGGGTTCATTGCTCCACTAGTTGAGCCACTGTTCATCATGAGCGGGTTCATCTCCTGCATGGGCACAGCCTGCATCTCTTCGTACAGCTCTTGCACGAGCTTGAGCCAATAATCCAGGCAAATCTTGAAAATCTCGCGGTCTTCAATTTGAGAAATGCGAATGAGGTAGAAATGGCCGTGTGTGAGGAAATCTCGGTTTGGAAGGTTCTCGATGAGCTGAGCATGAAGTTAGCATCGGTAAAACGTAACGGTCTCGCAAATAACCTACATCAACGTGTTGGCTGAAGAAGTTGCACAAGAAAAGTGCTAGCTCCTGGAGAAACTCTTGATCCCTGGAATTGCTCTGGGGATACGTGCTCTTTAAGTCGAGATCTATGGGTATAATGCCGGCAATGGTCGTTAGCACGTCGACGAACATCTTGACTAGCTGCTCGCTGTATGCATTCTGCTGTCCCGGTCCACCGGTCACCAAACCACCGATCTCGGTAAACACTTGCAAGGTAACGTTTCGGAACTCGGGAACCTCTAGGAATCGCGTGCGCAAAGTCTCAATGAGCGGTGTCTCGAATATATATCCCAGCGGGATCCAGTTGCAGAAGCGCAGCAAAGTTTCTAAGGTAGCCTTTACTAGGCTAGCCTGAGTCGCCGAGGTAAGAATCTCCTGGCATAGCTGAAAGATCTGCGAGAACTCGTTGCACATGGTTGTTTTCAGGTTCCTGGTCTTGGCCGAGGTCATTTGCTCAGCCGAGTAGTCGAAGACTTCTTCGGAAAGAAGACGGAGAATGATCATATTGTTCTCGCAGATGGATAGGTTCGTGCGGCAGGCTGCTATGATCTCATTGATGAAGGTAGGCCAGTTGTGAGGCCATTCTTGCTTGAGAATAGAGACGAGAACTAGATTCAGCTTGTTCAAGAGAGTACGCTGGGATTTGAGCGATTCTTCCGTGGAAGAGGCCTGGATGATGAAGTTCACAACGAAGTTGCGAATACCTGCAGTACGGTTAGTCGTGGTGGGTCATGGGTGGTATTGTTCGCGGGATGAGATGGCGAACCTAAACACTGTTCTCTGGGCAAGACCCTCCATCTCGTCATGATAACATTGTCTAATATTTGAAGCCCGAGGTCTGCAAGCCGTCAGCATTCTACCATATACCTCTCGGTGGCGTGGGACTAATGCGGCGTACACTTGGTCTGAGGGTGCTGAGCTTCGGCGAGAATCTTGTCGACGAGAAGCCAAGCATCGGGATCTTCCTTGAACTATAGATCATGATTGTTAGTTTCGATGCTGATGTGCGAGAATAGGGCAGGGCGCATTACTTACCTGGTTCAAGGCGGTTTGGGCAGCTTTTTGCTGAAGGCGGGGAAGACACAAGTGTTAGTAGCTTAGCTATTTGCAGCCTCCAAGATGGATGCATTGAAAGATCGATGAAGCATAGCGACGATAAGCTTACCTGTTCACCGCGACCTTCATAGAAGGACTGGACCATCAGGTCCAGCTCTGGGATCGTGGGCGCCATCTCGAATGGGGTGGCGGGGGAAGGATGAGGTAGGCTACGCGCCTAGAAATATGTGGAAGGGCTCGCTATAATTTTGCGTCGGAAGAAAGGCAGTTGGTGGTTATGCGAAAGCTTTGTTGCGACGGTGCGCAGGTTGAGAAGAAGACTGGTTGTCTAGAGGATTAGCAATCACGGTTTGGTAGGCGGGAGACGTGAAGATGGTGGAAGGAATTGCCCGGCTGCAGGTGAGTTGTGAAAAAAGGTATCACCAGAATTCAAAGAGGCAGCAAAGTGACGGGTCTGTGAGATGATAGCGGCTACTTCGTACAGACGGTAGTGGGGTTGGGGGGGTTTTTGGGAGCTGGGTCCAAGCTACTAAATGCCATAGGCCAGGTACGTACCGGTTGCACAGAGAAACCCCGTAGGTATATGTACCTTCTACCACCCGTGGACACAACCTGGAGGCTGGCCTGCCCCGGCTGTAGCGCGGTAGCGGCTGAAACTCGTCGTTGATAGCGTTTAATGGATTCACGGAAACCAATCATACGCCCAAGATTCCAATTATGTCATTGGCCTGCCACGCAAGGCTTCCTATATCACCACCTTAACGACTGACCAACCTGAATTGATTTACCCCTCCAATTTAAATCAAATTGGAGGCGCTTCAGGTGTCAAGGTGCCGAGGTCTGCCTAAGTGTAGCTTTGTTGCAAGGCGAGGACAATAATGGAAACTGAGTTGTGACGTCAATTTGCAAAACCGCGATGAACGGCCCAAGACGATGGACTAAAGTTGCGTCGTAAGTTGGACGCCCAATAATGGCACTTTGAAGTTGACCAACTTGGGAGATGTAATTTATCAAGGCTCACCGCTGCTGCTGCTTCGGAGTTCAAGATATTAAAAGTTGATGCTGTGCACCTGTAGTAGCGTGCAATTTCAGGTTGCTATGTGTAACAATGGGTTGTCTCTCACGGTGTATCTTCAGGCTCAAGAAACACTTGAAGGTAGAACTTAACGGCTAGGTTATTTTTGAGTCCTTTCAATGTATCTATCTCATCTACAAGGTAATCACATTATCAGAATCCATCGATCCAATTTAATGGCACCGAACAACTACTTAGATACTTTATTCTTTCTGAACTCCCGGGTTTACTACCAAGTAATACCTTACTAGATCTTTCCGACTTGCCACCACTATAAGTGATATCCTGTCATTCCCAGAGAAGAGGCGATCCCCCGAAAGTAGGAGATAGTGCGCGACGTCGCCGTTCTTGTCATTTCGGTTCGTTGGGCACCCTTTAAAAGCTAAAACTTCATAGGGGACGTTGATAGTAGCAGTTGGGCTCCTGAAGCTGCGGGATCTTACAAAGCCAGTCGCTGACGATGAATGGCAACTTCTAGCCTCTCCCCTATGGTCAGACTCGAAGCAAAGGGAATAAGGCAGTCACATATGACGTGGCGAGAACACCATGTTACTTCGTCGAATGCAGCCCCCGTACCCAATAGTGTGGCTCGAAAATGATATAAATTTTCATTTTGCCGCCGTTTAGAACCTCTAGTCTATCCTCTTGTGGAATGGTTACACCGTAAAATCCTTTTTTTGCCATCCTTTTCAACCGTGAGCAGGAGGACACATTCTCTTTCCCTAGCTGACCAATATTATTCCTAGAAATGGTCATCGCGAGAAATTGCCATGCGCACCGGCCCCAAGGCTCTGAAGCGTACTGCACCAGACTTGAGGAGCTCTAGGCTTTCTGATAACCGCAGTCAGCCAACCCACTCTTCAGCGCGGTTATCGCCTTATCGATATCGGTTCTTTTAGGATCGGTCTGTTACAATCAGCATCTATATCCTTCAATCATTGCCAATACACATATGTCTTAAACGTACCACACTGACGCCCATGTGTCCGAAGCGCACGTATTTTGCCGCGATTTCCTTGTGGATGCCACCAGCAAAGATGACACCGCTCTTTGCAAGCTTTGGAAGGAGATCTGTGGCCTTGACAGTTTCTGGGAGGTAGATAGCCGTCATACCGTGGGCCTGGTCTTCCGGGTTAGCGGCGACTTGTTTCAAGCCCAACTCTGCTACGGCGCTCTTGATCTTATCCGACACCTCTCGATGTCTCGCAAACCGCTCAGAGAGAGGCTTGGTAAGGATCTGAGTCAGCGCTGTGTGGAGAGCATGAATAAGTTGCGGCGATGGCGTCGCGAAGTATGACGGCTTCTTCGCCTCGTAGTTTTGCATGACTATACAGTAAGTTAGGATACATCGCTGTTAATGATTCGGGTCCGGGGTTCTATAGCATACTGGGCGTCCAGTTCTTCATAGAGGCGAAGTAGGATGCCGGAGGGCTCTTTCGTGCCTTAAAGGCATCCATTGCTTTGCCGCTAAACATCGATATAGATAGGCCTGCAGGACACCCGATAGCCTTCTGGCTTGCCGTTATCACACCGTCCAGTTTCCACGCATCAAAGTCGATCTCTTCGCTGGCCACGCTGCAAACACCATCCACAATTAGCAACGTGTCTGGTGAAACACTCTGGACGGTTTCGGAAAGCTTCTGGAGCTCGCTGAGTACACCCGTCGATGTATCGACATGCGTGACTGTGACTGCCTTGTACTTCTTGCTCTTCAGTGCCTTCTCGATCTCGGGCAATTGCGGCCGGCTGCCGACTGGTGCCTTGAGGAGGTCGACATTAGCACCGTAGACCCTGAGACAGTCGGCGAAGCCGTCGCTGAAGTAGCCAGTGCTGAGAACCAGGACATCTTCACCGGGCTCGACAAGATTCGCTGCTACTAGATCCCATCCAAGTGTACCCGATCCCGAGATGACGAAAGGTTGTGAAGAGGGCGAGGTAGTCTGGAAGAGCTTGCGCAGCATCGACAAGGCCTCACCAAATGTAGCGACGAAACCAGGGCCAACGTGGGACTCGCTGTTCGCCGTATGTTAGAAGGGCCTTTTCCTTATGTATAAATACATGTTGGTACTATGACTTGGTACAAACCTGTAATGGCTCATAGACTGTAGGACGGCATCATCAAACTCAATTGGGCCCGGAATGAGCAAGGTGGGGTGCTCCGGTTGAGACGACATGTTGACAGACGATGAAGAGAAGCTACGGGCCCGAGTTGAAGGAACAGAAATGTTACTGGGAAAGCTGGGGTTGGCAGGAGACTGGGCGTTGGCTAATAGGTGTCGTGATATAATCGAGACTCGGGCTGCGGGGTTGGAGCTGGACGTTGTTTTGAGTAGACGGTGGGGCATATCGCCGACCACCGCACCGGCGGCCCTCCGTAGTGTTGTCGAGTAAGCCAGTTTCAACTACGTACGCCTGGAGAAAGGGCAGAGCTTGAGTCGTGTAACTTTGTCTAAGGGACCTGAGAAAATTATAACCCCCTAGTTGCCCAATCCAAGTGAACGTCTGCCTGAGCTCCGAACCTAGCAAATGAGAGCAATATTCATCCTATAACAAACAGCAGCTCTTAAAAAGATTGAAGGAAATTTGCATCAGATGCGCTTCAGGATATTGTTTATTAATGTCCCAACTTCTAGAGGCGAAACGGCTAGACTAAGCGCCCCCACTATCAGCAGTTATCCGTATTGACTATATCCGGTCCAGTTGAGAAGGAGAGATCGTGTCGCATATAGTAAGCACAGTCATTTCTCCACGAAATAATTCAAGTTCAGCTTTTAGTAGCTCCGTCTTCGGCCGCCTCTTAATAACCCGAGATTAGAACATGCCCTACTTCTACATGTAGGCGTGACAATAGTACCCTCCTCAATTGCTGCAGGTCCAATGTTCTGCAGGTGCCCCGGAGATAAGAGGTACATCTCAGACTGGAACCCTGGTACGTGAAGGTACGTACCAATAGCTGGAAATTGCGGGGCTCCCAAAGCTTCGGTCCCTGAGAGTTAAACGTCAGCCTCGCAGCTTTGGCGATAGCTTCAATCTGCATTCACATGTACACATCTTTGACATGTAGACACACGTCCTCACGTCCTTACGGCTTTACTATAACTGTGGACTACCGAAATATTTGCGAAATACTGAGGAACGTCTAAAATCCGTCGTCTTTATACCGCGCTACCTTGCGCGTCTCGAAACGGTGCTGCCTACCGATACGCATCTGGCCCTGTTGTTCGATTAAATCGGCACAGCTTATCTCACTCGCACCATCGGCAGTGAAGGCATTCTGACACAACCAGGAGATCTTGAGTCTCCAATCATCCATAACCAATGGCTTTCCTCATCCTCGTAATCGGGGACCTCCACATCCCCGACCGCGCCCTCGACATACCACAAAAGGTGCGACGCCTCTCTCTCCCTCTCTCATCTTCATTCTTTAGCGCCGCTGCTGACTTCCACACCCCTATAGTTCAAGAAGCTTCTTTCGCCCGGAAAGATCGGGCAGACGCTATGCCTGGGCAACCTAACGGACAAGCACACGTACGAATACCTGCGGTCGATCGCTCCCGACTTAAAGATCGTCAAGGGCCGGTTCGACGTGGAAGCGACATCACTCCCACTATCGCAAGTCGTAACACACGGATCGCTGCGCATTGGATTTGTTGAAGGGTTCACGCTAGTATCGACTGAGCCGGATCTCCTACTCGCCGAGGCGAACAAATTGGACGTGGACGTGCTGTGCTGGGGTGGCACCCACCGTTTCGATGCCTTCGAGTATATGGACAAATTCTTCGTGAATCCCGGTAGCGCCACGGGCGCGTACACGACAGGCTGGACAAAAGAGGGCGAGGAGATGGTACCTAGCTTCTGCTTGATGGATGTGAGTAATACCTAACCTTGGTCATCGGGGGGTGCGGGAACCTGAAGATTAAGGGATGAATGGGTATATCATCTGTCTGTTTACTAACGGTTGAATATAGGTTCAAGGCATATCGCTTACACTCTATGTCTACCAGCTAAGGAAAGATGCCAACGGGGTGGAGAATGTCGCCGTGGAGAAGGTGACCTACACCAAACCTGTAGAGCCTACAGGAGGATCGTCGTAATCTTTGGAATTAACAAGTTCTCTTTACCTAAGCTTCAGCCGATGAACTAGATGTATTCCCAGATGAATCGGAGCAGGCTTCCGGCCTTCACAAATGACCATAGAATCAATGCCGGAGACGAACGAAAATACTTGATTGGTATCCTAGGCTGCCTGGGTACGTTGAAAAATCCATGTACACCAAACCAAACGCCATGAAAATGAACTATGAAGAGTGCAGCTCAACACCTGTCCCAACCTTGTGATTATTTAATCAATGCAATTACCCTCCCAAGAAAAAACTTGCTCGAACGACCGTGCGAATCATTATCATAGTGGAATGGAGCTTTTTTTTCTTTCTCATAACATCATACTCCTCCGTCTCATCGAGACCCGATCTCGAGCGGAACTCTCTGCGTCTACAGTAGAGCAGCTGCTCAAGCTGTCTCCTTCTAGGGAACTGTCCGCCGTGCTTTCTAGTTCAGTCTTCGACTCTTTCGATGCTGCCATGGTTGCTCTTCTGGTGGATCCCGTGTGTCTGGGTCCCTTTTCATGGCTCTGATCTTCCACATCCAAGTCTATATCCTCGCGAAGCACCGACGATAATCGCCTCGCCCTCGATCGCCGAGATCCTTTGCTACTGTTCTTTTTGGTAGCCTCCTCCGTCGCGTGCTTAGAGTCGCCATTCGGCGATCCATTGGGGAACTCATAGACATCCTGTTCGTCGTCAAATATCTTCGCGACTTCCGCTTCCCGCGCCGCGATCTCGTCCAAGCGGCGATTTGCCGTTCGAGAGTTTGACTTAGTGCCGGTATTTCCACCAGATGACGAGGAAGATTCGGAATCGCCAGCTGCTCCAGGAGTAGCAGTAGTGATTGTCGAATTCCGCTTTTTCCTGTCCATCACTACATTAGTGGGCAAATCGTCCGTGGGAGCAATTCTCGAACCCTTCCGAGCCAGGGGACTAGCCGTGACGTCCGGAGACGGGGTGGATATGCTATGGGAAGGGGGAAGATCCTTCCACGATTTCGATTTCCCTTCTGACTTGACTCCGGATGAAGGGCCAGAAGAGGGAAAGTCTTCCTTCTTCGACTGACTAGTTCGTCGAATATGTTTACCCTCGCCTGCTACAGCGTCGAACAGCTGCTTCGTAGGCCGCCGCATCTTATCCCGCAGGTTGGGTTCGGCGTAACTGACGGCAGCTCGGGCTCTGCGGCTGCCTCGCGACGTATCTCCTCTGGATGAAATATCGGCCGGGGGTGGCGTGTCTCTAACTTCCTCCCTCGGCGTAGGTTCCGGAGTATCGGGTACGGCCAAGTTGGGTTCCGCAGAAAGCGATTCTGTCTCAATATCCATAGTCGCTACTGGTGCTGGCTGCGGAGACTGAGGGACTGGTATCTCAACCGTTGTAGAGCTCTTCCCTTTCAAATCCTCCTTTGCGACCTCCTCTGAGACAGGAGGCTTGGCAGCCTTCTTTGTTGACTTGATACACTCGTTCGAACTCTTTGCGCCTAACGGTTTTCTTTGGGCTTTCGAGTCGGAAGACTTTTCGCGGCCCTCTTTTCGGTTTGAGGGCAGTTTAATAGGTCTGCCGAGGGGTCGATCCTTGATGCTGGAAGTCTTTTCTGGTTGTTCCTTTGCAGCTGTGATGGGTTGCGCCGGTGGTTTAGATATTATGGCATTCTCTTTCTCATCTTCCTCTCTCAACTTCCTTTTCAAGCCGGTCTTAACTACTTGATCAGTGGGCTGAGACTCAGATGTGGCAGTAGCCTTTGTCTCATTCGACTCGATGTTAGCCGAAGGTGCATCGGGAATCGCCTCGTCCTTCTTTTCGTCTGGCTTGGGGCTTTGAGGTGGTAGTCGCTTGGTATCAGGCTCAGACGACGCCTTCTCAAGAGACGAATAATCCATCTTGGATGCGGCGGATCTAGAGGGTAGGTCAATCTTGACAGGATCCTCGTCAACAAAACGCGATACCGGCGGAGGTCCAAGATCCGGAGAATCGTCATTATCATCGACTACAGAGCGTAGCGCAAGAATGTCATCGCGTCTAGGGATTTGTTAGAATACTCAACTTGCTAATCTTATGCATGCGACTTACGTTAGTGTCTCACGGGGACATGCTCTGTTCTCCCATATTGGTGGCAATCTGCCTTCCTGAGCGGCGGCAGCTTCCAAATCCTTCATCGAGCTCACCGTGTCTCTTCTCTTCCACTCAGACATACTGATGCGACCAATGCTCGATCTGTGCTTTGCCTTCTTTGGTTCTCTCGGCGACCGACTCTTAGGCATGGGCTCGTGTCCTAAACTCGCAAGCATGTTCCCCCATTCTGCCAGTTGCGATTCCATCTTCTCCTTGATCTCGAGGGCATGGTCGGCAATTTTCTGTGCTTTGCTGTCTTCTAACTCGGTTTGAAGCCGCAAGACTTGGCCTCGAAGGTCAAGGTTCTCGGATAATAGTCGAACGCACTCATTCTCCAAGGATCGTATTTTGAGCGACTGGGTTGAGTTTACTCGGGCGATATCTCGATTCTGTCGTAGAAACTTTCGACGTACTATAGCAAGAGATCAGTTGACCCACATTCTGAGAAAGGCTCAGTTGATCAGGTAACATACGCGTCTCTAAACTATCTGTTGACACCATTGGCTCGTTGAGTCGTGCCATTGTAAAGATTCATGAGGCGGAGGAAAATCAAGACTATTTAAGTATTGTAGCAAGAGTCTGGAAACCTGATAGTCATGCAAAAAGGTCCCGTCGGTAGCGAATGAATAGCAAGACTTTTCTCTTGAAAGGAGCAGTATGCAAGACGATGGGTGCCGTGTAGTAATGCGGTGAGGAAATTCAAAAGTTTTGGTCTGCGAAATGAGTTGGCAAGGGAGCTGTCCCCACAGAGCATGTCAACAAACTTCCAAAAAGGGCTTTAGCGCAGTAAAGCTAGGACCATTTATTTCGGACAAGGGTTTGTTCACGCTAGCATTCACATGCTCACACGTCACACCTCGCACTAAATCCATCGATAAAACTCGACAATTATCAGGCTGCGAGATGTCACAAACGAGTATTCATATAAGAGAGGCAATTCGCAACCAGAGTATATCAGCATCGGACGTTACTGGCATAACCATGCGTTAAGTGGTTGAATGTATTAGATATTCTTTCCAGCGCCTCGGCTTGAGTTTGGTAATTCTGTACTTGTGTTCTCCACCTATTTCTCGTTGCTCAGGCTACCTCAGTTCCGTCTAAGATCTCCCCCCCATTCTCAGCCACACTCTACCTACAGAGACCTTCTTTTGATTTGACTGGTATTTGTGGTCGTCAAGATGGCATTCTCCACGCGCACCCTCCCTAGCCATCTGCGCCAGGGTTCAACCTCCAGCAATCCCGGTGCTCAGTCTACAGGACAATCGCCAGCACTTCTTGCTCGAGTCAACGAGAAGAAGGCAGAGCTTGAGAATCTAAAGGAGCTGCGAGATCTTAGCGCGGCTGTGGCGAACCAGATGGAAGCCCTAGAACAGAAGCTTGCGACCCTATCGGACGGAACAGAAGGTGCGGGCACCTCAGATAAGCAATATGTGATTTTGACTAACCTAACGACGAGCAGCGATTGCGACTGTTGTGGGAAATTGGCATAATGTGCTACGGGCTATCAATATGGCATCAAGTACGTCCATGTTTTCATTCAAATTACATTAGATATGTGGATCTGTTTGTGGTACTGACCCGTTCATAGCTAAAATACCGAGTCCCCGAAATGCGGATGAGGCGACTATGAACCCTCAAGAGGATACCATGCCTTTACCCCAGACTCTTGTCCGAATACCAACGGAACATGCACCGGCACTGCAAGCGCAGACTGAGGCTGTTATGGAGAATGAACAAAACTCTTCGACAATCTCTTGAGAGCGTGTGGTTTGGGATTTTCTCTCACTACATGTATCTACCGGATTGCATAGATTCGGGCTCTCAATAGTCTCGCGCCAAGCCCTCTGATTACCCAAGGAACATGCAGGTGATTACCATTATGTACTAGGCGCAGCTACTTGGGTTTCAACAGATGTACATACATTCAAGACGCACAGAACTTATCAGCAATAGGTGTTCATTGTGTACTCATTTATGAACACAAGGCTAGTGGTTGTAATAATGAATTTGGGACTGACGACGATGTCTCGCCCACAGCTGCTGCAAGGGCGTCCTGCGGGACTGAAGTGGGGGAAAGATCGCGTCTAGCTGCATGTAGATGCGCGTCAGATCGCGTCTCTTACTAAGCCGTTGCTGTGGACGAAGTCTGACGTAGGGGGTAGCTACAGCCGAGAGTCAATAGTACTAACTCGAGTTTAATACATGAATTGCGCGACGATGCTTCCAACGGGATTCGACGATACTAGAACGGAAAGTGCAACCGTTGTCTCACCATGCATGTAGCCCAAACATCAGCGGCCCAATTCTCCCCAAGGCCATCCGTCTTCTCTACTACATCAATCATTCATCAGGTAGCATACGACTTCAACCCATCCATACTCTAGTTGGATAGAAGCTCAATAAACTCTTTGCTATCTTGCAGGGGATGCAAACCCCACACTATCATTTGCTAGACGCTATTCGCTCCCACCGGCATCCCCGTGCTCACGGTCGCTGGTCCAAGCCCGTGCTAGGTAATAACTCTCATCAAACCCTTGCTTGCACTGGACCCCTGAGCCGTGCACCCCTAGCTGCCTCACTTTCGGTCCTGGCAAATTATTGGTCAATTGCGTCCAATCTGGAGCCAAAAAGATGACCGTGATTCCGTCTCGAGTACCACTTGATATCCTCTGTGATACGAGCTCCAATGAGGACGATCACTTTTCTCGCGATAGCCTCGAGCTAAACGACTCCGCCCTTCGCGATCTTTCTGTCTCTCAACTACAGAATCGCCCCTCAAGTGCCAGTTCTAATTCGACTGTTGAGTCCCTCGCTACTGGTCTGAGAAAACTGCACATAGACACAGGCAATTGCAGTAGTGGATTCAATTGGAATGATAGCTCAAAGAATCAAGGTCGACGTCGTCTAGCGAGGCCCGCAATCGCAGCCAACACCTTCGAGGTCCTTGAGACAGTGCTTGAAGACGAACCCCAACGCGCATTCACACCCACATCAGCATCAAGAAGCTTATTGAACGAAACGCAACTGTGCTTCGAACTTCCAGCCTCAAGTATGTTATTCCATAATATATTTGCATGTCGGCGAATTTTACTAACTCGATGTTTTTGATAGTCGACAAATTCTCAGATCACCCTTTGGTCGCAATTGCGCGCAAAGGCATACCTTCGGCTAAGGAGCAAATCGCAAAACATCGCGACGGCTGGTTTGAAGGGATACTCTCTACAAACTTCCCAGTCGGACCTCCCAGTTCAGAACCCAACGTTACTCCCGAGTCCAAGAGGGTGCATTTTGGCTTCAACCTCCTGCCGATTCAGGATAGGATAGATCGCAAGAATACGGACGAGACCGCTGCGCCATCCCGCTTCACAATCCTTATATCACCTTTGGCTCCGGGTGAAGAATTACTGGCAGACGTTGAGAAGCCTACACGTAGAGGAAATATGGCTCTTGCGGAACCTAATCACAATGGTCACCTTGCACCAGTGAAGGAGCGAAGTACATCACCAACAGATGGAACTCGGCAGCCCACGTCGGCGCCCACTAGCCCCGCCAGCGACAAGACAAAGCACCCGGAAGCCATCACGCCGGGGCCGCCCGCACTACCTGTCGCTAGAATCGAGGACTCCGTGGAAGCGCTTGACCAGCTTGAAGAGCAGCTAGAGGCTTTTGACCAGGCTGCTCATTTCAGGCGAATCGTCTCCCCTGAAGCGCCAGGCTCAGGAAGCAAGCCGCCAATGCGATCACTATCTGTGAAGGTCGCTGACGTCGCAAGATCTGTATCACCACAACCGAAGCGAACTACTCCGATAAAGCCTAGCTCTGCTTCTGTTAGGATCAAGCCGAGCAATGAACCTCGTCGTACTGTGCGTAAAGCAGCATCTATGATTTTTCTCGACTCTCCAAAGCTGAAAAGTGAGGACAAACTCGCAGCTCAGGCCCCGCCAAGGAAGACGACCGCCAAAGGAATACCAAGTCTCGTCCAGTCGAAGCAGCCTCCCAAGCCAGTGAAGCAGCCCACTATCCCAACCTTTGAACTACCTGGAGATGAAGTCGCGCGGAAGTTAAAAGAGAAGCGTGAGGCCCGCGTCTCGGCGCAACTTTCCGCAGAGCAAGCAACAAAGCCAACCGTATCAAGTCTTCGGCGCGCCAAGTCAGCTAGAACTCTAACGCGACCCAACTTTGAGTTGCCAGGGGAAGCCATTTCCCGTCGCAAGCGTGAAGAGCGGGAAGCACAGCTGAAAGCGCAAGAGGAAGAAGAACGGAAGAGACGAGAGTTCAAGGCGAGACCAATCCGCTCGGGTGTTGCGCCAAGCACTTTCCCTCGAGAGACGATTGCGAGCCGAGCTCGACAGAACAAGGGACATCTAGCAGAGAATTCCGCTCAAGATTCGCCTAACTCGAACAAAGGCACATCTTTCTTTACGAATCTCATCTCGCGCTCGCCTCTTTCGAAAACCAACAACCAATCCCAATCACGAGGCCGAGGACTCCACCCTGATCCAATTGGAACACAGCCAACTCGAGCCCCTTCAAGCTCTACAGTGGGAAGCACTGGTGGACAGCGTAGTTCAGTGTCCACAGAAGATGTGCAGCACCAGAGACTTCGTGGTCAAGAGATATACAAGCGGGACAACTCTTGGACTGGAGAGCGAGAACGTGAGAAGCGGGAGCGGGAGGCGCAAGCTAAGCTCGCACGAGAAGAAGCTGCCGAACGATCCCGACAGCAAAGTCGGGAGTGGGCGGCGAAACAAGCAAGAAAGAGAATGACCATCGCTTCATTGCGAGACGTCATGGCTTAAAAATGACAGGGGCCGAGGTATTAAGCTCTCATAGAGCCATAGGAGTTACCTACTCAGTGAGGCGACTGAAGTGTATTATTCCGTGTATTTGCATGCGTCGTGGAGTTTTAAAAGCTAAAGCCCGGCGTTTGTTGGTAAGCCATGGCTATGACCCGGTCAAGGCGTTGTGGTTTACCTAGGGGATTGTTATTGTATAGGTACTTGTCATTGTTGACTTTTTGGCCTTCCTCGACTGTATTATCAGGTCTAGTGCATTAATCGAGAACAAATGCATACTTTCTAAACCGGGTAGTTGAGCTGTCATTCAGGCGACAGACTCATTTCGTAGGCCATGACTTAATCCTGAGGTGGTATCGGTTAGATGAAGAGAGAATCAGACCTGAAGGTGACAACCTTGAGATATTACCACTAGTTAGCGGTGTGACTTGGGTAACCATAGCATAACGCATATTCTCCATTCAGGCCCACACTTGTCGACTCCCGATATATCGAAGACTAAGCGAGAATAAGCTATGAGATTACTTCCGCCGCCAACACGTAGCCTCGCGACCTTGAGCTGGGGTCAACCGGCGTTATCGGCATCTACGGTTGCCGGTGCGATGGCCGACTCGCCGCGAATACTCCAAGCCCCGCAGCCCCAAATGTCATGATCAGGGAATGAACCACGACTATCAACGATTCAAGTTCTCATATGGGTATTTGCAGCAGGGTTTCAACTGCATTTATATACAATACGTCCACCACATCACGTAAAGCGGCTCGCACATAAAGTAGGTACTTCGAATATCCATGGGATTCGTTGGTAGCCATATACCAGGCATAAGTTATACTTCATCTTATATTACTTCAAAATGGGCGGAGTAACTATCATTAAGCACGTCCGCGTATTCGACGGCGAGGCTATTAGCGGACCCAAGACTGTGGTCATCGAGGGGTCGAGCATCGGCGACGACGCGCTGGCAGATGACCCAGATCCGTCGGCTACTGCTATGGTGGACGGGACTGGCTGCACGTTGCTTCCCGGCCTCATCGATTGCCATGTGCATATCCGCGATGAGGCACAGCTGGCTGCATGTGCAACCTATGGAGTGACAACGGTCTGTGATATGGCGTGAGTAGAGTGGACAGCCCAGCGAGTAGTATGGGCTCAAGGGAACTAATCATTCTCCGTGCCCAGATGCATGCCGCTAGAGAAATATCAAAAGCTACGCGCTGCGAAAGGGCCGACGACCTGGTTGAGCTCGAGTCTTCCCGCGTATGAGGTCAGTGCTAGATACGCCTATTTAAGGAGCAAGACATTGATCTCGTAGAACGATGCTCTGGTGCTATCTTATGTACCTGTCTTCAATGTTCCTGATTGTATCACTAGCGGATACGGGTGGTATTAACTCGAGGACGTGAAATTAGGAGAACTCTCGACATGGCAAGCTCTTCAAATTTACCGGCATCACCCCTGATCACGCGGTCCATAACACCGACGAAGCGGTAAAGTTTGTGCAGGACCGGATAGATGAAGGGGTCGACTATATTAAAGTCATCGCGGATGCGCCGGGCCACGACCAGGCTGTCTTGAATAAGATTCAGGGAGAGGCACAGAAACACGGCAAGATGACGGTGGCCCATACTGCGCATTACGAGGCCTTCGAACGTGGCGTACGAGCAGGTTTCGACATCCTAACCCACGTGCCGATGGATGAAGTCCTGGACGACTATATCGTTGGCAAAATGGCTAGCCAGAAGACGATCGCGGTGCCGACACTATCGATGATGCAAAGAATGGCAGAGAGCTGGGTCATGTGGGGAATTAGTTGGTTCTCCGGACGTAGCTACAATTTCCAAGTTGCCTTAGATAGCGTGGCGGCGATGCACAACGCGGGGGTGCCCATTCTCGCAGGCACTGATGCGAATGATAGCGGTATCTTCACTATAGTGCCCGGACAATCGCTGCATCACGAATTAGAGTTGCTGGTACGTGCGGGATTGACGCCTCTCGAGGCCTTAAGAGCAGCCACATCTCTAGCGGCGCGGCACTTTAATCTGCAGGACAGAGGTAGGATTGCGCCCGGCCTAAGGGCTGATTTGGTCCTAGTAGAAGGGAAACCGGACGAGGATATCCGCGCGGCGCAGAAGATATCAAGGGTTTGGAGCGGCGGCGTGGAGGCCTCGATATCTGCAGTGCAACGGGGAACCGGGTTAGGAAGCTGTGCTGTAATGTAAAATGGATCTACCTCCAGAAGCTACAGATAAGCGTTGTACTGTGTAAGACCAGCTAAGTGCTGACTGCTTCAGCTGTAAGCTGTGCCTGGAGCACAGCCCATGATTGGAGCAAATGGACCCCGTGCGACGTAACATGGCGCCAGGGTCGGAGTTTGGGTGCTGGCGCCGTGGAGGGATTCCCGTTGGTCAGATCCAAGAAGCTTGATTTCGCTTGGCAACCAACCACTTTCGTCAATGTGGGATGCGAATCTAGAACCGCCCAGGATTACCAGGTACCCAAAACACACATTTGCCAAGCAGCCAAACAGCTAGACGGTGGGGGCTAAAGCACGTTTGGGTCGACAGATCTGGGAAACTAAGGGCGAGTTGTATAGTTCCAAGAGATTGCGTCAAATGGATTCAACTGATATCACCAACGTGCTTCTTTTCTGCTTGATCGACGATTTCGGCGATGATATAACCGTGGGTCGTTAGCTGGTTAGCGGTCGCCGGTGATGATTGAATATGATAGTGACGCATCTACGGAGTTAATTTAATGCCTCTTCGCATGGCGTCCAATGCTTGCTATGTCATACCGCACCAAGGCAATTAATCTGGGAAAAGCCAATCTAGAGGTGTGAAGAGCACGGCAGATAGTGTGGCATCACTGCAGTTGGATAAAAAAGGGAGGGCTTGTTGAAATGGTCCTCGAATTTTTCGTTAGGCGATGATGCCATATTGGCCTAGTAGAATGCAAGTAGGTTTGCTGACGTTCTCGTGTCCAGAGCCGATGATGGATGATGAGGAAAGAACTATCGATTTCTAATCGCTTTCTAACACCAAATCTAGCTTCGTTGTACTTTCCGTATACTCCGTATACAAACAATGCAACGCTAACACATGGAGCTTGGATGTATTCAATGTCGTACGATTTGTACTTGCGCACTAAAGACCAAACTGGTGCACCTTCGTTTCTCACCCTCGTCCCCAGTCGAAGTCTAGGCAGGCCCAGACTCAAAACGGGAATAAGTCCACACTTGCACCTTAACCGCCCAACCCCAACCCCGACAACAAATTCATAGTCTTCGCTCATAGACATATGTGAACAGGTTCTGGTACGCCTTGGTTACGGTTGGCTCGCCGACATGAATCATAGGTCGATCCATACATCCTCTTTCTCACTTACCCGCTTTCATTTCCAAAAGAACTCATTGTGTAGCTTCAACCAAGGATTCATAGGGCTACAAAAATACTATTATTATAAGCCGCTAAGCTTTGTCGACCCCTGAACGACACCTTTGCCCCTGCACGTTATGCTTCGCCTCGTCCCAATTCGGTAGCATTTCCTCAAATACGGCGCAGTATCCTAGCGCTGCTGCAGGTTGCTGCAAGAGAGTCGAGGCCCAGGAACCCGAATCGCCCGAATACTTCCTATCACCTTACCACCGGCAAATGAAAGACTCCAAGGAAAATGTCTTTATTATTACCATAGAACCACACGATCCTCCTCCCCATTCTACGAGAAAACACGACCTTCTCCATGGCCGCGAAGCCATGGACTCACATTCAGTTGGCGACACTGAAAGCACGGACAGCAGCAAAACCAAAGCGGTGATTCCAGAAGAGGACAATAAGCGCTCCAAAGTCCCACAATGGCTACGAACGCAAGCCGTCAAGATCCGTACCAGCCGGACACGCCAGGCTCTCATCGTATTTTTCTTCGTCGTTGTCGCCGTTCTTCTCGGCGTTCTCTTGTGGTTGAATGGCAGCGGTCACTTACACGAAGCATTTAAGGTAAGAAGAGAAATTGATATGTGGTTTTATATAAGCAATTGGGATGGCTTGGCGTATGCGTGCAATTGTCGAATGGCATTCCTGTCGGGTAACTTTTGTGCCAATCTTCGCTCTTGGCCTCCCGCGCTCCCCGTACCTCCAGTGCTTGGCATCTCCAATCTCCAATCGACTATTGCTTTTTATTTCGTGCTTTATCTCCAGGCTCGATTATCAGCTGTTCTTTTTGCGCCAGAGCTAATACAATGCGACAGAAGACAATACCCTTAGAATTATCTCAGGGAAACTACCTTGGCGAAATTGTGTCGCAGAGCTCGAAATATCCTCGCAGCGTCCAGGCATTCCGCGGAATTCCGTATGCGCAATCGACGGCCGGCGAGAACCGCTTCAGACCTCCGCAACCATTGAATGGCACCGTAGACAAGAATAATGTCCAACGCGCTCTTAGTTACGGGCACGTCTGTCCTCAAAATGGAGGCGGCAAAAACCAGGGCGAGGATTGCTTGAACCTAAACATCTTCAGACCTCATTCTAGTGGCAGTGGAAATACTACTGAGGCCTTGGTAGCCAAATATGGCAAATTACCAATCGTCATATATGTCCATGGTGGTGGATTTAATAGTGGAAGCGGCGCGGAGAGAAACATGCTGAGTTTTGTCGCATGGTCAGACACACCCTTAATCGGAATGAGCTTCAACTACCGGGTCGGAGCATTGGGTTTCCTAGCAGGTGCACAAGCTCAAAAGGAAGGGTTACTGAATCTAGGACTGAAGGACCAACAGGCTTTCTTCCAGTGGGTGCAGAAAAATGCAGCCGATTTTGGGGGAGACCCCAACAATGTTACGATCATGGGGCTAAGTGCCGGTGCTCACTCGGTAAGTTCTAACATTCACATGAATAATAGGTTTCGAGAGGACTCGGGACGGATATATCGCTAACAGCATCTCAAGGTCGGCCATCATCTAATATCGTACTCTCCTGCCAACAAGTTGACTTCGGCGCCTCCACCTTTTCAGAAAGCGATCCTCGAGTCCGGTGGATCGACTGCGCGGGCAACGTTTGTGCCCACTCATGCTCTCCATGTGCTGCAACTCAAGGCATTCTTGTCGGAATGTGGACTTAATGGCACCGCCGAAGATAAGATATTTGAAGAGCTTCGTTCCCTGCCCTTGAACACAGTCGTCACAGCCTCCAACACCGTGTGGAAGCGCTGGAATCCGGGTTTGCGCTGGGCCTTCCAACCTGTCATCGACGGTCCTGGAGGTATAATACCGGACCTCCCTCTCGTGTCTTGGCAGAAAGGAAACGCCCTTCGCATCCCAATTTTAACGGGTTACAATACGAACGAAGGTACCATATTTGTACCAGCACATGCAAACAACGCGTCAGCAATGACCAATCTCATGTCCTCTATTATTCCGGCTCTTAATAAGACAGACCTGAAAACACTGGACACTATGTACCCCGACCCTACAACTGCCGTTGGGGAAAAGTTGTACATCACTCAGCCACCCGCCGGCTTCGGGACACAGTTCTGGAGGTTGGATGATGTGTACGCACATTACGCGTACATCTGTCCCGTACTTCAGACAGCGCACCTAGCTTCGATCGCAAAAGATGCCGGCCCAGTCTACGCTTACCACTATGCTGCGCGATCGAACGCCCACGGCGGTGCGGACCATGGCGATGAAGCTCCCGTCGTAACCCATGACATGGACGTCATTGGTAAGTACCCTGGCGTCGTGTCGATGGCAGACGACATGACCGGATTCTGGAGTCGGTTTGCCGTTACCGGGGACCCGAACCCGAAACCGGGCAGCAAAATCACCAACGCGACTACTTTCTCGTGGCCCAAGTTCGTCAGCCCATTTGTCGACAATAGTGGCACTACGGTTGCCGACCAAGCGAACGCTACTAACGTCCTCGCGCTGTTTGGCGATGGCAATGATGAGCGAATGGGCGTCCGCGGACGACAGAATAAAGGCGTTGCGGCGCAGAATGGAAATCTGACCGAGAGGGTCCGAGAGGAGTGTCGCTTTTGGTTCGATAGGGTCTTACTGAGCGAGGGATGGGGGAATGGAAGTCCGAGTACCGCAGTAAGCGAGGATACGAAGACGAAGACTATGAGAAGAGCGAAAGCGAGATTATGATTTTCGCCAGCTTGAAAGTGAAAGAAAGCAAAGAAGGGGGTGGGTGGTTGAGAAGAAGATACTATATTTTGGTGGAAGGGATTTTGGCATATATGCCAGACGATTCCGCGAATGCGCGACTGTTGATACCCAGAATTTTCATTTTGAGCGGGAGGCACGTTCACGAATTAGGATGATTGGAACGGAATGGATACGAAGCATAGCAACGGCGTTTAGGGGGAATTATCCTAGGATAGAGGATATATATTCTTCGGCTGATGAGCCTCGCTTATAGACAGAACAAGAGGTGATGTACATACGTCCATCCTCTATATAATACTACGTTTATGTAGTTGGGGAAGAGTGAATACCTTGTTCCATATCGACTTATCTGCCTTGGTGGTGGTGTCTTTGATGGCCTTGGGTGTACACCACTTGACCATTGGCTAGGGCTATTCTTGCTTAAGTTTCTCGACTTTCTTGGCTTCCTTGAATGATATTTGGTGTTTATCTCCTGCAAGACTGGGAAACTCACAATGTTTATAAGACGTTCACGAGTTGCAGATGAAGACGACTCTTCGAGCTTGAATGAACAATATATATCGTATACCTCCTAGGGTACCTACCTATACAACCATCATCCCTTATCGCTAAGCTGACAAACAGGTACACATATAGTTTGAGCCCGGTACACACTTGCATTTAGATACTATTTCTTTTTACTGCACCATAATGTAGTGAGCCGCCAAAGCAGCGTCTCCCATTCACCAAGATCCAATACATACATGTAGGTGAATCCCCGATAGTAATTAATTAAACCAAGAAAAATTTGGAGATAACTTGCCGGTACATTGATTGCTTCCTACCTGTTTAGGGCGCGGACGGCAAAGCTGATTGGATGGGAATTAGTGATGTTCTGCCGTATCGGCGAATATCTAATACCTTTTATACCTACTTGGGTACCTAGCTGGGTTGCATTGCCATGGTTCCTTTCGCCGCGACAAGCTATGTATGGCAGAGGCGAACGCGAAGAATTCTAGAGACAACCATGAGGCGGTGAGATACACTAGTAACTTCAAGATTTTATGTCCAAGGTAGGGAATATGTATGCCCTGTGGTGTATTCGATCGGGAGATCCTAAACGCGTTGAGTTACCCGTTAGGAAGAGAAGTACTATTTCACTTCCATATACTATGGCCATAGAATAAGTTGGTATGGGTAGATCACAGCAAAGCGCGGTGAGAATTGCCACCAACTTGTGGCGTTAGTTAAAAGGCCAGCCTTGTAATTGGATGGTTATGAATGAATTGGCTTTCAAGCAAGTCACTCCAGAATGCGCCATCACTCCTGCAAATATTGCGTGTGGTAATGTGCTCAATTACTTTTTATTCATGCGCATGTTCGTGATCAAGGCTGATGCCAGTCATGTCTGTCCGAAGACTAAGCTAGCTATAGCTATCCATGTGTTTGATCCGCAACCACCCATGCATGCATTCATGACTGGAACGTGGGTTTTCTCTAAGTTCTATATCCCGTCGATAGAGACGCCGATGATGATGAGACTGCTAAACACCGAGGGAAAAGTGACGATGCAGATCCGATTGATAGACAAGTTGGAAGTCTGGTATCCAACCAGCGGGCGCGCGAGAATGAAGAGAGGTGGTGTACTCGCTTAGTCCTCATCCATCTTGTCGCCAGTGTCCTCCTCAACGGCGGGCTCGTACTCGTCCTCATCATCCTCGTCGTCGTCTGCGGCAGGGTTGTCTTGTGCAGCCTTAGCCCAGTCAATAACGCGTCCTCGGGTGCGGCGACCGCCCTCGACAATGTTGTTAAGGTCGATCTCGTCCATGTTGTCTTCGGCATCGTCGTCACCTGCGTAGTATTACGTTAATTATTCGTTCACGAGACACAGTTGCCGGTCATGGGAGCAGCTTACCACCCTCGTTCTAGCAGATTGTTAGTTGATGCGTCCAAGGCACTTTGAAATTACGAGCATAGGGGAAAACATACCTCGTCCTCATCTTCATCATCATCGTCGTCGTCATCATCCATAGTGGTGTCGACGGGGTCCTCAGTCGCCTTGCCCTTGCCCTTAGTCTGGACAGGCTGCTCGGGGGCCTTGCTGGCCGAACCGTCTTGAGGGATAGTAGCGCCGGTGTTGCTGGCCATCTTGACTGCGTCCTCGAGTAGATGTGTGAGTGGTAGAGTTGCAAGTGAGAAAAGGTGCGTTGCGATTGATCAATGGCGAAATTGGAACTGTAAGAGGTAGCGCAATTCAAGTTTGGATTGGACGGGTTGGGAGTTGGAGAAGGTAGAAAAAAAAGTAGAGCGCTGAAAAGGTACCTGAAGATGTTTACCGGTTGGTGAAAGCCGCAGCTGTGGTCTCCAGAGTTACTCCAGGATCAGAAGGCGCGCTAGGGTCTTTTGGGGATGGTGTGCGTAGTTATTGGCTGACCGCCTGTAAAAGATTGGAAGTTGCAACCTCTGGCGCGTGGTTGCCGCCTAAGGTGATGCTACGGTACCTTGGCTACTATGTACCTACGTACCTATAACTCCCAACATAGGTTTCAGATAGAAGGCTGAGAGAGTCTCATTGCAAACTGCAGGTGCTTGCAAGATGATGATCAAAAAGGTCCACACCTCTATATGGTGATTGCAAATCGTCTATAGTTACTTAGGTAGGTAGTACGGCATTTGCGCAGTACACTTTAGAGTTCGCTTCTAAATACTACATCCTAGCAGGTCTAGACGCCTGACCTTAAGATCACGAGCAATCAGTAGACCAAGTAAACCTTGAAAGATGGGCATGAATCCAGACAAGGCTAAGGGTATACAGAGAACACAGAGTTGGAAGGAATTGAACCCGATATAGTCTTGCTTAAGCATTCACGTAGCTCTATAGTCTATCATTTGCCTTGTTCACCACCACCTCCCGTCATCGTCATTAAGAGAACGATACCTATCAACCACCAATATCTGTGACAAACAGTTAGCAAGCAGGTACTAGCACACCTTTTTGATAGACTGGGTATGGGTATGCATACTTCTGCAAGAAAGTTCTCTCCTCTTGAACCACATTCTTTCCTTCAGGCGAGAGGACAATGGGCTTGTTCAGCTCGGGTTGCTTCCCCGGCTCTGTGGCCAGTATCAGGGCCTGTGGCCCAAAATCCCGTGTCTGCCCAGCATCGATCCGGACCCCTCGTAGCGCCGCACTCAGCACGCCGCCCTTCTGGTCCACGGATAGTATCAGCGTCGGTGAGTAGCCCTTGCTAAAGTTCTCGACTGATGCTACTGATGTCGATGATTCCCACCGTTTCGCCGACGGGTTGTACACGCCGATGCGCACTAGTCTGGCTTCATCTGGTATCTCGGGCGCCTCGTACGATATGACTTCTGCGTCCGATGCGGCGGCTGCCGGGTCGTAGCGAATCTCGGCTAGGGGTGCTGGTGCGGCGGGCGATTGCGACACGGGCTGGATGTATATCGCGGCGGTCCGGTCTGCGGCGCTGGCTAGGCTGGCGAGGGCCAGGGCCGCGAGGCCCGAAATAATCGACGAGAACTTCATGGAACCGCAATTTGGTAGTGTTCGGTTAGTTGCCGAAGCCTGGCGTTGTAGAATTCCAAGGCTGCGGATGGGTGGAGGAGTTACGCTGGCTTAAGAGTTTGTTGTTTGTTGTTTCGTAATTGCCGGCCGTTGATTCCCCGGTTTTTAGAGCCCTTCCCATACGGTTCCTGCCGCGTCCCTTTTGTTTGTACCTAACTGCATAAGGCTGATTGAGCCTCAGCATTCTACATCACCCATCACCCACATCGCATTAGCTGATTGCAAAATCTCAATTCAAGAGATTTAATATTTGATATAAAAATAGTAAAAGCGCTTTGTTTTATTATCTCGCTGTTGAGACCACGATGACAACTAGAGGCAAACTTTATGCTGCGCCTGTCGCGAACATCGTATCCGCTCAAGCTTCATATTTCACCTTGCACTATGAACCATCAAAAAGTTGGGTATGTCCGCAGCTCTCCTCGATGTCAACATCCCCATTCCTCTAATAACCAGCCGTATTGACCCAGTCCCCGTGCACGTAGCGCCAAATGCAACCCATGCCCCTAGAAAACTCTCGGTCCAAAATATTATCAATACGTATGGCGTGCCGAGTGAGTGCTCTAATTGCTTTTTGTTGCGAGGGTCCTTTCCTGGCCATTCTCTCATATCTCACTTCTACCGTAATCTATAAATCACCCTCCTTCTTAACTTCGATCCCATCGTTAGTCAAGGAGGGCTGTTCCCCTTCCAAGACATATCCACTACAACGGGCAACGAGGCCTTTATAGTAAGCCACTAGTACTTCCGGGTTTGGCACTATTCTCCAATCTACCCGAGTTAAGAATTCGAGTTCCAGCAGCTTCAACTCCGCTACCTTTACCCCTCCAACGCGTGCATAGAACGAATTGTTCCAGAATGAATCCGAAAGACCTTTCCCCGCCACCGTCGCAGCAGTGATCAGAAACCGATGTACGGTTAAGGTATTGATCGTGAAATCGGGATAGTACTCGCATAGGCGATCGATATAGGACACCATAGATAGGAGGAGAGGCGGGGTTAGCGTAGCGTGCTTAGCCAGCCGCTGCAAGTAATCCAAAACTGAGATGGCCGGTGCCGTCCTGTGTGACCAATTAATATCACAACCCAGTCCCAGGAACTGTCTCAGACGTACCTAGAATGAAACCTTGTGAGATGGCCACTTTTCATAGCTATCAAATCGTTGGTCTCGATGAGCTCTGAGAGCATGTTTGAGATGAGAATCACCATATCCTCTACTTCACATAACTCGTATCTCAGAGGTAATACTTTAGGAGGACACTCATTGGGTTTTGTCCGTTTTGGAGAGTTCGGTTGGCTTGATGCCGTTATCGATGAAGATGGGTGGGCCCTGATGAAATCCTGCGACTTGCGCCTCTTATTAGGAGAAAGTGGTTGGGCATGGGTTTTCGCAGATCTATTAGGTGATGACGCCGAACCGGGAATATGTTCTGGGGCGACGGGGTGTGGATTGGGGTAGTTCGCGGACGTCGTCGCGGTCGTGGTGGTTGTGGAGCTCGATATCCTCGGACCCGATACCTGGGCGGACCGTAAAGGGACCGTGGGATCGAAGGGCTCCATCGGTGAGTACTGGGTAGCGGCATCGACGCCAACATATTGCTTTGGTTTGGAGAAAGACGGTGACCGTAGAGGGGTGGACGGGGAGGAGCGCGATAGAGAGTGTCTAGATTGGCGGCGCGCTAAGGGCACCGTTATCTTGGGCGAATGCTGTGGAGAGCGAGAAGTTGCATAGTGGAAGGTCCTCGGCGATGCGCTTGTTGCTCCTAGTATGGTTGGCGACGACGAAGTTAACATGATTCCCAAGGCGTCATAATGTCTCAGCCGCGTTGCTTATGGGGTCGCAGTAGTCGCAGGTTAGGCCGCAGCAGGTATGGGCGTTCATAGGAACGGCGGTCTGGTCGAATGATTTTCACTCTCTCGTCTATACGTATAGTATAAACGCATGCAGATTACCTAAACAAGAAAATATTCATTAGGTGACGGGCCGTCAAGAGCTGACGAGAATTCTGCTATTTGTGACAAGCGATAGTGGGACATGCTCGCACTCATGATTGAAGGAATTGAAGGGTTTGAAAGAAGGCCGAGAACGCACCAGAGAGTAAGGAAGGCAAATTTCGAGGCACTGCTGATTTGCTTCGGCAACACGTCCATGTGGAGACCCACCCGTCCAGGTTCTTACCTAAAGTCTTCCCATTAGGTGCCTTCCTAAGGCCTTCCTAAGATATGCTAAGTTGCCCGATCGCACTCCGGACTCCCTAAGAGGCTATCTGAGTAGTCTCATATAATGTAGAACCAAGCCATCTCATCTCTTCCTGCGGTGTACATATTCAAAGGGCTATCTACATGTAACTATGTACGTCCTGCATACATGCACCTCGACTGCTACACTTAAATATATGTATGTACCTAGTCTAGTAGCTGATACTATAATGAAAATCCTGAGGGGGAGGGGCACGTGGGAGGTTTGTTAGGTGCGCATTGTCGATACCCGTTCCTCTCGGTGCCCTATTAGTCCATGGCTTAGTCTCTTGGCAAACCTCGACTGTAATCAAGGGAATGGAATGGTCTTTATCTGTCCTTCCTCAGTGTGATAGAAAGACTTCCAGCTAGGAGCTTCAATTCGACTAAAGGGCAAATATGTATAGTACCGATCACTTTTGATATTGTTAGTCCATCAATGTCTTTAACCAGCGCCGACTCGTTATTCCCTCGATAAAAGCTAGTGGTTAGATAATACATTAGGTACATAAGTTGAAGGTTTTGATTACCGTAACGTTATATCCGTGCTAAACTGATAAGTTTATTTAGAAATCCATCTCTGATGGTAATCTACCAATGACGTTTGCTATCAATGTCGTAATTTAGGTGGTGACCAGGGTATGCCGTGGACTAAAGCAAAATATTTGATAATTCTTTCCGAGTCTTGGGTCCCCAAAGTCGTTTCCGGAGCGTTGAGCTGTTGCCGCTCTGCCGAGTTGACGGAAGGGCTAGATCTTTCCGTGCTAACTAGCAATCGTTAAGCACGAGCCACCTATCAGCCAGAACGGCGTCAGACTAAGTGCCCCACACGCCTACCCATGCGCATCCATGCATTCAACCTTCGCGACGACGCCGTTATCGACAAATTCGCTATCGCCATCGCCATCGACATCGCCAACCCGCTACGATTGCGCGACCGACTCTCCTTTGCTCGTCTCTCCACGACAGATACTCTTCCATCAAGGTATTAGCCATCAATGATGGCACTCGACCCTGAATCTGTACTGGCCAAGCTCAACGCAAGTACACCGGAACAAATCGCGGTTCTGGGTTACCTGAAGAACGAAGTCATTGGTCATATCCAAAAGAAAGAGGACTGGGTTCAGCATGGCGTACTCCGGCCTATTGTGAGGATCGTATCTCCAGACACATATGAAGCAAATGAGGAGGATGCGCGACCGCCCTTCCTAACGTTGGCGGCCTTCACAGACGAAGACAATGCAAAGTTACAAGCCTTGCAGCTTCTTGCTAGCTTCGCGAATGGTATGTATCTTCCCATCTACCTGGTATCGTATCTTAACCATTATGTAAACTTACGTATTCTTCGTCTACAGCTGGTCCTACCTTTCTCCCTCCGTTACATGCCGCGGGCGCGTTACCTGCGGTCTTGAGCAATTCCTGTCTTCGAAGCCAACATCCCCAAATCGTCTTAGCTGCTCTCCGGGTGGTGCAAGGCGTCGTCGCCGCCGCGTCATATGCCCCATCGTCTTCGCCGGTCAGCCCATCATCCCTAGCCGATACGTTATTTGCCGATAGCCCTCTAGAATCCCTCCACCATATCCTCTCGCAACGAACTTCAAGCTTCGATAGCGAAGCACAAGCATCTATAGTTACCCATTTAATCAAGGATCTTTGTCATGAAGAACGCCATCAGTCCGCTTTAGTGAGTAGTGGCATTCTTGATGCGCTTGCTACGAAGTTAGCGAGCTTTGCAGTTGCCGAAGGACTAGTTCTACCGAGAGCTGAGATCATCGCCCGCCATGAAGGCCTAGAAGACTACATACCAGCACCCGCTATCTCTGCTAGCAGTTTGGATGGGGTTCTAGGGGCGATCGCTTCGATTATAGGCGAGTCTCCATTCCGAGCTTGCAAACTGCTTTACTCGCCATCAATCCTAGCTATTTTCCCCGTGGCTGATATCGACCCAACGAAATCCTCGATAACACGTTATGGTCCGAGCATGGAGCTACCTGGGCTGAGGCCAACAAAACGTATGGCTTTCGAGCCCATGAACCTACTTCTCCCCAATACGTCACAGCATGTTGCTAGTCAGGCCGTTGCCCCACCGTCAGGCACATCGCGGGAGAGCCAAGGTCGCAACGGGCGCTCAACGTCCAAGTACCAGAATAGCACGACCTCGCGGACTCCGTCAGAGGAGACTTCGGCCTCGAATAATGACACCGATGGCGAGGAAGCCGAGAGCCCTCTCATACCTTGGCTAATATATACGATTCGGTCTCGTAGGGGCAGCGAAATGCTTATGGCTACCTCTGTCTTAACTTCTCTCTTCAAGGCAGGATTTGCTTACAAGACAAGAGAAGCGGATTTAGGCCTACTTGTTGTGCCAGTCCTCTTAGGTGCGCTCAATGACATTGACACTAAGATGAAGGACATCGACTACAACAACTGCAGTCGGGATACTGTTTCAATGCTCAATTTCATCGAAGAGGCGCCTGCCATACTAGCCTGCTTGATAACCGACAGCGAGTCATTACAGAAAGCAGCGTTTGACTGCCACGCGGTGAAGACGTTGTGTAAGCTGCTTAAAGACAGCTATGAGACGCCACCTGCGCTTCCTAAATCGTGGTCGTGGTCCCCACATACTAAAAGCCAAGATTCGATAAACGAACTTCCCCCTGACTGTCGTTTAGGTGAAGAAGGTCAGCACCGGTATTTAGTTCACCGCATCAAGGTTAGGGAAAACGCACTGAGGGCTATTGGAGCGTTGGCAACCTTTAAAGACGAGTATAGGAAAGCAGTCGTCGAGCAAGAAGTTATTCATCATATTGTCGAATCTCTAAATCCTAGCACCGACAATCCAGTCTCAGTTGTTTTAGCAGCCTGCTATGCGGTTCGGATGCTCTCCCGTTCAGTAAATATCCTTCGGACGGCTTTAGTTGACCACGCGGTATCCACACCTTTGCTTCAATTACTTCGGCACCACGATGTCGAAGTGCGAGTAGCAGCCGCTGAAGCAGCCTGTAACTTAGTTATGGACATTAGCCCAATGAGAGAAGTGAGTAGCATGGCCTAGTCCTAACAGATATCTAATCAATACTAACTATGCTTCCTAGTCCCTTGTTGAGGCGGGAATTCTAAAAACATTATGCGAGCATGCACATTCGCATAACGCAGCTTTACGTTTGAATGCACTTTGGGCACTTAAGCATCTGGTTCATTCAGCAAGTGTGGATTTGAAGAAGAGAGCGGTAGAAGAGCTTGAGTCCGGATGGTTAGTTCGGCTCATATGCGATGACACTGAAGATGATGCACTTTTTTCAGCCAAAATAAAGAGTGAGAGGGAAGCGGCTCAGGAAACGCTAGATGATATGGACGAAGACGTAGATATGGGTCTCGCTGAGGACCGATATCACGCCTGGCTTCCAACATCCTTTCGCAAAACGCCCGCAACTCGGACCCTCCCAGATATTCGCATATTGCGACTAGCAGAAACACGACTAGAGACACTCCGCGAAGCAGAATTAAGCCCGATTCGTAAGGCGAGACATGACGACCTGTCTATCCAAGAACAAGGCTTAGGGTTCATTCGAAATCTAATCGGCGGGGCTCACTCGAGCAATAATCCTGATTCTCCAAACGATACGACAGAGATGATTGATTTCTTATTCAACACGTTAGGACAAGACCGACTATTTGAAATCCTTGCCTCTAAGCTACGGGTTAAGATTCTCCATCCGTTTAGTCAGCGGGGCGGCACAAATCCCGAAGCACGTATTCTTCCCCCTCAAACCAAGATCATTGAATCGGTCATCTATATCTTGGTTCACATCGCAGCTAGCATACCGCGTCACCGGCAGCTGGTTGTGTCCCAGACCGAGTTGCTCAAGCAGCTAGCAAAGCTATTCAACAACCAGGACAGGGAAGTACGAGTTGCTCTCTGCCACCTAATTAACAACCTGACGTGGCAGGACAACGCTAGTGACGGCCCGGGGTGTCACCAGAGGGCTCAGGAGCTAAAGAAACTAGGCTTTTTATCAAAGCTCGAGGCATTAAAGGAGGGTGACGACGAACTTGATGTGCGCGAGCGGGCGAAATCAGCCTTGTGGCAGATGAAGCCTGCCGGCTACTAAGTCCCCTTCCTGGGGGGTTCGTAGGGAGATACTCTTGGGAGATAATATCAATAGGAACTTTGTACAGTTTCTACAGCGATGGAAAAGAAGCCAAGGCAACCTAGGAAGTACACGTATGCGGAGGCTTTGGGATGCATGTCTATTAAGTAGGCCACAAAGCATGATTGGCGCGTCGGCGTTCCAACATAGGGGACAAATCTATGTAAATACCTGCCCCTTACTAATGTTCATATTGCACTGATATAGTCAAATTCCAACAACTACGCGATTCGATATAAGCCAAGTATGCTGCCGCCCACATGCAACCCATCACAGAAGCTGGAGCACCGCAGATCCGCGAGGTTGTTTGGAGGAAGATGTCACATTAGGCATTTTGCTCACGGAACCGGACCATGTCCGCCGGGCGGAGAAGTTACTGGTCTCTTACCTAAAGGTTGCGACGGAGAGCCAATGATGCGAGCGGCGTGGGTGACACGAGTAAATTGGTTTGCTAGGCTCTGCAAATACCGTAGCAGCAGGCATGATTCAGCAGCTACATCCGTCGTGTTGGGTGTGAACGAGTGGGAGCTCGCCCCAAAGCCACATGTAAGGGCATCTCGCCAATTGAGAAGAGGAGAAATGAGGAGATGCTTGCATCCAAGGATCGAGACTATTATGTACTAGGGCAGCCTAGAGAAGATCATTGACCATGGTTGAAGTTTAATATCGACTTGTTATTCTACGAGCTGCATGACTTCCACCCATTTCGGTGGCTTGCAGGACAAACGGTTGGCCTCGGAGGTTGAGCTCTGGTAGTCTTATTACACGTATTACACATTATGCATACATGGGAATCCTTCTATGACTTACACACCGTCGCTCATTTATTAAGCTCATTCCTTCAATGTTCTCAGCTGCCATGATATCGTAATCAAGCTATGATAAGGTTCCAGTTTCCCGTGGTTGAAGTACCGGCGTACCCGAAAAGAAAACTTACCCAAAGAACATTTGAACTTTAAAGAACGTGGACCGGATTGTTCGGCAGGCGCCGACTAATAATAACTCGATTGACGAGGAAAGTGGTCTGTGTGTCCGGCCACCCTAACGTGGCATGGGATCCAAAAAGGCGTTTAAACAAGTTTGTCAACCTGTCATTCTACCAACTTCTGCCGGCTATTAGCCCATTTCGACTCGGTTCGAGACGCTGAGAACAAAAAAGCCTCGTCTGGTGGCATGACACCTGCGAAGTCGATCGCCATCTAAGACAGGGTTAGCGCTGCAACTCGATGAATGGTCCATCCGTCAAAGCCGGGGAAGCTGCATGCAATTGAGGCTCTCAATGGTCCAAACACCTCGTACCCCGGCCCCCCTCCATCGACCTCCGTCTTAACCTTCAGAGTAATGATGAGCTTGACGGGCTCGATGGACCGTACCAGGGGGGGGTTGTCAATCGAAACGACGTCTTGGCTGAGATATCGTCAATCAAGACGGGATGTTCTCTTTAGCGAACAAACACTCTTCTAAATAACTCCGGAGCCCAAGTGGTGCTGCGTAGGTAATATAATCGAGCTCCCATCTTTACAGGGTCTTCATTATCGTCACGTCACATCACGTCAAGTCGACGCCACCGTGCATTTGCCCAGTCGTCTATTTGTCTACCGGCCTTCGTCGGAGGTCGAGGCTTTTCCCTGCAAGCTCCGGCATTTGCTTCACGATGCTAGCTTCATTTGGTATACACCCGTCACCCCTTTTAGACCCGAACGTGGTCGAGCTTTCGGTGGAGACCTATCACTTTTTTTTCTTCCCAATAGTTGCATCTTGTGTTAGCACATCCGATGCTGCCGGAAAGCCTGTCGCCATTCCCAGAGAAGACCACGGCTATTGATACACATCACCAACATCATTAGGACATCGGCATCTTGACGCGATTGCCGAGCAGTCCTTGCATTTTGCTGACACAACCCGGGCGTCAGTTACGCCCTTGGCTGGGGAATAATCTTCTTCCTTGAGCTTCGATGTCATTTGTAAGATGGTCCTGTCTGTTCATGCTCTACCCTAGCAAGGCAGAGGGACAGGATCGAGACCGCAGGCTGAATCTCAAGAGGCTTACCATAAAATTAACTTTCCAATAGAAAATCAACCCCGGTTTAAGCCGGTTGCAAGCTAAGCACGGTTGGCGTAATAGCTATTGATTCCCGTAGTTCCCCACATTAGGGCTGAAATATCGTCGACCATATTGGCTCGAGAGAACCATGTGCTACAAAGTCTTTGTTGCATGGCTTCCTTTCTTTTAGGGTCTTCTGACACCGCGTCGTTCCGTCGGCTTCCGCGTATTGGGGTCTGATAGAGCTCCGAGTGGGTAACGATGTAGTTTATCCCATGCCACAAACGCATCACTATGATCCGTCATGATCCGCCCGCACCCTGCCGGACGTTGTGGAAGATTCTATTCAAAGATGGGTGACAGTTGGATCATATGATTATCCAAACGGATTACTTCGTGCGGATCTCGGCTTTAATCACCTTCGCATCGACATTTGGTCATTGACTCATCGCCAATGACCGGTTTCCGAGCTTTGCGTGGGTGCAACTCTACTGCATTCGATCTTCGATGCCTGTGCAAGGGGTTTTCTCTTATATTATGAGCCTCGCCCACCTTTGTTTTCCTACTCGTCATTCTCAACTACACAGCGAATCACAGCAAATACCGTGATCCAAAGGCTATATCAGGGTTCCCCTCCCTCACTTTGAAAGTGAATATCTCCTATTTCGAGTTGCTCAGGCTTGTCTAGTATACATAATATCAACGAAACAAAAGCACCATGGCGATTCTATTACAACGCGCAAACGATGCTCTCAACATTAACCCCCCGAGTGGTAATGAAGAGCTGAGTGTGAACGGAAGTGACTGGTTATGGGCAGTAACGGCTATCTACATTGTCTCGTTCATTGCCTTTTACGCCACCACCTTCATCGCCCGATCTGGTGAAAAGATCTTCCACTACCTCTTCACCATTGCTCTCCTCGTCGGCTCTATCTCTTACTTCGCCATTGCTTCTGATCTGGCCTACGTGGTGATCCCGGTTGTCAACTCTAAGCCAGTGGATAATTGGAACCGACAGATCTTCTGGGCCGAGTACGTTAACTGGGTTGTGAGCTTCCCCGTCGTTACGATTGCTCTCGGCCTGTTGAGCGGTGTTTCTTGGGCCACTATCATCTACAACGTTGCTCTGTCATGGACCTGGTAAGTAATTCTGCTGTAGAATCTGGCGCCCTGCCGAATTGGGCTAACTGATAGGATAGGGTTATTTCATACCTCGTCGGTGCCTTTACGACATCCAACTATAAGTGGGGTTTCTATGCCTTTGGAACGATCGCCTGGGCGCTCCTTGCCTTTAGCACTCTTTCCGGTGGTACAACAGCTGCTAAGCGTGTTGGTGTCGCTAGAGACCGTACGTGTATACCTGACATATGAAAGTTTGATAAGACAGTTGTTTACTTTGATTCGGCAGACACCATACTCGCGGGATGGGTCAACCTCTTGTGGCTCCTGTACCCTATTGCATGGGGTCTATCTGACGGTGGTAACAAGATTGGCGTAACACCCGCTTACATCTTCTGGGGTATTCTCGATGTCCTACTAATCCCGGTCGTCTCCTTCACCTTTATCATCCTCGCCCGAAGGTGGGACTACGGCAAGCTGAACCTTGCCTTCACGCGATATGGCCGTGTCCACCAAGCCGGTGAATTCCCCGAAAAGACTACGACCGCTCCGGCGCAACCCGTCGTCGGCGAACAAGCCGCATAGACGGAATAGAGTATCGGCATAGGTTATGCGACTTTGCCCCGCGTTGAACGTCGCTTGCAGGTCTCCCGCAAGTCGCCCGATTGCTAGAGATACTCGCCTCACCCAACCTCGATGGTGTCAAATATGGTAGGCTGGGCCTGTCACTCGTTACGATGTGATGATCATGATCGTCACGAATCTTTTACGATCTGATAATGATCTTAATAGTTGAATTGGGATCTTGGAGGGTCATGATACTATTTATACCCCTTTCGCTCGTTTTGGAAAGATGGAGGAGAGACAATATACCCTTCGTGATAATGAGGTGTTTAAGGGAAGGGAGGATTGAACGGTGTAACCCTAATAATACTTAATGGTAGTGGTAGTGTAGGGAAATAAATAGGTACCCTTTCGCTGTTTTATATGATACTTTGGATATGATGTGATTTCATCAACTCGGTAAATATAATAACTTGAATTCGGATGTCGTGTATATGTCACATTATACTGTAGACATACCACTACCAACACGATGATGTTCGATGGTTAGCATTTCATTGATCAGCATAGTCTTTCCGACAATGTGGCACTGTCGTAGATATATACTATACACCATAGATTTGCTCAGTACTGATGCGGTTGAAGACGATGGATGGAATAAGGGGGGAAGTAGAGAAAGAAGAAACAGACAATGGTGAGTAAAGACACTAAGATATGCCCAGATGTATCGCACTCGAGGCCAGCCGGCTACCCATATTGATGTCAGCTTAAATCACAGACAAGAGTCCAACCGAGATTAGATCTTGAGTACCCATGTATTCTTCTCTTCTTCTCTTAAATCGTAGCGTTTCCAATACGAACCTCCCAAGTTCACAGTCCCTGTTTAGATGAAGGTTTCCGTCACGACCCAATGCCGGGCTAGCTCATCGGCGGATGCTGCCAATTCAACTATATAGGAGGATACACTCCCCTTGTTGATGCCGGTTGAGTTCTAACTACAGCGAAAGCTTGCATGGTATGTCGGTGCGTGGCATGTGGGATGGGTTCGGTGCCGGAAACCACCTTGCTACTCAGACGCTATATGTGAACTAGACGAGCTCCTTTCTCCTTCGATATCTGAGAGCTCCGGTGGATCTGATATCTAGGCCCTGAGATATCACACTGGCAATGTGTTCAGCTTTGTTGGATTCCCAACGCTGGCTATTGCAGTCGTGATCGCTATATAGGTATGCACTAAGCTAGCAGTGCTCATTTAGAAGACTAGGACGAGAAAGAAGGAAAAAAGAAAAAGAAAACGTACAACACCAGGGATTCGCTGGTCGTCACCGACCCAACTACTAGTCTGGCCGTAACTGGCTTGTCTCGTGGGAGAGCGGACGGGATCCCGAATTCTCCAGATCGTATGGTCGTACGTGATGATTGGAACGTTTTCAAGACTTATATACCGACTATTCTATGGATCGGTGGGGATAGTACAGGAAATGATAGGACGGCAGAAGAAAAGGGGGCAAGTCTGAGCTTTTCGTATAGATATGGCCGTTCTCTCTCTAGGAATTGTGTTGATATTATGATAGTCAAAGTCATATCTTACGAACCTCTTTCATCGTGGAAGTATGCTGGGTTGAGCATACCGATTTCATTAACTTCCACACAAGTTAATAGATAATATATGCCACTTAATATGATGCTCAATGCTTCACGTCCTAGTAGCTGCAGGTAATATATGAGGCTTTCACAGTCCATGTTTTTAGACTATCAGCTTTAGCTAGTCCTTCCTAGAAGCGTTCACTTCCCCCTTCAGCTGAGTTTACTGTGCCTAATATTTTAAATCTATGAGCATACCCAATATCCAAGAATATGAGGAGAGTGCTATTGGTTTTTATGATGGTCTCTCGGCTCCGCACTTGCGGCTCTGTCTTCGGGGCATTTAGGGCTACTTTTTGCCTTAGTGTTGCGGGTCGAGAACCGTGCGTACCTTGCGCACGGGGCAGAAGCGAAGTCAGCACAACAATTTTTCCTCTTTTCCTTCTTCTATCTAGATTGAGGAAGGTTCATTTCATTGTAATAGGCAAGATGGCCGAGCGGTCTAAGGCGGTAGATTCAAGAGGAGTTCCTCTTATTCTCTCTATAAAAGAGAATCCTACTCTCGAAGGAGGCCGGGGTTCGAATCCCCGTCTTGTCATAATTAATTCATTTTTCCTTTCCTTTTTGCTTCTGTCTCGTGTGTGGCATACTTACCTCACAGGGCTTCTCATATTCATATTAGAAACTGAGTTATATGGGACAATCTCAAGTATCTAAGTGTTTATACAATATCACCCACTTGCCTATCTACCCTAGCACTCCCAAACAACCTAGGCGTACAGTCGTTGGTTTCTAGGCATTGAGCATTGCTGTTCTCACTACGACGTGAAGACGCCCTAGATGCCATTGAAAGGAGGATCCTAGATCCTAGATATGCGGCTGACAAGAAATTAAAGTGGAGAGTGAATAGGTAGGTAGACGTACATCGAGTTAAATTCATGCCAACCCCAGACTGCATACTCGGGTACCCGATTAGGTTTTATAGCAACATGTTTGCCGTCTCGTATCCGGTCGTAGCTAGCAAGTATGCAGAAATAATGACGACGAAGAAGGGGGTGATTGGGGCGGGGAACTTCAGAAAACGATTAATCCCCTTTTTAATGTGAGTGTATGGCTCTCTCACTGGGATGCTCTGATCAAGTCGCTTAGCTATTGTCAAGATCTCAGACGAACCTCCCAGGATCATCAAATACTGGGTTGAGGAGCAAGCCTGGTTAGAAATCCATTCATGTGTTGTCAGCATTCTTCATCTCACTTGAGCGAAAGAGTACCGATAACTCTGCTATACCTCGAGGATGGCGTCACTACCCACCATATTCTTCCCTACCCTTCTTTTCATAAGATTGTGCGCCGCAGAACATCCGGACGTCGAGGCTGCCGTGCCGGCCGATTTTCCCAAGGCATTTATCACGGCAATGGCTGTGGGCATCGTCAGCGTCGTAGTACTCATAACACTAGTCTGCGTCCTCGCCCACTGCTGGCAATACATCCTCGGACGACGATGGGACAAGTTTTCCCGGGAGCCAGAGACTTGGGTCGAACCGGTTTTCGAATGGCCGCAACAACTGAGTCGACGGCCGAGGAACAATAGGAAGAGGAAAAGGAGGCAGAGACAGGGACGAAGGGAACTCAGGAATACTGCGAGTCAGGAAGGGATGCTCGGGGGATGGGCTTAGAATGGACAGGAAGGAATGGTAATAAGGGGAAAGAAGTCGTGGTTTCCGAGAGGTGTAGATGTTTTGCGTTCGGAATTTGGATTACCGTCTCCCATAGTGGAGGTGCCACGTAGTAATGCAGCTCAAGATACGATATTTGCTCAATAACAGGCCCGGGCATGTAAATTTCGATATACATTGTAGTAAGCATCGCATCGTTGCCTCTATTGCCACAAGCGAGCCTGGTTTCGCTTGTCTAGAGTAGGGAATGGTTCATCGAAGGTATTGACAATATAGGATAGTGTAAGCTTATTGATCGTAGGGGTCTTGTTTGGCAGCTAACTAATGTGTTACAATTTGGTTTCGGCTACCGAGAAAGCAGTGTAACTTAATAGATGCAGATAGCCAGGACGGCTCGACATCTAGGCGAGGAATCCAGATGAATATTTCCCCACGTCTCGGTCCAGGAGTATGGGCTCGAAAAGGGGGCATATTCTAGTAGATAATCACTTCTGGGAGCGTCTAGTGCTAAATCTCGCATTCTTCGAAGCCACGCAAGGGTCCTGCCTACTAGCTTAGACTCGTTTCCGTATAGTTGGAAAGTAGCTAATCTAGTGTAACGCTCTGTGCGGTATCTTGGACGTCAAGCGGGGATGACTTGGACGCCGAGAGATGGCGCAAGGAATATCGAAATAGATGCTGCCGTCGATCAGTATTGAGCATTTATAGAAACTGCGTACGTTATGTTGGTTTAGCCGTCGGGCAGAATCTTACTGATGTGAGACGGTAAAAAGCTCTCCAATATGTCGTGAACGAGACTGTGTAACGGCGGTCTAGGAAAGTCCAATGTATGGTACTAGTAGCTCTCACTGCCTCATAAAGAAGCGAACGAGATTACACTGCAGTAAAGTGCAGGACCACTGGCCATCCTGTCATATCTCTCGACCGAGTATTATTTCTGTAGGCAGCCGTCACAAGCCCCAAGCTGTTCGAAGTTCTATTGCTGGACTAGAATCGAATGTCATGAAACAACGCTTTTGGGCCGCCCTCAGTAGATAGCTGGCGATCCGATGCGAGGCACCAGTTGATTTGGAACCGTTCTTCAGGATACGGTACAATCAAAACCCCCAGTACCTCCAATGTTTTCCTATTAGGTGAATTAGGCTAGGGATAGTTAACCCGTTATAATCGTCACATATTTGCGAATGATGATATTTGGCTTATACCTAGTCCACCTTGGATGGCGACATATGGCGATATGAACGCAAGTGCCGAAAAGATGTACGTAAGGTTCTATACGTAGCTACCTATGTACGTTGTTAAAACGCTCTGTTGGCCTGATTTTTCTCATGAATGACGAGAAGTCCGTGTCAATCGTCCACGCTAACAACATGAGGTATACACACGTACGTGATAGACGTCCTATGGTTGGCTTCGAGAAGTGGAAATGTCGCTTCAAGACACATAGCACGTGGGACTAGTAAATGCGGCATGCATAACCTAGTTCCTTAGGGGGTGGCGGTTTGAGACATACGGGAACTCTAGGCATTTAACGACGCGAGTGTCTGATCACCTTTTGATTTTGTCGACCGCCCCCAGACTGAACCAGGTATTCCCAGTGAGTACAGCATGCTTGGGGCAGCTGGTGCCGCTAGCTCGGGTTCCATGTTGTTGGGGTGTGTGATCTCTACGTGGAAAAGAATGGATCATGATTTGGGGGTTTCGCAGATCCAATAATTAGCAGTATGGATTTCGTCGAGTCAGTATTCCCAGAGGAAAGGGCCGACAGGGTTTCGGCCGTACTTGTGCGAGGCAATGATCTAGATATGACCTATCACGATGTTAGATGCAGCTCTGGTCCAAACTAGGATCGTAAGACGAACCAACAGGGTAAACGAATGAAAGATTGAGTACCCAAACAACCCCGGACTCGTGGATAACCCTGACTCCAAAGTCAACCTCAATGAGCCGCCGGCAACGGGCAGCACTTCGTCTCATGTTGACATCAGACGAACTATGGCATCGAGTCTATTTCTAGGTGCCAGTTGTCAAGGCCGCCATGGGAGTTTAGAAGGGCACGTCCCGGCAGCTTCCAATGCTGCTAGATTGGACCCTAAGGGCCCGCCCAAAGTCTAACTCTTGACTACCTGTACCTAATGCAGCAGCTGGACCGAACTGACGCATCAAATGAGACACGACCGCTCGGTCTTCTGATCGTCCCGTACTGCGTATATGACGATTGGCATTCCAAGGGCCTGTATTCGTAGAATATCATCAGTGTGGTCATTGATAGCCCACGACGAGGCGTGATTTAAACCTGATTTTTCTTCTTATCGGGAGACACTACATTAGATGACCACTGACGATTCGCCATTGATTCAGAAAAAGGATCATCTCGGTAGCAACCCCGGATGTGCAACGCTACCTTATGGGCACAGATGGCGTATGAGGTTCCCAGATACTCGACACTCAGAAAGCTTGGGTCAACTTCCACGCCAGTTTAGATAAGCCACTTCAATGATCCGTAAATTTGAAGGTAGACGTCTTTGTTTAGCCCCGGTACGGGCAGTACATAAGTAGCCTACATAGGGTACATGAGGTAGCGTTTCATACTGTACTAATCCGCTGCGGCGTTCGGAGTCCAACGGAATTCGGAGCAGACTAGAGTTGAATGCTCCCTTGTTCTTCCAGTTCTATATTTGGAATTCTCATCCCTACAAACATGGCTTGCAAGTGATGATCGAAGATGTCTTACAGATTTGGAGAGAAAATTTTCATAATAACTGACTTTTGCGATATATCGAACCCGAGTCTGTAACGTTGTTTCATGCTCCAGATTACAGGAAGCGACATACCTCGTGGCTCGGACTTCTAGAAAGTAGGTAGAGCAAAAAAGAAATAGAAGCTATCGTAAGTGTTGTGCATAAGTATTTAATTGGATATTTAGACGTTATTGTTGGTTCTGTAAGAAACGACCTATCATTAATGATTACCGCAGACTTAATCTTCCATACGGACGCAACGCTAAGAGCCGGTTGGGAGAAAAAAAAAAAAAAGGAAAAAAAAAAAGAAGTAGCAAACAATGTCTCATTGAATACCACCATGTTTGATAATCATCCACAGATACTGTTACAAAACGTATGGATACATTGCTATAGATTTCCGTTTCCTTTCATTAAGATAAGCTAGGGGAATAAATACCCTTTCGCACGTAGGAGTATGGTTGCACGGAGACAAGAGCTTCCGTCCATTAGATATCGCAGGCGTTGATGGATATACATAGATAGGTAGGTATGTATTCGCAAATGCGAAGGACGCGTCTAATTTCATAAATTGATACTGTACGCGCTACACATGTAGATCTGTGCGCGGCGTACGTACTGTCGGTTCCTCCCGCAGCTATGGGAATGGGGGAGATGGATCCGTTTTGGCGCCGTTCAAAGTCCAAAACGCGAACGGCTCAGAACAGAATTTCAGACGAGGAGAAAATCCTGGGTCCTGGGAGGCCAGCTGGTTGGTTTGTTGTATAATGGGTTCCACTGGTTGACACACTGCAGGGCCCGCGGGTCCTGCACGTCCACAGAGGCGAGATGTAGACATACAGTACGGCAAAGCTCGTTTATACCGTCTCCGGTCCAAGTAGGCGGAACTGGGTCGACATGATTGTCGACGAATGAGCCCATTCGGGGATTTCAGGCCGGTGGAAATTGGGTAGAAGACCTTCCGTTCTTATACAAGCCGCTTGGTTGAAAAAGTTCCATCTACCCCTGTCCCTGACTGGCTGGGACTGGCTGGGACTGGCTGGGACTCGCTGGGACTCGCTGGGACGGGTGTTGGTAGAAGGGGCACTGTGAGCATGACTTCCCAGCAGGGACAAGCGAGGGAAGGATGGGGGTATTCTATCCACTCGACTGCAGACGGGCCCACTCCCACACGGATGCACCCCAGTCTGATTGGCGGAGCCTGGCCCACAGGTAGGGAACCCGACGCAATCAATCTCCACCCTGCCACCCCGTACCACCCCGTACCACCCCGTACCACCCCGGTTGATTTGCTCGGACCAATCCTATCTCCCTTGCGCTTGTGCTCTTCGCCCAATCTGCCAAATCTCGCAAGCACCCTCTCTGCCTCTCAGTGGCTCCCACGCTCTTCAAACTAAGCCCACTTAGCATCCCATCCACACTGGCCTCTCCCCTTCTCTGCGCACCCGACCCGGCTCTTTTCTTCCCTTTTCCCTCCCACATCAGACTTTCAACTGATCATCTTGACGACAATCTACGCCAGCCCGTCTGCTCCTCAGTCTGGGCCGTGTCGTCCGCTGGGTCAAGATAGTTTTGACCGTTGAACTGAGTCGATTCCGGCCGTCCACGAATCAACGGTAGCGAGCCAAGTACCGGGACCTCGTCACCTGCCAACCGTCATTGTGCCGACCGCCTGCACCATTATCGAGTTGCCTTGCGCTAGAAGCCAGCGCTTCGGGTTCCCTTCAAAACAAACTTTCGCCCTCGACCCAATTTGACGGATTCTCTTCCTGTTCCGCCAGCCCAGTTTCCTTCATTTATGTCCGCGACCAACTTAAACCTAATTTCAATTTCCTGGATCTGGTCTTGCTACACCTAACGGTCCGAACATTTGGGACCGTTGGATTTACCGGTGGGATTGGACTTAAGAATAATTCAATTTCAACCGACCGTTAAACTCGTCCTCTAAAAAAGGTAGAGTATATGATCACGATGCTTCCCATTCAGGTACGTCGTAATCATTAGCCAAGCCCCGATAAGATTTCCCAGTGGCATAACTTTGTCGCGGGACTGTGCGATTGGTTTTCAGCTTTGATCTTCGTCTTGCAGCATTAATCAGCCCTCGCACATTTGCTATTATGGTTCGATACTAACGTTCGATTATGATCTAGCCCGAGTCAAACATGGCAAATGCCATGGCCGCTCAAGTAGATACTAGAATGTATGCTCGAGAGCACCGCATTACGAAGGGTGGTAGGCATCTTTGGTACCAATTGGAAGTTCTGCAACAGCCCGAGCGTGCAAGAGCATGCGGTTCCGGCCCCAAATGTACGGACAAGCAATCGCCACTTTTCTAACCAATGCCAAATTATATCTTGACTAACGGGACAACAGCTTCTGCCGATCGTAGGCCGGTCGACCCACCGCCCGTAGTCACTCTGAGAGTTTTTGAAGGAGAGCACTTTGATGGAGCTAGAGATATCACGTTCGACTATAATGTTGATTTCTTCTGTTACGCCTCACTGGAGCATGCGCGCCCTATGGCCCACGGCAGGGTGCAAACCCCAGCGGCCACATCGCCACCTGTTCTTACCGGTTTTCCCGTATCGGGATGTTGTTATCTTGATCGACCCGACCCGGCGGGATATTTCCTATTTCCGGATCTTTCCGTTCGCCATGAAGGTCGTTACCGCCTTGTTTTCAGTCTGTACGAGTTAATCAAGGAAGAGCAAGACCAGGATCGGGATGCACCGCCTCAAGATCAGGATGGAATGTCGGATTTAAGTGCAGGAAATGCCAACCATCGGATGGACCTCCGATCAACCGACTTTATTGTGTACAGCGCGAAGAAATTCCCGGGATTGACCGAGAGCACATCATTGAGTCGCACTGTTGCTGAGCAAGGTTGCCGCGTCCGGATTCGACGTGATGTGCGTATGAGGCGACGCGACACCAAAGCATCTGCTGCAACTGAATACGACAATAACGCAGAAGACGAGTATACCAGGCGTCGAAATAGGACCCAGACTCCAGAAGCGTACCGTGCCCGCTCTATGAGTAATTCGAGCATGGATCGAGCTGCCTACGTCCCAGACCACCAGCGGCGTCCTTCAAATGCCGAGTATGGCCCGCCACCGCCTCCCTTATATCAAAACGGCCAGGCTCCTTCGACTATGCTTAATTTTGGACACGCCGGGAATACTGGCTTTGCCCAGCCTTATGGTCCTCCAACGCCCTCGAATCAATCGACTCCGGTGTCTCCTGCGCAACCGATTTTCCCTCAGACTACCAATTTTCAACCACCACCACCTTCGCCTAGTTATCCATCCGGTTACCCGCATTACGACTCTGCTGCTAGTGACCAAGATCTTAGGAGGCGATCATCCGCGAGTTACTCAACCATCTCCGCTAATACGTCAGCCCCATACTCTGTCCCTCGAGCGCCTCCTAGGCCTCCGACTGCGTCGTCTATTGGATCCATGCCTACCCTCCCTTCTATAATGGCAAGCCCCAAAATGTCGCCAGGTCATTACGATCGTTCAGGCTCGATAACGTCACTTCCTAGGCCATCGACGTATCACCAGCCTGAATCTAGGCCTATGAAGCGTCCCATTGATGAGCTTACGCCGACCACTCAACAAGGTCGCAATGTCAACGGTGATCGTCCTTCGATTGACTACCCTGGGGTTCCCTTCTATAGGCGAGCTGATGGCTCAGAGAGGACGGCTATCTTCCCCGATTCTCTCGCGTAGTGGTTCTAACATGTTCATGGATGTTATGAATGACAATGCCCAGGGTTTACTTGCATTGGCGTTGTGTGTCTAACGGCGCCAATGGTTTCCCCGGACCCCGTTTTTTTGTATATATATTTCATGGCCATACCTGTCACTGGCGGCTTCCATTCCATTTGTTTTCGACATCTCATCGTTCCACTCATTCGCATTTGTATACACCATTTCAGCATAACGGGCTCCGATCTCCGGAATGTCGTTCGATGTTGACGCAAATCTCCTTCAGGCGTACGGTTTTTTATAGCTTAAGGTCACTAGAGATCACTAGGGTTGCAAGGTTCTGCACAGTCCGAAACAGGTGGTTATAGGACGGGGCCGAATGGCCGGCGGTGGTTTGTTGAAGATGCAACGAGTATTGTTGCAAGAGCATCCATGTTGATTGTTGGCAATACCAGTGTCGGCACTTTGTTATCCCTTGGGGATATAGTTTCTGAGTTTCTGTGTTAGTTTCGAGGGTTCAAGTGAGTAACTGCGTTGCTTTTGTATATATATGATCAGCAAAATCTACAAAGTCGTAAATGACAAGCAAGTTGGTGACGAGAATACCTATTACTCTATGATGATGGCTTCTATGACAATGATTGATAGTCTGTGACTTGGAAGGAGTTTAGCATCCATGGATGGGTTAAATGAGTGGCCTAGTTCTTGCAGATTGACACTAAACAACTCCGGTATGGCTAGAAGGCTAAAGAGTATAGCTTGCGTTAGTAGTGGAAGACTTACGGATGTCATAACCGAGAAAAACAGTAGGGCGGGCGATGTATTACTCATTCTTTTCATAAGTGGATTCAGCGTTCCATTGCTGAGTGCTAGACTCGAAGAAATCTATCAATGATGGAGCCTGGGCAAAAACCAGTCGAGTGATGATTAAATTGAAATTTTCTCAATCTTCTCCTTCAGGCCATTAATCTGGGGCGCCAAGTCACTTGTGTCATTCCTGGTGAAGCTCGCTGCTATGACGGGCCGACTGACATTGCAGGCTCGACCGAGTGCTGTCTTGCTCGGAACGTAGACGTACACAACACTCTTATCTTCAGCCATGGATGGTAGGTGGAAGAGAATGGCCAAGGGCTCAGTGTCGGCAGCCATCACAACTATCTCGTAGAGGTTGCGATTCAGAGCCTTGGTGACTATGAAGTGGTTAGCTACCGCCGTGTCTTGCAGGCTAGACGGTAGCTGACCTTCATTGGCACCCTTCTTGACCTGGCCATGGCGTACGCCCTGCTGGAGCAGATCGAGGATCTCTTGCGTGAGGGCAGCATCGGCTACGGGCCAGGCTGCAACTTGGGTTAGTTTAACGCTTTGGAATTTGGGATTTAGATGAACGGGGACATACCATTGATTTCATCTCCGTCAAGCGACATTGTTTGATTTCGGGATGGCTCGCCGATTCGGGGTCCCTTGCTGCGTGGTGGATAAAACCAGCGTCTAATGGACATGCGTCGATACACGACCGAATTGTAATTGTACAAGACTCAATCGAGCAATGCACGATGTTTTGGGAATAGGTTCAAATGCAAAGCAGGTACAGAGTGTACCTACATGGCAAGTAGGTGGGGTGAAATCAATAGGTGACCTGCCCTGGCCAACCTAATTTGGTAGCTAAGACGACGGTTCGGCGGGTACCTACCTTAATTAATCCTAATTGTCAATTTGGTTGCCCCCCGACCCACTCGCAATTACCGAGTGGGGGAAAAGTATTGGTCCAGCCGTCACAAGTAAACAATCCCTCATCTTAGCTTCACCTCCAGCTTCGTACTTCTACGGCCCTCTCCCCGTGGCTCTCTCAGCTCTCCGACCTGCAATCTGAAGCTACCCAATACAGTCGCCGCCATGATGGCCTCAGAGATGTCGAGACCTCCGACCGGGAATGGCGGTTCCCGTCCTCCAACGTCACGCTTCGTCGAAGGCTCCATGAACGACCGAGTCAGCGCTGCACCGCCGGCACAATTTCTCGGGCCTGACCAAATGAGGGAGTTTGAGAAGCAGTTCTATACTGACAGACCTACATCACCGGGCGAGACGCGAAAACCCCGCCGCCAACGTCCATTCTCTGACAGCGGTATATCAGAGAAGACCGTCACCCACAGAAAATCCATTGGCTTCTTCGGCCGTGTCCGTGATGCCTTGGGCTGGAACTCCTCTTCTCGCAGCAGCCGTAGCAGCAATAGCAATTGCAGCTCCCCTAAGAAGCCGGCTGTTAGAAAGCATGCCAGTCTCCAAGAGCCAATGTTACCGTCACCTAGGCCCGATAATCTTCGAGCTGCTAAATCCTACTCCGAGATGTACAACCTCCCCCAGCTGTCAAGCTTCAGTGATGGCGCCAGCCGCCCAACCCGGGAGGATGTCCTCGAATCCTACAACCAGCTGATGGCCACGGGCTTCTTCCAAGCTCACGCCATACAGTCCACACGTCATGCTGGTCCAGCAAACCGTTGCAATGAGCGTCGTTCTGCACCGCCTATGCCGTCAATCCCAGGCTCCGCACCCTGCTCACCGCACAAACCTCCGCCACGTACTTCATCTATCGACGCCACCCGAAAGCCCACCTCACCCCTTAGTCCAACTTGGGCAGACAACAGAAGACGACAAGTCAGGACACCGGAGTCAGAAGACGAGTTTAAGCCCGCATTAAACAACAAGGAGTCATTCTACTCATCCATCCGCGGCCGCAAGCGCAACCGAGCAGACGCAGACGGTGTAACGAATGTCGAAGCACCAGGAGCATCCACGTCGTCATCTTTTGTCCAACCACTTAAGAGGGTGGCGAAGAAACTACGCAAGATGCCGTCTCCGGCTAAGGAGGTGGGGACGCCGGATGGTGTCATATCCCTACCGCCTTCGATCTCGACTGGTGGGACTCTGCACCTTAAGGAAAAGCCAGTGCGTATGCGCTCGCCCTCGCCTGCACCACCTGAGATGATGGCTAGGCGAGCTGAAGGGCAGCAGCAGCGAACGCCACGCAGGACCCTTTCGGGTAGCAGCAAGGGAGAAGGTACCCGGCTTAGGAAGCGCCGGGGCTCGGCCTCGCTGCGATCGCCGAACACGTCCGGGGAAAGCTTCGAGACATGGGGAATGGCCGGCGAGCGCTCGTCTATAGACGGTATTTGCGTGGATGCGACCGCAACAAATGAGGGCGGTCCAGTGCAGCCATTCTCGCGATCACGAGAGGCGACTCCCCTGAGCATTGTGCCTGATGCTAATCGCGGCATACCCTCGGTCCCTCGCATCCCGGATCGATATCACTTCTACCACAAGCCGGGCGCCCCAGTACACTACAGTAGCGATACCGAGAACGAGGATAATGGAATGGAGTGGCAATACGGGGAGGCATTGTAGGGCCAACCCTCCCATATTGAGACGACAGACCAGAGAAGGGGGAAGAGAAGATGTGGTGGCAATTAACGACAGCCGAAGCTTCTGAATTCGTTTCTTGACCTTGATGATGATAACGACCGCTACGAGAAAGCAAGGAAAACACGGCGTTTTGTTTTTCAGTTCTTTCCCGTACGGATGGATATATCCCTTTTGCTTTTTTTCCTCACGACGAACGAGAGCAACCAACCTCTTGATGACCTTTAACGACCATGAGATCATGACTACATTTCCCGGGGTTCTTTCTTCTACCTTCCATCTGGACGGAAAAAAATAACAAAAACAGTAATAAAAAAATACAGGAATAGGGAAAATACCTTACGAGGTACACCTACCTTATCATGACATCGGCAAAGGGGCGGGCAGGCGTTCGTTGGTTCGGCGGACTGACTACTTGTGATTCGCATCGCATGTGGCGTCTTGCTTTTGGCTTTTGGCTTTTGCAAGTTACGAGATGATGACACGAAAATGGAATTAAGTTTATAGCTTGTAAATATTATAGGATGAAAAAAAGGCTAGGTGGAATACGGCAATCAACGGAACGCATTACATCACATAGCACTGAGGAGAACAGAATCCAGGAGCATGATGTCCATAGCTTAGATACCTAGATACTTAAATGAAGGGATACAATAACCCTTAACATTGTCGTGCTGTTTCTACATCCTGGTATCTGTGATTTGTTGACTTCGAGCGTCGTCTTAGTTATACGATTTAAGGTGGTTGGTATCTTTAGCAGACTTGGGGCAGTTTGAGCCCTCCACCACTTGCTCATGTACACTAACAAATGTAGGGATTTTGATAAACGGCTTCATATTTAGGTAAGTACTCTGAAAGATATACTCATGACAACTCTATCGAGCAATCTTTCGTACCTTCAACAAGCACTCAGTCCTATCTAAGAAGTCTATCCGGCGTTACGCTAAACTACACACAAAAGCCGCGTCATTTGCTGTGAGCGTCTTGCCTCTTCGCCACGGGGTATGGAATCAAATCTTTCAAGGTAAAAACCGCGTTGAGCTCCGCGAGGCGCCCCTTGACACGGCAGACGAGTCCTCCCTGTTGATCCCTTGACCGTTATCTTTCCCTGGTAACCACCCGAACTCCGAAATCATGCAAACCGGTCCGTCTCATTGGAACCCTGCCAAGAAACCAAAGTAGTAAAAAGAAAAGCAGTCGCGCCGAAGACAAACATATGCCTCTCGTGGTATCATGACCGTCTTCGCTCATAGCGAGTAAATAGTGTACAATGTGGAGTGAGTGGAAGATTTGTGGGTCTCGCGCATAACCCCCCTCCTTCTTTAAGCATCGCGATCGACCGTCTTCGTGGGTCTATAGTTGGGAACTTCGTCGAACCACCCCTTCGCTTCGTTATACTTATACGCGTGGAATTCGATGCCGTATGGCTTGGGTTCGATGGCATACAGCATGCCAAGAGGCATATCTAGGTCTGCGATGTCGTCCCTTGTGAGGTCCATAAAGTAGGCCATTAGGACACGGCAGACCGAACGGTGACCGATGATCAAGACGTGATCCTTGATTCGCTCAATCTCTCGTACCATGTCCCGAAGACGACTGATGACCTGAAGATAACCTTCACCGCCAACGCCGGGGTAGACGTAATGGAGCTTGTCCATTTGACGCTTCGCATACTCGTCTTGGTGGTTGCGAGCAATCTCTTCGTACGTCAAACCCTCGAATTTGCCGGCATTGAGCTCGTTGAGCATTTCCCAGTTTTTGACGTCATAGTCTTCGTCCGCCTCAAAATGCTGGGCTGTTTGTATACTGCGTGTTAACATCGAGGTCCAGACGCAAAAGTTCTTCTCATCGAGCTCACGGCTCAGGTCAGGATAAGGTGGCGATTGATCTCCAGGTTGGGGCGGAAATGATGATTGCGCAATCTTATCCTTCTGTTCTACGAGCCACTCTTTGCGCTTCTGTGTAACGAATCTGTACAGGGAGAGGCTGTAGAAGTGCCCGCGATCAGTTAACTCGGAATTGCCACCAATTTTACCCAACTGGTTGTCCACGGATTGGCCATGCCGTGTGATCCAGATCTGTCTCGGTGAAAGGTTGAAAGATGACAAGTAGTGAGCAATGCCACTGCTGAGGAAACCGCCCAAACCGAAGTGGGTGAGCTTCTTGCCAACGTCTATCATCTACAATGATATTAGCATACGGTGGTATGGCATAAGACATTACACGTTTCTTACCTTAATATATTGCATCTCATGATCCTCCTCATAGTCGCCCAGAGGAACATATGCACTCTCATACGCCTTAACGCGTTCCTTGAAATCAGCCAGCGACTTGACAGGATCTTTGTCTTTGTAGTCGGGTCCAGAAAGTTTGAGACGCATGTTTGCTTCTAGGAGATTAGGATTTTTGCAAACGCTCTCGATAAACAGGATGCCCAGCTTGGGTTCTCTAGCCTTGATGTGATCAAAAAGTTTCTGGCGACGTTCAATTGTGCTATTCGTGGCATCAAGAATACCAACTGAGCCTCCGCCACTGATCAAGTAATCCAATAATTCGTTCAGGGTGTCTATGGCGATCTCTTCCCTTAGCTTGGATGCTTGCTCATTGTTAGGGTCGAAAAACTTGGCAGACTGATCCATGGGCTTTGGATCTGATTCGTCTTGATCTGAAGACGATGGCTTCTTCTGGTCTGGAGAATCAGGTGGTTGAGCACCATTAACTAGGATGGTAGTCCCCTGCTGCGGCATATCCATGGAACTCTCTTTGCGGTGTTTGGTCGGCGAGGCCACCGCTGCGACACGTCTCCGATTGCCAACATTGAAGATTCGCGTGTTGTGCTGTTGCCAAGAAAGGTATCTCCGAAGCTTCTTAGTGATGTACGACTTGCCTCTGGCTGGGAGGCCAACCATGATGATGACAAGTTTCGCGGCCACATCCCTATCGGCAATTTTTCCATCGGGGGAGATGAGCGACCGGGTCATACCAGGTATGCTGAGAGTCGTGGCATGGGGTCGAACACGAGGGGTTTGAGAACCGGAGTTTTGTCGTATAGGAGGGCTGCGGATTCACATTAGTAAATATGGAGCAGCAGAAAGGCGGGGTCTACGAAACTCACATCCGAGGCGAGGCCGGAGCTGTAGACGAGATGCTCTTTGTGTATGGAGAATCGTTAGACGAAGGCGTAGGAAAATCGCGAAAGGCGGCTCCCCCAGGCCCATCGTTCAGGGCCCTGAGCGCGGTAGCCAGGGATGAGGGATGCGCAGAGGGATGCGCAGCTGGACCGAGACTAACATGAGGAAGATTGTTGAGCGTAGGTGGCGCAAGGCCCTTATGGCTTGGCGTGCTCTGATGAGATACGGCACCGTTTTCTCCATTCAAGGAAGTGGGCGTAGGAGGAGATGCTGATGCGCCATCGCGGGATGCGGTAGTAGCCAGGGCGGTGTCGAAATTTGTGGTGGGAGGCTCAGACTCGGTCGCAATTGCTTGCTCTGGAGGCGTCGGTACGGATCGAGGAATTGTTGTGTTGGACGCTAGCCTCTGGTTGCTCATCGCCGCTCTAGCAAGCGATGATTGTTGTGATTGCGATTGTCTGCGGACGGGTTTGCGGTCTGGAAAGTAGTTGTTGGTTTAGTAAATGCAGCCGATTATCGGGGCGTCGAGATGCGAGATGCGAAATGCAAAAGTGCAGAGCGCGAGTTTTATGCAGCCTCGTAGCAACAGCAGATTCAAGGTGGGATGGAACTCAGGTGATGGTGCTCAATGTGTTGTGAGAGGATTGGTGAAGTGGGAAGAGAGCAGGTTTAAAAATAAACTCGATGACGACAGAAGAAGAAATGAAGAAGAAAAGAGAAAAGGCCAAAATAATAATAATTTTATTTTGCTTCTCACTCACCTTGTGAACTAGTTGGATATTGGTGCGCCGTAGAAATGCTGCACTCAGCCGGCGCAACAACCTCGAGAGGGCCGGCTCCCTTTACGTGCAGGCGAGGAGTCATAGTCGCGGCGTCTTGCTTCCGGCGTTCAGGGTCCCTAACCTTGGCTGGTTTAAGGTTTTTTTAGTGCAGACCGCTAGTACGGACAGGGCAATACAGGGCAACTTCGGAAATACCAAGACGTTGCAAGAGAGGCACTGTACCGCCCAATACAGCGGGAAGAGGGCAGGAACCTGCAGCCAAGGTAGCACCAGCAAGAGCGAGACCGGCGAATCGGATGAGGCTAGAAGGTAAGGTAATGTAAGGTAATGTAATTGTGCAGTAGGCAGCTGCGCACCCCAAAATATCCCCAAAATACCGCTTCTGGGCTTGCCAATCGAACGGGACCTTTTCTCAGAAGACCGTCCTGTCCGTCTTGTCGGTCCTGCCAGTCCTGCCACTAACAACAAAATCCTTCGCCTAAAGGCTAATGCTCTCGGTAGCGGCAAGATTCTGATAATTCGGAAAACTCTTGCTCCAATCGCTTTCACCTCACCCCGGACCGCTCCACTGTAGGTCGCGCAGAGGCTTGTGCGAAGTACGCAAGGAGAAGGGGCTGGTGAAGTGCCGAGGTCGAGGCGAAGGAGGAAGAACTGGGGTGAATGATGTCGTTATTATTCTTCAGCCTTCGAGACTTCGTTGTGATATCACCTTTCCTGCCAGAGGGAAAGCAAATCTCTGTGAATCAGTGGCTCCTCTCTCCTCTATCTGTGGGTCGACAGCGCCGATTGAGGTGGGCGCAAGTGGGCTGCGGTGGACTTTATGATGTCGTCCTCAAGTCGTTTCCCGAGCGGTTGCGGCGTGCCTGACGTTAATATGCCTTTTGCACGTCACCGCAGTAAGTGGTAGGTGGTAAGTGGTATGGAAATGGTAAGGCTCTCTTTGTCGGTAACAGGGCTGCACTCAACAGTTGGCCCGACTCAAACCTTGGCGGGCTTCTTTGATATGAAGCCAAGCCCTTGCTGTTTAAGCCCAGGTGGAATTGTTCGTCGCTTTAAAACAAATAAGCCCGGAGGCTGAGATTCTTGGCTCGATCAATGGGTTGTTTCTGGCTCGGCGTTCTTGTTGCCTAGCTGGCGGCTGAAACGGATTTAAGGATACCTGAATCTCATATAGAATGTAACAGTAGCAGTAACAGTAACAAATTAAAGTTTCACCGCACTAGCCTTCGCACACTTTGGGTTTTTGCGATGAGTTGAGCTAAGAGACGAGGCTAGACTGAATAGGTAGGTAGGCACTCGGAAGCTGTCTGGTCATGGAGAGCCAGCTTGCAAAATCGGCGGGGAGGATGACAGGATTGTATACCAAAGGGCTACTGTCAAGTGTCCCGTATAAGCCATGCTATCAGATAGGCAACCGCCAACAAACCACGCATTCGCAACCATCCATCTCGATTCTCGAACTCGGTATGTAAACAGTAATTACTATGTAGAGCAATTGCACCCGCCTAGGCTATCTATCATTGGATACATGAGTATTCCGACCGGAGGAGACCTGAGGATTATGCTATGTAAGTGCTATTGCAACTGATTCGCTGAGTTGGCATCCCAGGGGGTGCCTGGGTGTCTGCGACGTAATTATCGCGCAAGAAGGATTACACTTATTAAGCTATTGAGACCGCGTAAGAAGCGAAAGTCGGCCAAGTTGGCAGGCATAGAATTTCCTCAAACGGGTTCCGGATTCAATAGTCCTGGCCCCTTTACACCCTCAATATAACTCCGAACTTGATATATCTCTTCGCTGCTTATCCCAATTCCCATGTTGGCATTAGATTATTCTCCTCGGCGCCGAGACGGGCGCGACTGCGTGGCTTACGCAGTGCGACGGCTTAGGTTCATCCTCCTACGTGGTATGAGAGATTTACCGGAGATCCGTCTTGGCAATAGCTTCTTTTTTTGGACATAATGCATAGAAATGGTATAAAGAGAGCCGTCGGACATGCTTCATACCCAACCATCTGCTTCGGGGCTGAAGATAAGTACCCCGGTCTTTCCCCAAAGAGCACCTGTCAAGCAGTTGAGGTTCCAACATCGGACGCCTCTATTATAGACTCACGTGAAACAAACACAAATCGCTGATCCAGTCACATGGCCCGAGTGAATATATCTTGCATCTATCGCATTCGTACCCAAGGCGCTCCGTTGATGATAGAATGCAACCCAAAGCTGGGGAAGCGATGCGGACTAGATTGCTCTACAGGCAGCGCTTTGGCTCGGCACGTTGCTAATATAAAATCTGAGGTATTAAGAGAATGGTACACACCAGTGCATCTCAATAAATACCTCAGAAACGTCGTTCCTAGGGACTTACGAGCCCACGTGGTGGATCAAGAGCGCAGCATTCGCGGGGAAATAGAGGAGGAAGATAAGGCCGCTTTGAGCGAATACTCGGTATAGTATGCAACATCGTCGCAAGCATCCTGGCCCAGCCTCGTAGTGGGGGACTAATTTACGAGCAGGGGACCCCACGGTTACCCTTGCCTCGGTGATAGGTATTATGCGCATAAGCACGGGCAGAGCAAACTAAATAAGTCATGGATGTGACAAATACAGAGGGGAACAAGGCTAGAGACCGAATCGGGTAGAGTGCCAGGTGCTCGTGGTGTCATTGATGGAGTTCAGAATGGATCCATACATGTTAGCTTACCTAGACGTACAGACTTTCCATGAGCCTATACCTATGGGTATAGCGTCATAGCATACTTTAGGAGGTATATAAGGCTGTCACTGTAACCCTCGACTGCTGAAGCTCGACCTCTGCCGGTTTGTTCAGCAGTAGAACCATGCCAAGTTCAAGTTGCTTTTCACTCTAAATTTTTGACATGTCATATTCATCACATGCTTTTTTGGATGCGACATTCAAGCTACATGTACATATATACCTACACAGGAAGGAGGTACATCTCCATGCATGTAATATGTACATGTAGGATACATCTATACATCTTCGGCATACCTCCAACCTTGATGTGACATATATATATACGAATCCACGGGCACCCTGAGGCTGAGATATACAAAGACCTAAGAACAAACCATAATCGAGGCCTCTATGGTTTACAAATAATGAAAAGAGATAATAATGGAAACAGTGGAAAGAATTAACCAGCGGCACGACGAGACACCCTTGGACCTACCTTAGGATGTATATACCTACAAATATGTCCACGGAAATTGATAGCTGTACATACATACATACCGAATGGTCTTAGCGGCAGGTACGAATACCTAATACTTTGTGGCTAGCTCCCAATAAACGTGGTAGCTCCACCTTAACATATCAGTTAGGTATGTAGCTACGTAATGTCTTATCGATAAGCCCCACCATGTGCGAGAAAAGGCATGTACATTACGCACTGAGGCTTCGCAAACTTCAATCGCACGCTTTCTTTGTAGAAACGAGCAGCTACAAACCTTCCTCAATCCTTCCGTAACCCGGCAGCTCTTTCAGAAATTTCGGCGATTTGAATCTGACCAGCTCTTTTCGACGCGAGAACCGCGCAATTCTTACCTTCCCGACCCCGAAAAACAGTCAAATCTTTCGACCTTTTAGGAGGCTCTCTATTCCTCTCCCGCCTCAATTCTATGTATCTGCCGATTCTTGAGCAACATGCTGGAAGTTCTCATTGCGATTTCAGTTTGGATCGACTCCCTCCTTTAATTTGAGCCTCGAGAACTCATAGGTCTTTGGATTTTGATCGGCCCTTTCACTCTGGTTACCTGCATTACCCATCAACTCGACTCTCTCAAGAATCCTCTTGTCTTGTTTCCTACGCTGTGTATCTCCCATCTCAGAGCTGCACATCCAATAGTAGGCTCATCTCATTCCGACTCATCCCGTCTTGTGTCTAGTCCCGTCCGGTCTTGTCGCTCCCGCACTCTTCTCTAAAGTCAATACCTGACAGAACTTGACGCGTTGCGTCCGTTGGGTTTTCCGCTATGAGCGACTCCATGAAGGAAGTTGTCGAGACGCTCGACCCCGTCACTCGACGCATTCTACCCCCCGACATCAGTCTAGGGACTCTGGTACCTCTTAAGACCGTTCTTGAGCTGCGAGACAATCTCACTCTTGGCTTAGCCTACGTCACACGAGCACCTAACAAGGTCACCAACGATGTCGTTAAGTAAGTTGCATTGTTTCTTCTAAGGCCTCTACAGTACCACGGACTAATACTTCTTTCTATAGTATTGCACGTTCCCTAGCCGGTGATGATGCCGCTAAGAATCTCCCACACCTGCGTCGATGCGTGAAACCTAGCGACCTCCCGTCTCATCTCAAGACCCAATTCATGCACGAGGGAAATGGACGACAAGTCCATGTCGGCAAGTCCAACTGGCTGTACATCATACTTGGTCGCAAGGATGAGTTGCAGTACGACGAACTTGTGCGAGGCCTCTCCACTGTCGATGACATTAGAGATGACATCTTTGTGGCGCTATTGCCGGTTCCTCTATTGGCTCCTACCTCCCAAGTCCAGGCCAATCTGTGGTCTCAGCAATTCTGGCAGACTGTCTACCGAAAGAACAACCCTCTGGGTCCTCATCCAGCCACCGTCACTCGAACCGAGTCCAGCGTCTCCCGTGACGCGTCCGTGTGGATAACCTTGGCCCACCAAGTTGCCAAGAAGGCTCAGAAGGAAGGAATAGGTGAGCCAATCGGTGCTGTCATCATCAAGCGAACGTATCCTGGTAAATATGATGGCGGGAAGGTTTCCTTTGCGAAGCAAGCTCCCTTAGAGTCCGACATGTCCAATAGCGAGGGTAATGTTAGAACTAGTCGCACTGCTCAGACCGGCCATGTTGCCGACACTGATCACAGCGCTGACCATAATCGCGTCACTGAGCCTGGTCGCGATGTGGAGCGACGCACTAAAGGAATGGGGAAGGAGACGACCCAGATTGTTGCTATCGCAGGTGATGCTCGCTGGCACCAACAAGAGAAGATCGGGCATACCGGAAATCCGATGGCACATGCGGCGCTCAGAGCTATTAGCATGGTCGCGCAGAAATTGGTGAGAGCTGAGAACAGAACCCAGACTCAACCACAACAGGTCATGGACTTCGAAACATTCCAGGATGACCCTCTACTCGACGACGAGCGAGTCGTGTTCGAGGCTGAACATCCAGTCCCAGATGGCTACCTTTGCCACGAGCTGGAACTCTACATGACGCATGAGCCGTGTACCATGTGTGCCATGGCAATTCTCCATTCCCGGATGGGCAGAATTGTGTTCCGTCATCGTATGCCGTTGACAGGCGGCATGAGTGCCGAAGATCGAGATCAAGACACCTGCACAGCACCGAACACCTGCGCACAAGGCCAATGTGGTGGAGGCCAGGGACTCGGTCTCCACTGGCGCAAGGAATTGAACTGGACTCTCCTAGGATGGGAGTGGGAGTCGGATCAAGTTGAGGGCTTGGCAGTCGATACACATCTTCATGCATGAGCATTTTCAGACTTCATGGTAGTCATTCGTAAGGTTTGGTTTTGAGGCAGGCAGAGGAATTAGGTAGTCCTCTTGTCCGAATTGGCATTACTGAAGGATGTGGCATTGCATTGAGGACGGACTTAGTTACATTACAGCATTACAGGCGTCTGGCTTGATTCATGACATTTTGTAAGCTGTCAGAGCTGATCATTCCAGACAGCTCCTGATTAGGGAGGATAAAGGATACATGTATATTCTTTTGCTTTGGCTCTGGCTCCGTAGTGATTCATGAGGTACTGAAGAAAGTCCGGGGTTCACAAGTAGATCGGCATAGTATATGGTGAATCCGGTGATGCCTGTAAATTGCTATAGACATACATGTACATAGGTAGGTCGGTACGTGTATGTAGGTATGTATGTTGTAGCGTCCAGCGTTCCGGGCATAGCTAAAGTGGGCCCCACCTTCACACTCCTTATCTTATCGGCGATTACGGTAGCTCAGGTGCTTTGATACAATGTCGCAACCCCCCCCTTCTTCCCTAAGACTTAACTTGCATTTGTTCCGTATCGCACAAGAAAGGGCCAGGTCCTGACGAGAACGGACGCCACCTTTGACCCTCTAGAGGTCTGAATTGTCTGTTTTGAATGAAAATGACACCCCTTTGACTCCTGCGACACTGTTCTTCACGCAGCTTTGCGTCCTCCGTAACATACAGTTACCTCATCGTCAGCAACAAAGCCGTGCATTTCGCACAAGTATCACACTTGCCTCTGTGGACGGGATCTTGCAGCCTGCTATGGACCAGTGAATTATACTCAGTTTTGAAACAGATTGCATTCCCACTATTTAACATGCCGGACGGAACGAAGAAAGGTCAGACAGCAAAGCCCGCTTCTCAGCCTGCGAAGACCAGTAGGAAGCGGAAGATAGATGCCGATACCCAGAAGTATTACGCCGTGCGAGCCGGAGTCAAACCAGGAGTCTACTTGACTTGGGCGGAATGTCAGGAACAGACCGCGGGCTTTAGAGGTGCTTCATGTGCGTGGGCCAAGTATAAACACTCTGCATATTGACCTATAGCTAACAGCTTCCTTTTCAGATAAATCCTTCCTGAGCCGCGAGGACGCAGAAGCCTTTGTCGCGGGCAAAAAGACATCGACCATGGCACCGGGTGAAGAAAGGTATTATGCGGTGGCCATCGGTAGGGAGCCTGGGGTGTACACCGATTGGGATACAGCATCCCTCGCAATTAAAGGATGGAAGGGCCCAAAGTACAAGAGATTTGACACAAGAGAGGACGCAATAGAATACATTCGCATGCACGGAAACGAGGCTGCCCAGAAAGTGCTCTCGGAAGAGGGTGTTGAACCTGCTGCTAAGAAGCCTAAGAAATCTTCAGCCGGGGAAACCCTTGTTGTTGAAGATGAGCCGGATGTGCAACATGTCTATACGGATGGCAGTAGCCTCTCCAACGGCCGAGCTGGCGCCATTGCCGGAGTTGGAGTCTGGTTCGGACATGGTGACAGAAGGTAATTGTTGCAAAATCCCCCCTGAAGATAGCCTATTGACAAAGCGGTACAGGAACGTTTCGGAACGTCTCCAGGGCGATATACAGACGAACCAGCGGGCCGAGTTAACTGCTATTCTTCGTGCGTTGCAAAAGGTGCCAGTCGGCGAGAAAATCCGCATTTTTTCGGACAGCAAGTATTCCATCAGCTGCGTGACTGAGTGGTACGTGAACTGGCAGAAGAATGGCTGGAAAACGCAATCTGGTCCCGTGAAGAACAAGGATCTCATCGAGGCGATCCGGGCAAAGATTGACGAGCGCACCAAGGCCGGCACGAAGACCTACTTCCAATGGGTGAAGGGTCATGCGGCGGATGCTGGAAATGTGGCAGCAGACGACCTTGCCGTTAGAGGCGCAAAGGGCACATGAACATCGGGACCACTAATGACTTATGTGTTGCATGCCAAATAGTGACCATGAAATACGCATGGAATACGCATTGATAGGCTTATGATGATTACGCAGTGTAGTGTTGGATGATACCATCTTAGGGACTGGCGTCTCTATTCTCCATTCGATTGTTCATATGTATAGCTTTTGCTGCAGATAATGCCTACAGTAGGACATGATTCGCTAAGTTGGTGGCATCATACAAATCGCTACCCGCTCCCTTGACATTGAAATGATACTCTATAGCCACTTGCTACTACCTCCCTACTTAATTTAATGATGATTGATCACTCGAATAAGAAAACGATCCAGGTTCTCATACTTGGTGCCCAACGTTCGCTATGGCGTGCAGCTTTGAGGTCATGTCCATAGCCTCAGAAAAATACCTAACCTACTTACATTTTGTAAATCATGGAATACGTAGCCCTGGATTAATCGCATTTAGCAATTGCTGTTAGTCGTCACCAAGCCGTGTAACTTCCCCAGATAAGCTTCTGGTTTCTGGACAGCCTGGCGTCTTAGGGCTGAATTGTCGGTTCTGTTTGGTTGCGTAATAAGGAGGCGACACCATTCTGCCAAGGAAGGTACCTTGGTAACCAGGACAGGCGATGCATCTTAATAGTGGGGCACCGGCACGTTTATTCCAGTCATCACTTCTTTTCTTCCCTGCGTTGCACGATTCGTGACTCTTCCTACCTCTTATCTATCTCTCATGTACAAGCCTGCATAGCTACCTCCTACTTCTACTGTAGCTCGATATTCATAGAGCCTATAATATTGCTCCGTGAGCATATCAACGCCTTTTTCTCTTGACCGTCGTATCAGACGAAACATCGGAAGCCCAAAGAAACGCAATCCCGTCTTTTTTCAGAGAGATCTAGACACTGCCGAGTCTGTACTACGGTGTTTGGTCGCACGAGCGTCAACCCTTTCATCACGATAGGTCGATTCAAAGTGGCGGCTCTACTGACGTGCGCTACAATCTCATCGGAACCAAATGATTCAATAACATTCACCCCTCCGGCATATCACTATCTACCTGCCTTGCGTAGTTGCAAGGACGATTCTGGCGTTACTTGAAAATTTGTCGAGGCTTGGCTTTTCACAATGCCGACTCTTTCTCCTACCAATTTCAATATCGTCGTTAGTGTTCTGGGAGGATGGATTTCCCTCTTCGGCTTAGTATCTTATCTGCTGAAAGAGAATTTCTACCTCTCCGAGGCACGTAAGTGTTGATATCTTTATAATTCCCGCCTATGTCTCGCCTTGTACCGCTTAACACGTAGGGCTGACGGCTCACATAGTCATATCTCTTCTGGCTGGCCTTTCGGTATGTATAAAAGGCACTGTCTATTAAACTCCAGGCTTAAAATTCGGTTTATCATTAGCAACACCTTAGTAGGGCGCGGAGCAATTCTCTTCATTTTCCTCTTTTGATGAATATTAAATAGTGAGCTACTAACAAACAGGCTTTGATGCTCACAGTTCTCCCCCCACGCTGCCAATTTCGTCCGCCCTCTCGAGTATGCGGGCTCGGAGGAAAACTTAAATGCGATCGTAAGCAGCCCTCATAACATCATCCATCCAGCATTTAAATTCCCCTCCCCTCCTGGAAATGCACATGAATTCTGCGGCTATGGAGTGCCACTGACTCTTCTTGCAGACGTTGTACTTTACTCGTCTCGTTCTGGGGGTCCAGCTTGTTCTCGCCGGTGTTCAACTACCAAGTCGCTACCTGAAAGAAGAATGGAAGCCCCTAGCCTTACTCCTTGGCCCGATAATGACGGCGATGTGGGTAATAACAAGTCTACTCATATGGGCCTTAGTACCGAATTTGCCATTCCTCCACGCCCTTACAATTGGCGCTTGCGTTACGCCAACTGACCCCGTGCTGTCAAATGTCATTGTGAAGGGGAGATTTGCTGATCACAACGTCCCTAAGGATCTGCAAAAGATAATTATCGCAGAATCTGGCGCCAACGACGGACTTGGCTACCCCTTTCTGTTCTTCGCCTTGTATCTTATCAAATATATTGGTGATGGCGGGGTTAGCGAGTCAGGAGGTGCCGGCCTTGCTATCGGCCTCTGGTTCGGGGAGACGTGGGGATATACTATCATTCTTAGTGTGATATACGGTGCGGTGTTAGGCTGGATTGCCAAGGAGCTGCTCCATTTCTGCGAGGAACGCAAGTTCGTCGACCGCGAGAGCTTCCTTGTTTTCGCGTTCTCGCTCGCACTGTTCATTACTGGTACCTGCGGTATGATTGGTAGCGATGATATTCTTGCTTGCTTCATTGCCGGGAATGTCTTTACTTGGGATGATTGGTTTCGTCTACAGACACTTGATGAGGTTCGTATATTCAACATATCTCGGAGATCTTAGACTTTCTTAGCTAACTGATATTTAGTATGTTCTTGGTCACAATCTTATGATGGACTCCTGTGCTCGACTTGACCTCTCTACTAACTGTGTACCTCCTCCAGTTCGCTTCAACCGACCATTGATATGCTTCTTAATGTGACTATATTCATGTGGTATGGTGCCATGTGCCCTGTAAGTGCTTCTCTGGATAATTTAGCACCCGTGATTTGCAGCAGCCCAGAACACATTACGAAGGGCTTCCAACCCAAAGTCACCGCGTTGATATTTTAAAGGTGGCAAAATCTAACTGGTGTGTATGATAGTGGCATAGTTTTGTCTCAAATGGTGTCATGCCCATTTACCGATTGGTTCCTCTGGGAATTCTGATATTGCTATTTAGACGCCTCCCGCTCATACTCGCACTTTACAAGAAAATTCCGCAGATAGACGGCTTACGGCAAGCGATATTCATGGGGTTCTTCGGTCCAATCGGCTGCTCAGCTATCTTCTATCTATACGTAACGCTCGAGTTCATCGCTACATTGAATCCGAACCAAGGAAGCGCGCCGAGATGGGACGTGGCCAACCTTCAAGAGGAAGTGTTGGTTTTAGTTTGGTTCATGGTGATTTGCAGCGTGGTAAGCAATGCCATCTTACCCTTAACACTCTCATTGTACTCATCGATGACAGGTTGTCCACGGGCTTAGTATTCCTCTGGGCAAGTTTGGGTTCTACCTCCCTCGTACTATTTCAAGGACCTTGTCCGCTCCTGAGGATTTGATCGCCTTCCAGACGAATGGGAGGGTAGTGCCATGGAGTCGCTCGAGGGACGAGACTGCAGTCAATACCCCTACCGACTCTCGTTCTATGTCCGCGCGACCAGTCTTCAGGATCGGAGGAACTGTCATTCCAGAGCGCGCGCCGACTGCCCAGCCTGCTACTATGCCTCTGTCGAACGCTAGTGAGGTTGCAGTTGGATCTCGAGAAGATTCTGAAGTGAGTCCTATATCTCCAGAAGAGCCAGAATCTCTCGGCAGCGTAGCGTCGCCTGCCCCACCTGGGCGCATTATTCGCTTTCCTGACGAAGCGCCGCCGGATGACAAGGAGCCTCGAGAGCCCAAGAGGGATGCCGCCACTGAGGCGTGAATGATTTGTCATTCCACGCCGAAGCAAAATCTTGGCTATCCATTTTTTTGCGGCACCCAATTCATGGAAACGCAGTACACAATCAATACCCAGAAGGTAGCAGTGGTCATTGGCCGTATACTACCCGCAGCAGCAACGATAGGCAGGGTAACATTCAGGTAGAAGAAGAGGTAGATGTATGGAAGGAGTCTAATCGAGTTTGTTTAGACACGACCTTACTCAAGATGCTTACGAATTTCTCATCTTCGTGGTTGCTGGCCCTTCTATTTTTTTTTTTTCTTTTGAAGTTATTAGTCACAATAAAATAGTAGCTTCCCCTGTCATTTCAAGTTCTATTGTCAATACCGGTTCCTGCACTTCATCGGACTCCGATGATGTCAACTACAACGTCAGGCGGATGTCCGGTCATGACCTGTATAGTAATCTAGACGCCGGCTTACTGGACCAAACTGCCCGAATCGGCACATTAGGTATGCAATCAGCTGACAAGCTTTGATCCTTAAAGAGATGACTATTTCTGTGGTACAATTGTGCGCCTTGGCTGTAGCTTGGCCAGCCTTGTCAGCAGAGGAACCGGGGCCGCTACGGGACTATGGAGTCCGTCGTTCCTCAGCCTTGGAAGTGATTTCTCAGGAGAGGGTGGCATATCATAACTCCCCACGTAACCCCCGCGCTTTCCTACCTATACCATTCGAATCGTCTTAGATACGACGGCAGGTCGGGAAGTATGCATATGCCAAATTCATTAAGCCCGCCCACCTCGACTACGGGTTCATGCATTGTCAAGTGACAGGGTGTTACATTGCCTAAATTGAAAAAAAATAAAATAAAAAAACTGACTGAAAGAGTCTCGTATCATCTAATAGCCGACACTTCCCTGCCTAAGAGTAGTAGAATTGATACCTACCTGGTTGGATTTTATAGGTAGGAACCTACTAATATGTTCTGTTTCTCCGATAGCTCAAGGCAGCGAATGCGGAATGGGGGTTACACAAGGAATGTGCAAACAAAGGCCATGTAGGTGGAGTAGTATAGGATACCTATACTCTATTCGAGAGCTTCTCTAGTGACGACAGAGAAGGTGCTTATCCCAAGTACAACCCACCCTGATGTCCATAGGGCGGGAGATAAACGGGGTTTCGCTATCGGTGTTGTCGCTTGTGGTTCCTGTGGCTGCGCTTGGACGCATGTGGTTGGCGGAAACAGAGACACGTATTTGTGGAAACGGGAACCGCTTACTTTGACAGAAGCCGTTTCCTAGTATGTCGTTAACGCCAGCGAGCACGACCTTCCAGAGGGAGATACGTAGACGCTGCACAGAGGCGCGTGGAACTCTAGATAATCATCAGCACCCCCTCCATCAGACATGCATTCATAAGACCCTTAGCAAGCTAGTTTCATCTGGGGGACCAGTCAAAGTTTAGGATGAGACGCAGCCTTGGGTCTTGCAACCCTAATACAGTAAAAAGAGTTATTTCAACTAAACATCGGATATGCATGAAGGGACCGTAGCAGAGCATCTTGTCGTCTTCCCTAGTAGGTACCCATGTGGATATATGGAATGCCTAGTTGAGGAAATGCTGGCTACCTAATAGGTAAGCGGTGTATCGGGCTTAGAAGAGACATTGGGCATTGGATAGACTCTTCGTGGCCATCTATGGATAGGTTTTGGACTGGCGTGGATGAGGTGGTCAGCACAGATGATCCGATGACCGGCGAGAAGATTCCAAAGGATTTGAGGCTGAGAAACCGAAAACCACGACGAGAAATATCGCTTCAAGGGGTAGCAGATGCGGGACTAGAAGCACAAAGCTCAAATTCGAGACGATCTAGTTTGGAGGCTATCTGAATTAAACTCACAGAGATGCAGGAGAGTTTTCTAGTTGTTTTCTTGTTTTGTCGATGTCGATTAGGTACGACACTAGCACGCTTTTTTCTTTACTGTAGTGCTGACATGTTAATCGAGATTACTACTGGTCCACGGATGCTAAGCCACTAACAAATTTCAGGGGAAAAAAACAGCGGGCAGCGCTCTCCAATGGCAGAGAAACCCCGGTTTTGCCGGGGGACAGGGGAGGCTGGGCTGGCTGGAAAGCTGCCGCACAAATCTTAGTCTATAGGTGGATTCTACGGATTCTATGGGCCTACTACGTACTTAGTTCTAGTGCTAATGCTAGCGTGCTCGCACTTGGTCTTGCGTTTGACCACTTTGACCACCTCGACCTCCTCGACTGGACGCTTTCCAACTCCACTTTGCTTTGCTCAATCGGGTCCTAGTGGGCGACGCTCAGGGTTCTTCCATCTTGGACTAAATTGATCCATCCAAACTTCCTTTCCCACCTCAATATCCTAAACCCATCTATCCCTCAGCGAGCCCTCGACCGACAGCGAGAACCCGGGGGCCGTTACCATTATAGTATTGCCTTCGTCTTCCCGCTTCGATCGCTTTTGCCAACACGTCCCGTCAATTAGGACTCGTGTCAGACTCGGATTCCGATAACGGGGTAATACTACATGATTGGTAGGCCGAACTTCGAGCAAACACACACTGTTTAGTCTTACCGCACTTCTCACCGATACTTGCTCCCTGGTATCAAAGGAATCCGCGTCTCTCGGCACACCCATTCCGAACCACGGTCGCCAGACAATTCGATTCATCAATCGGGTATCGAATTTCATCTATCGTACTGTCATTCATCGTTAACCAGGAGTGGGTTTGGGACTGGGAGGTCGCAAACGTTGCCCGCTAGTAGATCCAGTTTCAATTAAGCTGAGGCGGAGGAGTCATCATGTTGCTGTAACCTCGAACGTCTTCTCACATCACACTGTCGGGACTCGCTGGGTGATTATCTAAGGCCTTAACTTATTATCGAGATATCTGATCATTAGGTCATTATACGACGACGACCGTCTAGATCCGGTCTGGGATATCTGTTGGCGGGAATCGAATTGGATAACGACGAGAAACGAACACATACAATTGCGCGTCCTCGGCTTATCGAGTAATCCTCTACTGGGCCATGCCGAATCCTGGCTCTCCCCCATTCACTGGGAACAACCCCTTCGCTTCTGATTCAGGAATGCCTTCTTCCTTCGCGGTCACTAACGAATTTGAACTGTACGACGCGGACGACGCCAACCACCACGCGAGTGCATCTATGTACGATTTTACCGGCGGCGAATTACTTGACTCGACTTTGTTTGAGGATTCTAAGGCGTTTCCTCTTGGGCCCGACCCGTCGGTACAACCCAATTCAAACAGGGCAGCGCCGGGATATTCGTCACTTCCTTCCCACCGTGGTTCTTCGTCTTCTTCCTCGTCCCGGACAAGCGGCAACTCCAACAAGACCAGCCATTCCTCGGGGGATGCGATGATGACCGATGAGCCCTTCCCAACATGGAACCTTGAAAATGATACCAAACACCATGACTCGAACTTCATGTTCGACACCTTAGACCCTTCCACTCTTTTCGATTTTGATAGTGCGTCTAGTAGTCCCAGCCCTCCGACAAATGGCCCCATACAAGACCTATCTGTATCAGGGAAGCTCATATCCAATGGCCACGCTACCAAAAGAATCAAAGGCCATCACAAGGCACAATCGGTTTGTGCTATTAGCCCTCGTGCGTGACCATTGTACTCAAACTAACTCGCATATAGCAGCATTCCCTGACGAAGTCAATGAATGGGCTGAAGACGAGTGCCTCTAGAGAAGGCTCGCCGATGTCAGCTATGGCACTTAGCCAAGAACCTTCGCCAGCAGCGATGTTTAAGAATTCGCCGTCTCCTGACACTGCTACCAATCATTTCAATGGCGGTCTAGTAAACATGAATATGGCACCTGTCTGGCCTGGAATAGCAGGTCTGCAAACTAACGGATCAATCCCCCAAGTCAGACAAAATTCGATCAACATGCTGCCCCCAACTCATGGCCTCCCGTCCTATTCACCGCAGATGAACGTAGCTCAGTGTCCTCGGCCGAGACTAGTGGTTCAACCTACACCCCTCAAATCTCGAGTTGAGACCCAAATTCCTATCAAGTTAACAATCCACCATCTGCCCCCGGGTATCAAGAGACTTCACCTGCCGACCCATACAATATCGAAACCTAAGTTGCTCGCAAAACCCGTAGCCGTGCGATCTCCCGACATGCTCGAGCTGTATACCATGTTAGTTTGCACTAGTGCTATGCAAGATCCGGTAAAGCTCCAGCGTGCGTTCAAGCGAGCCGCAGCGGCCAGGCATGACTTTCATGGCCCGAAGCGACCGGACGATGGTGCTGACGATGACGAACACAAACCTCAGAATGGTGGGGAAGTGCGAATATGTGCTGGTTGTATAACTCGGGAACGCAAACGTGCTGGCCGCAAAAAACACAAGAAGCCGGAGGAAGAGGAGTTATGGAATAGATATGAGCACCAGCGAGTCATTGTTTTCAATACCCAAGAAGTCAAAGAGTGGCAGGCTGTCACTCCTCACATGCTTGATCCGACCGGAGCTGGGGGGCCTGATCTCTCAGTTCCCGAAGGTACCGTCCAGGTGGATGCGCCGATGCGTATAGCCTGCTATTGCCGTCATCATGGCGAGAAAATGGGGTTTCAGGTTATCTTCACCATGAAAGATTACAAAGACAATGTCGTCGCTCAACAGATCTCATCCTCGATCATGATTACGGATGATCACAAAACTCATCTCCCGGCATCATCTACAACACAGTCCTCTGCTCCATCGTTAGGGGCTTCTCCGATGCATATCACGAACGACATCAAACCTAGCGACCCATTGATGTTTCACTCGCAATCAACTTCCGATCTCCAGGCATTAGCGCAAAACGGATCTTTTGCTTTTCCCCCGGTCCCGGTTAACAATAATCCGCCAACCGCTCCAGTGACCGCGACACCCCGTAACCTGTCTAGACAGGGCTCTCCAACAAGTCCTTCTGGTCCTATTTCCAAGAAGAGAAAAGCAAGCGGATCTGTGAAGCTGCCTAGTGGTCTAGCAATGACGAGGCTTGAGACAGGTCAATCGCCCCCGATGATGCTTCCGGCAGAGTCAGCCGTCACTTCTGCAGCTACGTCACCGTTCTCACCCAATATGACGACCTTCCCATTGGCTACGGACACCCCGTTTTCTCATGGGCAACAAGCCAACCTTAACAACATGGGACAGCATTTCCCCACAGGCCCCCCCACACCAAACAGTAGCGGAGCCGAGCTCATGTTTCCATCAGCCAACGGTAACATGAGCCTTGACAACATACCTGTAGCTCAGATGTTTTCTGCTCCGACGTCAGCTCATCCCAGTCGTGCTCCTAGTCCGAGTCGTCTGCGAAATGACATTCAGAATATGACACAGACTCCAATACCTCAGAATATGTATAGCGCGCCTACGGTGATGGGTTCGAACAGAGGTCCGCAGCCGATGATTTTTAAGATTATTCCTGGCGAAGGACCAAAGTCAGGAGGTGTTGAAGTGACCATTCTTGGAAGAGGGTTTACCAATGCTGGCCTCGAGGTCATGTTCGGAGAGCAAAGAGCAGCTACTACGACATACTGGGGCGAGACATCATTAGTTTGCTTACTTCCGCCGTCCCCCACTGCGGGGGTAGTCCCGGTATCAATCAGGCAGCCCGGCGTTGCACCCCAGCACTCATTTACGGGAAATCAGCAACCGCTTTTTAGATATGTTGATGATGATGAGAATCGTCTGATAAGAACGGCACTCACTGTGTTGGGGAATAAGCTCGGTGGTAAAATAACAGATGTGGCCGATATCGCGAGAAATATCATCTATGGGCCTGGAAACAATAATTCTTGGGGTCCTTCTCCCGGAGGAACTCAAGGGCCTAACACCAATTTTAGTACCCTCGAGCAGGATCTCTCTGAATCTGTAGAAATGGGTCTCCTTCGTATTCTGGAGCTGATCGACCTGGATGACAGTGCTAACAAGGCGAAAATAAACCTCAAGAGGTCAAGCGGTCAAACTATGCTTCATCTAGCCTGCTCTCTCGGGCTTGCACGCTTTGTTGCCGGTCTTCTGTCCCGTGGCGCAAATGTGGGTGTGCGAGATAAAGGTGGTTTCACGCCACTACACTTTGCCGCGATGAATAATCATCCGGAGATCGTTCGCCGCCTCATCATGAAGGGGGCTGATCCAAACATGCGAAGTCTCTCGGGTCTTACTCCGGCCGATGTTGCCCGATCTAGCGATGTGCTTCGAGTTCTTAGGCAGATAGAGAACCATTCTAGATCTCGAAGCAACGGCTCTCTTCACAGCAGGGCTAACAGTGCCAGCTCCCTGAGGTCGTTGTGGGATCCACCCTCAATGGTTGCAGCACACCGCGAAGAGTACATGTCTGAAAGCTTAAGCTCGGCAGAAGATAGCAATGACAGCGATGAAGATTCGTCAGAGGAAGGGGCAAGCGACGAGGAAACCCGCGAATGGCTAGACATGAGACGGCCCAGCTTTCCCCCTACTCATTATCCTCAAGATGTTGCCCCTCGTCAATCAGCTGACGAAGATGTTGCACCCGCATCTCCAAGCGCGGCAGTGACAGCTCTGCGAGAACAATTCGCCGCGCAAGTCCAGCAGTGGCAGCATTCTATGGCGGTTCAATTGCAGAATCTAGCCCAACTTCAGATGCCGCACATGCAAATGCCCCAAATGCCAGCCTTGCCGCCAATGCCCATGCTTCCAGATTATCAGGCATATCTAAATTCAGCCCCTGTTGTACAGCGTATCAGTTCTCTCGTTCCCAACATTCGAGGCTCGCGTCCTGGGTCCGCAGATGAACAAACCCCACAAGATGCCAATAGCAAGTGGTGGGATCTTCCCTTCTTCGGTGCTAAGGAGTCCCCTCCGCCGGCCTACGACACCATCTTCCCTGAAAAAGACCATAACGTGGATATCAAACAAGCCTCGGCGGCCGCCGCAGCTGCTGAATTCGAAGCAGACAGTAAGTGCGCCGCCCTTTACGATCAGGCCACTTCAGAAACATCAGAGGGAGCATCACAGTCACAAGAAGTGCCTGCACTCCTCGAGATTGGGCGCAAACACCATATCACCAAAGAACAGCAAGAACACTTGCAACGAGCCCACGCTCAGAGGCTCAAGACCGGCAGCAGTGATAAAATGCTGTGGTTTGTCTGGGTAAGTTACATCAAGCCTTTTCATAGAAGGACTGTACTAATAGATACACGTAGATTCCGATTCTGGTCTTCACCCTTGGCGCTATGTTGGCCAGCGTCGCTCCTTCGCTAGTGTCTTGCGGTGCCACATTGGTCAAAAGCTATACCACCTTCGTAGCAAACCCACGAGAGATCGCACGAAGGGTTATCCCAGATGCATTGGGACTTATTTAATTTTTTCTTTGCATTCGTTTCACTTCTTCTATCTACTTCTAGAGAAACTGCAGCCTTTGAATGCTACAGTCTCGACCGTGTTTAAATACCTTTGCATATCACCGTTACCCTTAAGCAGAATTGGATGGTTTATATGGTGCACCAGTCCCGCATGGGTGCCAGTACAAAGACAGAACGCGGGGGCTCTATGAGAGTCTATAGGCGTTTAAGCAGGGCGTTTTATATTTATTTTGTCTATAGGGGTTTCAGAGGAGGCGTACCTCCCAGGGTCTACGATGGTGCCTAACTAGGTAAATCTGGGGAACTAATGGGACGGTATGGAAGGGAGAGGCGGCGGTGGTGGTATCCTTCAACGGTTCGGAGACCCAGAATGACTAGCTGGAAACAATTAAAATCCGGCGAATTGAGACGTATGTCTCAAACTTGATGTTGAACTTATATCTATGAATCTGATGACCCTGCTGTGCTTGTATTTCCAAGACCTGGCCATTCAAATCCACCTAAGTGATCAGACCGATCTACCATATCATGCAATATTTACCTGTGTAAATTGCAATGCCTTATCATCTTGTTGGGGTAAGAGTTGGAATGAGAAACGTGTCATCTGAATATAATTGACTTATATGTACTACGTCTTTTCTTGCTGTTGGGCCATCTTAATATCCAGAACTTCATGGCCAGAGCCAAAGAACATCTCACTGGATACCCTAGGACAAGCCACTTGCGTAGATATGACTATCCTGTAGTCTTCCCCTCCCGTAGCGCTCACTTTAGGAAAACGAATACGAAGAGGCAAGCGATTACGGCTCCTCTGTATGCAAGGTGGCTGTGTCATTCGACATTACGTGGCCTCCAGGGCTGGAAGAAACGGCATTAGACTGCGATCATCAGTAGCTGATACGCCTAGAGCGAAAATGTCTCTCGATATTATCCTGTCTTAGTGGTCTTAGTGGCCTTAGTGGTCTTGGATTTTAGCGCCTCTAGTAGACTCTAACAAGTGCCTGTGAAACCGTAGTTAAATCCGCGGAGTCCTGCTAGATTACATAGGACAGCACCCTAGTGTCCTCGTCAAGAAATCGAGATGCGATCAGTAGATCCCAAAGTAAACTAACGCCTTCTAAATACCCTTTGCCCTAATATTGCGTGATATCTTAGAACAACCGCTCCCTCACCAAGAGGGCACTAGATCCAATCGTAAAGTTGCCTGTTTTCTAACCCGTCCGTTCGTATTAAGGCATCATCCTACCGAAAAACGTCTTATCCCGCTCGAGCATGTCTTGGACCCACATCGGCCAGCTGTTGTACTGGCGGTGCTCGGCGTCGACCTGGCCGTTGAGGTGCTTGAGCCAGCGGCCCATGCCCGAGCCTATCTCGCCGCCGCCGCTGTTCTTGTACTGGGGCTCCTGGGCGCGCAGCTTGTGCTCGACCTGCGTGATGGGCGCCATGATCTGCTTGATGGCGATCCAGTGCGTGGAGAGCAGCGTGCAGGTCTGGCTGCCCGGGTCGATGAGCCGCTGGAACCGCTCGTGCGGCATCTGGATCCACCACCCGTAGTGCCGGCACAGCGTCTCGTACGCCAGGAACGACGACGTGTACAGCGCCTCCGCCATCCCCAGGATGTAGCCGTACGACTCGGCCGCGATCTCGTCCGCGCCCAGCAGCGGCTCCAGCGCCCGCACCCCGCCCACCGCCATGTCCACCCAGTCGCGCCGGATCGGCGGCACCGCCTCGATGAACGGCTTGAGGATCTTCTGCGGGTCGCTCTGCTGGTAGTTGCTGAACAGGAACTTGGTCCCCTTCGCCACCATCTGCAGCGTCACGATCACTATCCCCCGGCAGAACGTCATGAATTCTGCCATCCCGTCGTCGAGGATCACCGATTGGAAGGTCAGCGCGAAGCAGGTGGCGACTGGTGAGAGGTGAGTTAGGTTAGTAGTAGAATATGTCTTCCCATCTTGATGATGTGTGTAGTCAAATAGATTAATTCTCTTATCCCGTGAACCTAAGCCACTAAGACAAGTCCTAGAAGGCAGCTGAATAGTCCTGCTGTGTAACAATAGAGAAGAGGGGTTTAAGAGGGAATTAAAAGAACGCATTGTAAGAGACTGGGTACTTACCGAGGGCGTTTCCTTCTTCAAAGTTGTTAGATTTCGGAACCTCGTTCAGGGTCTTCTTAATGGCCTTGATGGCCTTGAGCCGGTGCATCATGGCAAATGTAATTAGACTAGGGTCTTGCATCATGAGATCGGACGCCGCGAGGCCCAGGATCGCGTGCATAAGATATTCATACTATCCGTTGGAAAACTCATTAGTGTCTCCTGGCTCATGGTTGACGTTGCTGAGAAGCGTACATTTTGCGACAAACATGGTATCTCGTGGGTCCAGATAGACTCGTTCCCTAGTGGGTGGTGAGGAAAGCAACTTAACAGAAAGTGCTGGAAAAAGCGCATATCCTGCAGGCTGAAAAGGGGGACCTGATGTTGTGGCTTTTTCGCCTGTTAGCGGCAGTTTTCGACAATGGCCATTAATAATTCAGGACTCATACTTGATGTATGACTTGGGGAGCCGCTGGATATTCGCATTTTAACCCCGTCTTCACGCAATGCCCACACGATGGCCGCGTCTCTTGACACTATTCCTCCGGTCTTAGCATTTGATTCGCAATTCTCATCGGTTTCTGTTCCCAATTTACCTTGATGCGCCGCCTTTTGCAATTGAAGCAACCGCGTCGACTCTTAGTATGGCCCCGCCGCTCTAACCTCTGTCTTAGATTCGAATTGCCTCTGGCTACTGTCGTTGACGTCGGCGACGCGCTCGTTAACCCAAGATCGTCACCCGCCGCCAGGATAGAGCCAGAGGCTTCATTGTTCGCGAGGTAGCTAGTATCATCATCCTGGAGGAAGTTCGAGTAGTCAAGTTCATCTCCACCATTGAAGCTCAATGGCTGGAGGGCCATAGGCTGCGTTGAGTTCGGTGGCTCCATATCTACCCGCGCTCTAGTTTCCGGCGTTAGGTGTCGACTAAACGTCCATCAATTATATTTTGGAAAATCGCGAAAAAAACAAGAACAGACTACCCCGGAGAGCATTGGCCTCTCTCAAGGTTCAGCTTCCAGAAGAATTCCAGCAGACGGCAAGGGTCAGTTGAAATGTTGATCTGCCAAGTACGGTGTGGATAAGTTCCTCAGCTCTTCTGAGCACAGGCCAATCACAGGCGCGTCCGGATCGTGGCGATGCTTGTCAAACGACTCAACCAAGGACTCAGATGGCGGTCTGTGATTGGTCATCCCCTCACCACAATTGTAAGCCGGGCTGAAATTCCTCGCCCCTTATACTGCTCTGCCCATATATCTCTAGGATCTGGCAACAGTTAGCTTATTGTCTTTTGTTTCTAATTGCCTAGGTAAATAAGCTTATGGCTTAACATCGACTCTATAATGAGTCAGACCGACAGGGGCTTCTCATGTGCGGTGTGATGCAATTATAGCATTGCTACCTATATAGAGGAGTTGCATTGTTAGTCTCAATTCCTCTGCTCACAGGGGGAAATACAAATATATATACCGACTTAACTATTTAGGTTATTGATCATCTGATTGTGTACCTAGGTAGCTGGACGTAACAGCCATTACGTACAAGAGAGAAGAAACTACGGTCCAATACTCCACGCCTCTCAAACAAGTCAAGGTACGATGTATTGGAAGGGAAGAAAAGAAGGGAAGAAGACAAGAAAGCATCTGATGACATCCTCCCCACCTACCAGCTCTTAATCAATTAGCTTTGTTTGCTGACCTCCGAAATTTTTGTGAGCTGCCAGCATATAACTCTCGTGTCCCTTACTTGTGTAGTACTACACAATCATTTAGCGGTTCACGATCACATCAACATACTCGCACTTTCAGGGCCTTAAAGTTATTTATCCGAGTCAATGGAAAATCTTACAGGAAACAGGCACTGCTAATTCTTTAATTCATCTTCACTTCGCCGCTTTGGACTGGTATAAATTGGGTTGAGTTGAAGGTTAAAGTCACTTGGGAAAGTTGACCTACAACGGCCGTATGATCTTTGTGTGTCTCATTTTTGATTCCATTACACTTGAGGATAGGTTCATGTCCCACGTTGTTGAACCGGTGAAACCTAATAAGGGATCTTTCTAATAACTACTTAGACATTTCATATGTAGTACAGTTCTTCGAGTGCCCGAATTGGGTAGCTTTCTATATCACTTGCTATTCACTACTTCGCTTATAAAACACTAACCACTATGTATTGTAATGTATAACGTGGAACTGTTAATAGCTATTAAAAGGCTAGTTTCTAGTCTGTGGGTACTAGTAATATTTTGTGTGAAGATGGTAAGGTAAGCTAAGAAGAAAACAACTCTGGTGAGGCGTAAGAGAAACTTAAGAGAGTTCCTTCTAGAAAGCGGTCATGATCTATAAACTTTCTAAGAACTGTATCTTCAGCCCGCAAAATTCGAAGGGTAAATCAGCAGACTTTAAATATATCCCATGGCCATCCAAGGACTTTAACTGAGCAGCATTAATTGCTTCAGCCGGCTGGGCAAATTTTCAATCCATAGCCGTTAACTTAACCAAGATATCCGAGATAAGTACCCCTATGACTTAATATATGATACTGTATATTCGAGTCAAATGGTTTACCATCTTATCGTATTTCCTGGTAGTATTATCGTCCTATTAACTATTATGCCTTTTGACTTACCCGGTCGTATCCTAATCTTTCCAAGTGATAACACCTTCGCCTCGTCATATAAAATACTTTTGGTATGTCGAGCAATAGTATCCTATCTTTGTGTAGGTAGAGAGATGGTTTGTGGGCTGTCTGCCTAGGTAGTGTTTGCATTGTCGTCTTACTAAATGGAACCATTCTGACTCTACAGGGCCTTATATTCATCTGGGCAGGCCTACCCTTATCTAGTGTGATAGCTCTACTCTGATTGCCCCCTTCCTGCTTATAGCTATAGAGGCTGTACATATTCTATAGATCACGGGCAAAAATAGCACTCTCCCAGTTAAGAACGGCAAAAATGTTGCTGCCTACCTGTTCTGTATTATACACCAGCCCGACTAGTACGCTGCGCGGCTCTAGATCATCCCGATGTAAGATTTAATAAAATGCAAACCACCCTCCAACTTCGATGTCACATCCTAAAATAGACTCATAAGACTGGATTGAATGATGGATGTCGGCATTTCTTTTGATACATTTAGTGCCATGCTGTCTGCCAGAATATTTTGGGATACGATAGAGTCGCCAGACGATGTACATATCACATCGGCGGTGCATCTGTAAGGGACGCGGGGTTTGGACTTCGTGGAATACATGACCTCATTCCTGTGGGACCTCCTCGTCAGTAAGATTCGGATACGATGACGATATAACAGTCCTGGGAACATGGCTTGGAACTTGAGCTAGAAGGCGCCACGGAATCAAGCGGACAAGGGAGGTTGGTGGCAGTTGGTGGCATTTGCCGAATCGGATCGGCAATCTAGATACGTAGATGAGTGGATGTAGGAGGCTGAGGTCGCTGGAAAAGACAGGATCTGATATAGAAGCTTAAGGTGATAACATACAAAGTTCTATGGTTAGTAGACTATATTTGGGTATACTGTACTTTTAGTATTGTCAAGAAGGATTAATGTACGGAAATTAATGCGACGTATTGTTGCTGGCGTTCGCGAAGCCTGAAGGTTTCCACGAGAAATTGCCCGATTGGGAAGCCGCCCCACATAACAAAAGATGAGTCTACGACCTATGACTGAAAGACTGATGGAATGTTTGGCGTGACACTTGTTGGGAACATTCTCATTTCTGCATCTGAATCTTTACGGTTACAATTACGCACATGGACGCTGTGTAACTAAGAAAGCCAGTTTCCAGCGATGAGGAAATGAAGTACCTGAAGAGTCACCTGTTGGAGAGGGAAGAACTTGGCGTTATGAACAACGACCTTGTGTTTCCCTGGCCCCTCACTCATTGCCAAACGGAATTCCGATGCTATAAAGAGCCAAGGCTTGCAACAATGACTCTCCGTCCCGACAAGACTCATTGAAATTAATCTAGCCAGTTACACAATTTACCTCTCAACCTACGAGGCCAGTTGTAATTGTTGGCCAGTCGGGAAACCCAAGACAAGAGCCGTTGGCGAACGCTGTTCATGCAAATTTCCGACGGGTTCCAGCGTGGAGATAAATCCCCTGGTCATCACTCTAAATTTTGTATCACACTGAAAGGGCACGTTGGACATAAACAGAAGCCTCATACCCAAGTTATCAACGTATGGCCTGTTCAAATAGCTTCACGTAAATGGGGTCGTCGTAAACAATCGGGGTCTAGACTTTAACTATCTCCGCAAGGTCTATCATATTGTACCCACACGCATTACGAGACGAGAAATTGCGAGGTTAGCATAACCAATCTTGACGGTGGTCCGGGAACGGTCTAGTGCGAAGTTGGGCTAAGCCTCATGTCTCGACAAGAAGCAAGTCGACGGGCAGGTAAATTAGCTTCTTATTTTAAAGACTGGCGTGTTTCGAGGTCGGGGAAAAGCAGCTAAATTTGCTCAAGAATATTCTTGAAAAGGAAATCACGTTTAGTTAGGGACCAACCATCGGACGTCAAATCTGTTCAGTTCGTAGGGGGACTGATCCTTTGGGATCGTCCGATTAGCGTCCAAAGAAAGGAATAGTTAAGCTTTGATGTGCCGTTACAATGGACAGGGGCGCAGAATCTTCGGGAACAAGCTGACCAGGGGGGCCACGACGCCATCCTTCATATCAACGCAACTTTCCAATACTCGGCGGGACTCGACTTGGTGAAATGCGAAATTATCTCGAGAAGCAATTTCGCCATGTGGTTTCACTGGCAGAGGAACCCGTCCCACAAACACGTCATTTGTATGGCAAAATTTCTTCATTCCCTTCTTTCTCAATTTTAGCCAGGGGGAGGTGCAGATCCCCCCGACCTGTCGGTACACTACCTGACGACGTGTGTCCACGTAAGACGCTAAGCCAGAAGAGAAGCAAGGCGTAAGCACGATGGAGAAGGGCGCAACGCTCAGGTCTGGGCTGCTATAATCCAACCACGCTGGGCCCACACGTGGATCGAATCGAATCAAGGCCAGAAAAGCAACCGTTTTGCTGTAATTGAAACCGCCACCGCATTTCGAAAAAAAGAGCGCGCGGCACGTTGGCGAGTAGGCCCGTTTTCTCTTTGCCTTTCCACTATTCTTTGTAATGATTAGGTGTTTAGCTTGACACACTCAATACAAAGACTCGGCACCGATGACAGTGCTGGGTAAATATTCCTGCCCAAGGAAAGATTCGAATTGCGATACAATGTATTCGTGGCACCGCTTTCTTCCAGCTGATACTCCTGTCATTGAATGAATTGAGCGAATTGGGGAAAAAGGATGTTTGTTGCTAGGATTGTGCCATTGTAGATGTGTGTACCTTGTCCATATAAAGTAATGTGCGGCAATACATAGGCTATACAAATATACGAAGCTCTGACAGCCCCTGAAATCCTGCCGCCGTCAGCTCATCGCTCTTCGTGTTGAGAGGTCGGTCTACGTTCTGTTCCTGCAGCTCTGGCTTGGTACCTGCATGTGCTACGTAAGAAGAGGTCTGAACTGGCGATTGAGACCGGTTTTCGGGTGGACTCGCTCTTACAATCGTATCTTATGATTGGTGCTCACAGGTAGGTATTAGGCTACTTTTGGTAGCCCTCCTGTAAACAAGGCACAAATTCTGGGCAGTCTAACTGCCTGCCACAATAATTTTGCAAACATTTCTGTAAGGACGGACACACAAGTGTGTGGATTATTTTGGCAGCCAGTTGACAGTTTTCGAAGAACCTTTCAAGGGCAGATTATTTTCAGTGAAGGTCACGCAACCCAGAAATAACTGAGTACCTAAACATAGGTTAACAAAGGGCATATACATTGAATTCCTGTTAATTAATTTGTACAATATTCAAGATTGTAAATGTAGTTGTCAAGATGTCTCTGTTCCTGCTTGCTTGCCTGCTTTAGAGGGCACATGAGGTGCTAGCCATTGTCGGGAAGACACCCAATAGGAAGCAATGGCTCAAGTCAGCTTTTCATCCGAACAAGCTGGACTTCAGGTGACAGGCTAACGGGTAGGTACCTCGCAGCAAGTATTGACAGTGCAGTACAGTGAAGTGATGGGCGCTAAATCAACTATGGTAAGGTTGATTTTTGAGCCTGAGATCTTCCGTGCGCCGGACAGTTTCCCGTACGGTTCCTTCCAGGCTTGGCAGCTAATCCGACCCTAAATAGCGCCTGCCGCAGCTAAAAGACCGCTAAGAACAAACTGTGAGAAACTGTCAGCGGCTGGCCATGCGGGCCTGGCCACTGACAAGGCGAAAGAAACCCTTGTCTGTTCCTTGTCTGTTCCTTGTCTGTTACCCCTGCAGCCCCTGTGCCCCACCTCACGTACCTGCCCCACACACAACCCGATTGCTGGACCTGCTTTGGACCTGCATATCCTCAACTCCTCAACTTGTCTCCCCCGGGGACAAGTCAGGCACATAAAACACCGGGCCTTAATAAGCCCTTCCACCTCCTCCTCCTTCTTTTCTTCACTCTCCTGTCCATCTGAGAATCACCACCTTCTCTCTTCCAACCCCCCCCACACATTCATTTCTAGTCCCGTGTACATTTTCCATAAGGTCGCCAGCTTCGACCCATTCATTGCCTCGCTTGTTCTTTGTGTGATTGGCCTCGAATTAAGGATAAAATCACCGCCCGTGTGTGCTGTTCCCCGTCAAACGTAGCACTTACACGTCCCAATCGCAACCAACTCGCATTGTCCAAGGGTGCAACTCAACTCTCATCAAACTCGCATCATTCCTTCTGCGTCTTTGATAGACTGCACGACCTGCTTCCCGTCTTGTTACCGGTATCACTACGCAGAGCGTACAACACCCTTCGACATATTCATACATTCATTTCTGACGCTATCCTCTGATACGTCTTCCTCTCCTTTGACTGGACTGCTGGCACCTCGACACTCCTTAACGGAAACTGCAACATCGACAATAGAAACAAGGAGAAGTACAACACATACTCCATCTCACCAAGAACATAGGATATTCCGAAACTACCATCCAAAACACGATTAACAAACAAGATGTACAACAAGTTCAGCATCCTAGCGCTCTGCGCTGCTGCCTCGGTAAAGGAGGTTGCCGCTGGCTCTCTCCATCGCCACATGCACCCCAAGAGGGAGATCGTCTGGGCCGAAACCGACACCGTTATCATCACTGACTATGTGACAAAGACTGTCACTGAAGGTGAGGAAGGACCAACTATCCAGGCGGCCCCGACTTCTGTCCACGACTTCAATGGCAATGGGGGTCAGTATCCTTCCGAGCATTTCGCTCCCGCAAGCTCAACCGTTTCGTCATCGGCCTCGACCGTCGAATCGATTACGAACGCTGCGCCTACCGCTCCGGCAGCAGAGGCAACCTATCCTGCCTCAAGCCCCACCACTATGGTCACAGTCAAGCTTTCTGTACCAGCTGTTGCACCTCCTGCCAGCAGCTCGGCTGTCCAGAGCTCTACTACTGAGGTTACTCCGGTTGCCCCCGTTGCCTCTACGGTCCAGGCCCAATCTTCCTCCGCTGCTACATCAACAGCTGCACCAACCTCTGAGATTTCTACCGCTTCTGCGTCTTCTAGTTCCGGAAAGAGCAAGAGAGGTGCTGCGTACAATGATGCAAGCCTTGTTAGCACTGTGCTGGGCTTGGGTGGCAAGCTCTCGTGGGCATACAACTGGACGCCTGATCCCAACGGTTTGAAGGCGGATGTTACCTACTACCCTATGCTCTGGTCCACTGCATCCCCCCATTCAGACAACTGGGACACAAAGGCCGAAGCTGCTATCTCCAATGGAGCCGACGCTTTGCTCAGCTTCAACGAGCCTGATATTGGCAGCCAAGCTAACATGTCGCCTGCTGACGCCGCTGCTGGACACATCCAGTACTTCTCCAAATACGCTGGCAAGGTCAGAGTCAGTTCGCCTGCTATCTCCAGCAGTGAACAAGCGAACCAGGGTATCGACTGGCTCAAACAGTTCTTCAGCGCATGTGGCGGCAAGTGCCAGGTTGACTTTTGCGCTGCTCATTGGTATGGTCCCGGTGGCCCGGAAGGCGCCGCTCTGTTCTTGGATCATCTCACCAAGGTCCACGAGGCTTGCGAGAACAAGAACGTCTGGGTTACCGAATTCGCAGCACAGAGTGGCGATGTGGATGCGTTCATGACCAATATCACCCAGGAATTGGACAGCGACAAGTACAGCTTCGTTGAGAAGTACTCATACTTCTGGCTGAGCGAAGGCAGCCTCATGCAGTCGTCCTCTGCCTTGAGCGACTTCGGAAAGATCTTTGCCGGTACCGCATAAGACAGCTGCTTGCTTTGAGCGATGCTAGTTCTCTTTCACACTTCTTGTTCTAAGGTTTTTAGGGGGAGGGAAGGCTTCTGCATTGCGAAGGATTATAAAAATTCGGCACTTTACTTCTTTGTACATACTTGTCCGGCTCTACCTATTTGAGCCACTGGATATCTGGTCGTCTTGGGTTACACCCGCCAGGATCTAGTCTGTTTTTAGACACGGAGGAAGGGTATCTCGGAATCTAGGCAAGATTCATGAAGATACGGACACAACGATACGGAATGAAAACAATCAGTTCTTGCATTTAAGCAAAACATGATCGCATTTTCCTCGCATCTGTGACATTTTATCATTTTATAGCGACCCTTCTAGTTTAGTGAGGTGCGCAATGCAATGGCCTCCAAAGAAAAGAAAGGTAAGGGGTACTCGTCCTATAATGAATACCAGATGAGAATATCAGCTTCGAGCCATTCTGTTGTCAAAAAACAATATGATTATAATTAGACATTACTACAAGAAGAGCATGAAATAGTAGGAGTTCGATATCAGCTGCTTCTGTACGTGCAATCTTGCGCCCGTCACAATCTAACTCCACAACCCAATCTCCCTTTTCCATTCTGCATTTTAGAAGCCAACTATCATCCAGTATAACCTGCCGTTGATTGCTTCTGCTTCCGTCGTAATCAGATCCAACCTCCCAAATCGACCCTCCCGTCCCTGTTCCCGCCTTGTTCACCACTCCTTTCTTCCTCCAACCCGGCTAGGTCGGTCCACCGCGAGTCTTCCTCCTCCCCCTCCCCTTCGAACGCTAGCTGGCTGATATGGTAGCTATGCGGGGCCGCGGGGGCCCGGCGCGTCGATTTCGCTGCTCTTGGCGTCGTTAGGTTCGTCAGCGTCAGCGTCGAGGTCGAGGTCGATGTCGGCGTCGGCGTCGACCAGTGCTGCCGCCGGCCCCTGTAGCGCCGGATGCGCTCCAGGTCCGCGGCTAGGGCTGCCGACACGGAGGGGCTCTCGCGGCCTTTTCTGGGCGTCGGCGTTTGCGGCCGCGCGGAAGCCCCGGCTCCCGCTCCTGCCCCGATTCTTGCTCCGGCGAGCGGATTTGGATTGGCCCGGGTCCGATTCGCGCCTTTGCCGTTCCGCAGCCGGTCCAGCGTCCCCGCGCCGATGTCCTCCTCTTCCAGATGGTCGCTGCTGGGGACGTTGTTGTCGTAGTCCGTGTCGTAGTCGAAGACGGAGGGTCCGAGATTGTTCCGCGAGGCGTTGGCGCTGGTGCCGCCCGCGCTTACGACGTCGGTTTCGGGATCGAGGTCCCCGAATATGTGCTCGTACTGCGATGTGCTCGTCGTCTTCAGGGGTAGGGATATGGAAAGCTTCGGGCCGCTTCTTAGTGGTGCGGGCGGTGGTGGGGGTGGAGGAGTGCGGTATGATTGATGCTTGTCTGGGGAGCTGGTGGGATTCGAGGAAGAGTCGATGGCCCCGGGGTTATCGCGTGATGTGACCCATTGAATTACTAACACGGAGAGGAGGACTATTGCTCTGTTGATTAGTTGGCAGTTCATTGTATCATACCTTCTCCGGGGGTTTTCGAATCGGAATGAGCCCTGTAGACAGGTTTAAGGAAACGGCGGGCAATGTTTTAGGTACTTAAGGCGGCTGAATTCAGGATGGTCTTTCGGCATATCCCGGTATTATAGGGGCTGTTGAAATAGGTGATAGACGGAAAGAAGAGAGGGATAAGGGAACTCACTATCCGCGTTACAACACGTGAGACAAATCCATCCGGGCTCACCATTGAGCGCCATGAGAACCGCGAGGTTCCTTGAGTAGAAGCTATCTTAGTTTCTTGGTACTTACATATATCCTTATCGACGCGAAAGACGTTACTTACACCATACTCGAAGTGGTTGTACATAGGGCACCGACAAAAGTCCTCGTAGCTATGGCGCGGATTTTAGGAGAACTAGCCGCCGCGCGAGGAAAATCTTTGAACGACCGGGCATCTGAAGATAAATAGATAAAAGTCAGCTGAGACATCTTTTGCGAAGCCAGGAAGACGGGCAAATCGGTAGAATATGAAAGGGAGGGCCTAACTTCGTAAGGGGTCTAGGAAAAGGATCGCGAGGTAGGCCTATCACTACTTTAGCCCGTCTCATAGAATAGAAAGGAGGTATATAAGTGGTACTATACGTTTACCAAAACGTCGACAACCATGAGAAGAATCAGTGCGGGCCTCTCTATTCCAATGATACACTGCCCGTTGTCCATGCGGGCGATGCGACTAGGAGGCACGAGTCAGACTCGGCCATTGAGATTGATTCTTGCATGGGGAGACTCTATGCTTTTCGACTTACTAGACGAAGCTCAGCGTGCCCACAATTGCATATAGAGCTGTTAAATGATTAGAGAACTTGCTTTCAGGCAGGTGAAGATACGTATAAGACTTACTAAGTATGCCAAATGAGTTGAAGATGTACAGTTTGGACTCAAATCTTCGTTTCGTACCGGCTCCGATGATGAACTAAGTCTCTTGTGAGATTATAAGCTTACTAGGATGAAAAGGGGTGGCATACCGCTCTCTCTACGAGGAAGATATAAATCAACTGCGCGCAGCATGTGAGTCTGAAGAACTATCCGTGAAAAGGGTCGGGCTCTTACGATCTAAAGCCAACATTAGTACCATGATAATATGAAAGCATGTAGCGAAGGGGAGATTGCACAGTCTCACTTTTGTTGTGACATAGCAGAAGAGGAATAAGAGAATAGCAGTAGAGCAGACACCTGAATTCAAATTGACCCCTATGCCATAGTTGATGACACCCGCCGTAAATACGAACAGCCACGAATCAACGTATATTGCGAAAACCACTGAGCATAGAGCGGTTCTTCGTTAGCCGGAGCCATCTTGTCGTTATACAGCCAAGCAGTAGAGTGACTGGCGGGATAGCAGGACCTACGCCAAGCGATATTCGGTAGACGTCGCCATGACTTCACAGCAAGCGACCTCTGTGCTATTCTCACAGTTAGCGCCCGTCCTCTAGGCGTTCGATCATCAATGAAAGGAGATGGATTACGGACTGATGAAGCATGATAAAATAGAGCAGGCACTAAAGGAGAGAATCACTCCAACAACGATTCCAGCAAGAGGTCGAGGATGTGAAGCTGACGATGATATCTCATTGCTTCTATGAGAGAGGGATAAGGCCATTTCGAGTAAACCAGGCATTTTCTTATCGCTTTGGTAGAATTCAATGATCTCGCAGCCAGCATGGACAACAGGGGAAGAGTAGTTTGACAAGAAAGAGAAGAGAGATGGCAAGGAGTGACCGCGGAATCCATTAGATGGTACCGTGCTGTGTCGATAGGACACGCTTCAAGGTTATCAGGTCGTAATCCCGAAGGCCGAACAGTCCCATCTCAAAAGAAACCAAGAAACGTTATTTCAGATGAACGTCAAAGTTAGCCATGATGCCCAGCGTAAGCTAATTCTAAATATGGGCTATCTGCCTTTGCACTATCAGACTACCTCGATAACTCGCTGGCATGTACATGAAATCCGGAGGATGACACACGCTACGTACCTCGATAGCCGTCCTGTTGTGTATTTCGCTATTCTCATGTTTAGCGAAGTAGGGCATGAGCATGTCTTTTATCGACTTGGGCAGGATAGGAGGAGATAGCAGTTGATGAAATTCAACGTGCGTAGCAGGAATAGGTGGTTTTAGGTTTTCGGGCTGAAGGTCAACGGGCTTACGCCCTTTCGCCCGTCCCCTTCGCCACCGCCGTTTTCACTTTAGACTTCAACGGTCTTCGAAAAGGAGAAATAGGAAAGCCAATCACCTATCTACCTCGATAGCTCGGGTTCTTCGTGCACGGTGGTAAGATGAGAGCTGCTTCCGCCGGTGAGACATACATTTACATTCAGGGATTCGACCGGGAGGTTAGGACTGTGCAAGAAATAAGGAGATTGTGTTTTATGCTGTGCCATCTACAGCTAATCAAATTTGGTGGAATCCCTCCAAAGCCAGACTACCAACATATCGTACTAGGGGTATCCTTCATATGTACGATAAGGGGGAAAGAGGAGCTAGACTAGAGAATAAGATGAGTACCTACCTAAGCATCTTATGTACTAGCAATGCGGAACACTTACGCTGAATGGTCAGCGAATTAGATGCATTTACGCAGGTATATTTTGGTCAACGGTTCAAAAGTCACAAGATTGGATCTTTTTCATTCTGACGGTAACATTCCGTGTGCTGATTCGATTTCGTACCGATTTGGTTAAACCCACTGTTCACGCCGTCACTTCTACCCAGCGCAGCTCAATTCCAGGGGTTTCTGATTGCAAAAGTAGATAACCTCGCACCTATAACGCCGACTTATGCATTTCCCCTCGCCTTGAAACCCGATTCTCGATGTAACATTCAACGCCGTTCTATTCGTGGTATAGTACTTGCTCCGCCCTCTCATCATTGCTTCATGGTCATATTGAAACTGCGAATTGCATTATTCGTCATATATTCGTGCCTGGTGCTCTAGACTCATCCAACGCTTTAGGGATTATGTGGACCCAGAAGTCTCGACTGCTGTAGACGGCGAGCCAGCTGGCGGATGAGCCCTTGTCCTAATATGGAACTTCTCTCGCAACCGGTCTGAGAGCTTGGCATGTCGATTTTGGTCCTCGGCTGAGCTGTTACCTGACGTTGTCCCTTGTTGAGACTGTCGATATTGTCGAAGAGCTTGGATACGCTCATCGACCGAAGCATGGCGCAATCGATTCCAGTCCAGAAGCCGCGATCTCCGTCGTCTTTGTGCGCCGTCTCCCTCGTCCTCAGGGGAGGGAGCTAAGTGACCATCAACGGGACCGTCGCTGGCTGTTTCCGGTTGGTGTACTGGAATGCTAACCTTTTCTTCGTGTTCTTCATCATGCGGACGAAGATCAAGTCGGCTATTTGAATTATTGTTAGTTCGAAGGTTTCATGATACATGGATCCTAGTGACTTACCATAGCGGGCAGGTACCGGACACATTAACTAACCAGGGATCGATGCATTGCGGATGGAATTTGTGATCGCATGGGAGAACTCTCACGTCCTGTCCCACGGTGAAATCCTCTGTGCAAATGGAACAGCCGAGATGTTCGTCTTCCATCTGCCTATCATTGGCTCTACTTTCATCCGATGTAGTCGCAGCGGGGGGTTCAGAAGTGGGGTTTAGAGTAGTCGCAGCTGGCGCGTTTGGAAAGGGGCCATCTTGTTCCACACCACTTGTCGTTGATTCATGTTGCGCTGGGGATGCCGAATGAGGCTGTCGGTCCCCCGAGATACTATCGAGTTCGTTTTCGGGATCAGGTTTTGCAGGTTGAGGGTCGCCGAACTTAACGATAGGAAGGGTCTCCAAAACAGCTCGCGCGAGACCTTTTGCTCGGCTCTGTCTTGGTCTCCCGCCATAACTAGCTCTTGGACCATATCTTTCGGGATGGCGGTGCGCTCTAATTGCTCCGGTGGCGATGATGATGAGAAAGAGCGCGGTTATGAGTCCAGTGATACTATACAAGATGCTCATAGCAACTGCTGAATTACTACCACCTCGCGACCGATCGCCATCGGACTCTAAGACCGTATCGTTCCCTGATATACTTGCGCGAACAGTTTCTTCCGTGGAATCCAAAGTCCAGTTCTTGGTCATCCAGGCGTCTTGTGGGTCGGTCATAGTCCAGATAGAATTGTACGGCAAGTCAGATCCCGCCAGGGTACAGTAGGATGCAGTCGTGGTAAATAGCAATACGGCTTGCGGTTGTCTGTCCATGACTGAATTTAAAACGTCGTTGGGAGAGAGATAGGAATTGTCGGAATTAGAATCGCAGGTCAAATAAGCGATGGAATCTTTGATATCGAGAGTATCGCTGTTATAGTTGGTCTGGTCCACAACGATCATATTGCCGTGAACATTGATGACCTATCATTCACGTTAGTTATCGGGCGCCGCCAGAGTCTAACGGAAGAGTGATATACCTTCAAGGAATTATCATTTGTCTGGTTTAGTCCTGCCTGCTGCGTTAAGGGCGCAACGGTGTATTTGACTGGCACAGGAATCGAATCCGAAGTCAGCTCCAGCGCCATGGCGAACCGGTCGTAATAACTGGGTATATCATTCATCGCACTCGTGGTGGCTTGGTCGGCGGATGCGACGGAAAAGAGAGAGGAAAGACCCAGGATGAAGAAAGCCATGTTGGCGACACTGGCGACGGTCGACACCGCCATGTCTGGCTCTTGTTGGCTTTCACACGATGGGCCAGCCGTTGTGGAATACCTGGGACGCGGGGAAGGAGGGAACAGGCGGAACGAGGATGGCGAGGACGAGGAAGAAGCAATCAGACAGGCAGATTGATCCTTGTATGGAGACAGCCCTACCTAGCGCCGCACGCACAGGGCTGTTGTCGCATCTCAGCACCGTCCCTTCTCGCAGTGAGACATGAAGTCGGAGACTCTATTCGGGCTTGGCGGCGTTTCTTTCGTCTCTTGATCGACGGTAAGCGATTGGTAGTACAGGCCCTGTAGCAGATGCGGAGTTAGGTGGGAGGCAGACTTGGAATGGTGCGGGCCAGGACTGTTTTGTCGGACGGCGGCGGGCAACATGGAACGAGAGGGAAAGAGAGTCAGAGTCAGGTGTATGAATGCGTGTTGATGGTTTGACTTGGAGTGACGACTGCACTAGACACTAGACACTAGACATGGAAAGCGCACGGGTGGGATGTGGGGAAGGGCGGTTTCCCGATTGTAGGTGTAGTAGTTGGCGTATTTTACTAGCTGGTTCGTAGTACGGGCAGGTACGGGGTACGGAATGGACGGCATTGGAATGCCAAGACTAGATCCCATGGCAACTGCTAACCTGAAATGTTCCTAAAAGCCTCAACGACCCTTGTCTCATGTACTTCTCCAGATTTTCCCTTTCTCAAATACAAACAATGACGTGATCATATCGCGACAAGTGATCCAAGTGACTAATCTTCACATGGTCAAGTCGGTGGCAGATCATATCTCGCATTGGTTGATGTCTAGAACAACTTAGCTGCCTCTGACATTTGTCGGGCTATCAAACCCAAGAGACAAATACCGCGGTATGCCGTTGTCATACTGCTTGACACTTGGTAAATAACATTCCGAGACGGGCATCGTTTTAGCGTCATCACTCTTCCAAATCAGAGTCAGCTTGGCATTTCTTACGGTAGATCCTCCGGCGCACAGCCTTCTTGTTAGTATGCCTCACATACGTGTTGCAAAGTAATGGATTACTGTATCTACTACGCGTACGCGCAATCGCAATGCCGGTGTGGACCTTGAATGCGCATGTTGTAAGTCAGCAAGCTACATTATTCCATTAAGAACCAATGAAGGGTACATGTATTTGAGAATGGAAATATTATTAGATTCTCAGCCAAATAAGGTAATCTGGCTACTTGTTGCGCCCCGCTGTATAAACTCCTTCCATGCCTTATTACCTGTTCTGGAGAGCTCAAGAAGTTGAAGTTCATAGACTGTTGGTTCGCTTAGATGCAAACTTCTCTTTTTGGCAAGACCCTTGGTGCGAACATGACGGCCTTGTGGATTACTAAGAGCCTACCTATATTTCGGCGTCTCGGCTCAGCATATGACTTCTAAAGCGCACCATTATCAAAGCAGCCGTCACTGGCAGCAATGAGCAGGTACCTTCATACTTATTATACAAATCTCAAACGCATTGTGACCCTAGTCCGCCAGAATTGGATCTGATTCATGACAACAGTTACGGACGGGTGCACGGTCCTCACTCTCAAACCTTAAGCCACACACTATAAATCAATTCAATCGATTCCTATTGGCTGATTAAATCTAAAATCCACATCGGTCTGGACCGTCGTATCGAAAATCAAGCTTCGTCTGATATAAAACTCCATAGTCAATCTCACCGCCGTTTATAATGAATGAAATAGAAATATAGATTTGGGTTCCCATATAAGTGCCTCAATTTTGATAAAACCTCCTTGACTTTATAGGAAACACGTAGAATCTATTAATTGTCACTCATATAGTGCTTACACCCTATGTACTTTGGGTAATATAACAGAATCAATTACTGGTACCTTGGGAGCAAGAAATGCCAATTTGTCTTTATATTTGCAAATTATTGCATCGCGAAGAGATGTGCCTAAGGTACGGAAGATGAATGATTTACAAATTTCTGGTCAATCATACATTGGGCACTACTCTTTCCACAGACGCTGTCCTACTGATCAGACCTGCTCATTTATGATTGCAATATCATACAAGTGACGCTGTGGTCCCTCGGTATCCTCGGAACTGCTGGTGATACAAAAGCACGATCTTGATCTCCGAATATGTAGCTGTGCGATTCGCTCATGCCCCTGCCTGCTTAAGAGATCCACTGCGTGTCAGATGTTAAACTCGACCCCCGAATGTACTACGTGGACTACCTCTCGGATCTAGTCTTGATCATACTTAAAATTTCTGAGAAGACACAAGACTCGGTTTTGCGACGTGAGTAGCATTCATGTGCTACTCAATGTCGCACATCGGCCAATGCTGCAGTAGAATGTCTACCTTCCTAAGTAGTACATCCAAGGGAACAGATGAGATATTCATAAGTCTCGGGGTAAGCACGGTGCCCTCTCCCGTCGTAGCGCCGGTCTGGTTGGTATTAGCTGCATCACGGCAACTATTCATTAGACTTAATTAGCATACCTGAGTTATACCCTTACCCCTGAGTCAGCTCTTTATACATTGCATTACTGAGGCCGGCCATTATATACGGGCACGACAAGGGTGGAAGGAAAACATATCATGCCCCCTGTTGTTCGCTGACGATTTGTATGATCTATAAGAGGCTAGTGACTGACCAGAAATCTCACTACTCAAATAAGATATTAGGTTACGAGGGTGGACAGGCTGAGTCGTAGGGAGTGATCACGGGTTCGAATTGAAGACCAATTTCTTGGAGTCCAGGAGACGGCTTAGCCTTCTGACATTTCCAAATTACTTATTCTCTCTCGAAGTAATCCGCGGGATTTGCTCTGCCATTCTATGTAGGATGAAAGTTGACAAAGCAGAAGTAGTCATGACAACGACAGTTGCCACCGATTATGTACAGGTGAAGAACAGAATACCTGATCATATCTCTTCCATGTCTTCCAAATCGTTGAGAACGGGCCAGTCGCCCACTTCAACCCTTTCTGGTCTCACAAAGACGCCGTGCTTAAGCGCTGATTCGCTGCCCCAGTATCTGGTGCCTCCAATGCTACCATCATTCTTGCCAACTGGCTCATCAAGGTGGACTCCAACCCAAGCCCCTATAGAGCCAGGGATTTCTTTGACTTCGCCAACGTACTTGATTTCCCCTCTGCGAGCATCGTCGCCACCGACTCTGCACCTTTTACCCACCTCTATGCCCCTGCTTTTGATCTCAAAATCAAAGGCGTCAATCTTGGCCTTTTCCAAACTGGAAGCGTCTGGGTTGAAGCGACCAAGCTTTTCGGCCCTCTTCCACGCCAAGACCGAGTCAGATTTCCTTTCGTATTCCTCCTCGGGCATGACATATTTCTCGACACCAGAGGTATCATTGAAATTCAGCTTAGCGCTGGCTGGCCGGGTGTCAATGATCTTCGTAGTACGTTTTAGTTAGCCAAAACCGTGCGCCACTGTGAAATAACATGCATGCTGATATATCTGGGTCATCTGATAAAATGACACGTATTCACGATGCGAAGCGCCTCCATGTAAATGGCCAGCCCGACAGCTCGCTTGTGTGAGGCGTCTGTGAGAACAAGCGTTACTTACATGTAATTCTGCGTAAGCAGATAAGGGGAAATTTGACAAGAGCGTGGTATCTTCATCTGCAGCCTCGACGGCTATAGTTTCCTTGGAAGCGGTCTTGAGGCTAATACGCTGAGATGACGGAGGTATGCCTGTGACGGGCTCAAGTTTCCTCTTTAGCTGGGTGATCGACCATGATGGGGTGATTCGTCTCTCAGAGGACGAGTTCTCAGAGATGACTTGCAACGGGATATCCGCCATTGCTTGCCTGGGTTGTGGCAAATACTTAGACGAGATGATGATGGTCGAAGGCGTAGCGAGGTCGGCGACTGCAAGGTTTTCGATCGGGGCGACCCACGATGCCTTCAAGCTACATGCACAATATGGGGTGCGGCGTATTGTACCGTACTGTACCGTGGAAGTGAGGCTCCCGATCTTGGAGGGGTTCACGGCTCGATCTCCACACCGGCTCGGGAAGGGCCCCTGCTCGTAGCAGAAGAAGCAAGACTCGGGCCGCACAAATGCAGTGGGCGCCGAACTGGGGGATCGGTTGAGAACACGAGATTGTTGGGCAACAGGCGCATGTAAGATGGCGAATTCCTGCTGTGTGCGGTAGCTTGGTCGCAAAAGCAGAGATGTAGTTGGAGAAGATGGCTTCAAAAGTGCTCTTTTGAACCCTGGCTCAAGTAGGTAGGTTACACTGCCAGGGAGCTAGCAAGGGTTTATCTGCCAGCTGCTGTAGCACCCATTGAATGGGGGCAGCGGCAACTAAGAACCCGCCACACTTTTGCACATGCAAGCCACAACCTGAAAATGAACAAGGACGAGCAAGAAGGATGGGCTTGTGAACCGTCACCTGCATTAGAGATACATGCCTACCTATTGTACCCGTGAACTGTACAAAGTTATGCATTGTGACCCCTAAAGTCCTACATGAATGCGACAATGGGTATGCACAATATGCGCAAGATGCACAATATGCACGTTAAGGTACATGTAGCTTATCGATCCATTTTCTCATGAACTGCATCCCCCCATCAGCTGCCCCCTTGCTACCCTTGCCATCCTGCACCTCTTTCTGTCCCGATCTGTCTCTTCGTCTCTTTCTACATGACTACGTTCAAAATGGCCATCGACGTGCATACCTGCCTGATTTGTCATGTACGACTCTCTCACGTCATACAGGGTCGCGCATTATCAGGACGCTATACCTAGGTTGCTCGGTGGCTTGGTGGCTTGGTTGCCTGGTTACTTGGTTGCAAGGAAAACAAGGTGAAATGTCAATTGATCCCACACGGCCGCTGGCGTCTGTGCCCATTCAGCCATAATCTAAGATCCAATCGCTTGTCACGTAGGACAAGCAAATCTGAATAGGGACCAACGATTTGGATGACGCCGTTTGCATCATTGTCTTTGCGTACCTGAAGATCCAACTCATCGGGTATCACGACAGATCTCTCAGCAGCATCGAGGCATCTGGCCTCATCGACCTGCAACCAGGCAACCAGCCATGAGATCCAACTTCATGTTTTCAGAGAGATGCGCGACATAACATGACACGCCATTTCAGCATCATTATCACCTTTATCACCTACACGCCCCCCACGTATGATTCAATTGCTTACACTGCTTCCATGCCCAGGCAGCCAGGGCATCCGACCGACGATCCCCAAAATAGATCTATCAATCTTGTTAGGTCGAGGCGCCCACGTTCAGCCGCTTCTACGGGCTGTGGGCTTCGCGGGGAAGACCCGGAGCCGGGATCTAAATGCTCCAGGACCACAGCGTCGAGCAAACAGAAACTTTCTGGTGTCCTCAGAATCTTGGTTATCACAGAAGCCAAGTTGACAAGTCATATCTCTGTTCTGCTGCGCCACCCGCGGACAGGCTGACACCTTAATGTACTATTCCCCCCCCCATGCTTCCCCATTTCGTTCATATCGCAGCCCTAAATAGGAATCAATGTTCGTCTTATATCAGTATAATCTCCGGAATTTGTCTCGAGCAAGGTATGCCTGTTGGACGAACACACTAAGGGCTCTATGGTAGTATATCTAACATGCGCGGCGTGGCCTCATTACGGAGGCAAATATGCGCTATTCCTGCCGGCACCATCCGGCATCTATGGCATTGTTCACCGCTTCCCCGTAGGCGGTCAAACACCCGGTGTCAAAGCCCGACCTAACAAGTGAGAGAGACACCCGTTCTGATGTTTCACCTTCGGTCGATGTGTCATAATATGTGCCTCGGCATGAGTTTTAGCAGAGCAGAAAGTTGGCGCTACCATCAGGGCTTGTCTCGACTGTCGGGCAGCACCAAGGCTTATATTATGCTAGCCATAAGCAACGTATTGCGTATCTAGGTCTAGGCATATTGTTGCGCCCAAAAACCGTTGGGCACGCGTTTACCCAGAGCCTCCTTAGCCACGACAGAACAATAACCGAACATATGGGACGAAGCCACGGCGCTGCGGCTAAGACGGGCATCAACCGGTGGTGTGTACGGAATGAGCCAGCCAAACCCAGTCATTGATGCAAGGCCAACGCAACTGTCCAGGGAGGGGAGGCGGGCGAAAACGGGTTGGGAAGTACCAAGTCAAAGTATCAAGGTAGCTGACGTTACGTCCATACATACAAGTAGGTTACGATGAGGTCTGGAATTTTCCAATAGGGCATTATGGAATTGTCATGGTGGCTGAGGGTTGGGGGCTGACGAGCCCAACTAGATGGTCCCGGGATTGACTGGCCCGTCGAATTTCTGACAATCTGGTTCGATCAAAGCCTAGGCCAAAAAGTAGAGAATACATACATACGCCTTGCCTCACTTGACTTTGAACGTTGCACGTCAGTCAGTCCACCGGGCCTTTAGCACGGCCACACTCGTATACGCCTTGCATCGGCGAGGCGCTAGTTCTTGATGATATATCGTGAGAATTATATGTGTATTTTTTTTTTTCTTCTCTTCCTTTGCCGGGATGTCCTTTTACCTCTGCTTCATCCATCCCTCTGTCGTCGTCAGCAGAGGATACTAAAATCGGCATGTATCTATCCTAAACCCTAGTAGGGCTATAGCACGCTTGTCCTTAATTAATTGACAAACGCAAAAATAATAAAAAAGAAATAGATAGAATATGCTCCGCTTCTTTCGGGCAGCAACAGTCAAACGAGCCGGTAAACGATCTTTTCCTCATCCACACACACCATCCACACCCCCACGCTGTCGCCTTTCCCGCCAATCTGGCATTAAGTCCAAAAAACTACATACGACAACAAAAAGCGCAAAGTGACGGGTTGTCGCCTCAGTCATGAGAGAGACGCAGCTATACACTACATGTATGTAAGAGGTAGGTACCTATGTAGTACGATATTTGCTAGTTACATAGACCTCAAGCTGCAGCAGAAAGTAGATGGCGCTAGCTACGATGTCCACAACACTCGCATACATATATGTACATATGTATGCACTTACAAAATGCGGTACACAATGCGATTATATCATGCATATCCGTATACCTACATCCATGGATGTATGCTTTGGTCCTTTTCTTTGCCGCCACTCCTCCCACTCTCGCACCCCTGCTTGCATGCCCGATTTACTAACAAATTTGGTCCCTGAATTCGCGCGTAGCGCACGCGATCCATTATCAACGCAGCAAACCCCTCAACGTGAGAGGTGCAAAATACAAGGTCGCCCTCCGCCGTCTTGTCAAAAGTGAGGAACCGACAGGGGCTGTGATCCTATCAGAAGCGGGCAGGGCAAACAAACAGCGCAGTTCTTGCGAGGTGTACGTGTAAGACTTTGACAAGCATAAGCATTACTATGTATGTACGAGGATGGACCCAAACCAACTTTTTCTAATTATTGTGATGCGTGCAGGCAAAGTAGATCATGGTTCATGGCAGTTGTTCCAATGCACGCCATTAAAACAGACATGGAAGGCTGAAGTTCGGTACCGCCCTACCTTTACTTGGCAGTGACGTGTGTAAGCGAAGGAGAAAAAAAAATAGTGCGGGAACGGGACAGAAAAAAAGAGACAAGGGGGCCTTGGAAAGTTGAAGTACTTGCTACTGCTAACTACCTACTACTGCTACCTCTACTACATTACCTACTTACATCACTACCTAACATACTAACCTACAACGTCCGCGTCCGAAAGACACGAACGGCCGCCGCTCTTCTCAATAACCATCAAGTAAACCCCATTATGCATGCCTGTCCTGCTGACCGCCAGTTCACCCATCGGTCCCAAAGCCCAGAGATCGCTATTCCCGGAGACCCGGAGACGTTGATAATTGATTGACCTTTTTTTTTGTGCCTATGACGACCTGGGCGTTCCTTGCAAGTTGCGATTAGTTGGCGAGTGGTTGAGAAACAGGGCCGACCCATATTCTCATTACGGGCGACGTGTGATGTGTGATGTACCATGATAATATGTATGAGACGAACTGGAGCCGAACGTGCTTAGGTACAGAGTGTGTTCATCAAAGCGTGAAGACCGCACCGCACAGACGTTGGGCTCTTGTCTGCAACGTGCGATTGCAGAGAGCCCCATTTCCCGTGTGTCGAGGAACAAGGGGCCATTGTCATTTTTCCTGCTAGACTACCTGGGTAGTGCCGTTGCGGGTGGGTAATCGTGCGTACACGGTACATTGTCTTTGTTGTATCTCGTTGTATACATTGTTGTATTGTCTGCTCTCAATGCTCAGTGCTGTTCCCGGCGTCTTCGAACAGACAACATACGCACATACATACGCAACCACCACACAACCACTACAACGGCACACAACACCACTCAACCACACGCAACCGCTCACACCGTTCCCTTCGCTTCCGCGGTTAACGTGCTCCGATCTCAACTGACAACACCACCACCCCCGGACATGGCCAAGTGCATATCCATCCCATATCCATGCCCATGCCCATGCCCATGCCCATGCTCATGCTCACCACCACCCGGCGCTGTGAACTACACCATGTATACTATACCGGCATACCCTGCTCTCCCGAGTGAAAAACTTACCCTGGTTTTTCGTCCTCCCGCCTAGCCGGTGTTAGCGTACGTATGTATCTCGAAAAAGGGCTTCATCGTCAATGGGGGCCCTTGTAGGCTCCTCTCCAGGTAAGGTCAAGGTGGTATCCGCAGCTGCACATCAGCAATAGCTACATATCTACTACATACATGCCTGAACTGCCCTAGGGTAGCGAGTTCGGTAGCAGTAACATACACACACAGGTAGGTGGTAGGCATGTATGTATGTATGGCAGTCGGTTTCAAGATCCCCACTTAACCATGCAGTTTCATGGTGTCTACATGGCCGCCACCGCCACCGATCTTGTTGTTCATTGGGGCTTCTGGAATTCGGACTCTGGGTAGCATCGCTGGCCAGGGACGGGTACTTTCTCCGAATCGATCTCGCCCAAGCCTTGTGAGCCTGCCCTGCAATGGATCGTCAAGGGGTCCTCAGGTCCGTCCTCAAGCCTCGGAGCGGCATTGGGACGGCAACTCGACGACCCTGGACGGGGTGGCCTGTCGCGCCTAGGTGCTCTGGCACTGGACAGAGGCCCAAAGCGCACGTTGTACTGTAATCTATCCCCAGCCAACAGCCCATCGCGGTTGAGCTCTAGCGCGGCAACTCCTTGAGTTTTTTTGCCGACAACAACTTTGCCAGGGGGGTGAATGAATGTCCCAATCCTGGGCCTCCCGAGAGCCTCTCGAACACCTCGTTCGTTTGTATGCTTCTTCAGTTCGTCTACTCCATTTGCGTCATTAATCCGCCGATTCAGCAGCTACCCCTAGCGTGCTAACCAAAAATACATGGGAAGTGGTGAATTGTTCTCTGCGAGTGTATGCATGATTTCGTGGCAATTTCATCAGCCCCGGTCAGTAGCTCGCTCGCATGCCAACAATCCGTTTGTTCAACTTACAATCCCCAGCATCTCTTGGGGACCAGCATATGAATATCCACCGCGCCTGCGTACCTGAGAGTGTCCTCTTTTTTCTATTTGGAGGGCGTATCTTCTGGAAAACCCGTCACTTGCTAGCCTGACTCCTCCCCTCCTTTCTGGGAAAAGGTCCTGGGGAGGCGACATAGAGTATGTATTCTGTGCTGGCATAGTCGGTGAGGTGTTACCCAACTTCTCCCACGAACTGCTGGGCTCTACTATACCTCACACGACTTGCCTATTACCTATAAACGTAGAAACCTGGTGTCTATCGTCTCCACACTTGTCTATTTCGACACACCATAAACCGCTCGCACCCCACTCCCCTGGTTGTCCATTTGAGCTTGGGCAACCTACCTAGACCCCCCCTGGCTCCCTTCTCTCTCACTGACCACCGTACGCTCCCATCAACCAGAACAGGCCCTCCAGTTCGCCAGCCTCTGTAGGCACCTCTCTTTTAGTGTTTCTTTTCTTGATTTTTCTCCCGTCCGATACCTACCTACAATTCGCACTGCATATCCCCGACGTGGACCTATGATGGCCCCATTGCCACTATAACGACACTCCGTAGAAGAAAGGTCGTGAATGTCAAGAGAAAAGTACCTTGTGCTGGCGAAAGCCTTGACGTCTACCTAGCTCAACTAAAAGTACTGTACTTACCCGCCTGGCGCCGCCTCATTTACGGAGCTGTTCAAGGTTGTCACAACTCGTTTATTGGCTAGGAGCAGAGCTTGGGAGTATCCAATCATGAGTGACAACTCACAAAAACACTATCACGCTTCACTGATCTAGAGCTCTGGCTGCCTTGGATATTCTCTCCCTTCCGCTTTCTAAAGCGTACCTAAAGGCTTCTTTACTTCGAACTCCGTACCGTCTTCTGTTTCACACTAAAAGCTCCCGAACACGAAACTGTTCAGCTTTAGGACTTAGTATCAAATTGCTGTAATTTTCCTTCTCGAACTCGAGTACACAAATCCAGACGATCTGAAGATCGTCGTTGCCTATCCCAAAACAGAGCAAACAGAGACGAAACGCTTCTTGACGCTTCTAGGCGTTCCTCCTGGACTGCCGAGCATCACGAACTGCGTTGGGGAAACGACTGTCGCCGCTTCTTCAACGCCCGCGAGGACCCCCCAGCGCCAACTAGCACGTCCATGAAAACCAGCCTTCTCGAGGCTCTCTAGGCCCCCTAACCGTCATCGTGGATATCCCCTCTCTTCTCAAGGCTCCCGACTCAAATGAGTCCTCCACATCTCCCCCTCGGCATACCCGATCAGCATCAGTCCCTCCCCCAACGGCCACGGCGTCCCTAGCGACGGTACCTATCCCTGGACCATCGTTGTTCGCCGCTCCGCATCCAGGACAAACGGTACGAGCTGCAACGGTGGGGATAACCGGAAAACGCAGCATGCCACCGCACACTTCAGAGTCTCCCGCCAAGAAACAGAGTAAATGGTCCCGAGAGGAAGACCACCTGATCATTGACCTTCGAGGAAGCGGTATGAAGTGGGACGACATTTCCAAGAGACTACCAGGAAGGAGTCCCATCAGTTGTCGGCTACACTACCAGAATTACCTCGAGAGACGAGGCGAATGGGACGAAGAGAAGAAGAACAAGCTTGCAAGACTTTACGAAAGGTGAGTAGGACGCGTCGAGAAGACCCTTAGAGTCGAACAGTAGTCTAGCCTTGAACAAGTGCCCCAAACGCTTAGCAACGAAATTAAGGGGGTTGAAGCGACTACTAACATGGCAAGAAACAGATTTAAGCAAGACATGTGGACTAAAGTTTCAGAGGAGATGGGAATACCGTGGCGGGCAGCGGAGGCGATGCACTGGCAGCTTGGAGAACAGGACATGGCCCGCCGTGCAGGAGTGACTCAACCATTTAGCCTCGCAGCTTCGACATCAGAGGGAGCCCATGGAGGCTCTAGAGCGCCACCGCGGCACTCCCATTCGCACTCACAGGGCAGTCTTTCTCGAGACGTAACACCCGGAAGAGGTTACGGTCGTGGGACGGCGTCGTCTAGCAGACCCCTTGCATCGAGGAGAGAAAGCCTCCCGCCACACGTTGCCGTCTATCCTGAGCACGCTCCCGAAACCTATGGATACCCGCGCCATAGCATGCCCCTAGCCCCTATTAACACGGAAAGCCAACCACAGCGATCGGGAATGCTGCCGGGAGTTGCGGAGCTCACGACGGGCGTAAGTCCCTACAGCACCCCGGCGTACGCTCTACCCCCTCCGAGCGCCAGCCCAGCTCCCAACGGAACCGCGAGCCCCGGCCCGTTCATGACTTCGATGGGCTATCCGCCGCCCCTCGAGCCAACTGGTTCGAAACGACGTAGAAGCCCAGACGCAAACAACCTGTCTCCGGACATGAGACGGAGACACCTAGACTCGCTGCCCTAGACAATACAACGACAAAACTCACGAACCCCCGCGGCACGAACGTGGTCTCGAAGCGAGGCCCCCAAAGAACGAGTTACGAAATTTACCTCCTAGTTGGACAAGGACCATTTGCTTGGAACACTGGCCCACACTAGTCTACCTCTACCGGGTTTCTTTACCTTTTTTTGTCTGTGTTATTCTTTCCTTGCCTACCTATTTCGAAATCGAAGGACGTAACGGGGCGGTACACGAAAAAACCCGCGTAAAAAGGGGTGGGAGGGGGGAGAAGGGGGGAAACAGCGTTTTGCATCGGGACCGGAGCGAGCATTTGAAGAAATCGGAAACTACTATTACCAATGGGATTGGGACATCATGTATTGACGACGAGGACGACGGACGAAGAACGTGGAAAGAAAAAAATAAGACAAAAAAAAAAAAAAGAGGAAAGAAGTACAGTAAAATGATACAATATGGTTGGGCTGGTGGAACGGTTTGGGAAAAGAAGCGGACGTGGTGGACGAAGATCAGGGGCAAGGGCTAACCGGACCTTTCTCCCCTTTTCTTGGGTTCTCGATGTGGAATGTCTTATTCTTCATTGTGTCCTATCTTCCTCCCTTTCTCTGAAAATTACGGGGTGGTGGCGCATGGGACGAGCAGAAAAGTTCTTTTTGGTTTATTTTGTCTTTCTTGATTTTGTTTTTGGATTTCCAGTCTTTCCATGATAACACTCTTTCCTCTAGGGGCATGTCACCCTTACTACCCTACCTAGTAGGAGGTAAATACCCATGGGAGATGGAGACGGTTACAACGGGAGATGTGAAAAAGGTCGGGCGCCGGAGGGGATGGGGCACAGCAGCAGGAGTCATGCGGTGCAGGGTTTAATGTATGGTATCGGTGAACGTGAGCGTGTGTTTGGGCCTGTTTTTTGTTTGTATTGGGAATTTTTTGTCACAATCATGGCATTTACCAGGGGTGGATTGGAAACCTAAGCAGAATTGTTCATGTCATGATAGATAGAGTGTTAGACCATGGTCTGACGGGCTACTTACGAGTGATTTAGGACCTTTCGGAGTATCATGTACAGCATCTTTGTTCATAAAAAGAAATCTTCATGTGTTTACTTATGCAACTCTAGATGGGTTCAATAGGGGATATCAATATTGCTACCGGGGGGCTCCTATGGACGAATTGTGTTCTTTAGGGCTCGCTATCACCCACCAATTGTCCTTCTCATAGCCATTGCCTAGGATCTCGCCCCCGGCAGCCTGGACATCTTCTTCCAGTTCCCCCTTTCTATATAAATGGTAATATCGCTGATATGTGGCGTCTTTGACCCCTGCATCCCCGTCCCCAGGGCTATCAGCTACATTCCCACCTCCTTCTTTTTTACTAGCCTCCTCCTTTTTCAGCTTCTTGGGTTTATTAGATCTCATAACCCATGGTACCAGCTGGTCCTGGTCCGCGGTTCCTTCATCCCATCCGCGACGGCTGCTCCCCTGCTCGAGCGCCCAAACGTATACTAGTACTTTCCCAGTACGGGGTTTAACGCAGTCGAGTAGCGCCCGCACGCCCTCGACGCGCCGTTCCCGCGTCGAAAGATGGTGGATGACGGCGATGCATATAGCAAAATCGACTCGCATCCTTCCGCCAAAAGGCAATGACAGGCCATCGGCAACACCTACCACATCGGCACTAGCATTTCTCTTCCCGCCCTCACCACCACCATTTACTTTAAGGTCTCTTGCCAGGCGGGCTAAGTTTGCGCTGCGATCTGAACCAAAGATGAAGACATCAGGGTTCACATCAAGGTACTTGCCGTTCCCGCAGCCGACATCCAGGCCCACGGAGCCGGGGAGCAGAGACGCTAGAAAGGTAGCAACAAAGGGCCATGGCTTGTATCGAGTGGATGAGAAGTGCGAGGCAATGGACTCATAAACGCTGTGCACGTGCTGCTCTTCGTAGGACTCAGCGGCCGTTGTGTCAATGACGGCAGCGGCACTAGGGCTAGCGCTGTTATTTAGGTGAGCATTAGACGTTGGGGAAACGTGGTTGTGCCGTTCTTGTCCTATAACCGGCCCATGCGAACCGGTGGAGGTGGAAGGGTCTGGCCCAGCGGCAGCGGTAGCGGCAACAGCAGCATCAGCATCAGAGTCCTGCAGCGACTTGGGCTGCCGTTGTTGCTCCTGGGCGTCATGGTGGGCCGTCAGCGTCACCGCTTCTCTGGACGCGCTGTCGGCGGCAGCAGATTCGTTGATGCCAAGTCGTGCGGGACGGTCGATATCGCTGCGGTCTAGGCGCGTTGTCATCCCACCATCTGCACGGATCGGATCTGGGTTCTGGGCCTGCTCCTGTTGCTGCATGCTGGCGCGCGGGTTGGGCTGGGCCTGGTTGGCTGGAGATGAGTTGCTGCCAGATCTAGGCAGAACAGGGCAGGGATGTGTTCAGACACCGCGCAGCGGCTTCGCTGGCGCATACGTGTTTGTAGGGATGGGAGGCAATATGGACTGGTGCAAACGCAGATTCAGATATAGATATTACATAACTGAGATTGACAAGGGTACCTAACACATGCGCAGAGTACGTGGGTACGTCCTAAACCTATGCGAGCGTGGTACGGCAGGGCTTGCAGTCGTTGGGATAAGGTAGGGAGAAGAAAGGCAGAAAGGTTCCAGTAACCCGGTAGACGAAGTGTGGATGAGTGGGGGTGTTCCAACGGGGGGCTTGTTCTATCGGTGAAAAATTGTACATATGGGCATACATCAATGATGTATCCATGGGATGCTGTACATTACCCAAGGTATATTAAGTATGTACCAGGTACTGACTGTATGCACTTGATTCCTTCTGGATTTAAAGTAAGAGCAGGTACCTAATGCAGCTGATATGATCTGCCTGTGCTACATTACCTACTATGAACAGGGGGGATTAAAATAAAAAGGAAAAGGTAAAAACGAGCGAAAGGCCAAAAAAGCAAAATGAAAGAGTACAGAGACGGGCGTCGATAAAATTCCGATAAGACAATCCTGTGCGTGACACGTGTGGCTTTTTTCATGTACGTAAAATACTTCGCAAAATAAAACTCCAAATCCCAAACCCACGGAGAAAGTGGAGATGGCCCTATTCCCCTATTCCGGAAGAGAATGGTTCGTGTGTCAACTTGTCAAAGTGGGGTCTGCCCGGGGACCCGGCTCGAACCGGTTTCGTTCCCTGTCTGCATGTCTTAGATCTTGCAGTTCAGCTCGTGTCTTTTTATCGTCCCTTAAATCCCCGGATCCTGGGCAAGATGGCAGTGGGGGCGCAGAGGAGAAAAAAAGAAAAGCAAAAATAAAAGGGTCATTGTATGTACTTAAGACTGTTCGCCCGTGCCGCAAGAGCCGAAGACTAAGTTCCCGAGACATGCAGAACACATAGGTTCGTTCGGACAATGCATTGTATTCGTACGTACGCTACGATCCCTGTACTGTAATGGCACTGTTGCGACTCCTCAATTTGACTGAGGGGTTCGTATTAAGTTAGTAACCTACATGATGCCAACAGAGGTATTTAGTTTGATGGTAGTTCACTTACTCGGAGATAGGCAACGTAGAAAGAATTTCTCCCTTGCTTATCTGCAACACCGTTCTATCACCGAAACTAGCTGGGACTCGTGTTGGAAGTGAAGAGTATTTGCGTTTCTGTATCTTATTGGCTGTTATTAAAAGAACATATGCCCCGTCCTTTTTCGCATATAACAAAAAGCTCTTGAGAAAGCGGTGACAAGGAGGAATCATCTAACCTAGTCGCAATTTAATGTATTTATCGACTCGAGTTTGCGGACCAGTATAAAACCGCCGTATACCCACACTTATGTACTAAACCCAACATAGTATGGCACCGTAGGTACTTAATCCAAGGTGCGTACCTTATAGTAAATAATGTACCTAATCTAAGTGAAGCTATTCCCAACCTTATAGTGGCTTCTTCTGCCTTCATAAGGTCGGATGGGTCTTATCCAGGTTGTCACGAGGCCGACCCTTACCACATCCGAAGTACCCGAATCCTAACACAGGTTATCCCACACCATACTTTCCAGGGCCAGGGGCTCTTTCGAGGGGCTCCTCGGGGAGCTCAGGGACAGGGTTATGGGGCACCGTATTGAGCTCATCTAGAAGGTGGCTGTATTCGGTATCGTCGCTAGCGAAAAGGAGGAAGGGTACAAAATTTTCTACTGGAGCTGTACAGCAGGTGTGGATATACGGTGGTTTTCTCTCCAGTATTGCGGCGGTTTTATACAGGTTCGAATTTGCAGCTGGGTATTTCTGAACTAATAAAATATTAAGCTTAGGGGTCAGAGACTGCTGATACCTTTCACCGCCTAAGGTAGTTCAAGATTGCAATACAATTAAAGTAGAACGCCTGTAAGTGTTGGCGTCACAATAATCAGGTACCTATTAGATACTGATACTATGCTCCTCACGCCATGAATTCGAGTTCAATGAAAAGCGGGCCAGTTCTGAGTTTGAATTGTAGCTTGTTAGCCGTTATTAGAGTATCCGCGCGCCGCTTTCAGATATATCATAATATAAAACTCATGCAGTCAATAATGTTAACTTGTCAGTTGTCTCAATCTATCAATCAAAGATACATGTATCCGAATTTTCCCTGTTGTTTTGATTCGACAATATCAAAATTCTCCGTTGAATTCATACTGTTGGATGACAGGGCCTATCCGTAAGATAGGGTAAAGCATCTAGATGCAAAAGTGAGCAAGAGGGAAGATCTACGTACAGAAGGGAATGTTTAAGTGAGACGTTCCGGGCCCGTGCGGCACGCTTACCTATATATAGGTAATTAGCCAGGTGCAGGTGACCAACGTTCCGACACATACATTGCCTTCGTCAACCTATTCCTTTCCCCCTTCCCCAATAATCTTCTTGAACTCTCCGAGACACTCTGACCAACCCGATCTACCATGTTCGCTCTGTGCATATTCTGTTACAACATCAATACCCTCAAGATCACCTTTCATGTGTGCCTCATTGGTAGTTCCATTGAGAACCGTTGTACCTCCCAGACCAAGTACAAGCGCATACAACGCAACGGGCGGCTCAATGTTCGCGCTAGCAGCCAGTTTCTGCACGGGCGTACTTTTCAGTAGGTCTGGATTCCCTGTCAATGTCCAGAAAGTCTGGAATACGATGCCATTCTCGCGGCAATATGCTCGCAAATACACCTCCCAGCGCGTTCCTGGATAAAACCGATTCTGTACGCAGGCCGGGCGGACGGTACTGTGACGTACCAAATGGTTGACAAGCCAGTGAGGCGTGTTGGAAATTCCTAATTGCCTGATTTTGTGCGGCACATATGTCTCAAGCGCCTTCCAGACTATTAAGGTGTCTGATAGCGTGCGGAGTGGCGAGTGCAAGACTAAGCTGTCAATATAGGGGGCCTCTGAATCCGATACCTGGAAATTGTTCAGCGATGAAGCAACAGAGGACCGGACCTGCTCCTCTAGCGGCGCATTTGGATCGTAAGGCAGATCATTGGGATCTTGACCATCTATCGAAGTGAACTTCGTCTGGATCTATGGTTTGTTAGTAGAGCAGTGGTCTTAACTCAGGGGACCGCGACACACAAATAGGTCACGTCGCTTTACAATTCCTGATGATATTGCTGATTTGACAGCCGCCCCGACAAGGGCTTCTTTGTAGTGGCGGGGCTGAGCTGCGGTATCGATGCCTCGGAATCCGGATTTCAAGGCCAGGAGTACCAGGTCGGCCGTAGCATCCTTCTTCCATGCAGTCCCGTACAACAGCTTCGGCATCGTTGCCGGCTTGGCATCCATGGCGAAAGACCTAATGCGATTGGCCGTGCACATAGTCTCAAAATACGCACGGTACCTACATGAAGAGCCTAATACCTGCCTTACGCCGTGGTATTTAGGTTATCGTCTACGGTAGCACCGATGTCATGTGACATCTTGAAGTGACATAGATTATACGACAACTTGATATCACAGCAAACCTCGCGGCGAAATACATTCTCTTTTTTTTTTTTTTTTTTTTTATAGATAGGCCTTTGCATTACCGTTCAAAGGGATGATAGATACTGTACTATTTACCAGAGCCGGACTAGGTGGCCATAGAGAACCATTTCTTATAAGCAAGGGTCACTTTCGGCCTTATATTCTCCCGAAGCCCCAAACGTGGGGTAAGGACCTGAGATCGATGACGTTATGCTACACAAGACAACCCCCAAAACTTACAAATCTTCCATCTTGCTTCGTCTGCATAACGGGGGGCTGCGTGCCGATAGAACTGTAAGAGTTACCGAATTCGGTCAATAGTAGGAATTGACGGAATAACGGCTTTTTAACCGAAGCCTATACCGGAACCTTAGGTAAACATTAGGTATAGCACGGATAAGTACCTGCATTTTGGAGATAAAGACTGGTGAAGATTCGGACTGCTGGTAACATAGGATAGTATTTGTAACGCTCACTACCCCACCTTCGACTATCAGCCCCTCAAGGTGGGAGCGATCGTACAACCCTAGAGCTTTGTCTCAAACGCTACCACGACACATTTTTCCTAACTCAGGCCTCTCGTAGAAATCTATAGTCTTTATATCTCTATTTCGCCTTTCAAGCCATCTTTCAGTTTTCTCCAGACTATAGCACAGCATCCAACATGGCTTCTCAGCCGTATACCGTGAGATGGGGTATCATGGCCACTGGTGGCATCGCCCAGAGTCAGTCAAACTATCGATGGGAGTTGATTAGGATTCAAACTAATGTTTCGCCTTTGTAGCATTCACTAAGGACCTGCTCACCAACCCCGCAAGCCGTGATGTGCACGATGTCGCCCACAAGGTGGTGGCTGTCGCCTCATCATCCTCCAAGGAAAGCGCCATATCTTTTCTCGAAAAGGTCAAGGCTCCGGAGGGCGTCAAGGCGTATGGCTCTTACGCTGAGTTGGTGAACGACCCAGACGTCGACATCGTCTACGTTGCCACTCCCCACAGCCATCATTTCCAGAATACCATGCTAGCCCTAGAAGCTGGCAAGAATGTTCTATGTGAGAAGGCGTTCACAGTCACTGCTGCCCAGGCCCGAAAGCTTGTTGAGACTGCTAGGGCCAAGAACCTCTTCTTAATGGAAGCCGTCTGGACGAGATACTTCCCTCTTAGCGTTAAAATTCGAGAATTGGTACAGTCGGGCGTCATTGGTCCCGTATATCGAGTTATTGGTATGTTTTCACAGTTGACTTCCTCATACCAGCCATAAACGATTAAGTTACACAAGTAATATACTAACAAAATCCATCATAGCCGACAATTCGTTTGGAAATGACGGACCAAATGGCACTCTAACCTTCCCTGACGAAAACCGGATGGTGAACCCGGCTTTGGCAGGTGGTGCGTTGCTGGACTTGGGGATCTACTCCCTAACGTGGTTATTCCAGATCTTGTACCACCTTCAACCCGAGCAAGAAAAGGAGGCGCCAAAGACCGTAGCTGCCATCAACAAGTATACAACAGGAGCCGATGAGATGACCAACATCATCCTCCAGTTCCCGAAGCACAAGAGCATGGGAATTGCCATGACCGCTCTGCGAATCGCTACTAACACCGACGGGCAAAATAGCGGTGGGCCTGCCATTAAAATCCAAGGCCCTCTGGGTGAAATCCAGGTTATGGGGCCAGCCTACTGCCCTCTTCAATACAGGATTGTCAAGAAGGATGGCGGAGGCAAGGTTGAGGTTGTAGATTGCCCTATACCGAAGGACCCGGAGCGAAACTGGGGCCACGGCATGTTCTGGGAGGCGGATGAATGCGCGAGATGTCTCCGCGATGGCAAGAAGGAGAGCGCTACTCTCCCCTTGTCCGAGAGCATCGTCATTATGGAGGTTATGGATGAGGCTCTCAAACAAGGCGATGTCAAGTACCCCGAGCTCATCACCACTGACGTATTCGACCCGAAGAGCCCACTGAACACTGGGGCCAAATACTGATAGACTCATGGGCATATCTTGGGACTATAACAGAAGACTTCAAGTAGTAGTACTAATAAAATAGTGCCGAATCTATATATACAACATGTTCCCAACAGTCTGGCCGCCTGGCTTACGTATAGTGGTACCATTATACATAATTATTTCCCAATGGGGTAATAGATGACCATTTCTAGCCACTTAGGGTCTTCGCTGGAGTTCGAAGGAATGGCGTGCTTCCCCATTGAGAAGCTTTCCAACGACGAAGATAAACCCAAGAACTAAGAAATGAATGATATCTGCTTGAGGCAGTTACATAGTATGTAGATCTAGTTTTCTTAGTATTTTGAATATTTCTAGAGCTGTAGGAATAGCTCTGTGGACCTAGGTACTTGGTAAGGAATGGCAGGGGTCGAGGTCAGTTGTAGTCGTCGTTAGACCATTTGGACGAGTACTTAAGGGAGTATACCAGTTTATTTATGCTGTGATGTTAATTTCCTAACATCTGATTTTTCATACAAGAAGCTCGGTTCCCAAGAGCACAAAATGGACTCTACATATTTTCCCCCTTGCGAGGAGGGATAGTCGCCCCGAGTATACCAGAATACTTGGAGATCACGCAGTGAGGATGAGGATGAGGATAAGGTAATAATATATAAGAGGTTGGGGCCACCTTTGGACTTTAGAGATCACGATTGCCATAAATTACGTGAGAAGGCTATTATGACGTTACTTTAAAATCATCCGTCCGCTGAACGCGGTTACTATCGCTTTTAAGTCAGTTCAAATTATGGGGATGACCATGTCGTGGGTTGCACTGTAGAGAAATCACGAGGGATTCCTTCAAAGTTACCTGAATATTCTATCAGGGTAGCAACAAAAACAAAGCAAGTAAATGGAACTGGATCACAGGTTTGGTAGCCGAATGTAACTTATATAAGCCCCGCAAAACATCTTAAGAGACAAGGTTGACTTAAGCTACAGGTAATTTGGGTTGAGGGATGTTAAGTTTGACGGGAAATCTACCATTGAGAATTATATTAAATACTATTGTCTAGGTACCTATGCCATGTATCTAGTACAACCACAGTCTCCCCTTTTTTCACCCAGCACTCCTCCAACCTCAGTCGCATGAAGAGAAAACAAGGGGTATAATTATGCGGTTTTGACATGTTCCGACTTTGCATGAATCCGCCATGATAAAGCAGTTCAAAGCACGTATCTAAAGTTGGGGCCATAGTTTTCCTGAGCATCTTCTCTTGACTCTTTGCTGGTGCTAACCGAACCATACTTGCGGTCTAGTCTAGAGTTCTCCCACATCAGGAGTAGACGTTGAGCGAGTGCAAGAAGAGCCGCGAAGAACATGAACGCAGCGCATATGCTCATGCCCTTGATATATCTAGGGCCCTCCTTCGTGGGAAAGACGTTGGTTCCGAGGAACGGTCCGCACTGGCCAATTAAGTTGATGAGGACGATGGACATTCCACGTCGAGTGTCACTGCCCTGGTTGTCTACGAAACTGTTAGTAACTAAGATTAATTACTAATGCGAGGAATACTCACTGAGAGTCAACCCGAGGATGTTGGGGATGGTAGAGAAGACGCCAGCTGAGGCCAAGAAAGTAGCGAAATAGCGGACCCCAACTGTGTCGACAGTGGCAAGGATGATGTAGCCTATTCCTCCCACGACCGCGGTGACAAACAAGACAAGGCATCGCTGCTGAGTCTTGTCTGCGACCCAGGTTGTAATCAAGGCGAACAAGAAGGCTGCGAAAGAAGGAGGAGCGGATAAACCTTGAGCGTCGATGGCGGTGTAACCCATGTCCTCGAGGATGGTCGGAAGGAAAACGGGTAAGCTGGAGTAAGTGACGTTTCCACAGAAGTACATCAGGGCGCATAGCCAAGCCTTCAAGTCGAGCACGACATGGCCGACGTCCTTAAGCTTGATTCCTCCGATTCTGGCTTTCGCGTTCGTGCCGACTTGGCGCATGGCTCTGGACCTAACGATGTCTTTCTCGTCCGCCGTCAAGAATCTTGCCTTCTCTGCAGAGTCGGGAATGAAGAAGAAGGCAATGCCTGCCATGAGCAGCGTCGGTATCCCTTCAACGAGGAACAGAAGGCGCCAATTGGCAAGGTGCGAATGTCCACTGGTAATACCATAGGCTAGGGCACCAGCAAAAGTCGAGGCCAATGGGGCCCCCGAGGCAAATATGCCGCAGCGGAAGCCAATCTCATGTCGAAGGTAGAAGAAAGACAGTAGATAGATAATGCCTGGTCTAAAGAAGGGTTAGGATTAGATGGCCGCAGTTTCACAGGTGCAGTTCATCACCTACCCGTAGCAAGCTTCAAAGGCACCTAGTAGAAACCTCAAGGCCATTTCTCCGCCCCAACTATGGGTGCCGGATTGTACGGTGGCAATTAAGCCCCTTCATATTGTCAGCACGGCGGATATATTGCCAAGAGGCGTCGCCCTGGTACAATGGTAACTTACCATCCAAAGACGACCACCGCGCCGACGATGTGTGGGGGGAAGATCTTCCATAGTAGAACGCCGAACTCGAAAACGATATAAGCAATGTAGAAGATGTTGAGCAGCCACTGATATCGAATGCTGTCGAGTTTGAGTTCTTGGGCCATGCCAGCAATCCTGGCGTTTCCTATGTTTCCACGATCAAGGTATGCCAGCATATCTTGGCGACGCAGGGGTCTTGTCAGCGGGTTGCTTGGCGGGCTCGGCATTCGATCGAGATAGTCGATCAAATAGGACAAAATAGGACTATATTAGGTACTTACATAACACGAAGAAGAGTGTCATAAGGTTCCAATCCAGCTTGCTAACCACACGGGCTTCCTGCTCACGAGTGTAACTTGCGAGGCTAGCATCTCGAGATTCGGGTCTGCCCGGTTGTGAGCCTGCAGACTCGTCTGCCTCCAGGGCGGAGGGCGACTTCTCGGTAGACATGGGCGGTTCGATCGGATGAGGGTAGTATTGGGCAGTTCGACACAATATGCAAGCCTCTTGAGACACTGGTACCACAATCTTGAGATTGAGTAGTAGAAGGTGGATGGATGCGGGAAAAGAAGATTTTAAAAAAAGGCCAGGAATCTGAACGAAGAATGGAACACCAGGCCCTGGCGCCGACGTCGCTAAGGGCAGGTAGTGTTGTACAGCTTCTTTGTTTAATATGTTGGTGGTACCAAGGTCCAGCTAATATTTGCCGATCACTTTGTTGAGATTTCCAACCGCGCAAGGCAGCCAATCAATTGGCGCGGTCACTCGTTTAGCTATTTCCTGTCTCATTCGGCCTGAGATGGAACTCGAAGGTGGCGGAAGGATCGAGTTTGTGTTGTAGTTACTTTTGACTCGGAAGCCCGATCCAATGAGAGGCCCATCGCGCCTTCCTCCGTTTATCTCCGCCCGCTCGGACTTGCACTGATTGGCCACGACTCAGACAGCAGCCAGACCGGCAGCTTCCTTTATGCAATTCTTTATGCACTGCTAACAGGCTTCACCGTATCCTGCAGCACACTTCCACGGCTCTCCCTACTTCTCCCCCGGCGCCCGAGGTCCAAGCTCATTATGGTTATGGTGTGTAGCACAATACAACTCTCTTCGGCGGTATTTCCCTGCTATGTTTAGGAACTCACCTTGAGGTAGCTTTCTGTCTCACAATTCGTCATGCTCTGTCTATAAGGCTCTCTTGCTATTTGCTATCCAAATACTCGTAAGCATTTGGTGGACTGACCGTCCAATCAGCAGTTGGTGCTCGCGTGGTTTATCCGTATTAGTAGCCTTACTCCCTCTAGCTATAGCTGTGCTACCTAGGTTAGATACCTACACTGCCTTCAAGGTTGTAGCACAGCTTCAGCTGCATCTAGAAGGATTCTAAATAGATTAAAGCTGGGGGCTTGCCCTATATCCTCCTTCCTATTCTATCTTCCGAGCTGTTGTGCGTACGTGAGGCTGTTTACATCTGGGGGTATGATCTACTGGCAACTCTCGTTTTTCTGCCGAGTGAAAGCGCAGACGTAGGCGTATCCTGTTTCTGGCTTGATATACTGTATGGTAGTGTCTTGGGGGCAACGAATCTTTTTAATACTCGGAAGGAGAATCCGGAAGAGTCCCAACTATCATGCCCAGTCTCCACTCTCAAAGGTCTCCATGGTCAGCACACAGAACAATAGGAGTCGAACAAGGCCTGCTTATTGAATAATGGCTCCACCCGTTCTCACTCCTGAGGAAGAGGCCCACGTCAACGATACTAGACAACCTGCTCTCTGGGGATGCCTGATCACTTTCCTCATCATCAGCGATTTGACCATCATTGGCAGACTATGGGGAACATGGAGATCTGTGGCCAGCCATTCGCGCGTTATGGCTGAGAACATCTCGATCGTTGTTAGCGGAGTCAGTTCCAAACTCCCTTCGTGAGTGCCTACCTTTAGAGATCGTCTATGACTAAGATTCGTGAATAGATTCTTGTGAATACCATCATAGCAAACTTGCTAGTAGCAACCCACTATGGTCTCGGCCTTCACGTATACACTGTGAACCTCCGCGATCCAGACTATCCAACGAATCTATCCCATACTTTCAGGGTATGTGAAGGAAATCCACCCCCTATACTTAATGTTCTGTGCAGTTAGTTAACTATGCCACACGAGAAAAGCATGTCTGGGTAACCATGGTCACGATGCCTGCCTTTTTCCTCGCCATCAAGTTGACCTTGCTCTTCTTCTACAAACGGCTGTTCCTGGTAGCGAACCCGAAATTGCGTATTTTCTGGTGGGCCAACTTGGTCTACAATGTCCTCTGGTTCTTTGGCGGCACGTCCTTCTACCTGTTCCAATGCAAGCCTGTGCAATGGTACTTCATCCAATACTATGCCAGATTCCCACATTGGCCGGTCCCAGGAGGCATGAAGGGTCAATGTGATGCCACGAGCGTGCTTCATGTCTCGCTACCGGTGATTTTCAGCTTGATATCGGATGTCAGCCTCTTGTTGCTACCTATCATGGCCATTTATCAGTTGAGGCTCGATAAGAACAAGAAACGTGGTTTAATGGCCGTCTTCGGTATTGGTCTGGTTGCTGCTCTACTCGAACTCGCTCGAGTGCTAGCTCTTCTTATCGACACCGACGATAAGACTGACCCAAGCTGTAAGTACATGTCACATTTCTGCCTTCTCTGTTCGACCCCTGCACGGGTTGTTGTGCGCCGGACTCACGTATTGATAGATGGCGTTGCCATATTCTTGATCCTTACTGCCGCCGAGGAGACCACGGCAGTGGTATGCGCCAGTGTGCCTGTGGTTTTACCCCAGCTAGCCAAGAAGTTCAAAAGAAAGCAGGACGAGCACAGTTACGTCTATGACAGGAGTGGGGGCCAAAACTCCTCAGGGAAACGGAGCGCTCGTGGGTTTAAGCGTGTCGCGAGTTTGAATCATTTATGGACTATACCGACAACCCTCGATGCCTCTCGGATGGACACTGTCCATGACGATGACCTACCTTTGACCCACGTTGAGATTACCGGCAACTCGACCTCGAAAGTCAGCGATCGGGATACTGCTTCCGATTCTATGCAAGATCAACACCACGACCAAGTAGGAGACATCGAGAGCCAGCTCAAGAACTCATATGCGCCACCGCACCTAAGCGGCGTCAACCAAACGGGCCCAGGTGATATTTATGTATACACCGATATTAAAGTCAAGGTAGACAATGCAGGTAAGTAAGAGCCGTCATATTAGCCATTGTTGGTGTAGAGTCAGAGAACCAGTACTACCTATTTCATCGTGTTACGACAGGCCGGCTCTACTCTACAGTGGCTTTACTTGGCTCTCATGATAACACTCGGGGTCTTTGGTCGATTTAGGGGGATATTGGACACAAGAGGATACACGGTTATTGGGATAGGCATAGGATACCCTGTATTTTTATTGTATAATGGAGTATTTTGGGTCTGGAATTCCGAAGGGGATGGTTGCTTGTTATTCCAAAGCAGTAATTTCCTAATTACGAAGCTTTTTAGAAAAGGTTGGTGGCAACAATGAGTAGTACCAAGTATCTTTGTCTCCTTTGTTTCCTGGCAAGACACAAGGGCAATTAGCTGAATATCTGCGCGTTTTATGTGGTTCAATCTCGGAACAAGACAACTTGGGAATGGTTGCTTAGTACAATGCCCGGAGATAGAGACCCGATAGTCCCGGGACAAAGACCAAAGGACCGAGAGGGCCGAGATGGGTCCGGGACAGAGACCCTCGGGAGGCGGAAAGGAGACTAGCCGAGGTATAAGTTTCCAGCTTATTGAACTTTCCGTAGGCTTGAATTATGACAAATGAAACACCAATTTAGGCTATTACCGAACAGAAGATATCTAACTGCGCTCTTTTGTCTCGTATTCAGCTATCTAATCGAAAAGCAGACGGGACAATACACTCCCGAGAAGATAATAAGCTACTCTATATTGTTTCCTGTTTTAGACGTGCGTAGTCAATTATACTGCGCCCAATCTATCGAGAATTCATTGAATAGAAAGCCATCAGATTCAGATGGGAATACAGCGGAAAGCTGTGACGTGAACGAGGAATATCTGGCATCCAATGCCTTTTGCTTCAACCCCTGCAATGGTTCCCAGATATTGTCACCTATCCCGGTTGATTCAAAAGGGGCAGATGGAAAAACCCGATCGATGACATCCCACGCCGCGTTTTCAGTTTCTCCTTCCGCGCGAACACACAACTCCGAAAGGGCGAGAGACATAGCGTGCCACTGAATATGGCCATTAGCGAAAAACCAACGCCAGCCTCTCAGTTCACTGTCGGCCCCGAGGAGCTGTTCAAATTCCAGTAGGTCGATTGCAGATCTGAAGAGTTTATCCTTTTCCTCAGCCGGTAATGCTACCTTTCTATGAGTGATACCGCGATATGTTGGATACAACGCAACGAGACGCAGCTTTGCTATGACCAATGGCCCCATCATCAGTAGGGCACGACTTATGGGTGTGGAAATCGATCGACAAAAGCGTAGATATGTATTATCCAAGTGGGTCGACAATCTTTCCAATGCTCTCTTTTTCTCGTCTATTTCCGCTGGGTCTTCACGTAAATGAAACAAGTCTCTGGTATTCCATGAAGCGATAAGTGACCATGCTTCATACCTAACTAGAGCAAACGTCATTTCAGTGTAGCCGTGACTCGCGCAAAGACCAAAAGAGGTCTTCTCCATATCGTCGTCATTGATATTTAGTGGCATTTTCGTGTCAAAAGTCGAGGGCGTGATAGCAACTTCTAAGCCCGCATCTTCAGCAGCTCGCCAGTCTAGTAGACACAAATGCCACCATAAACGGCGCCGCAGTTCCGTCTCGAACGGGGATAAATTGAATAGAGAGCCGTCCCGATGCAACCCCATTGCCCGCGAGATACGAACGGCTAGGGAAATTAGAACCCCTATAGTACGAGCTTCCTTTCTCGGAAGGCATGTCTAAATGGGACTTTGTGAGTACTAACCACTACTTTCACCGTAATTGTCTAGATAGCTTACCAGGAATATCACAAACGCCTGAAGAACTCGCAAGTCATTTGTTTGGAGTAATTGAGCGTCCGTTAAAGCCTTCTCAGCGGCCATTCTGGAGGAGGTAACATAGCTATTGGTATCGCATGAAAGATCAAGCCTGGCCTGAGATGGTGGAAGAGAAGAGACAGCACTGTAACAGATCGCTAGCAAAAGAGCCATAGTCTCAAGGCCAGGGCCGTGCTCGTCTAATGACATGTCATTTATGATCTGGTTAATACTGGGCTTGTGAAGAATCCTAACAAGGGGGTCAACGTTTTGGACGTATATTCCCCATAGCTGACGCATCTGCCCGAGATTAGGTTGCACGGTCGCAATCTGCATCTGTGGTACTGCCTGTGGGAACAGAAAGGAGCCGTAAGACGAGTTTGCTAGGAACGAAGGAGTAAGCTTGTGTGTAGAGTCATCTCCCAGAATACAATTAGAGTATTCGATCTATCCTCAACATATTATTTAGTAGGGTATGGACTTTTGGTTGAAGAGAAGACATACCTCTGTTGGAGGGCACGCCCAGAACGTGTTTGCCAAGAGACGGCTTTTTCCATTCTTGTCCGCAATTAGGCGCCCCGGGTGCTGCTGAGATATAGGAAACTCATCCTGGGCCGACTCCTGAATTCTTGTCTGGGACCTTTCCAGCGAATCTTGGCCTTCAAGTTGGCACACTAAGCGTTCTAGTTCGGCTACTCTATCCACAAGTCCCTGGCCACGAAGCTTGGACTTGCGGTCTCGACGGATAGGCTCATCAGTATATACACAGGTAACACATAATCGAGCACAGTTTGAGCAGGTCTGGGCCCGGTCACATCTCAGTTTTCGCCGGTAGCATTCCTTACAAGACCGCGAGTGCGGTCTGTGTCTTGGCAGCACGGCATGAGGGAGGTTTCTGCTGTTCATAGTCGTACGCCGCTAATTACCAAAGATATATGAATATGAGCTAGGATAAAGAGATTCAGAGCATTACTGGTGTAAGTGGTGCTAGGCCAACCGTTGTTGCCTTTGATGGTGAGTTCACCGCTTACTGCAGGGATCAGAGACCGACCCCGATAGCCCGAAAGGCCCGAGAGGGCCGAGAGACCCGAGCCCGAGAGGATCCACACCTCCGTACCAGATATTATAATGGTTGAACTTGACGATCGCAGAATGGGTCTTCATAAAGGAAAAGGGTACAGGAGTATGGTCAAAACTCACAAAACACCGGCCAACCATGCGAATAGAAAGTTATCGTATTTGGATTATGGAACATCACGGGCTTCTCGGGGCTCTCACGGGTCCCAATCGAGGGTGCTCGAGTGCTCATAAACGAGACATAAAGCTGAGAAGGGCTGCAGACATGATTTGGCTGCACTGAAGATTTCAGCTCTGTATCATCCACTTAGAAACAATTTCTTGCATATACACTTCCTATCACCACAATGCCTGATGTTCTCATTGTTGGAGCTGGCCCAACGGGCCTCTGGCTCGCATTGGAGCTACGCGGTGCTGGACTCGAGGTCACAGTCATCGAAAGGAACATAACGCGAGACATCCGTTCCCGAGGAGCTGCAATGGCCGCCGGCAGTATCGAAACGTTCGCGACTCGCGGAATAGCACAGCAATTCATCGACGCTGGAGTACCCATCCACTCTGTCCACTTCGGCTCTTCCGAGACCCGGCTCAAGATGTCAAGAGAAGCTCTAGGCACCAAGCACCCTCATTCAATGATGATCCCCCAGGCCGTGACGGAACAGCTCTTGATCGACCTCTGTAAGCAGGCGGGGGTCAATTTCTTCTTTGGTCATCACGCGGTCGGACTTGTTCAAAACGCCGATAGCGTCACTCTTGATACGAAGACCGAAGATGGGACAAAAGTCGAATTCACGGCCCCTTGGCTCTTGGGATGCGACGGGACGAAGAGTACAATTCGAAAATTGGCAAATATCGAGTTTCCGGGAACTGAAGGAAGCATCTCGGGTTGGCTCGCGGATGTCCTCGTCACGGATCCTCCCGCCGGCCCAATATCAGTTAACAACAAGTCGGGGTCATTCTTGATACAACCCCTCGGCTATAAGAACTACTATCGGGCCACTGGAATAAACTTGAAGACCATGAGGCTGCCACCAAGTGCGATACCGACGTTGGAAGAGGTTAAGTCCTTCGCGATTGAAGGGGCGGGCAAAGATTTTGGAATCCATTCCATGCTTTGGTCTTCTCGTTTCTCGAACACCACACGTCTGGCAACTAACTTTCGCAGTGGGCGTGTCTTTCTCGCCGGCGATGCAGCTCACCAGTTCTTCCCGGCTGGGGGCCAAGGTATCACAACTGGACTGCAGGATGCGGCAAATTTGGCGTGGAAGCTCGCTGCAGTTGCACAAGGGAGATTCACTGGAGCGAAAGCAGATGCACTTTTGGACAGCTACAGCACGGAGCGGAGGGTCGCACTGCCAGGTATCATCGACAGCACCCTCGCCCAGACTGCCCTGTATATCGCAACAGAGAGTGCGCCACAGACTGCCCTAGCCAACGTCGTGTACGAGCTCATAGCCCATCCCGACATAAATAGACTGTGGGTGAGGCGTATCACCGGATTTGGCGACCGGTTCCCCGTGGTGGAAGAGGGCCAGGATCCGCTGATTGGAGCGAGGGTAACCCACCTCGAGGTTCAAGGGGGCTTTGAAGCTCTCCACGCTGCCGTGGATGTGGATACCTTCCTCCTTATTGTGAAGGATGCGAGTCTCGAAGACGCACTTCGTAACTGTACAAGTCCCTGGTCCTCTAACATCAAGTACTTCGGGCCAAGCGACGATATCAACGCCTTTGGCTCGCAATGGGATGGGGTTGATGCGATTTTAGTTCGACCGGACGCCCGTGTCTGCTGGGTTTGGAGAGCTTCGTTTCCTTCGGAGAAGCTCGCCCCTTCAGTGACCGGGGTGCTAGGAAAGCTGTGTAAGGAGGATTAGAAGTAGATGCTTTTCGAAGCCGTCACCATTTGATCAGGCGACATGACTGGCAGTTTCTCGGTACCTATTTTATTTTCACTTCATTTCGTAGGCCTCGCGCTCTAGTAGCTTTTACATAGCAGAATGGCAGTGTCTTCGTCAATAAAGCCTCACATACATCCTATATCACCGTAAACTCACCCTGTGCAAATGCCCCGTTCAAATGTTTTGATATCCATTTGTAAGTATCCCTGCCAGCCCTTTGGCGGTATCAATAGTGTTGTACTACTCCGGCTTTATCGGATTTATACGCCTCGGGGACCGAAATTCCGCAAGCCCCTTACTTCATCACTCTCCCACCCGCCATAACCTTGTCGCTAGAGGCTTTTCATAGGCTGTCGTGAACGCCTCAATAAGTGTGAGCGCCGAATGTCTCGCACTCCGGCGCGCTTCCGCCTCGAGCCACGTCACAGACGCCGGTTTCGGACCCGGTCGACCAAGGGCGAACCTAACCCGCCCAATACGTGCCCGACAGCTCAACTCTGCAAGCGCTGCATGCATTTTGCAGATGGCTGTCCAATCTGGCATTTCAGCGGCGGACCGCGCGAGGAATGCCAGGGCTTCCGCGATGAACTGTGCGTCGGTTTCCGCGTCGGTCTCACGCCTATGCTCCGAGACTGTCAGAGTGTTGGCTATCAATAGCAAGGCCGCGGAGATGTAGGTACATGCTACGCTCCTATAACGTCAATCTCGAGTTAGCTTCTGTAGATCAATGTTATATGAGTGGATGTGAGTGTGTGTCTAAGTACCAGATAAGCCTTGAATCATCCCTCTCAACCACTCGAAAAAGCCTAGCGCACCTCCTCGCCGCGTCCACGACCTCTACCCAACCCGACGAAGGCTCCAGGAACGGGAACAGCGTCGAACTGGACACTGGCTCCGGCTCCGCAAACTCGACGACTCGCTGACTGTAGTCCACGAGCCGCGTGATCCATTCAGCGTCATGCGAACCGACCCTATGCGTCTGCAGGAAGCAGGCCAGGCACGAAAAGTGCAGCGCAACTAGCTGACTTACCGCCGGCCTTGGAGACATGTCTACGAGATTGTCGGGCTGAAGTTCCGCTGGTATGGTGGCTAGCCACTCAATTAACATTCCGTGGATCATCTTGCTGTTGCGCTGCTGTGTGTCGACTGGTTGGGTTTCGGCGTGGACGGAGTACAGCCGCTCGTAGATGGTGCCCTGGATACGTGCGAGGTGGATCCATGTCTGGAAGATGTCGAGGCGAACTTCGGTGCCGCTTTTGGTCACGAAGTAGACGAGGCCGTTACCCTGCGTGGAAGATGGGATGGTAATGTCATGGTCATTTTCCTGCTGCAATGGCGGGTCGCATGTGCGGAAGCTTATTTCCCTGTCAAGGATATATACGATCCAGAAGATGCGGGCTCGCTGAAGAGAGGCCTCAGCATCGAAAAGAGCGTTTGATTTGCTCTGGTGAAGACGCAGTTTATGTGCTAGCTTGACGGCGCTACCTATAAGAGAACTGGCGATAGTGAGCCCCGGATGAGGCGTTCCGAGGTGGAGCATTACGAGCCCGAGTAGGACTTGGAGACTAAGGAGATCGTGATGACCTCCTGCCAGACCATTGCTAGCTGACTTGGCGTTTGAGATGCATGTTGCTAGGTCGAAAGAGGGCACAGCTGGATGGGCTGTCGCGCGGTATCGAAATGTAAGTGCCAGAAGTACGTTCAGAGCAGCGCTGACGACTTCAGCTTGACACTTGGAAGTGTTGCCTCCATGGAGCAGCCGTATGAACGTGTTCTGATCGACGAGAGGGGTAATGCTATTGAGATTAATGAAATAGTCTTGGATAATAGGGAGAAGCTCTGTCAATTTCAGGCTGCTTAGAGTTGAAGCATTTATGGAGACGGCTCTGTCCGTCACTGATGTACCGAGGCTCTGAGATGTCGACTTGGACTGAACGAGTTCCTCTCCAAAGTTGGGTGTAACTTCCACACTTTACTCGCCGTCAGTTTGGTCCCTTATATCCATTGAAGGAGACTATACTTCGTTTGAACTTGGATCTCTTTCCGCCTCTTTTTGATGTTCGGGGTATAGTTGCACTGGGCGCCATACACTACACAATGTGAACATGTAGGCTTCCTCGCGTCACATCTGATCTTCTTGATATGACAGAGGTCGCACGCCTTCTTCATGTTAGGAAACTTTCTTGGAGCATAATAGAAAGGACGAAGGGGGGCGCATACCTTTCGTTTCTCGAGTCCGCGGACCATGTTCGTGTCTCCCGCCGCCCGGGACATCTTAGAAATATGCCTCCTACTAGGTTAAAGCTGGATAGTGTAATTATTTCATTACCTGGTACTTCCAATTAGAACCTGAACCATGATAGCTTTTCGATAATGCGAATGAGAAGTGAGGTATTGGGTCAGTAGGTGGAGCCGGCGATAACCTGTAAGCAGGTCCGCGGACCTGTTAGCTGACTAATGCTCCCGAACGGGCCGTGAATACGGAGATAGTATCCCACGTCACAACTCGGGGTGTCCATGATGATATAGCAGGGCCGCGGACCTGAGGATCAAGCGACCCGAATTTGGCAAGGCTTCCCTCCCACCTCCAACTAAAGATGTATGCCCTGACAAATGCATGACTCCAGAGCCGAACTAAGTCCATGTCTTATATGATACCCAGAATGGCTATAAAGGATACTCTCCCCTAGCTGCAGATGATCTATGGAATATTTGAAGTAATCATACCAAATCTTAACGAATAGTAGAAAGTCAGCCAATCTTATACTTCTATCTCGTCAAAATGCCAGGAGTGGACGCGAGCGACTTCCCCAAGGTCACCCCTTTCACCAAGGTGTGGCACACGGCACCTTACCCCTTTATTTCACCGACACGACCTGAATTATCCGCCGCAGGCCGTAACGTCGTTGTTACGGGCGGCGGAACAGGCATCGGTAATGCCATTGCCGTTGCCTTTGCCCAGGCGGGTGCCAAGTCAGTCGCCATCATCGGCCGACGCCTCGATAAGCTCAAGTCCGGAGCCGCTGCTATCTCCGCCGCTGTTTCGGATGACGCAAGAACGCAGGTTCTCTACGAGCAAGCCGACCTCTCGTCGCTTGACGACACTACTAAAGCTCTGCAGTCTATCGCGAGCAAGGTAGGCGGCAAGATTGATGTCTTGGTCTCCAACGCCGGTGGGAGTGTGGATATCGGTCTCATAACCACCGCGACGGATGAGCAGCTCCTCCGCAGCTTCCAGGACTTTGTCCTCACATCTTTCCATGCGGTGCAAGCCTTCCTTCCGCTAGCCGGGCCAGATCCAATCCTTCTCAGCACCAATACCGTCTTTGCTCACTGGCCACCTGTGGCAAATTTCGGGTTGTATTCCATCAGCCGCGCAACGCTCCTCAAGTTAAACGATTACATCCAGGCGGAGAACCAGCATGTGAGGGTTATCAACGTGCAGCCTGGGTGGGTAGCATCAGAGGCAAATGGTTATCAGAAGGAGGCACCAGATTCTGGTACGTAACGCATTCCCACACTGGCTATTTCAAGCATGGTCTAACACATGAGCGTACAGCTGAGCTTCCGGGACAATTCTACGTGTGGCTTGCGTCGTCCGAAGCGGCGTTTCTCAAAGGAAAGTTCGTGTGGGCCAACTGGGACGCGCAGGAACTCTTAGAGAGGGCCGAGGAAATTAAGAGTACCAGGTTGCTGAGTACGATTCTTAGCGGCGCAGACGATTAGGTCATTTCTACCATCTGGAGTTTCTGAATCTCCGCCGCCCAAAAAGGCCTCATGTGAATCCTTTCATGGGCGCCGGTGTTGTGTAACAGGACTAAGGGGCGGTAGATTCCGTGCGCACGGGACACCGTAATTACCTATGTATCTCGCCAAATAGGGAAATTTATTAACTCCTATAGCCGCCAACTCTAGATCCGTAAGAACGGGTTAAGCTGGACGGGTTGACGGCCGTTCCGCTTCACTTTTTACAAATTGGATTCATAGGGCAGCGGCTCTCGAATCCTAGATCAAGTAAATCCAACCCTTATTCCGATCCGGTCTTGAGTCCCCCATATTGTCCGGATTTATACATATCACAAGGATTCTCCTTACTCTCTTCCGTGACTCTACCCAAGTAATTCGCCAGTGGCTTTCTGAAGAGAATATGAACAGGTACCTGCTGCTAGTGCAGAAAATAAAGCATTCTTGCTTCTGTGGGACTGCTAGCATACCTACCCTTCAGAAATAGGACGAAGTTATTTGCTATTATTTTACTAAAGGGATGATCTACTTCACTGTAGTTTAGTATCATCCACAAGCCTATATGCAGCGGTACGGGTTAGTGGAGTAAAAGGAGGCTCACAATCCTGCCCATTTATAGATCAACTTGACGAACAACTTCACATTAACGTTACCCCGTATGTTCCCATGCCTTTCCCGGACTTAATTGTCTGTTTCCTCGGTGATAGTGACTCCAGAGCCGTGTTGTATATCGCAGAGATCATGATGTTTGGAAGAGACGTTTCTAATATCAGCGTCGTATGAACCGCGCCGCAAGTATGCGCGGGCGCCTAAGGTAGCCAATATATATATCGCGGCATGAATCATCTCCAAATAATCATCGCTTGCTACGTCTTGACGCTTCCCCTATTGAACTCGGACAACTTCTTAACGAAACCGGTTAATTCATTTTCGAAATGCACGATACCGAGTTTTCCAATGGCGGCCTGAATCCCGCGGCCGAAAAACCGTCTCATTTCAAATTAGTTCTTTCCCAGACGCACATGACGCCAAATATCATCCATCATGTCTACCCCGGAGCTGGGACAGAACAAGATCCGTATCTCGTTGACTGGGTCCCCGGTGACACCAAGAATCCGTATGAAATAGTCGTCAGTATGAAGTGGTGGATCACCGTCATTATGGCATTCGGTACCCTATCAGTCTCACTCTCATCTAGCGCCTTCTCCGGAGGTGTGCAGCAGATCGAGCACGACTTCGACGTAGGATCCGAGCTTGGCATCCTCAGTGTGTCTCTATATGTCCTAGGGTTTGCCATTGGCCCCAGTATGCAACCCTGAAAGTTTCTCTCTCCCCTTTTTACACGTATTGGAATGTTCACCTAGGTAGAGAAGCAGTTACTGACTCATTTTTTGCAGTGGTATGGGCCCCGATGGCAGAACTCTACGGCCGACAGATCATTTACGCCGCTACGTATCTCTTAACCACTCTCTTCGGAGGTGCATCGATCGCAAGCCCTAACATCCAGACATTGTTAGTGCTGCGTTTCTTCGCAGGCGCTTTTGGTGCCTCGTCTATTGTCAACTCAGCCGGTGTTATCTCCGATATCTTCGTCGCCGAGGAGCGCGGTCTCGCCGTCATGCTGTACACATCAGCCCCCTTTCTCGGTCCAACATTAGGTCCCATATGCAGTGGTTTCCTCGCCCAAAGCGGCGGGTGGAAATGGGTCGATGGCTTGACAGTCATATTTACCGGTGTCATGCTCATCTTAGGGGTCATATTTGTTCCCGAAACCTACACTCCTTATCTCCTGATCCGCCGAGCTGAGAAGCTGTCAAAAATTACCGGAAAGGTGTATGTGAGTAAGCTAGAAGCTGGAAAGCCCAAGAAGACCCCTGGTAGTGTCTTCCGGAACGCAATTGCTCGGCCTTGGGTTATCCTCTTATTTGAGCCTATAATCATGGCACTTTCGCTCTATTCCTCAATTAGTGAGCCAGATCTGCTCCAAGTACTATTCGACACTTGCTAATGATTTTTCCTCTATAGTTTACGGGATTCTCTATCTTAACTTCACCGCTTTCCCTATTGTCTTCGAAGGTGAGCGGCACTGGTCTCAGGGTGTTGCCGGACTCTCATACATTGGCATTATGATTGGCCAGTTCTTTGCTATGTTCTTCTATTTCTTTCTTGAGACTCGATATCGGAAGGTGATCACCAAGGATCCCGCCAAAGCCAACCCAGAGACCCGGCTGACCCCGGCCATGATCGGAGGCGCGACACTCCCAGTCGGTCTTTTCTGGTTCGCTTGGACCACGTACACCAGGATTCACTGGGTTGTTAGTGTCATCGGCTCCAGTTTCTTTGGATTCGGCCAAGTTTTGCTCTTCATCAGTTTGATAAATTACTGTATTGATGCATATACGGTGTTTGCTGCCTCCGCCCTAGCAAGCACTGCTATTCTACGGGCCCTATTTGGTGCTACTTTGTAAGGACTGTCCCAATTGATGACGAGCTCAGTTGCTGACAATGATAGCCCCTTGTTCACACCAATCATGTACCAAAACCTCGGTGTACAATGGGCGTCATCGGTACCTGCATTCCTAGCCCTAGCCTGTGCTCCGATGCCCTTCTTGTTCTACAGGTTCGGAAAGTGGCTCCGTGACCGCAGCATATATGCTCAAGAAGCCGTTAAAATTATGGATAATATTCTGAAACAACAACGATTGGAGACAGAGAATAAAAATATGGTGAATGTTGAATCTAGACTGATCACAGATTTACAAACAGACGAGGACAGGTCAGAGCGCGCTCCTATGTGAGCGAGCGACATGGTTTGGATATAAACTTATCTATGGGATTATGGAGATTGTAGTTCAAAGACATCGTGAGAGCATCATAACACGATATTTATGCCTATTGGTATCATGCAAAGGACGATAGAGGTATATTCGGCAATACGGGACGCTACTCTGTTATAAGGTATTTACAAAATATTTTGTTAGTCAGGTACGAATGGGATAATAATTCTTTTTTTTCTATTTCTTCATTCTATCTGCCCACAAGCCGAGATATCTCGGTTCATCGGATTCTATCAACATATCCAAAAGATCTCCATATCCTAGTATACTACCTATGCATCCCTAACATATGACAAGGCCTCGATAATCCTCCATCGCAGAAGTCCAGCTCCTTCTGCCGCGTTGAGCCCATAGCTTAGGTAGAACTTCAAGTCCACGCGAAAGATTGGCATAACCAGTCCTTTCCCAGATCCGTCTTAACATTGTAGCGAAGTATGCACGGTCATCAGCCGAGCTGCTTTCCGCCGCGGCCACAAAGATCGGCCATGCGATAGCGTGACCCCCCGGAGCAGTAGGGCCAAGCTTCTCGCAGAGAGATCTGATTCGTTGAAGCCGATCTTCCACATCATGTTCTATATTATCCGATGAGTCCGTTGATTCCATCCTCATTGTATAGATTTCACTGGCTAGATGGTAGACCTCTTCAAATATAGGAAAGCATGCCGCATAGTGGTTAGTTTTGTAAAGGGGAGAATCTCCCCGCCTCTGATAATTCCGTAGACTGTTTGTGTAATGCTTGAAAACAGAAACTGGATCATTGGACATCTCTGGAGGTCGGATAGGACGGGGCTCGAGGGAAGAAAAGGGGCGTGTGAAGAAGCTTATTCTGCTATTTGTAAGCTGGTTTGCATTTAATGGACATTTTCCATTATCCTTGATAATAGGTAATAGACAAACTGGAAGATGGCGAAACTAACATGCAGGACTGGAAATGTAGGAACTTCTCTAACTCTGTTGCGGGTTCCTTGAGAGGCCCACGGGCGTCGAGAAACGTGGCGAGAAGATCAATCAGAGCAGAAACATCCTCATGACCAGTCACCATATCCGCAATTATTAGCAGAATGAGTGTCGTCCAAGTGGCCTCGCTTAGATCAGGGTTCGTTATAGAAGCTTGAGAAAGCTTACGGATGAGACCAGCCCTTATAATCTCGGCAGGAGCACGAAGTCGTGGCTCTTTTGCTGCAAGATGGAAAGCGGATGCGACGCAAACGGCTCTTTGGACGGAGGGATCACTATATGCCATGGGCAAGACGTGGTGTCGATAGCCATTGACTTCATCGTCAAACACCACTGTAAATGGAGAAACATGTACGACAACTGCAGCTATCAGTAAGGCGTAAGTTTTTGCAATAATGGAAATTTGGGGGTTTACAGTGCATAAGATATGAACGGGTTCTAGGATCCAAGTCTGATAATGTAGCCGGTATTATGGGCCGCGAGTATGCGTGAAGCGGCGTTGGTGACGAGTTGCTCACCACCAAAGACGTCCTTGATGTCCGTGGTCCAGTTGTGGTCGGTTGCCTCGAATATTCAACCCATTTATAATTTTTCCTTTGGCGTTCTGTCCTGGCATGCTCTACTTCCAAAGACGACGCTGGTGGTAAGCTAGAGCTAGCCGCTCCTTTGGCGAACCGATATCTTATTCCATAACCCGGACAGGTCAAATTCTTCTTAGCACACTTATTGCAATGAGTGCCAGTCTTGTCACATATGATACGCCGCTTAACACAATTGTAGCATGCTAGTTCACAAGGATTAGCATACACCCGATAGCAGAATTAGGTGCTTACCTTTTTTACTACTGTCTTGATCCGGCATTATCCCTATTTCTTGATTCCGTATCTCGACTAAAGGGGCAACTTAGGTAAATTCATAACTTGAGATGCTACAAGTTGAGCACGCAGCTCCGGTCCTCATTTACGGGAGCTTGACCGCCGGTAGCTACCTAGTAAGTATGAACCGATGAAGATTGCCGAAAAATCGTGCTTACGTATTACCCGCTTTATATAGAAATATGGGGCATATCTACCCCTTTTTAGGTATCAATACGAGATCATCCCTCTAGTCGCCTTTTTAAAACCCATGATATGATTCGTATGATAGGTGAAGATGCGTTTTTAATAGGCTTGGAATAGGCGACTACCTAAATTTATCATTTCCTCAACTCATCCTTCACTTCCTTGCTCGCCCTCCCGCCCTCTTCAATAGCACCGTCGATGAATCCCCTCCAGCCTGCCGCCCAATCTCCGCTCGCAAATAGCACGTTCCCATGCCTCTCCCGGAGAGCCGCAAGATACTTTGTTGCCATGCCTGGTCGCAGCCACTATAGAGAGGAAAGTTAGTAATTATTTATTTTACTAAAATTTAGGCACGGGGATTCGGGGATGCCTCTGAGAGCTTAAGGGGTAGAGGTGACCCGTGTTACGTACCACCCAAGTCCCCTGAGAGAACTCATCCTTGTTCCAGTCATGGAAGACCAGTCGCTCTACGGCCGTAACATCGGAAAAAACACGAAGAGCCGAGAGCGCACTCTCTGGGTCCTCCTTCGGATGCAGTTTGGTACCGAGGCCAACAATATGTGTATTTCCCGCTGGCGTGATGCCATCGCCGGACACATAGTTCAGCCCTCCTACTGGATGCGCGAGTCCGCTGAACGACCGCAGATCTGTGCCTGGGACCTCTGCATTGATCTTAACTACCTGGTTAATGTGCCCCAGTTCTGATGCTGCAAGTTTGACTGCTGGCAGGGAAGGTGTGAACGAGATGTTCTTGAGGACGTTAAGTGGCGCTGTACAGATCAAACGTCGGGCCTTGAACGTGGCGCCATCACGAACAGTCACTTCGACATGCTCCCCACGATCAGCAACCGCAGATACCGGGCAGTCGAAGCTGTAGTGCAGTCGGCCTGTCTCTACCGCCTCGTCGAAGAACCGCCTTGCAAAGTCCGACTGTCCGCGTCTGAGCTTGAATGCTGCGGCTGCGGCCAGGAAGTCCATGGTATTGTAGCCGGCGAGCGCCCAGCAGCGGAGGACCTCCCAGAACGAAGCCTGTGTGAAGTCACCACCGCATAGCACGCTCAGGTTCGCCTCCAGTATGGCACGCTCCAGCGGCTCGATCTGGTCGCCAAGCTCCGAGATCCGGTCCGCGAGCGACATGTCGTCGAAGCGCTTGGTGAGGTCGGCCATAATGTGTTGGTCGTACGGGAACGGGATAACGGCACGGCCGCGCTGTCCGTCGACGTCGACGAACTTGTGGAATACGGCTTCGAGTTTCGCGAACTACACAGTGAACAGCACGCGGTTAGCAATGCAGTCGTCAACTATCGCCATAAGGGGCTCCTAAGTTAGTCCTAGGACGCACCTCTTCCTCGTGGCTTAGCGAGACGACCTCGTTCCCCATCCGGATGACGGTTTTGTTGATCCCGCTGCCATCCAGGCAGGGAGAAACCTCGAGCTCCGTTGCAAGATTGTATCTCGAGAGCTCCCGCCAGACGAAGGGCTGGTACCAATGAACCCAGGTGCCTCCTAGCTCAAAAGGATAGCCGTCGATATCAGCGGAATAGGTGCGGCCGCCGATGCGGTCTCTTGCTTCTAAAAGAAGGACCTTGAAACCGGCTACTGTAAGGTCGCGAGCAGCCGTCAGTCCTGCGTAGCCCGCGCCTATGATGGCAGCGTCGTAAGAGTCTCCCTGAGTCCCAGACTCTATGTTAGAAGCCGGTTTGACTACGCTGACTGAGGGCAAGCCGGCTGCTAGGCCATCGCCCTTAGTCCAGTGGTACCCTTCACGGGTGGTAGGAATGGTAGGGTTTGCCATTTAGAAGTTCGGCTCACTGGTATCACTAACGTTGTCCTCAGACGTTTACGTTCTAGTTTTTTTCCCGCCCTACACGCGTAGCCTTTATATAATTTCAGACATAATTTCTAATTTCTGCCCCTTCGGTTCTTGACTCCCTAGTCCAGCTACAATCACGCATAGGCCTCTTCTCATGCAGAAGAGACTTTCTCACTTTTCTTTCCTATTATAGTAGGGCTGTTACGATGCAGCTTCATGGAAATGAGTGACCTTACATCATAGGGATACTACCTAGAGGGACCAAGGTTACGATGTATAGGGGACCCAGCCGTTTTCTCACTTTCATTGCCGTTTTAGGAAAAAGTCAAGCAGCGTTGCGCGACGGTTCTCTTAGCCAATCGTTAGCTCCTTGAATCACTGGGAAGAACGTGCGCACACCGCATAGTTCCCCTAAGCGCTCTGTTGCCCCGGGTCCAAATCTTGGAAATCCATGTTCAAGTGGTTAGGTCTGATTGCCGCATCGTTGAATGTTACGTTTAAGCATATCGGGTTCTGTGTGGTGTTTATAGTATTCCTATTTTAACAAGAATCAAGTTAAACAAAGCGTTTCATTAACTGCAGTGTCTGTGTACTTGATTGTACCAAAAACTGTTCACACTTTATCTTTGCCTCTTTAAGGCTTCACTTCGCAGTACATATCAAGCAAGGGACAGGGTAACACCGATGAAATCACCATGGAACGTCAAAGCAGTCAACTGTGATCAATATTTTGCATTACTGTGGTTCTACCTATCATTGGCGCCCCGTTTTCTCCTGAAAACTCGCTATAGGCGCTCGGCCGACCCTATCCTGGTCTGTGCAGCCATGACCCAATGATACAACAGTTTAGAACCACAATTCAACAAAGCCAGGTTCGACGTTTACGACGCCGATGGTAGGACCCCTAGATACGATTCCTGATGGGGCTCAACTTCTCTGGCTTGCAATAGCTCGGGCTCCGTGCTTTCGAGCGTACACGTACCGGGTCGCAGCGTATTACACGCCGCGTTTGACGTGGGGGCTCTGGAATGGGGGAAACTGGGCTGGAGCATACGTCCTAGGTACTCTCCACCTTCACCTTGCTTCGCATTGAAGTCAGTTCCTCCTGCTTGTAATGTATTAGTAAAAATTCGTATGTCATATAAACGTAGAGATGCAATATGCAAGAACTCACCTCGGCCTTTCTCTTTCCGGTGACTGGCTCGGGTGTAGCCCTAGCATTGACCGGCGTGCTTCCGCGGTCTTTGAACGCCTCTTGATAGCAGCTGGCGTGGTAGATCTTCCCACCGACTTTCATGGTATCTGGCCACACAAACTCCTGAGCGTCATCTAACCATCTCGTCTCGAACTTCTCCTGGCAGATGCTGCAAACACTATTCGCCAGACTTGGGTCGTCGGGGACCGGGATATACTGTAGTTTCGGGGCTTTTGGCTTGGAGCCACCTGATGCGGCATCCGAATCTCCGGATGGGGCTACATGGTCCTTGTCGATAGACTCTCGGGTGTTAATCCAGTCCTAGTCTTGTTAACATACTTTCTTATGGATCAGACCTGCTAAAAGAATACTCACTCTTTCATCGACAAGCCAGCTTCGGTGCTGCCCTCGCTTCTCAGATTCAGCAATGCGCTGATTCACTCGGAAATGCCAGTCCATGTGGGCAGTCTTCTTCTTCTTACCCTCTTCAGTCTTCGGGAATCGTCGCCCACACTGTGTGCACTGAGGTCCTAATGACTCGAAGAGGAAAGGCAATAGATGGGGGCGGAATCTACAGGCTCGTTAGTCCGAAGTGAATTGAAAAGTTGTAGAGGAAAGCATACTGTTTAAGAGACGATTGTCTCAGAATAATATCGCTCGTAAGAGCGTCAAGGGTCACCGGACGAACAGGCTGGATGACGGGTACTGTTCCTGGCATGTTCACTGCAGCAGGAAAGGGAACTGGAGGCGCAGGAAGCGAGACTGGTGTTGATCCGCTTGCTGGTGTTGCAGCCGGAAGCATGCCAGCTAGTCTCAGCATATTCATAAGCGCCATGGGGTCAGAAGGGGGCGGCGGAGGTAACGGTTGTGTGACAACTGGCCTCTGAGGCTCAGCTCGTTGGGGAGGAGGGGTGTGAACGGCGACAGTTGCTGGAGGAGGGTGAGGCGTAGACGCTTGCGGTGTGGCAGAGTTTCGTGCCACTATGGTAGCAAGAGTACCTGGACCGAACAAAGAGTCTAAGGAGATCTTGGGAGCCGCCGGCGGCGGAGGAGCTACTGCTACAGGATGCGGTACGGGTGTAGGTGTAGAGGTCTGGGCAGGGGGTGCTCTTATAGTCACGGCAAGATCAGCAATTTGATTCTTAACAAGCACTAACTGATCCTGTGGCAGGTTCTGGGTCTGAAGTATTGTTTGCAAATCCACCAGCGCCTTCAGCCTTGTCTGTATACTAGGATCATGTGGAGTCCGTGCGATTTGGGCCTGGAAGGCCGCGATCAGTCTCTGGATATCATCATTTAAAGAATCTATGCTGATCCCAGTCTGCACCCCATAGCCTCCCAGCTGGGGAGGCTGAAAGGCCACTGCCGCCGGCATAGGTTGCGGCGTAGATCTTGACGGCAGTGTTTGACTCTGCATAGAACATTAGTAATAACTCTGGCAGATGTGCAATGGTATACTTACTAGATGTGGTGGGTAGGCGGCTGATGACTGAGCAGGGTTCACAAGGGACGAGCCATTGGTGCCAGGCATCGAAGTCGGAGGGTAGTAACCGTTGGCCGGAGGAGGTTGATAGACGCCTGGCGGAGTAGGGGTCTCGCGATAAGGCATTCCTTGACTCATTGGCCTTCCACGACCGAGTAATTGTTGCTGACTTCGCGCGTGCTCTCGCTGTGACTGCAACGTGGTTGTTCTATGCTTGATGAGGGCATTTTCGATGGGGCGTATAACGTCCGGTGGGAAGACTGGTCTAGTGTCGATCGAACCGGGAACGGGTTCTTTCCAAGTTCGAAGCATTTCGTCCATCTTGCGTCGGGTGGGAATGTCGACAGAAGCGTACGCGTCCATGAAGGTCTGATAGAGCTTTTTTCCGAAGTAGAGTGTGTAAGGCGTGCCTACATTCTTGACGATGGAGTCGAGCAGGTACAAGGCCCCTAACTTCTTATGGGGAACGACCTACAGAGCGGATTAGCACAATGCTCAGAGATTCATATTTCAATCAGTATCAGCGCAGCGAAGTAGTAATATTAATTCCTGCTATCACGCAGCTAGCGAAGAGATTTAACCTACTCTTTTAATATGCTCCTGAAGAGCCCCGGAAATAGCATGTGCGTGTTCCGTATTCTCTCGCGCAATGATGGTCAAGTTATTGATCTCAGCCCTGGTAAACCCTTGGAGGTCCTCAACAGCCTCGCGAAAGGCCTGAGCTACCTGCTCAGACTCAGACTCGTCGGACATGGTTCCTTAATCAATGTACAAACAGGGCAATTGAACCGATTAATAGGGACTAATGAGGAGAGCCTCGCGACGTATGGAGGGAGAAGATCCAGAGGCTGACTTTGCCGCTACTCTCCGGCGGCGTGCACTGGCGGGAGAACAATAACCCAAGCCTGAAAAAGCTGGAGAAATGTAGATGTCACAAAGGCAGACAGATGCCCCTCACGCAGTATTCTCACCACGGAAAAGAAAAGGTACGAGGATTGCAATTCTGTATGTTCCTTGGTTGACCCCACCAGGCTGCCAAAGCAGCCAGGAAACTGACTGGCGGTTGGCACTGATGAGATTTTATGACGGCTCAAAGCATGTTTCCATAAGAATTTCCTGCTGCGCCGACGGACCCCGGGGCCTAAACCCGCGCAATATCTCTTATCTCTGCCAAGAACTACGCAATTTCGTGAACAATGAGGATATATATCGAATGCGATCGTGATCGAAGCGTGTTATATGGGAAGTAAAGTCGTGTCGTCCAAGGAGGAATCCGACTGTGGACCGAGGCTGAATGCTTAGGTAGGCCAAAAATGCAGTGGGAAAAGTTGTCGCAAATGATTATCAGGTAATCGGGCGATTAATGGGAAATAATCGCTCGAGCTTACAGGAATAGAACCCTCGTATTGATCTTGTCGGTGATTGATAGATATTTGGAAGATTTCCAGGTTCAATAGTTAAGAAGGAAGGTTGCAGAGATGGTGGTTGATCGGGTCGAGGGATTGTACGTAGAAATTGGATATATGTACATGTACCTTAGTGCTATGAGTAAAGTACATGGAAAGAGGTACCGAGTTGCAATGCGGCTAAGACAAATCACATGCACGGACCACTCGGTCCACCTAACCTGATCTTTCGCGCTAATAATACTGTATTTGTGGATGTATAATGGATGGAATACTGACTCATCAAGCAAGCTCCAGACTATTTTACATGTATTCAGGTGAACCTTAGTGCCTCGCTAAGGTATCTGACTGTAACTTAGCTGCCTCGCTGCTGGTCACTACCTAATAATACTGTCTAGCCCTTCTCTTTTCGTCAATCGGAAGGCTAGGTGCATATATGTACACATAGAAGTGCAATGAGAGTGTTCACGCATTGACTTCATAAAGACCACGAATCAAAGAACTTCCAAATAGCACTGTGTCGCTTTCTAAATTATGTTGTATGCTAATGAGCGCTATAGTAGAAGAAGACAGAGAGACGCTCCTAAACCAGAATCAGGGTATATCCGAAATCACAAAACCTAACGCCTCTTCTCAATGAACACCGCTGTCATGAATGCTGCAATGCTGCAAGTATTCGGGTTGACCATCTTGCGCAAGTGGGATTATATCCTATTATCACCAAAGCGGTCAAGATGGCTTGCTTCACTGTACCGGCTCGATCTGGAACCAGCGTTGTAGGCAGGGTGTAATGCGGTAGGTGGGCGCTTCACGTCGGGGATGATGGGGCTGCTGCGATCATCAATAGGAAGCTGGTCGTTGGCTCCGTACTCGACGTCGCGAGTTATTGGGTGGCTGATCTTGGGCTTGGACTCGCCCTTGCCGAAGAACCACTTGCTCCTAGTCTTCTCCTTGCGGATCGAGTTGCTTCGGTAGCTCTCATACTCCTCGGTAAAGTTGACATCTCTGGTAGTTGCGCCATTGTTGCGGACCTCACGAGCAGAAACGCCGCTCGCTCTGTTGCTGAAGACGAGCGAGGCAATGATGTTAGTAGCACCAAAGGCGATAGCGATGATACCGGCCCCCATGATGGCTTGCCAGACTTGGAATGGCACGTCCTCATTGTTGTAAGTATCTCTGCTGAGCGCGCCGAGAAGATGGCAGCCCATGAGGATCATGGCGATACCGAGCCAGGTAAAGCCGCGATCTTGACCGAGGACTGGCCAGTTCTGTCCGATGATTCTCTTGCCCAGGTTGATGGGAAGTTCCGTCCAGAATAGGATACCTGCGACGCCGATGACGAATGCGAGGGAGATATCATTGAAAAACTGGAAGCCATTGGGCATCTTCGCGAAGTACATCATGATCCCCGAAACGAAGATGATGGCCAGAAGCACGGCGAGGTTGCAACATCGGATGATCTGGAGGATGATGAAGGCGGAGCCTTGGAAACCGGAACTTTTCTTGACGCCAAACATGGTGAAGAACCTGGAGATGCCTAATGTCGTGTCTCTGGGAGTGTAAGCGTTAGCGTTTCGCCATTGTGGCAGCATAGTTGGAGCACTAGAAATGGGAGACCAACTGTTGAAACTGCCCGCAGCTATCGCGAATTTAGTTTTCTTTTTCTTTGGTATCGCTGGATCTGTCTCGCAGATCTGTAGAATTCGGTCGAACGAACGTGGATGGAAGAGTCGGTGGACGAGAAGGAAAGGTCGAAGAGAACGTATGGTAACCACTGGCGAGGGTAGTCTTATAAAAGAATATAAAACAATGGACGAAGTGGAAGATATTGTTATTATGTATGTCCGTCTAGGACAATCAACCCTTGTTACGCAGAACCGATGAACAATGAGAGAGTTGGCGGACCGGTGAATCTGGTCTTTTAATACAGATATGAAAAAGAAGTCTTTTTCAAAAGAAGGGTTGCAAGAGAAGACAACGAATTTAGGAACAACTGGGATTCTAGGAAACCTGGCAGTCCGTCGGGGCGGCTCTGAGTGTTTCGTATGGGACGGGTGTTTTTCAACCAATTAATCCACTTAGGCGCGAGTGGTCTCACGCTCGCTTGAAGCCTGATTGCACCTCGCCAGCAAGTGCGCGATGGCCAAAGCTATTGGTAGACGCGTGTGCATGAACTACGCAGGAGCCGGTTAAGGTCGACTTCTTTACACTTACCAAGGGTTCAAGGTACAAGCGGGGTGACAGGGAACGATCTGGAGATGATTGCTTGCATCTTCCACGATGCAAGTGGTGAGTCCCCTAGTCCCCTCCCTTGGACTGTTGAAATCTGCGACCCCCCTTGGACGCTCGACACGAATCACGACTCTTGACTGAACACGTACTATAATGGCAGGAAACCAGCAGCTAGGGAGTATGAGATCCAATCTGCAGGGACAAATCACATCGTCCAATGATTCAGGGATGGGCCATTTCCTGCTGAGCAAATGCATCGCGAGAATTGGGTTGTGACAGAGGTTCCATTGGCTGTCAATGACCTGGCTTTTGTTTCACGTAGTCTTCGCGCTTATTGGCTAAACCCCACCAAGATGCCTTTGTACGGCAGCTATAGATAAGGTAACATTATCACCTTATCTAGTAGCAGTGTCAATTCGCATTATTTGGCATCCAGAGAAGCTTTGAGATGTGTATTGTCTTCTCTTGAAGGATTCTTGGCTGTATCGCAGACCATTGTTGTCCATCAGGTACCCATTCATTCTACCCAAGGTACACCGTTCATGTACAGTCATGTGTATGTTGCATATGCCCGCATCATGAATGCGCTATTCGCACAACCATATACATACATGTACATAGTGGTACAATTTATCGTCTACCGGCAATTGATGACTTCAAGATGAATTTGGGGCTGATACAGATGTATACTGATCGCTCCTTCCCGACGGACCTTGTCAAATTAGGAAGTGAGCTATCTGTCAATGGCAACGTGTAAGAATCCGACCAGCCAGCCAGCCCGACGAGTCGAGATCGAAATCTTCAACAGGCGAAGAATGATCCAGAATATCCAAGTCAGAGACCGGGAAGTGACGTGATTGGCTGAGAAGTCACGCGGACCACAGTCGCACCGCTCCTGTAGCGCAGCCGCTTCTGAGCACTGCCCTGAACCTTACCTGACTTGGTAGGTACAATGAGAGGTACCTAAGGTCCATCAAGGTCCTGCCGCAAACAGCTTGTACCAGTCGGTACGGGCCCAAGTGACAGGCTGACAGCGCGGCTCTGAGGTAGAGGCCACCCTTCTAAACTCCGAGCCCGTTTTTTTATTTTAAGCAACTGGCGGTTAGACACACGAAACCTAGCCTCAGATTCCTTCGATCTTCATTCATCTTCGCCTGGCCAGACACAGAGACCAAGACCATCGGTCCGCGTTTTATTAAGCGCTGCTGCTGCTACCCCTACCTCGTTTAACTTCATCCACACCAAACACACCGAAAATGGCCCGCGGTAACCAGCGCGAGAAGGCGCGTGAGAAGAACCTCAAGGCCCAGGCTGCTCAGGTAAGTCGTTGCTGTCGGCTTACTCTTCTGCCTCCCCATGCCTCCGAGCCCGCACACACTCGCTACCGATCGCTCGGGCAATATCCACTATGACATGTCTCCGAGACACGCGAAATCGATAAACTTATCAACCGAAGATCAATACTGAACTGACACCTCTTCGATTGCTCGCTCGTAGTCGGATATACCGAGATCAGTGACAGGCTCCGGGGGTGAGATGATTATGGTAGACTAATATGCGGTGTAGAAGCACAAGAACAGCAAGAGCGGCACCGAGATGCAGCGCGACAAGGAGGCTGTTGCCGAGATGATGCGCAAGAAGCAAGCAGCTGGTAAGGATTATTTCCCATAAACTACACCACCAAGCGTTCTATAGCTAATAAATCTGTTGTCTTAGCCGATGCGAAGAAGGCGGCCGCTGCTGGCGGAGGAAAGTAGTGTTGTGACTCGAGCATGACCGGAGGAGATTCTATATAGATTGGGGCAGGATAGCACCTCTTTTTTCTTTCACGATATCACGATGCGGGACAAATTTTCTTTGGTACATTAGGTTCTAGGCGCGAGATGGCGTCGGGACTTAGTCAAATGCGTTCCTCGGTGAATACAGCAAGTATTAGTTTTACAACACATAAATTCGACGTAGCGTAGTTGCAAGTAGATGACTGCTGGTTCGTAGATCAACAGCCGGCAGCCATGTTAATACCAGATATATTTCACTACGCTCAATTGAACAGATAAAAATTGGTATTTCACTTCATTGATGACCTATTAAGTGCACCTATAATATACGATCCAGTCATATGTTTAAAAAACCTCCTATGCCAGGTAATAAAAAAGAAGTCTAGTCATTCAGGTCAACCCCCAAAAAATACGGAACATTTCGAATCGTAGCAGTAGTAGCCCTGGTATCACACCCAACCGGACGCCACTCCCACCACTTAGACACTCTCCATCATGCTTGCAGGTAGAGCTCCTATTTGGATATTAGCAATTGCATAAGACGATGGAAAAAGAGGAGTGTACTAACCTGCGAAGCCGCCGAAGGCATCAACACCTTGAGCTGCCACAGCGGGGAAGCTACCTTGACTGCAAGTGACGGCGCAGACGCAAGCACCGTTCTCGACGGTGCCGCTGCCCATGCTGATGCTACCGGTAGAGGCATCTGACGTAGCAGCGGGGGGAGCGGCAACGGCAGATGAGGCAGACGCAGATTCAGTGGCATTTCCAGTAATGGCGCTGCCGGCTCCCTGGCCATTCTGTTGGATAGCCATGGACTGGAACATAGCCTGGGTCTTCTCAGCGGTAGGGTTGATGGAGAAGGTCATACCCTTGCCGCAGTGGCCGCTTTGACGGCAGTAGAACCATAGAGGGTCGGTGGTCATGACTTGCATGGCAACCTGGGGAGGGGGGTTGACTGTGTTGTTGGGGTTGGGGCGGAAGCCGGAGTCCATACCGCCCTCCATGATCTTGCAGGGCTCGGCGAAGGTGGACTGAGTGGCGGTGTGGTTCATGCTCATGAAAGTGAAGATAACCATGTCACCGACGTTGGCAGAGATTTGGTCGGGAGTGAAGACCAGACCAGCAGCACCACCGACTGTGACGGTGTGAGTAGCCACAGCACCTGCGGCTGCTGTGGTGGTAGCTCCGGCAGAGAGAGTCTCGGAGCCAACTGATGTCGCTTCTGCGCCAGCAGTGACTGTCTGGGTTACCGTAACCTGCTCGTGCAATGTCGTCGTTTCGGCGTTGTTTCCAGGGTTTGCCCAGATCACGATAACCTGAGTTTCGCTACCGACCGAGACACCGTGCACCAGGTTGATAGATTCCTCAATAGCAGCAACGTTTCCGAGTTCTTGCTTGTGGCTAGTCCTCTTTTGCGGGTAGACGTTGTGAACGGCTTTCGCAATGGCCAAAGGCGCAATGGCAACCGATAGAGCAGCTGAGTACTTCATGATGGCGGTTTAGGTGTTTGATTAAACGTAAATGTTCCTCTTTACGCGGGTCGTTTATGATTAAGGATTCCTGAATGACCGTACCGGACCTGGCAATAGAAGCTTGAAAGGCGAGGGCCTGCTCGTAATTAAGAGAATGAACAAGACGTAAAGCACACGGGGGCACCGAGAGAGTGAAAGGAAAAGAGCGTATACACAGGACGAGTCGTCTGAAGAAGAGAGTGAAAAGAAACAACCCACGTCCGGACCCAGAAGGGGGACCTCGTTACTTAAATCGAGCATGACGATCTGCTAGCCTGCTGCCGACCCCGAGGCAAACCCTGAGATATTACCTCCTTGACCAGGAGTCAGTCTCGAAACAGCGCTGGGGAATTTTCCGTGCAGGACGCAGCTGGGGGTACCAGCTCGGACCAAGGGTGCCCGATCATGAATGGAGACGGGCGCTGGCCGGAAGTATGCCACTTAATTCTTCACAACGACGGAGTACACTGTCGAGTATGGAATAGGGCGGTCCTTGGGCTCACGGGTGTAGCGGCTCATGGGCTTGGGGTAGGAGGTCGATGTGACAGAATTGTCTCGGATGGCGTTTTGACCCTTCGCTTAAACGTCTTATAGGCCAGGGGGGTTGCGGTCATAGCTCAAGCCCCCCAAAAGATACTAAGACAGGGGAGCCGCCAACCCGAAATCGATTTTTTTCACCTAGTCATTCATGTAGGCGTATTCCTTCTCGATGTCATTGTAGTAAAACTCGGAATATTATTTGTTCTATGAGTGGTTGGATGTTGGGAGAGTTGCAATTAGAAACTTCATATGGCCTCCAGGAGGAATGTGTGTAAATGTAGTGTAAGCGTCTCATTTGGAGAGCTGTCACCTGAATTGGGTTTTAGATACGACCCATAATACTACAACTATAAGTCTAAGCTTAAAATTTCTGCAGCTAACATTGAACCTAATCAGGCGTCTATTGCGATCTGTGCTTGGCACCTATACCGAGCTTTCAAGGGGACCACGTTTTATTAGTGTTATGCCGGAATCGGAACCAACTTCTCAGTGGCCCTTTAATAACTTGCAAGTGAGCTCTCATTGAGGAAAATACTTGCTTGGCGAGAAACATGCATGTTTCTGCAGCGCAAAATACCGTTGGTACGTTGGAGGATCCTTGCGTTACCTGGTAGGTAGTACCATCTGAACTCCTGGAATGGATGAGATTTTGTTCCTGCTTAAGGGTCAACCTTATCGTAATAACCCCTTCCCAGTCCGCCAATCCGGAGTCTGGACTCTTGCTAAGGGGAGAGAAACTCTGAGCTTGACCTAATTCCACCTAGACTTGCGGATTCATGTCCTCGGTCGAAGGGTATCCCTGTTCTTTTAGCCTCCCGCACCATGTGCTGTTTCTCAACCAGTCTCATCCTTTACTATGAGTAGCTCATTTTCGGCCCTTTCAGCTCACATAGGACGACATTGCGAGTATCCAACGAGTTGACGCCGGCGGCCTCTCGACAATAGATGAATCGAATTTCGGCTTTCTATCAGGGTTGCCATCTTGTCATGGAGATATTATTGAGTATTGAATCGGACACCGGACTGAGGAGAAGATGAGTATGTACTAAATCTTCGCTACTATATGATCTAGCCAATCTAAGATATCTCGCATAGTCGGTTTCTTAGATTTGATATTACTACGTTCACTGTAATTATCTTTGAATTCACGATATGAAAGGGGTCGACGGATTGTAAACTTTGTTTCTTTTCATCGAAGTAGAAACAAGCCTACCCCAAAACCTGGAGAAATCAGACCATGATCTTCATGACCAACGTAATAGTTGCCTCGACTAGTTTCTTCGCCTTACTCCTCTAATTACTACTTCGCAATTCGTAGCACTCTGCAGGACTCTTCCTAGCAGCTGGGAACTGACGCACAGCTTGTCGCATACTGGCAGAATCTAAGCTGCGTGACGTTATCATTGTCACAAGATCTTGTAACACGTAGTGTTACACATCCTTGCTTGTCAGGTCGATCCCATGAAGGAATCCCGCAACGACTCCGACTAAACCCAGGATGGGATTTTCAAGTATCTGAGATTCCCATTTCATCGTTTTCCAGATTCCTGTCCTTGGGTTTGGCTTCGCTGGCCATCATAGAGGCCTGTGTAGTAGCCTGCGTAATACCAGGACATCAGCAGTCTCTTAAGACCCTCGTCGCGCACTGCGGTGACCGTTAGTTGGACCGAGTTCTGCAACTTAATCATATCTGAACGATTTTCTTTGTGACACCTCGACGGGGGGTAGGGCTGGTCTGAAGCTCACCTGAACCTAGCAGCCCTTCAGGGCCGGGACCTCCACCAAGCGGATGGCTATGCTGGGTAGTTGACGTTCCGTCCTCTTGTTCCCCATTCTGTGTTTCGTTAGAATCTTGGGAGATCTAGGCCAAGCTTTCCTGATCGCCCGGGATCCCCTTCAAGGGTAGGCTTTGAGCAGAGTCGGGACCATGACTTACAGCAGTTTCCCCTCTCATTTCGGGTTCTGTTTTGGGAGGACGAGGGCTTGACTCGTTGCGGGCTTCCTCAGTACCATTCTTGGCATCTGAAGTCGTTCTTGAATGATCTTCGTGTAAGCATACATGCATATGAATGCAAAGCCACGTGAGAAGGCCGAGGCCAAGCTGCGAGATAGTGCATGCGGACTTACTGGTCAGACTTCAAGAGGTCTTCCACGTTGCCTCCATTTCTGTGGATACTATGATATTTCTGAACAGTACTGATTAGCTACGGGCCATTGCTACCTAACCTCCAAGAGAATGGGAATTAGGGTCGTACCTTGTACTCTTCCAAAGCGTCATTCCACGAGTTTACAAGCGCTGAATCGTCCCAGATTTCGTTATGGGTTAACTCTTCCTTGGAGGGGCCCATCTTGAAGAATAGACACCTTCGGATCAATTCGCGGAGAGTCAAGTTAATTGCACGGAAAGAAGGGCCAGTGTCGTAGATATTTTAGGATGAACTACGTCAGGCTCCTTATATGTCGATGGCTGGTGTCATAGGCAAGTTTTCTGCAGGTAGCTAGAACACGATGATCTCCAGCAGTCTGGGATTGCTTCACAACAAAAGCTCGGAGTTTGCCTAAATATTAAAAACTTCATATGTTTTGGAGTAAATCTGTAAACACAGCCTGCCTTCAAACCACAGGCTTTTGTTCTCTGCCGAATGATTGTGATATGCTACATATCAATTCACTTTCTGAAGGACGCCGATAACCATAGTCGGCGGCGGAGCTAGCTTGTAGCTCGTACCCATAGCTTCTACCTGGGGAAGGTGGGGTGCACTTTTTCATTCACCGCCAACATCCAAGCGGCAGAAAATCCCAGGCGCAAGAAAAAAAAGTTCAATCCGGAAATTTCACACTGGAGCTAAGCACCACAATACAACGTGGAAAATATCCTCAAAATGGCGCCAGAGCTCAGGAAAAGAAAGACAAAAGGTTAGTTTCTGGTATTAATGCTGCTAACTTCAATGCGATGACTAATAACGATGTTAGAAGCCAGCATATCGGCTGCAAAGCCTGCATCTAAAGCCAAAGCGGACGCTTCAGCTACCAAGCGAAAAGGTCAGTATAGGGCGCAATTTCTTCTTTGATTTACCTAAGCTAACACAATTGAATTAGCGGCCGAAGATGCAAGCCCAGTCGCAGCGAAGAAATCCAAGTCCTCAAAAGACGACGGCCGTTCGAAGAAGGCCAAAACCGATCTATCGACAGAAACGAAGACCTCCAAGAGCGCACGATCCACAAAAGTGAGCAAGAAAGCTGAGGAAGAGGTCAACAGCGAAGATGACGATGCGCAATCTTCGGATGATGAGCAGGACAATGCGAAGGCTCTTGCGAAGGTCGTGGATAGCGATGACGAAGACGCCATAGCCGATGCGGATGATGTATTCCAGGAAGGACAGGACGTAGGCACAATTCCGAAAGAATCCAAGGAGTTGCTCAAGTCCTCCAAGTCCTCGCAAGGCGAACGTGGTGTGGTATATATCGGTCGCTTACCACGTAAGTCAACCACTTTACCTCTTGAGATAGGCGCTAACCTTGGTGATTACAGACGGTTTCTATGAGCATGAAATGCGCTCCTACTTCTCTCAGTTTGGCAAGATTGAAAGACTAAGAATGTCTCGAAACAAGAAGACAGGTGCCAGCAAACATTTCGCATTCATCGAGTTCGCCGAGGCCCCTGTCGCGGAGGTTGTCGCAAAGACAATGGACAATTACCTGCTGTTTGGCCGCGTTCTGAAGGTCAAGGTTGTCCCCAAGTCCCAAGTTCACGATGACCTCTGGAAGGGTTCGAACAGGCGATTCAAGAAGGTCCCTTGGAATAAGATGGCCGGCAACCACCTGAAGAAGCCGTTATCGGAATCGACATGGACGCAGAAGATCACGAAGGAAGAGCAGAAGCGCAGCGAACGAGCAAAGAAGCTATTGGATATGGGCTACGAATTTGAAGGCCCTAAGATTAAGGCCGTCGGTGAGGTTGGAAATGATACTCCTGCTCTTGAAGGTGCTGAAGACGAGGCACCAAAAACTATTGAGGCGGCCCCTGAAGTGGCTGCAGTTGAAGAAGCTAAGGACGGCAGCAAAAAGTCGCTGGGTGATGAGTTGGCCGTCAAGAAACCTGCCGCGATAAGCAAGCAGGATGCGGTCAAATCTAGCAAGAAGGGGAAGAGGTCGTCAAGGGCAAAGAAGGCAGCTGCATAATTGGGTTTAAGGCGTTATTCAATATTTTACGATAAATCCACGATGCCCCTTGGTTTTTTTCTTTAACTCAAAAAGCCAAAGGAATTTGGTGCTTGCACCTATGAATCAACCATGTATTGAATCGCGGCTCGTAGTCTAAGTCACCCTACACGTCTACTTTTGCGTAGCCATTCTTCTAATATAATTGTGATATCTGCACATAGCGAACCCATTGTACCCGTGGACTAAACCGGGCAGACAATAGGATTATAAAGCGCAATTGTCGCTCTACTTCGGCCGGAGGTATGAATCAGCCATCTGAGATCACAATTGAGTGAGGGCAGCTTCGATTCGAAAAGACGCCAGCGAAGATAGAAAAATATGTGAAGAAGAAAGAAGATTCGCAAAGCGCAAAATCTGCGAATCCATTTTACATGGATAATTGGCTAAGGAATTTGGTGGTCCGTGGGTTCAAATCAAGCCACATCTATATATTACACATGTGGGTATATGTACTGTAAAAGCCACTGGCGGGGCTATAGAGGAGCTACAATAATGCATCTATCACTCGAATTATGCGAATTATTGTTCAACCAAATCCTCGTAGAAGCTTGGCTCCGAGTTAATAGCCACATCTAACCTGGTATAGTCTTTGTTGGCTCCGACCTCGTATTCGTTGGAGATAGCTTTATACGAGGGTCGACAGGATGTTTTCTATCTGCAACTTTAGGGTTGTCAACTATCATGCCTAGACGGTCTAGACTCTGAACGCTATCAGCTACAACTAGGATAATTCAGGAATCCATTCGTATAGAACTTGCCTAAAGTTATATCATGTGCAATCTGTGATTCTTGTTGGTTCTTTGGGCATTGTGCTATAATATTTGAAGCTACGTGAACTCTGGAGACTGAGAAGTTAAGTCCGTTGTGCTTTTTCTGGCTGCTATGAAATGTTCCGACTTCCTAGGAAGTCGATAGCCCCCCACTGATACCTACCACCTAGTGTACCTACGGTGGTTAGCAGTTGGCTGCCGCTATAATAACATGCCCTGTATTGTGGAACCCACGTACCTAATTCAATCAATCAACCGCGACGTGATTCGTCACTTAAAATAACCCACCTCCAGCTGTATCTGTGTAGGTACAGGTACCAGCAACTTTATCAAACAGCAACGGCTTACGTGTGGACTGTGGACTGTGGATCGTGGATCGTGGATTTGCAGAACGGCGCAACGTCTCTCAATCACATCTCAAGGCCACCTGCGGTCAATGCCATTGAGCTAGAACTCACAGCCTTCCGAATGATTTCACAATGACTCCGACCGAGCCATCTCAACAGTTAAGTACTGGTTGGTCGCCAATGATTCTTGCTATCGTCATGTAGACTGGTCAGAATACTGATACAACATCGTTTAGGTACCAAGAAAAAGAATAATAAGAAGAAAAAGAACAACGCGAAGTCGAAAGCAGTCGAGGACGGAGTCAAAGCCCCAGATACAAACCAGGATGGAGACCGCCCTGAAGACGACGGCAACGAGTCCGACGAGCCAGAAGCCGCCGTAGGAGAGGTGAACCCCAACCAATTTCGATCTTGGGTCCTACAATAGAGCTAACAAGGCTGGTAGAACACGGTGAAGGAGTCTGCTAACGGACATGCTACATCGCCGAGTACCAATGGACACCCTGCCCCAGAGCCAAACACGAAAGAAACAACCGAATCTCCAGATACAAGCGCCAGGTTGGAAGCTATATCACAAGAGAGAGAGGCTTTGAGGGCAGAGGTAGAACAGCTGCGGAAACAACTGGAGAGCATACAAGAAACACATACGCAAGAGACGGCTCAGCTCAGGTCAGAACTAGAGGAGTCCGAAGCTGCGAAGGAGCAAGTGGAGGAGCAATACCAAACACTCGTGGAGAGGGTCGAGAAAATCAAGGAGAGCGTCGGCAACAGATTAGCCAGAGGGAAAGAAGAATTAGAAGAAGCAAACCAACGTATCGAAGAGCTGGAAGGCCAGAATGAGGAGCTTCAAAAGGGGGCACAAACCTACCAGGATGAGATTGAGAAACTAAAAACCGAACTGCAAGATGCCACGAGGGAACTATCGAGCCTGCGGAGTCGCAACAACCTATCACAGCACAACTCTTTGAAAGAGAAGGAAGACATGGCGCGGCAGATTCAGCATTTAAGGGAGGAGGCGGAAGCAGCTAAAGATGCCATGGGTGACTGGGAAGTCTTGGCAATGGAAGAACGGTCAATAAGAGAGAGCTTGGCAGAGAAAGCAGCCGCGCTCGAAGAGCAACTCTCGACGTTGAAGGAGAGCTATGAGCGAGTCGTCTCTGAGCGAGACAGTCAGTCCCAAGCTGTCGACAGGCTTCAAAGAGCACTGCAGGAGATCCAGGAAGCCCGCAAGAAGGAATTGCGAGAGATGGTCGAGACATCCGAGGAACAGCTCCAAGCACTCAAGAAGCTCGTCCAGGAAGCGGATACAAGAGCTACTGAAGCGGAGAAAGTGAAGGAAACACTACAAAAAGAACTGGAGCGAACCGCGCCTTTCGAAAAGGAGGTAAAGGAGAAGAACCTCCTCATCGGCAAGCTTAGACATGAGGCCATCGTTCTCAACGATCATTTAACCAAGGCCCTTCGATACCTCAAGAAGACCAAGCCTGAGGATAGCATCGACAGGTTCGTTAGGTATCGTCCATTGGCCTGCGCACACGTGAGTACTGACTTAGCATAGGCAAATTGTTACGAACCACTTCCTTCAGTTCCTAGCCCTTGATCGATCAGATCCCAAGAAATTCCAAATCCTTCAGATCATCGCCGGACTCTTAAATTGGACGGATGAACAGAGGGAACAGGCCGGGTTGGCCAGGCCAGGAACCTCTACCAACAGTCTCCGTCTCCCGAACTCTCCTTTCCACAGGACACCTAGTACGCCGTCCCTCACCGCGGACTTCTTTACAGAGCCGACGCCGACCTCGGCCAGCAAGGAATCACTTGCCGATCTATGGGCCGGGTTCCTGGAACGAAGTGTAGAGGAAGCATCACAAGCAGGAGGGTCGAGAAAGGGCAGCATGTCCAGCACGGCTGGCACAACGCGGCCGGATACGAGAGGGACTTAATTGTGGTAGTGTAGACTCTAGATCTACCCCGTGTATCTGCATTACAATGCATCTGTTCTGTGTCAAGTACAGTTTACAAGCAAGTTGTGATAAAAAGAGACAAAGCATACATCTCATGGCGTTTATCGGAATACCGGCGGAATTCAGGGGTAACGGCTGGAGATAGGTAGCCGATAGGAGGAAGATGGATCACCTAGGCTATTAAAGTGGTTACTTTTGGAATTTATTAAACATCCATCACCTCTTCACATAGTCTAAATATTCTCTGGAACGAGAAGCTTCTTTTTCTAATTTGTTAGCGAGCGGCTCATGGCTACTAAGGAAGTCTTGTGATCAGCGAATCTGAAGACAGCGTATAAGCTCTACAGATTCAAACTTGAACGTGCAAGGCTATATTGAGTTATATGTCAGTTCACATATTTAATATTATATTCAAGATCAAATTTTACAGTATATTCAACTCCGTCTATCGTACTCCAGGGGGCATCTATCTACCTGATACCCAACACCATCATCCCACAGTAGTCTCCGGCGCCGTATACTCTATCTTCGGCAGCACATTCAAGGCGTAGGCATCCGCATCTCTCGTGATATCCTGGATATTAATGCGGTTCTGCAGCGCATCGTTCACGCCCTCGACCACCTCCCGCTCCTCCATCACCTCGCGCATCAGCCGCCCCTCGTGCTGCCAGTACATCTGCGTGCGCGCCCGCAGCTCCTCGTCGCGGATCGCTGTGTTCTTAACAATGCCCACCGCGTTCAGCCGGCTCTTCGTCAGCTGCAGCTGCCTCGTCACGCTCTCCACGCGCTCCGCCGCGCTCGGCGGGGTAGCAAACGCCCGGTTCGTGCTCGACAGGTACAGCAGGAAAGCCAGCGCAGCGTCGAGGCCCGCGAGTAAAAGAAACCGGTACGTCCGCGCGTCCCAGAAGAACAGGTCCAGGTCGCCGAGCCGCGTCGCCCGCGCGTTCGCCTGGTGGTTGTACGAGCTGGCGAGGTAGACGTCGAGGGCGGCGCCCAGGCCGCTGGCTACGGCGGCGGTGGTGCGCCACTTGGGGCCGTGGGGCCCGCCGACCAGGTCGGAAGTGGCGAGCGAAACGATGATGAGGTTCACGAGGTGCGGGGCGAGGAGCGCGGGGATGGCGTAGTAGAAGTACGAGCGCGGGTCGTCCGACGTGCAGAAGGGGCAGTCGGCTAGGACCTCGGGGCCGAACTGCAGGTACAGGAGGCGCGACTCGAGGTTTACGAATTTGGCGCGCAGGCTGGTGTCGGTGGGCGTGAGGACGCCGTCGGGGCGCAGCGAGGCGAGGCGGTTGAATAGCACGTCTGTTGGGATCTGCAGGCGCGACTGCGTCCGCACGAAGACGTTCTCGGGGGCGAAGTATGGCAGCGCGCGGACGAGGAGGATGAGCACGGTGGTGATGAGGATGGCGAGCGAGCGCAGGGCCTTGGGTGGCACGGGCTGGATTGATATTCCGGCGCGTGCCGGCGCATTGCGGACGGAACGGTAGTAGCTCACGGCTTTGGGCAGAAGCATAGGCCCGAAGAATATGAGGAGAGACTTTATTCTAAGACAACGGGTTAGCTTGCTACGTTGCCATATCGCGGGTTTGGATGTGGTTGGTTGAGGAAACAGTATACTCACGCTCCCCAGGGAATAGCCATTGTGTCGTTATTCTGCTCGGTGTATAATCAACATGACGTTAGGCCTCGTGTATTGGCGGGTATATATATTATTTCAATGTTTCGAAGGCCACCTTGGCCAGTTCGTGGTGCGAGATGTCAGCGAAGCATGTAAGTTGGCTCTAAAATGCATGTGGTCCCTGAGATACATGTAATCCATGTACTTGTACATCTGTACACACATGACGCACCTGGACAGCTCAAAGGATTGGCTGTGGCGCAGGAACTAAAGATAAGAGGCTGGTGATTGGTTCTGAGCCCTTGGTGTCCACTTCACTTTTGTTCCTGGTCTTTAAAATTTCATAGCGCACTACAAGTGATTAACTTTGTTTTCCTTCCCTCACCAACGAAATCTTCATTCAGGACAAATCTGAAGACACATGCATGACTACATATATGGTTGAGCAAGTAATGATTAGTGTGGAAATTTCATTCATGTTACATGCCATGTTTACTATTTCCGTTCAAGAGATCTTCTCGAGTTGCGTACCATGTTAGAAGCAACAAGATCTTATCTCAAGGTAGGAGAACTACGATCTATTGGCACTTTCGAAGCTTTAGCGATCTCTTTTCTCGATGGTCGCCAGAGTCAATATGCTGCCTAGAGCAATCCCAAGTACTCTGCCAAGAGTCATCTCAATCGTGTTACAGAGTTGCTAGCTTCTGCGATGAAAAACTCTGCGTCAAATTAGATGAGAGACATGCCTCATATCTCGTACCTATTCCCACTAGGGAAATCAAACCTAATCCACATGTATCCTCTATGTATTTCCAGTAATCATGAATCTTTCTTGCTCTTTGCTTCCCGTGACGTTGGTATCGGTCCCTTCTCCGTGGTAGCTTTGGCTGGTTGCTTCTCTGTCATCTTCGCGCCTAGTACTAGACCCAGTATTGCCGCGATCGTATCGCTCACCAACAGGACCACCCCGGTGCAAGCCGTCTGCCACGATGCGATACTGACGCTGCCGACGGGGGCTCGAGGGAAGGACAGAATCCATTCGACGTAGTATGGGAACCATCCTTGCGGGAGCCAGAACATCGGCTGTTTCGCATACCAGAAGGGCAGAAGAAACTTCAGCCCTGTTGTGCCTAGCCAGCGTAGGATGTTGACGGTACGGTCGAAATTCGCTTTCGAGGCATCGTGAGAGGATTCTTATAGCGCATATCAGTCAGAAATTGCTCTTGCTTCCCATCCGCAATGTGTTGGGGAGAGCATACTCATTTTCTCTAGCTGTTCTAGTAGCTTATCATGCTGCCGTCGGAGCTTCGCCCACTTCGCGAACTGGTCCTGGCTGCTCGTAGCATTCAGGTCTCGCCGGATAGTAAGGTATTCCTTCTGTAGCTTCTTTTGCTCCGCTGCCTGCTTCGAAGTTTGTGTCGGGAGGGCTAGGTATAGGTTCCATAGCTACATCATGGTTAGCCATTGCTATGACGTTGCTCGAGCATGCCGAGAGCCAGCCTCACCAGATTATTTATTGTCGCAGCGCCGACAGTGTTTACAAGGTGAGCGCCGAGCTCGACCAGGAAGACCAGGAGCAGCAGAGACAACATTTCGTTTCCTGTACAGCTTCTCTTGAGTTGGAAGATACGTCACAGTAAATGAATTTGGCCACGAGACGCTTGAGAGAGCTCTAAATTCGTGGCTTTTCCCGATATGCACCATTAAACCTTGACGAGGCTTAGGCGTATGCGTTGTCAGCTATATTATGCATTTATAGAGCATAATTCGCCCAACAAGCATAACCCCACCACTTGGTGATCACAAGGTAGGTACATACATTTGTATGTGGATTATCGTGCAGTAAACCGAATTGAAAGCGTCTTCCTTATGTCTACTATCTATCATACATAAGGTACCATTCTTCCACCTTCCAATCCCATTCTACGCCTTCCAAGACGGCAAGGAATCCGTGGCTGGGTGCCTACCTTGTAATGTCACACAAGACGGTTCTCATCTTGTTACCCTTCTAAAGCGATCCTAGGACCAGCCAGTGCAATGTCCCGCTCGCTAGACAAAGATCTCTTAGCTCGCTTGACAGCCGATGATCCAGGTAGAGTATACAAAGACATCTCAATAATACTTACGGATCTGCCAGACAATAAACTCCTAGAGATCGAATTCCTTGGAAAGAGTCATCCTTTAGAGCCAGGGGTCAACTATCTCAGAGATGAAGCAGCCGTGGCAATTCCTAAGCTAAGGCTAGCTCAGGCCTTCTTCGTTGCCCGCGGCATATTACAGACTTATCAAAATGGTGGTGCTATGGACCGTGAGGAAGCCGTTGCTGCAACAGCTGTGCTGCTCCTCATGGACCCTGAACATCTGACAGCTGCTAATACTCGGAAGCGGCTCCTCACATCAGTGTTAGAAACAAGCAAGCCAGATGAGCTAGCATTAAAAAGAGAAAAGCAATTTGTGGATAGCCTTCTCACGTCAAGGTTATATCGACATGCGAAGTCTCCTACTCTTTGGTCACATCGACGTTGGCTGCTCCAGCTATTTGCGGTATACGGCGTTTCTGTAGACCCGCAACTCGATATCAAGGACATTGTCATGGTAGCAGGAATCAGGCATCCTCGCAACTACCCTGCCTGGCACCATGCTCGATTCTTGTTGGATCTTTCTCCAAAGCTCGCTGGATCTATTGTTGCGGATGTTAAGGAGTTCTGCTTGAAGAACCACACAGATGTCTCTAGCTGGAGCTTCCTCATGTATGCCATAGGGAAGATTGAAGACGGAGAATGCCGCCGCAAAATCTGCTCCTCGGTGCTTGTGGAGGTCCTTGACATCACAGATTCATTTAGTTGGACAAGTGAATCCGTCTGGGCGTTTCTGCGCAGTATAGCGGCGACAAGTCTTATTAGTGACCAACTTGAGTTAATTTTGGCTGTAAACAAAAGACTTGTTTCTGCAACGCCGAGAGACAGTGACGAGTGGAGAACGTTGGATAGTGCACGACGGTGGTGCGAGAGATATTGCCTTCCAACAAAGTCCAATGTGGCAGAATGATGAAAATCAGGCTGTGGGCTATCGGAGATTAGGGCCTCGATGTTGGCATTCTTAGATATAGTAGGTGTAACTGGGCAATCACCGACCTAAGAATAGACGATCAAGAATCTGAAACAAACTATCCGGATGCTATATGTCATATGGCTTGTTTTCGCCCTTATTCCACGCGTCCTTCTCGTAATGGACGAAGTGAAACCGCAATCCGGTTCAAGTTGAGGCTCATCGCCCGCAACGTAGGTATCCGGACACTGGTTTATAGTCGCTGCAACCATGATTCTCAAGCGCCTAAAACGTGGCTCGGCAGTAGATGCGCAAACGACGCTGATAGGTTCAAAATCCGTGTTGGGCTAACGCAGGGGGGCTCGGCTCTACTACACAGTGAGCAGCCCGGGTACATACGCTTCTCCTATTATTATCCCAGTACCTTACTTTTTGGGCATTGTATCGGCCATCTTCAGAAATCTGACACTCCTTGGCGACTATCAAGATCCTTCTCTGGACTTTACGAAGACCCGAAACTTATAGCCACCTGACCATCCTGCGAGGCCGTAGGGGCCGACCAACTCACGGAGATTTTCAAGCGGCTGTCGAAGACGGAATGACGACTCGTGGAGCTAAGTGGTGCCAAGCTTTCCGTTTCTCGAGCCGGTCATCGTCGTTTACGTACATGTAGTTGGCCATGGACTCGGCTACCTAACCTCGTGGTCGACCTAGACTAGTCTCATCTTGATGCCAAACATATCGGATCTAGTTTTTATTTCGACGTAAGCGCTATTGATTTACCTTATCGAAGAATTCTCCCTCCAGCCTGGCTCGAGCATCCTGAATATCTTCAACTATCTTTCGTAAATAGCAATTGATGGCCACTATGAGATTTGCATGCTGGGTTGGCAAGGACCTGACCCACCGATATGATTTCTCAGGCAGCTCGCGGCAAGGGTCTCTCCAGAGAATGTGTCTCTTGGCTGCTCATCCATTCCCGATCAAGTCCTTATCTCCACCTATCTGGAGCCGACTCCCGGCCATTGAGAGCTACGTCCCTGCAAGCAATCTAACCATTCCAGATACTGTACGGGGATCCTTGCGTATCGCTGGGGCCGTGAGCTCTGTTACATGTCATTTTACACAGCCAGGAAGCTTAATGGCGCCAATTGAAGTTCCAACACGTACGGTATTGGGTTGAATGATTGATTTTCTAACTTGGGAGTGGCAGAGCTAGAACGTACTCGACTTAATGAATTTCATTAGACTAACACGTGGTTGAGAATTGCTGCTTGGTACTTTCCGCCGCAAACAAAAGGCTTCGTGACGAATAGACCAATCACCGACCAGCGTGGACGAAGCCCCAATTTCCCAAGCAGATCACTATAATATACGGGTACTCTACAGGTACGCGGGGAACGCCATAATCGAATTGGATTCCAAAGTTACCTTTAAGTAGCTCAGAGGCCGGGAATCCGCAAATGGCGCTATCTCTCCTTATCCCTACAGTACCAGCAGGGGGTTCCTTGAGCGTTCTTCCCTAGCGTAGATGCGATTTATCATTTCGCGGCAGATACGGAGAAATTTGGCATTGGAAGACCTGGAAGACGTCGACAGCTTCGGTCACCGTACGGCCGGCAAGCAGGTAACGTACCAAGCTTACGTCCATCCCGCAGTGCACAGTGCACGCTATCCTCATCAGGAAAAAGCCAAGGAACAGGAGGGTCAAGATGCTGGACCTCAATGGCTGCAGGGGTTGAGAGGGGACCGTTCACTCCCCTTCCTTTACGTGCTGCATCTCTGCCGACCTCCACAGATTCACATACATACGCACTCACCTTACTTCTCCACAGCCATATTCCGATTTCCTACTGTTGGCTTGTATATTGTCGTCTTCCCCCCCAACGCCACATAATCCCTCGTTTTACTTTTGCTCTCTTGTCATTGAAATAGACTGGGGCGGCGGCCTGATTGGAATTTTCTGTCTGTCTTATTTCTCAAACGTGTTTCTCCCGGTGGCGCACCTGTCTTGGAATCCAAATCCACGTATCGAATACTCCCGCGAGACCCTACGTGCCTTGTATTAATCGTACTCGTCATCGACGACCTCCTATTTTCCGGCCTCTCATCTTGGTCATTTTCGTACTTTCTTTAACTCATCAGTTCTTCCCAATGACGCTCCTTAATCTTTAATACTATAATATCTAGACCACTAGAGTCTGGTACTCTTGGGCTGTGATCCGCAGGAGCTAATCGACCTCGACGCACCCAATTGACTCTTTAAATAGCTTGCTGCCTCCTTTAGCAAGCTTCTTTGTTCGGATTGGTCCCGTGGTGTTGGATCCAGATGTGTGGACGGGCTTAGTTCGTTGTCACTTGACTATAGAGTAACTCAACCCTGGCGATACACCCGAGGCGTCAGGTATTTCCGAGTTGGGGGAGTCGGTTGTGTTGAACCACGTTGCGGAACTTTACAATATGCATCGAGCCTTGATCTCGCTACAGCTCTTACTATGGGTTACTGGTATTCACGCCTTCTTCCATCGCCTTCCTAGGCATCGGGACGCGAGCGAGCATGGTGGTTTAGAGGAACGAGACTCCACGAACAAGCCGAATCCACAACTCGGTTTTGTCACATTTAAATTGGTCCCGAAGCCGTCGAACGTATGTTAAACCCTTAGTAGCCTAATTACAAGTTACTAACATATAATCCTAATCCTACAGTCGAAAGAGAATCTTGCGGACAAGGTCTCTAGAGCCGTTAATCACTTAGCTACCAAGTACGGAACCAAAGTGCCGAATCGATCTACCACGAACGAAGACTCGGCTCTTACCAATCGAGATAACGACTACACTGTGGTCAGTGCCGCGAATCCCTCGGCGAGCAACGCCGTGGGAATCGATCAAGATGGGACGGACTACTCGTACTTCATAGAGGCTAACTTTGGCTCTGAAAAGAAGCCTATGTACATGCTTGTCGACACTGGAGCCAGTACGACCTGGGTCATGGGCTCGGGCTGTACGTCTAGCGCTTGTACCAAGCACAATACATTCGGGCCTAATGATTCCAAGACGTATAACGACACTGGAAGTAACTATTCTGTTGAGTACGGCTCGGGGGACGTGAGTGGGCATGTGGTTTCCGACACTATTTCGATTGCAGGATTGGAGGTGACGATGCCTTTTGGTGTTGCCAACGTCACCTCGGACCAATTTTCCCAGTTTCCCTTCGAGGGCATATTGGGATTGTCCATGACCCCCAACACTTGGTTGACTTACGTTAGGGACGCCAAGTTAATCCAAGCTAATGTCTTCGGAGTTGCGCTGTCTAGAAATAGTGACGGCGCGAATAATGGGGAAATAGCGTTTGGTGCACCGAACAAGGCCAAGTTTAAGGGCGACGTATCATATACTCCGATTCAATCCGGAAACAGTTGGGCCATTCCGATGGACGACGTGTTGTATGATGGCCACTCAGCTGGTGTCAAAAACCGACTTGCTTATATCGATACTGGTACGACCTTCGCTTTCGGTCCTCCTGAGGACGTTGCGGCCCTCTATAAGCTGGTACCCAACTCCAAAAGCACCGACAATGGCCAGACATATAGTGTCCCTTGCAACAGCAATGCTTCTGTCTCGTTCTCGTTTTCAGGTCAGAGCTGGACTGCTTCTGCAAAGGACTTTACATCTGCGCCGAATAGTGCCGGAACCTGCTTCGGCAATATATATGGCATGGAATTTGTGTCTGGAGCCTGGCTTCTCGGGGATATGTTTTTGAAGAATGTCTATACTGTATTCGATGTGGACCAGAAACGGATTGGTAAGTCATAGGATACTTCAGATGTCGGTGTTTCTACAGAAGCTAACCATAAATACAGGATTCGCTGCCAGTGCAGAGTCCGGTAGTGGTGGTACTAGTCCCACTGCAACAAAATCTCCAAACGGTTCAACAACAGTAGCCGGCTCGGCCACCTCAACGGCTACCTCGAATGACTCTGGTGTTGGACTTACTCCTAACGGAACACCAAGCGCAGACAGTTCGACATCAGGAGCGGCAGCAGCCAGCACGCCCAGCCACGAATCTTCGGGCGAGAGGCTACGCGGAGCAGGTGCATACGCATCCCTGCTCTGTCTCGTCCCAATAATCGGCATGATTATTTGATTAAACATGGTATTTGGGATATCAACCATCTCGGATTTATATATACAGCAAGACTGCTTCGTCAGGCAGATAGCACTCCATCATTACGGTGCATACCCAACGGGCCAACTCTCTTTTGGATATAAAGGGATTATCGGTGTTTTGATTACACGGCAGGAGGCTTTGACCCCTGGCTATACGAGGAGGAGCGCGGTGTTGCGTAAGACAGAAGAAATATACACGAATGATACCCACAGCGAAGGAACAAAAAGGTCAGCAGAAGCCTAAGACCGGCACACCCGTATGCTGTTAGGCATTGTATGTAGGATTATGTAATGAACAATGAAACATTTCAATTCGAGGAGCTGCCATCACCTGTTTCGTTATCTTTGACTATTATCCATGAATTAGAATTCAAGCCATTATCGTAAGGAATGTGTCCTCGTAAGAATGGCTACAAGGCTGTTAGGGAGAGGACAGCTAGCTCGAAGCTACATATGGGGCAGATGATTAGGGAGGTACATGTAGGTAGCTCATGTTTAATATCGGACCGATCATTGGGGATGACGAACTTCTGGAAGGTAGCTCCCAAGAAACACCTAAGCAAGGGTCTAGTTCCAGAACCAATTGTGAACCCCTGGACCCCCTGCAATGTAATGATAGAAGACAAGTACGTACCGCTTACATGTATCACATGATGATAAGGGAGAAAATGTACTGTAATCGTTCCATCGAACACTGCCTTACGAAGCGCGGCTCAAGCTGACCTTGCATTAGAATCAGACGAGCAGCAATTGATCTTGTCTCCAACACACCAAGCCGTTGTCGAGGACGGACCCGAGTTGTTGTGCCTCGCAAGGATGCCGCCGTAATATCACAATGGCCAAGGCCACGTCTTATAGCTCCTCTAGCAGAGAGCAACCTCGAAACACCAGTCTCACCTCAGCTCCCTCAAGCGAAGAGCAGCATGGTCTGCTCGCCGGCAATGTCTCCGATGAGGACGAGGACGAGGATGGTATTATAGTACAACCGGGCGACGGCGATATCGACGACGTCGACGACGCCCATCACAGCTCTATCCGCACACCGCGAACTCCTAGAACCCCCAATCGAGTGCGTTTCGACCTGCGCACTACCGACATTCCGCCCCTAGCGAACGGCCATGATAATCCGGCCGAGCCCTCCGATTACTTCGATATTGCGGAACCCGACAGCCCTGATGCCGAGCATTCGACACCGAGACACCCTTTGTTGACCGACATTGAAGCGCCCTCCGTGACCTTGGCCAACAGCCTCGACGACGATGTACACGAGTGGGCCGAGCGGGAACGCACGCGGCCTAAGTCGGGCCTGCGTTCGGCTTTCATGAACATGGCTAACAGCATCATCGGTGCCGGCATCATCGGGCAGCCGTACGCGTTCAAGGACGCCGGTCTCCTCGCAGGCATCGTGCTGCTCGTCGGGCTGACCATCGTCGTGGATTGGACCATCCGCCTGATCGTAATCAACAGCAAGCTCAGCGGCGCAAGCAGCTTCCAGGGCACGGTGGAGCACTGCTTTGGCAAGACGGGACTGATCGCCATCAGCGTTGCGCAATGGGCCTTCGCGTTCGGCGGCATGGTTGCATTTGGGGTCATCGTCGGCGACTCAATACCACAGGTGCTGCGCACAGTGTGGCCTGGGTTGAGCGAGATGCCCGTACTCTGGATCCTGGCGGATCGCAGGGTGGTTATTGTTATTTTTATACTTGGAATAAGTTATCCCCTGGCGTTATATAGAGATATTGCAAAGGTAAGTCGACCACGCTCTAGTGGCATTCTGATCTTGCGGCTAAGGAGAACAATAGCTCGCAAAGGCAAGCACGCTTGCTTTAATCAGTATGGGTATCATATTATTCACGGTCGTTGTCCAAAGTGCTCTTACGCCAGCGGCGGATCGTGGCTCTTTCTCTAGACCGTTACTTACAATAAACGACGGCATATTTCAGGCCGTCGGTGTTATTTCGTTCGGTAAGTTCACCGTGCTAATAATCCTTGAGTAGCAATGTAAGGCTGACCAAAAACAGCATTTGTCTGTCAACATAATTCTCTACTAATTTATGGTTCCCTAAAAACGCCGACAATAGATCGCTTTGCAAAAGTGACACACTACTCTACAGGCATCTCGATGCTGGCATGTCTGATCATGGCCCTCGCGGGCTTCCTTACCTTCGGCGATAAGACGCTCGGAAACGTGCTCAACAACTTCCCGGCCGACAACACGATGGTCACCTTCGCCCGCCTCTGCTTTGGCTTGAACATGCTTACAACACTGCCGCTGGAGGCGTTCGTATGTCGGGAAGTCATGCTCAACTATTGGTTCCCCAACGAGCCGTTTAATATGAACCTCCACCTGATCTTCAGCTCGACATTGGTCGTCTCGGCCATGACCCTGAGCCTGGTGACGTGTGATCTAGGAGTCGTGTTCGAGCTTGTGGGGGCGACGAGCGCCTGTGCGCTAGCGTACATCCTGCCGCCGCTGTGCTATATCAAACTGAGCTCAAGATCGTGGAAGACGTACGTTGCTATGGGCGTTGTGGCGTTTGGATGTGCCGTGATGGTCATTAGCATGTTCCAGGCTATTGGCAAGGTGATTAAAGGTTCGTTTTGAAGCCGACGTGGCTACCCGTCTTTCTCCATGCTCTGGCTAACTTATATCCATCTCGTAGGTGGGGGTGAACCGTCCCAGTGCGTCTAGAGGCTGTTAGACTTATAGACTTGGCCGTGTGCTTGTGTATATTAGCCGCTCAATGCAATGCGATGATCCTGGGAAATAAGAGGCAAACTGCATGCTGCAGCTCCTTGTTGTATCAATATCGAAACGATCGCTGCGCAACGTTGAATCATCGGGGCAACGCCACCGAGCCGGTGGCAGCATGGCGAAGCTGCAGGCTATGTTTCCGAGACGGAAGGCTCTCTTGTGATTTGAGGATGCTCCCAGACGGTCGGGATCCGCCTGTCTGCAGCTATCCACCTGCGCCAGCAGCAAGGGTGTGTGTGTGTGTGTGTGTGTGTGTGCGTGTGTTGTATCGCTTATCGCGCGGAGGGTGTGTTTGGCTGTGGCTCGCGGCACTTTGCAGTTGACCTTTCTTGTCCACTTACAGATGGACGCGCACATGCACGATTGATTAGATAGTGAGACCGCGTCTCGATGGGCCGATGCAAAGCACCACTTTTAGATAGGGTATACCCATTCCTACCCACGCCAGCAACGCCCGCCTAGTATATGTAGGTTATGTAGGTTATGTAGGCATACGCATACGCATATTGCATTAACGCCCATACGCCACACGAGAGAGACGACACACCAACGAGGCATCACCACCTCCACCTTTTTGTTCAACTGACATGTATTCAAAGTCCTATAGGTAGTTCGTTGGTCCTAGTCCTACGGCTCCACCGTCCGTCCTATCGTAGCACATCAACTTATAAACACGATACGTAGGAGACCGAGGGGCGGATTCCGCTTCCCACAAACGGGGGCAGATCGATCTCGTTACAAATGCGCTACCCCAACTCTAGTAATCCGTGGACCAGCAGCTGACCTATCGATGCCGCTCCCCATTAGGCAGGCTCCCACGCCGAGCGGGACCTATGACTTGGCTAGCGACGGTCTCCAGACGGGTTTGGTATCATATGTACGTATGTACGTAGGCTTGTATGTATGCATGTAGGGTAGGTATGTGGATGTGGGCGGTGGGCAGTAGGCAGAACAACGACAACAACAGGTACGGGGAGCTATGGAAGCATGGGTGGAAGCATGTCATGTAGCTAGGCAGGCAGGCAGGGGAGGGGTGAAGCAGAGACGGGATGAGACAGAAAAATAAGAAACCGAGAGGCCCATTAATAAACGCGAACAAGAGAAAAAAGGATGTCATACATGTTACCATGGATAGCTGTGACTGAGCTCTCTCACTCGTTCCCCCATATGCTTGTTTCCGATTGCACCGAACCCCGCCTTGTCACATTCGTTTTATAAAAGCTCGAACGACATAAGAGACCCTTTCGATACTAAGCACCCCAGGTTCTTAAATACCCTGCCTATCCTCACATCTCCATCCCATCCCATTGCATTACACCACAGACTCTTGAACCACCCAAGATCTACTACTACCACTACTACTACCACCACCTAGCTCTCCATCTATCCTGCCAACCAGTGATCAGACTCCGTCTCCCCCATTTGTAAGTCTCCTCCTCTCCTTCCTATGTACCTAAGCCACTCTTCTCTCCCTCTCTCCAAGGTGAACGGACTTCAGCTTCGAACCAACCCTGTGAGACCTCCTCGCCCTGTACGACCGTATCTCTCTCTCTGCGCCTTCCTACTAATAGGGGCAGGAAGGAGGGGGCAGACTAACGTGTCCGTCCTGCCTATTTGACCTAGTGCTTAGCTGACTCACGACGAATAGAAAACGAACAAACATATCCAAGCATTATCAGCTTCTCACCAATCATCCACCATGCATAACTCAGCTTGCCCCAAGTGCGGTACCAGCTTCGACGGCGACGTCAAGAAGTGCGGCTCCTGCGGCGCTGTAAGTTTGACGCCTCCCTCCCTCGCTCTTCTAATCTTCATATCCAGCTACCTGCTCCTCTCATCTCATGCTCCTCCATGATTGCTTCATACGCCACATATCTATGCGCTTCATATTCTCACATCTCCTCACCTATGCCACCCCCTGTCTATTTGTTTGTTTGTTTGTCATAGAATCGTCCAAACAGCTCGAAACATGAAGAACCGGAGCTAACATGTAGCCAGACCTGCCCCGTCTAAGCGCAACTCTCTTAAACAACATGGGTATACCATCAATGTAAACAGGGACCTGGGAGTTAATAAGGCATTGCATTATCACGTCTTCGCACACTGAACCAAACAAATGAACAACCAACCATCATACTAGACCATTCGTTCTTTTTCTCTTGGACTTCTGGGGAATGGATTAACGCGGGGAACTGGGACGGGGGTTAAGGTGAAAGCCCGGCGCGGTATACTGGGTAAGGGGCAGGGGGCACCGGGCAACCTCGACGAGTTCTGGTCAAGTCGCGAGAGGAGTGCGTTCACAGGATAAGGGTAAATGAGAGAGACGCTGGCACATGGCGATCCGCCTCTACGGCACTAGTTAACCAACACCCCCTTTTTTCCCTCAACATTGTCAAACGGTCCTTCGCCTCTAAGCAGACAGACAGACAGACAGACAATTCTTCTACGCAGCCCATCTCGTAGTCTGTAATACAAACCAAGTCCCTTGTTGATGACTCTCCCCTCTAATTCCTCGTCAGGGGAAGAAGGTAAATAGGTATGTGACGTAAATTACGTTGGTACGGAATCAATGTTATTAGTAGAAGTATACATTACGAACCATACATATCACCAACCTCGGCAAGGAGTCCGTCCCGGATCTACGCAATATCACGAATAGCATTAGCTGGCACCCGTATCTAAAGGTGCCAAGCTATGCTTACTCCTGCAATATAATATCATCAGGCAACTCACTGGCGAGTGAGTCATGGCTGCATATCGTATATAGCGGTTACTGGCATTGTACCATGGGTCTTTGGGTCCGTCTCCTATATGCGTAAGCGCTCCGGACCGACTCACATGACTTCCTTTCCAATGTGACTGCAGCTAATATCACTGGCGGATTACATAGGCACTCCATAGAGCTCTGGGGGTGGAGCCACTTGGACGAGCATGCTACAGGTGTCCAATGGCATTAAGGGTAGTTGCTTTACGAGCCTCACATACACTAGCTGGACGTCCACTGCGCACGGTAGACAAATCATAGAACGCGATCAGAGACCAGGCAGGACATGAGGATTAGTAAGGAGTATGATTGGGAAAAAAGACAGATAGAAAGAGTAGCCCCTGCGCAACAAACGTCCATCTCCCGGTTGGCCTGACGCGGGAATTATCAAGAGCAAAAAGGAGAAGATTTATGATATAGAGCCGTATTCTCTGGGGTTGTCTCGCCAATCTGACACAAATACCACACACCACACATTTCTAACGGCAGCACGTTGCCTATCCTCTCTCTCCTCTCAATCCATGGGAATTCAAGTACCATGATAACCCGCTACCCCGTCACCAATATACTCCCGGCTGTAATATGCGAGGCATGTGAAAGCTGACCTGGATTGCACGCCGGCCGAAGTAGCAGTTACGAGTAGACGAATCAAACTCCAGCCGAGACTATGACACAGAAGCGGTCCAACCCTTCCAGTCCGTCAAAAACCCTTTGTCATCTGTATATCTCGTCCGTGAAATGAACCCAGAAGGACGACGATGGTTTACGACGGTATATCGAAGGTATCTAAAGGTATTGTGTATTTCTTAAAGGACTAAGCACTTGGAGTGCTTCTTCTGGCCTTTACGAGACAGCAGAGCTGCGCGGGTGGCATGCTCGAAAACTTCTCGAACACCCTCGTTCGTCTTGGCTGAGCACTCGAGATACTTGTAGGCACCAATCTTCTTGCGGACATCCTCACCCTGTGGAAGGGGATTGTTAACAACTACACGTAGCATTATAGGAGCGCGAGGCTGAGGTCATAGACGAAGACGTCATGTGCTCCAAGACGCCGCGTAAGCAAGGTGAGGCTGAGATCGAGAACAACTTACCTCCTCAGGAGAGACGGGCTTTTGGCTGGTCTTGCGAAGCTCCTCGATGGTCTTAGCGTCATAACGCAAATCCTTCTTGCAGCCGACGAGAATGATAGGCAGACCTTGGCAGAAGTGAAGGACTTCAGAAATCCACTGTTTGGTAGAGCACGTGTCAGCAAATTGCTTATCTGGGAAGCGCTAGATAGCTGATATAGAAAATGCTAACCTTCTCCTGAACGTTGTCCAAAGAATCAGGGGAGTCGATTGCAAAGCAGATCAGGATGACGTGGGAGTCGGGGTAAGACAGAGGTCGGAGACGGTCGTAGTCTTCCTGACCAGCCGTATCCCATAAGGCTAATTCGACGTGCTTGCCATCAACCTCGACATCTGCGACATAGTTCTCGAAGACAGTGGGGACGTAGACCTGTTAAAAAGGAGAATTTGTCAGTATAATGCACCGTGCACCTGTCTCTGGATGTTGGGTGGCGATGGATATTCGTGATAGTATCAATGGACGACAAGGCAGCAGCTCGAAGGACGGATTGATTGGATCGGTGTCCCTTTGTTTCGATGACGCGGGCGGATGTTGGAGAAGGGAGAAGAAAGGCAGCGATGATGACGAGGCATCATTCTCTTACCTCAGGGAAAGTGCCCTTGGAGAAGACGCTGTGGTTTAGATTAGCAGGGAGGCGGAAAAGGGTTGTTCTGAGGGTTGGCGACGAACATCAACAAACAGGTTTTACCACAGGCACCGTCACCGACGATGACAAGCTTTCGGCGAATCTCAGCCATGTTGTGAAGGAAGACGGTCGGATTAGGGGCAGAGAAAAGGAAAGGGCCTTTGCTCGGGGGTATTCAGAGAATATGCAAGAAAAGAGAAAAAAAGGTCAAAAGCCTTGATGAAGGATTTCTCGCAGTTGTTCGTCGAGTTGCTCCTTTGGAGGTTGGATGATGGAAGAAGATGGAGGAGATTAGAGATGGAGAATGTGAGAAGGAGGAAAGGTTGGAAGGTTGTTGCTCAATTGACAGCGGTAGCACCAGCACCAGCAAGGTAGGATAAGGCAGGCACTACATTACATATGGTACATAACCTTCTAGGTAGCAGCGCCAAAGCAACAGAAGCGGCGGCGCCGGGTCTGCCAAATAAGGGACAACTGGGACAGGCACAAGACACCAGGTAGGCCTAACGCGGGCAGGGTTCAGTGGAGCCTGTTAAGGAATTGTAGGCACTTTTGGTGCTTAGTCCTAGCGACCCGAGCACCTAAGCACCCCCGAGCAACCCAAAGTCCTGAAATCTACAGGTACACCTTCCCCATGTATTCAACTACATAAGTGGATGTGGATGTAAGGTTAGGTTGAGTAGCCATTGTACTGTACCCGCTGCACGTTCAGTCTTCTCTGCTCTCGCACTGGTCCGGCTTTTGACTTTGGGGGTACAAGTACATGGATGTGGTCCTTGCGCCGTCGGAAATCGAGGAGGCAACCCACCAGAATACGCTAAGGTCCTGTACAAAGCGGTCTCACAACATTGAAGAGACTTGGACCTACGAATTATGCATGCAGGCTATATCGTCAGTGGGCCTGTGCGCTTGCATCTGCTTCAAACATTTTGAGCTCTTCATGCAATGAATTACCTAGGCATCTAGTAGACATGTTCTACCGCGTATTATGCTTCGCCATTGCAATTCAAAGATTATGTTCTTCCTGCAATGAAGACCACCATCTAGGGGAAGATGCCTGAGATCCAATGTTGGTAGGATGAGTGAGAGAGTCGCATTCTGACACCAGCCAAAGCCGGGTATATCACACTGTGAGAATACATACGTAGAAGGTCACAGCTCTTTTTTATTCTTCTTCACAATCATATCTCATAAAGCTAGCTCCATTCAAATCTTATCATCCAGGCTTATGAGTTGGACGATGCTGACTCAGAGGGAGGCGTTGGTGTTGAACTTTCAAAAAGCCCAATACTGAAAATACGCGAGTATCACTGCATATATTCCGACCACGCTGCTACGATACGGAAGACGTGCCGGTCGATCATCTTCCAGCAGAGAGGCCAAGCTAGGGTTAGGCATGTTTGACTCAATTCACCTACAGACCCAGGAGATCTTCAAGGAGCTTGCGTCTCTAGGCTCTCACCGACTGATGCTGCAGTAACCATATGCTGATCCGGGCTTCAGCTGAGCGAGTGTGGCTCAGTACTATTATCATGTCATTCCGTGTTCTCCCCTATCGCGCAATCTGCTTTTCTTTGTTCTGCCACCCAGTTGATACGAGTTGTGGGGGTTCGGCATACGCGTATAAGCCGTCATGACTACATTATGTTTCATGCCACCAGTCCCCGGTGCTGGACCCTTCTCCTTTTTATTCATTATGTCTATTTGGCTCGCCTAGCTAATTACCTTTACGGTATTGGCAGGTTCATTTCTTACCGAATGGGTTAGGCCGAGGCGGCAAGACTCAGTAGTCACTGTGGCTTGGCTCGCTTGTGATCAAGAACTGACTCGACAACTCGCATCAGCATTGACACTGTACAAACAAACAAATGGAATGACGGCGGCTCAATATCGATAAAGGTCTTTGGAAACAGGGCAAACGAATTAGATCCACATGCTGATGAAACACACTTAAGATATTAGACACAACATTTTCAGAAGCCATCCAAGACCTGCTAGCTCGCAAAACGGGTCGGCATCAGTTTAGATCAATGGTTCTCTTCGCTGAAGCTCTAGCTCCATCTCCGCCCTAGAACGTTCGAAGTGGGTTACCGGCCGAAACCTTCGGGCTTAATGAGACCTTCGAGCCTTATGTGTGATGGTAGGGCCTATATCTTACCGAGCTTGCAGAAAATGCAGAAGACAAAGATGTTCGTCAACGTCATGAGGCCTCATCTAGGTAAGTCGTAATGCATTGATAGCAAACGAAAATGCATGATGGCGGTGTTAGCTATCTACCGCCCTAAGTACATCCTTGCACCGTCGGATGGTCGCAAGTCGACATGGACCTATTTACATACAATACATACAATACATACGTGTAACTGGGGATCCGGTACGTTGGGTAGATGGTTGAACAGTATATCAGAACCCGGAGTAATATCTTGTAGCACCATCACATCTAGCCACTCAAGACGCCATTCACAACAGTGCAGGTTATCGTTTTTGGCAATGATCGTCGCTATATATCTGATATATATAGTTGTCGATTGGCAAAATGGCGTCAGATCGGATTGGAAAGCTCGGCTGAAACATGTACATATTGGGGGTCGAGAAGAAGCTCAAGCTCAAGCTCGACTGCAATATGAAGTGAGGATAGACCAACACCTTTCGCAAGCTTGAAAGTTGGAAGCAGGGTCACGTCTTTGGTCTTGGCATTCGACGGGGTCCACGGGTACCTGCTAAATAGTACCTTCACTGCCACCATGTGGACGTTCAGTGCAAGTGTGTACCTACACTGGACCCACTGGTTCTGTCGGAGTCTGGATTTTCCGGGGCATTTTTACCCCCCAGCCAACTTTCAATTGCGCTACGCCAATTGGATGCATCGACCCTAAGCCAATTGACCCTCAAAAATTTGGCCCCGGCGGAACAGCTTCAACCCACGCACGCCATGAGATCGTAAGAAATCTCGGTCCTCACGCAGAGAAAACCCCCCCCCGGCCCGTAGCGTTCGTCCAAATCTCTGCATCTCCGAAATGCAGAAGATCCTCCGCCGCGTGGCCACCGCCGAGCGGGTGGTCACCAAGCGCGCGAAGACCAAGGACCTGAAGTGGTTCAAGAAGAACAAGAAGGAAACAGCAGACCAGCAAAAACAGCAGCTGATGGTGGTCAGGGAGGAATTATCTTCGGCAAAGCAGGCCATAAAAGACGACTGGAACCTGGGCCCGCTGGCTCCGAGACGAGACGTCGGCGACTGGGCCGGCACCAAGGGAGCCATTCACGAAGCCCGCTTTTCGTTGTATGGCCATGTCACTCTGGCCATGCGGAACCGGCGGTGTCAGTGGGCTGGCGGCGCCTTCAACCTCAATCTTGCTCTAGGGGACAGGGTCGTGCTGATTGACGGACCGGACAAGGGGCGGATTGGCAAGATTTCGAGTATTGACTACGACAACGCCGAGGTCACGGTTGAGGGGCTGAACAAGGTAAAGAGAACATTACAGCCTGTCCCTTATATGCGCAAGTGGCTTGATGAGCTAACAGAACCGAACCCATAGAGCAATTTTCGATCGTCAGTAGCGGTACGCGAGGAAGACGACTTCACCCTACTCAACATGGAAGTCCCCATACCCATCTCACGCATCCGGCTCGTCCACCCCCTCAAGGACCCCGTCACGGGCGTCACGCGGGACGTCATTATCAACCAGCTAGTGCACTCGGGCATGATACACGACCGGGTGTCCGGCAAGCGGCGGTGGTCGCGCATCGTGCCGGGTCTCAACGTGTCGATCCCGTGGCCCACCAAAGAGGAGCCCGATATAAAAGACTACGCCTGCGACACGCTGCGCATCGACGTCGAGGAGAAGACGTTTGTGCCGACGCTCCTGCGCCCGCCCATGCCCGAGTCCGTCATCGACGAGCTGCGGGGCAAGTACAGCCGCTTCCGCACGCGGCACGAACCCGAGTACATCGCGCGCCTCGAGGCCGAGGACCAAGCTAAGGAGGACCGGAAGAAGCTCATGGAGAGCATGCGCACGCCCCTGCAAGAGCTGCACCGCGCCGAGCGCGCGAACAAGAAGAAGAAGGGCAAGCCGCGCCTCACCATCGAGATGCTCGAGAAGATCGGCGAGGTCATGGCGAAGAATATGGAGAGGACCAGAAACGCTCAAGCTCTACCCGAAGCTCCTAGTAGTAGTTCGGCGCCTGCTGAAATCACTGCAACTACTAACTCAGAAACAACGGTCCAGGATCCTCCACCGCCGGCTTCATGAAAAGAAGCTAGTTGTAGAATAAGAAAAATCACTTAGACCTGTACCATAAATGTATATAATGCATTCAGGCGCACTGGGCTTATGACCGACATGTATTCCTGGCAAGACAGACGTATATCCATCATGTGTGATCCCCTACCCTAGTTTTATCTATCCCCTATTTCCCCCCGTGTCCTCCTCCAATTACGAGCCCAGCAACGACAGCCTTTCCAGTCCCGTAATCTTAGGAGGCTCCTGTTTGCGCCAGGCAGCCTCGAGGTTCTCATATAGAACCGCATCCGCGCCCATAGGTCTCCACTCCCCATCGCCCTCCTCCTTTTCCTCTACAGCCTTCTTCTCCCCCGCGCCCGCGAAAACCTCCTTAACGGCCGTCTTGCAAGCCTCAACCACTTCCGCAGCTAGACTCTCGAGAGCTCGAGCACGTTCATGCATGCCACGGCGCACGAGTCCAAAGACAAGACGCTCGGTATCCGACTTCGTGCCTTCGACGCGCTCGACCAGCCGCCGCACGCTGTTCACGAGGTACTCTTCCTCGTACACTGTGCCCTTGCGGCCACGAGCCCGCTTCTTCTCCTCGCGCTTGCGGTTCTTGCTCGTGGCGCGGCTGACGCCCGTGCCTACCGTGCGCACGCTGCCGGCTCCCTTACCCGTGTACCGCGTGAACAGACTAGCACTGGTGCTGATGCGCGAGCTGGCCGCCACCGACACGTCGTCCGGGAGATCGCCGGCGCCGGCGCGCTCACCCTCATAGAAGCCGAGCGGGTCCTCGGCCGCCTTGCGACGCAATTCCAGGATCCGCGGCACCTGTGCGCGCAGCTGCGCTTTGCAGTCTGCAAAGAACTCGGTACTGCTACTCAGTGCGTCCGCGAGACCCGAGTCGACAGCCGTTTCTAGGAGCTCGGGGCGCCCACGCTGTGCAGCGAGGCGCATAGCGTCGGCAAATAAGGAGCCTTTGCAGAGGCAGGGAATAGCATTTTCGAGGGAGTTGAGATAGTCGATATGGATTGCTGCCGCAGAGGCGTAGTCTTTAGCCTCGTACAATGCCTCAGCGAGGGTTGCAGCGAGGTCAGAAAGTGCGTCCGAAGTGAGCGGTGGTGATTGTTGTTGTGCCGTGAACAAGCACTCGCGCCAGCAAGACGCACCAGCAGCGCGATAGCACCTAGTAGCAGCCGTATAGTCATGGAGAGATTCATGGGTGAGCCCAGCTTCTCGAAACCTAGACTTGGACTCGAGATATTTCGCGTAGAGGCCTGTGAGTATGGTAAGATTAGGTTGATCATAGCGGTAGAGCTTCAACGCTGAGGCATAGAGCGCGTGCTTGACTGTATAATCTTGCGCCTCTTTATGTGCCTGGAGGGACTGAAGATGTGCCAGAGCTTTTTCGTGTCGGCCAAGGTGGTCATCAATGGCAAACTTCCGCCTCAAATCAGGCAGTTGATGTAAATTTTGGATAAACGGAAGGTATTCTCGGGGATCTCTTTGGGATTGTTGTGCAACCAGTAGCGCTAGGTCCAAGTGGTAAAGACCTAAAGCCTCATCATATAAAGTGTTGACATCCGCGAGAAAGCAGATATGTTCGACGGCCTTTTCAGCAAGCTGTTCGTCTTCCTGCATGAGAGTAGCAACGACCAACAACCCATCTTCATAAGCCGGCGGGATTTTGCAGACGTTGGCCGTGATGATATTCTGTAACGTATCATGGTCCTTAGTTTTGCGAGACTGGAGATGAGATAGCACAGCATCACAGATAGTGTTGACTTTCGAAGAGCTCTCAATGCCAGCAGCAGCACCACCGCTAGAAGCGACTTCTGGTAACTCTTGATTCTTCAAGCTCCTAGTATCTCTGTACATCGTCTGCGTAACATCCTCATTGCTGCATCGTGTCAGGCCCAAGTTCATATACAGGATCTAAGGAAACTTACCGTAGAGAGGAGAGGAAAAGATCAATGTATGAGGCATCTTTAAGTTGGTCAAGGAAAAGGCCAACGTTCGCAAGGAATTGCTCAGGTCGATGGTCATACAGAATATTCATGTCCACACGCTGGGTCCGACAATACGAGAACGCTTTCCCATACTCTTTGGCATCGATTAATTGCCTGATTCCGGCCACAACCATAGCTCGAGGGTATATCGTCTCCAGGTTTCCTCGCGGCATCTGTAAAACTAGACTCATGTTCGTGGGCATTGCCGTCACGAGCCGCGCGCCTCTTTCGATATTGCGGCATCTCTCGTCATTTTCCGGGTCGTCTGGAGGTACCTCTAAGTCTAAAAATGTGTCAGCTACGAACATACTAGACGATACTTATGAGCCTTACTATCAACGTCTACCAAGTGGATGAACTTGATCAGATGGTTAGTCGTCGTGACTATGAGATGAGCTGGTGTGACCAGAAAGGATGTGCAATTTTTCAGTAGGAGACGAGAATTTGCATATAAATGGCCATTCCTGGACAATCCAATTGCAACAACATTGCCGGCTAGGTCGATGACTTCGCTCCAAGGTAGCTGAGCTGGGAGGCGGATTGAATACAACTCATCTTGTTGATTGACAACACCGTGGAGCCTACCCAGACAATCTTGAACGAGAACTTCAGTAGAGCCGGCCTGGGTTAGACGCACAAAACCAAACATTGAACCTGCGTAGATGCTCGAGTTCGACGAAAACTCGCCAGTAGATTTATCAAAAGGATATGACCGGATGTCTGGACCCGTCTCGAACCCTAGGCAGTGAACGACACTGTTTTCAGTAACGGCTACTTGTAACGGTACATAGTCTTCGTCCGGGTTATCCTTGGCATGAGCAACAGTGCCCACTAGAGACGGGATTACTGAACGTTGTTCTTTAACCTTCCACTCATACACATCTACGCCAAACTGGTGCAGAACAGCCATAAATGTGTTCGCAGGCGAGAATGCCACATCTGCAATTGGCGATGATGCTTGGAGTTCGAACAATGCCATAGGAGGAGGAATATTAGCCGTCCGGAAAGGAGTGAGTTTAAGGGTCTTGCCATCTATAACGGCAACAGCTCCGTAATCGTATGGCGGCGTGAGTGAACCGCGAGATATCTCGAAGATATACTCTGCGAGCAACAGCTTACCTGCAAAGCTCTTAGCGTCGAAAACTACGTTTCCATACGTCCCGACTTACCTGAGGAGGCCGATACGAAGCGCAACGACTTTTCGGGATGCCACGTAAGGCTAAGCGGTCGCTTCTGTGTGAATATCTCTTGTTTTAGATACCAATGATAATTGCCCATGGTCCAAAGTTGAATGCGGTCATCAAGGGTGACTGCCAGGACAGTGGATTCGGAGTTCCACTCAAGCCGTATCTGGTCCTTTGCGAGCGACCTATCTTCAGGGGCTCTCAGAGAGAATTGACCATGTCTGAGACCATTTCTCTCAAAGAAGATGACATCCACGCGGTCCTCGAGGCGTTGTATGCTAGCCATCAAGTTTCCAGCTGGTCTCCAGCTTAAGGCACACTCCATGCCATCAACAGGTTCACTTACGCTTTCAAGAACACCATCTCGAGAATATACTCGGATGACTCGACGGACGCCTGCCTCGATCGAGTTGATAGCAACGTATGCGCCGTCGCCTCTCCAGCTAATGATGGTACTTCCATCATCTTGAGGGCTGAGTACACCTTGGTCGACCTTCTCTGGTATTGTAGGGTCTCGCAGGGCTTTGGCACCCCTACCTTGGAACTGTGTTTCCTTCTTACCCCAACCAACAGAGACATGCTTGGACGCTTTAAGGTCATCAGCGGTCATAGTCATGTCAGCAATGCCATCGAAATTACGACTCATGAAGACGACGGTGTTGGCTTTGGTAGTGATGGCCAGCAGCTCTTCATCTGGAGACCAGCTTGCGGCCGTGATGCCTTCGTCTATGGAGCCTACAATCTCGATGTGAACTCCATCCTGAGGATTCAACCCCTCAGATTCTTGGACAACAACTATGTCGCCACCTTCAAGGACCAGGCAGGTTTTGAGAGTATCGCTGAAGTGGTGCAAGTTTAGAACCTTATCAACGGCTAGATCCGGATTTGGACTGGGAGCATCCCATGATGCAACATCTTGACATTCACTATGGACGTCGGTTGTAAGTAAAAAGGGATATCGAATGTTCCCGAGCAAACATTGGAAACTCACATGTCTATGGAGGAGGCCCTCACGTGTTCTGAGATTCTCACGAGGCGGATGTGGCCATCTTGTTCGCTTGGGCCGAAAGTACATAAAACTTCATCTTTGGCTGGGTCCCAGCACGCCGATGTGATGGCGTCCTCATTTAGGTCGGTTGACGACGTCCAAGCATTATACCGAATGTTGCGGAGGTTACGCATCTTGGAAATGCCTAGCTCGGCAAGGGCGAGACCGCGGAGGTGTGAGTTATATTAACGCACTATTCACGCACCTGACAATGGAAGTTGTGATATAGAACTTTGGTAATGGCGACTGTAAAGCCGTGCGAACGGACTAAAAAACTTGATTCGTACCGTGCACCCAAACCGGGTCCCATCTGTTTAAAGTTTGGCCAATGCGTCGACTTCCAGGGTCTGGCAGTCTGGAAACCTCGGCGGGTGGGCCACAAGCACCTCGGACAGCATCAACGACTGCCAGCCGCCAACGCTGAGTGGCCAAAGCTTTAGCAAGCTTTACCGACCCCCGGCCGGGGGATCTGCAAGTCATTGTCTAATTCCTGGGTATCAAATTCATAGGTGGCTCCCTACTCAACAGTTTCACCCAACTTCATTCCTTGGTCTCCCACCTGTACATAATCCAATTGGAATGCTCATTTAGGCTATCTATTGCACTTTGCCTTGATCTTGCTTTGATTTACTTGAATATTGAGAATAGTGATTGAATATCGACATACAATGGACGTGGCGTACAAGCAGCATGCTAACCAGGCACGCCGGAAAAATCGATCGACTACGAACCTCCAACACCTCTCGCTCGCCCCCCTCACGTCTAGGCTACCCCTGACCGACCCTGAAGCCCTCCCCGACTTTGGCGCGTCGCCATTCCAACATAATGTCTCCTATCTTCAGGGCAAATCTGCCCCTACAACCCCTCGACTACTCCAGTCCCCTCCTCGGACTCGAGGCAACTCGCCTAGCCGCCACCGCCGCTCCTCCACCCATGACACCCAAGAGGCGAAGCTACCCAAGAGCAAGTCTACCACTCATCTAGCTGCGTCAAGTGCGAGGCGTGCAGGGTTAGGAACATTGTCGCCTCTCCCGCGTCATCATGGATCGTCCAGCACTAAAGAACGGGGCGACAGCGATTGGATGCTACGTGCAGGGGCCTTGATCAGCTCGGAAACACGCGAATCCAAGGGCCAAGCGTGGCTTGTCTCGAGGGCAAGTTCAACAAGCCTGGCTGGGATGCGTGATGCTGAGGAAGAGGCATATGAACGGGAATTGGCTAGGGAGAGAGAGCTTACCAGCAGACGGAGCAGCCGTCGTGGCAGCATGGCAAGCGCAGATGATGATGCGTTCTCGCAAGGTAGCCGTTATGGCAGCCGCTCACAGAGTAGAGTCGGAAGCAGGGCTCATCTAAAGACGCCAGTGGAGCGTCACGCGAATGACGGCTATTTTGGCCAAGACGTGCCAGTAGAAGAAGCCATACAAGGTCCAGACTTCGTGAGCCTGGACGAGAAACTCGAGGCTTTCGAGATCGATACAAGCAAATCGGACGAGGCGGCTGTGCGGAAACTAGTTAATAGAAAGAATGGGGGGATGGGCTCGTGGGTATGGTCTCTATTTTCTGTTGAGGAGAATGACGAGGAGTCGGACACTGCCGACGGCGAGACGTCAGACGGTGAGACAGAAGGAAGCCATCTCCCACGTAGTGCGAGCACGGTGGATTTCGAAGGTGTCTCGAACATCCCGGAAGAACAAATCCCGCCACCGAAGCCAGATGAAGGCGGCTGGCAGGATGCAGCTTGGCTCTTGACTGTGGCGTCCAAGGTATTACTTTAAGATCTGAGACAACGTCTGCTGTAATGCTTCACGGGGAACGCGAGATGCTGGGCGATATTGTATCGGCGTTGCATGACATGTCTAGAAGCGGGCAGAATATGTAATATTGGCAGCCGATTCTCACGTTGGAGAGTAACACTGCAGCCGCGCTGAGAAGCCACTCTACGGCGGGAACTCATCCCTTTTCGGACGCTAGAAATGGATGTACACGACTATTTGCGAAGAAAACTTGATAAATTGCTACTAATAATAGAGCACCGGCTTTTCTCTTTGATTACCCAGCTACATGGTATTCTTGACTTGGGATTTCGTGAAATTGCCGGTTTGATAAGATCCCAAGTGCGTCAGGATCTAGACCCCATAGAGATGGTTACTCAACCCGCACCGAGAAGAGGCATTAGAGCAAGAGAAGTACCTAGCCCGACTACGTACGTGCGTGGGTCGTGGATATGCCCGCTCTGCTTACTGCCTTGGGCGCAGTGTGGTGCGGGGAAGGCAACGGACATGTCTGGAAGCCAATCCACAGCGAGATTTGTTCAGCTGCTAGCTCGAGGCAAGGCCGAAACAGGATTTTTCACTCGTAATATTTGCAGCCGGCATACAATCGAGGCCTCTCAAATCAGACAGGTCACCAATAGTGTCAGAAAAGTGTGATTGCTCCTAGCCTCGACAACATACGTCTAACTGGCCATTATACTCCATGTAGGTCAGGTATCTATACTGCCTGTGATGCGCGCTAGGTACCTCAGCTAAATCGAATCCGGCAAGATTCGAAGCCGATCACTGATTCTTTATCTGGTCGAAAATGAAAAATGAGCTCCGGAGTGTTAGTAGATGCCACGACGGTCCAAGTTAGTGCGGTGGATGCGCTCTGTTCCAGACGAAGACGATACTAAGTACTCCACTTATACCCACAGAGATACCATATTATTATTATTAGCGAGGCATTTTATGAAATGTTCCTGGTCGCGAATGTATGCCGGTCGAATCTCGTGTGAATAAATAGAAAAAGCCTTGCGGAGTTATCGTGTTTGACGGCCAGCGACTATGCGGTTTCGTGCGTGGAGGGGTATTGGGAATATTGTCAGATTGGATTTGGGTTGCCAGTAGCCGAGAGATGCGGGAACAAACGAGGACGATCTCATCCTTACCTTTTATGGATTTCCAACCAAACTATAACCGTGAACCACCTACCCGTCAAGGCTACCATGCACACATGAAATGTGACGAGTATAATGTAGCATGCCGCTGCGCGTGTATGTACATACATGTATGTAGAACATGTGGAATCGATCTACCCCTGTCCGCATCCGGTCTTTGGAACTCCGCCGAGTCGAGGTCCCATTGTCTGGGGGCCTTGTTGAGCCGAAGTCGAATTACCTAGACACACATGTGTTGCGCAGGTAACAGTTACGGAAGACGACGAGGTGCGCGCGGCACTGTGTTGTGGCACGTCACACGGGGGAATCCAGGGTCTGGATTATGACGTTTTCCCGACAGAAGCCCCCACTTCAACATCAGATGCATGTGGAGACCCGGAAAAGCTTCGAACTAAACAACGTGACCAACCCCTCGGTGCAGGGGCGCGACGTGTTACGGAGGGGTTCACGATGCCACTCTAGCGACGGGCCGTGAGGGGGGGAGAGGCGAGAGTATACGAAACTCCGTTCTGTTATAGTTAGAGGAAGGTGGTTAAGTAAGTTTAGGCGCAATCATGAGACGGAAACTACTTTGGCCCACCGTCCGAATTTCTTCGCTTCGCTATATGGGCACGTCAGTCATGCAGCAATCCCTTCCACGTAACTTCAGCCACGGGAGTAATTTTGTACTTTAGTGGACGCGGTCACGCACTTTTCAAGCCCTAATGAGGGTTTCCATTAGCCCGAAGAATGAAAGAATCGAGGAGCACTGACAAATAACCCCAAATCTTCCACGAAAAGAGTCCTGAAAGATACCGTGAACACCGGGGCCAAGCTTGAACGTAAGAGATATGGTGACATTTAAGGTTGCGACCTCTGCAGGTAGCACCCCGTATTTAGTGAGCTAGCTGCCTGGTGTCGAGCGACGTCGTGCTCGGAGTCACCGTCCTAGTGGTATAGCTCTGGCTCTGTCATATATAAGTATCGTCAATACCTTGGATCTGGCGAGTGGCACAGGACCGGAGTGTGTAGTAACATCATAAGCTGGTAGGATGAGCTTGGCGGAAACGCAACTATGCAGCCCAGGGTTCGATGTGTCCTAAAGACGCAAGCGGACCGGGGCAATATGCAATATTGTCAAAGAGATGCGTCAACGTCGATCATAGAAGATTCCAGCGATGCTTATAGTGAGTGATGCGCGGAAAGTCTGGTGAGGCTTCCCGTCTTCCCGCAACCTTCTCCCTTGATCGTGCTGGGCGATGTTGATGGCGATATCTCGGCTTCATGATGGGGATCGAACCAGTTCAACACGAAGTGGAGAGGCCTTTCTTGAACTCTGGGAATAAGGACGACAAGACTGTCTAGCGGCCATGCGGGTTTAGATGTCCAGCCCACCAAGTAGGCAGGCTTAGGTAACAGGCGTATCAGTCGCCTCCTGCCATCGCTTGCTGAATCTCGTGGATCCTTGCCTCTTAGTAGGTAAGTAGACGCAGCGTCGTGCCAGTCCAACGGAGAAGTTGCTGCGGATAAGGTGTAGGGCTCATTCTATGAGTTGGTCGGATTTCCCTCTAGTAGCAGTAGTGTCCCTCGATAGACTGGATTTAATCACAACTGGGACTAAGGAACGGACTGTTGGATTTATTAGTAGAGAAGTATACCTGTTACCCCACTAATACCACTAATACCATCAATCCATTAATACCACTAATACATTCATACGTGTATGTATCATTTGCACTTTCCCCATGGCTTTTGGCATGGTCGATGATCACACAATCAGACAAGGAAGCCTTTCTCTTTCCTTTGTTACATGTAGTCATTCGCGTGATGGTCTTGTGTCTCTCTTTCCTACTTTTCGAGTACCTAGAAGTACATACATGTAAGGAAGGGCCACCTTAAGATGCCAAATTGGGTATGCGCATGGGCCTTTAAGGTTAGGCAGGTACCCTACGTAGTTAGTTAGCACTACCTGCCCACCTGCGTGGTAGGCTGCGTCCTAGCTTAATTGCACGGTGACGTTGTCTAAAGACCCTGACAGAACCCCTAAGGTACGCCGAAACTGTAATCTTTAAGCACTGTAATGCCTACCACCACCCGTGCACACGTATTTCAATGTACCGCCCAGAACAATCGATATAAGTACCATCCATATCTGCATGAGGTAGGTACCTCTTTCAGCCAGATACCTACCAGGCCTGCCTACACTGCCTACAGGTAACCATCAGACAGAGTTGGGATTATTCCAGTGTGTTATTCGGCACCTATGCCGACGAGCGAATAACCAGGCAAATAAACGCATACACTGTGCGACCTGCCGCCCCATCACCCATCACCCATCACCCATCACCCGTTACCATTACCCATCACCATCACTTGCTACCGATAGACCCCACCTAAAGGTTCCTCGATCAACACTAGAGTGGTTAAAGTCGCCGCGGTTTTTTTCAAACCACCCACACGACCTTCTTCCCAAGACATATTTGCCCAATTTCGCCGCTACCTTTTGCGATCCGTGAGTTCGGCTCATCCTGAAGGGTCCCTTTGTCACGATCATCGTCGACTCCTCCGACAGGCGCTATTCTCTCAAGACCAGTCCCTACATCACTCAGCCTGGCACCATGGCTGCTAACGACCAGGTATGAATGAGAAACCAGCATTGAAGAAAAATCATGGTTAGGCAAATGACTGACGGTTGCGGCCTCTCGGCACAGAATGATGACGGTCATGACACTAGTAACTTGCCCGATCTTGGGGATGCGATCGATATCGTAACCTTCAGCCAGATCCTAGAGATGGACGACAGTGAAGATGACCGTGAATTTAGCAAATCCATTGTTTTTGGCTTCTTTGAGCAGGCGGAAGAGACATTCGAGAAGATGGACACCGCTCTGTAAGTTCTACGGAAACCAAACATATGCGCTCCCAGTTATTCATATTATTTTCGACCTCAGTCTCCATCGCCCTCGGTGGATTATCGAGGCTAACCTATCCATCTTTGTCTAGGGAGGCTCGGAACCTGGATGAGCTGTACCGACTTGGTCACTTCCTGAAAGGCTCCTCGGCAACTCTTGGCTTGACCAAAGTCAAGGACAGCTGTGAGAAGATTCAACGATACGGCAAGAAAGAGAATCTTGATGGTACCCCGGAGCTAGATGAGGCTCTCTGTCTTTCTCGAATCACCGAAACGCTCAAGACCGTTAAGGCAGAATACGCCGACGTAGAGCAGACGCTCAAGAACTTCTTCAATTCCACCTAGTCAACGAATTAGGATATACGTGCAGTTTGAGTTCGAGTTCGAAGTTGTATTATGCGGCCACCTTCGCGACCATAGTCATCGCATGGGCCCTTCTCTAGGTGCGGCTGTTGCTGCGGGGCTTCGAGCATCATGAGAAATGAAGGCTGCTCGAGGTTCTAGGAGGGAAGGGGAGGGAAAGCAGCCGACAAATCTACCAATCTATCAGTTGACTTTAGATATACCCCACGCCTGTCATCTCGTACTTCGCGGCTTCGATTATCAGGTAGAGAAAGAGGGCAGTTTACTTTCTATGACGGTTCTATTGCAGACAGCCGGTTAATGCACACAGACCGGAGCACGATGCAAACTACGATCATCTAGGCTATTAGGAAGCGAAAGCTTCTCACGATCGGACAGGCAAATTGCGCTCCCTAATACACCTGTTTCCTCCTCTGCGGACCTACTTCATATTCAACCTCATAGACATTACCCGCTCTTATCTGACAATGGGGATTCCAAAAAAAATTCCTATTTATGATTTTGGATTTTATGGTGTCCGGTGGTGGTACGTCTTGACGTACTTTCCTACGTCATATCGCCTGTGCTCGCCTTGTGATGCAGAAGCTGTCGGTGCTTGTTTCTCCGTGCACGGCTAATGCAGGTCATCCGTCTGCGGATCTAAAGTGATTTACAATACGATTCTAGTCTTATGGTAAATGTCAGGTAATCTAAGACCCTAGACTATAAGACTCGATAATGAAGGGGTAAGTTAGGAGTTTGCGCTTGAATTGCATGCATTATGGAGGCCAATCACTGCTAAGCTTCGTTAACTGATGACTTGCACGTGGACTATTTTGGAGCCTATAATTTTGAATCCTAAACTCCGGTAGCATCAACATCGAACATCGAAGAGCTTATATTTTCAGCACTAACAATACGTCAACCACTCAGGCCGTGAGTTTTGCAGCATGACTTCCCCTGTCCTTTGCATTGGGCCGAACTAAACAACGTATAAGCTTATTACTTCTACTCCAGGTATAAGTTCACGGGGATTCTTCGATATGCCGCCGCGGCCTTCACCTACGCATTTTCTGTGCCTGCCTCTTGTCAATGGGGTGTCTCGCCGTCAACTTTCGGCGAGCCTGTCGGCTTTCAATGCAGATGTTACTAGTCCGGACAGTTTTGCTATACCTGAGCAAGCCGTCCGACCACTGGGTACGCTTCACCTGACAATTGGTGTCATGAGCTTCCCGAAGGACGAAGGTCTAGAGAAGGCTGTGGCGCTCCTGAAGACGTTAGTACCCAGGAGAATATTGGCAAATATCAAGGCAGCTGAAGCCACACCCGCCACTGCAGGTTCAGCTCAAGAGCGAGGTGATACAACGGAAGAGCCCTCTGGGCCACCGCCCCCTTTGCTATCCGTGACATTGAAAGGTCTCCACTCAATGCAGCCAACAGCATCTAGATCATCGGTGCTCTACGCTTCACCGGTTGATAATGAAGGTACCCTGTTGAGGTTCTGCGAGGAGTTGCGGGCAACCTTTCAGGAAGCCGGATTGATGGCAGTAGAGAATCGCCCATTGCTGTTACACGCCACTATTATAAACACGATATACGTCAAGGGGAGGAATCGTGGGAAAAGGCACGAGAAGCCGACCATCGACGCGCGTGGGATCCTGGATCGATACGGTGACTTTGTTTGGATGGAGGAGGTTCCGGTGGAGAAGATTGCTATCTGCAAAATGGGCGCAAAGAAGCAAGAAGATGGCGACGAAGCGTACGAAGTCGAAGCAGAAATTGACCTAAATTAAATGATAATTAGCTGTGCGTCATCACCGACGATTTTCATCACGAGGAGTATTCAATAATAGGCGCAAAGGTGGAAAGTAGCAAGACCGAGAGAGTTCAGCTCTAACAACGGGCTGATTCAGCTCAGTCGGAAGTATTTGTACTTGCAGAGGTACACCCGAACTTAAGCCGCCAGGGCAATCCACACCCAGCTGCGCAGCCTCACGTATAGACAGACGCCCTTTGTTCCTTCCGTATTAGCCATCTTATGCTAGTGTAAACTTTCATGTAAGAAAATAATAAGCATACGGACGATGCGTCCGCCTGCAACCTCTGTTTCCAACGTCTCTTCCCGCGAACCCCAGTGCGCAGCTCTACTCTTTTGACGTAATGAGCCCACCGGAGAAGCGGCGGGGAAACTCCCATGCCATCCGCTCCTCAGCCTCGTCGCGAAATAGTAGCATCATCTCCCCTCCTCCTCGCGCGCAGCTCACCCGCGCAGCCTCTACCTCCTCCTCCCACGGCCCAGACAACGACAACAGCCACGATACGGCGAGCTCAGGAAGCAAAGAAAATGCTGCGTCGCTGGCGGGCAAGGAGAAGGAGAGCATCTTGCTCAAGGAGAAAGATGACAAGATTGCCGAGTTGAAACGGGAACTCACTGTCATGGAGACAGAATTCACTCGGGAACTGGACAGGCTTTCTCAAAAGGAAGGAGAGTCTGCCAGCTTCTGGCAGGCCAAACATGCGAGTCTAAACCAGCAGTTTGCTCGGACCGATACGGAGCTTCGATTACTGCGTGCCGAAGTTGATGTGAGAGAGGCTGAACGGACCGAGTTGCGCGAGGGTTGGGAGATCCTACGGAGGGAAATCAAAGAGCGCGACGACGAAATACGGTCTTTAAAGAACCATATTGCCGGACTCAAACAGTGGGTCAGCACCAACACAGCCAGGGGCGATCAGACGAGCGATGAAGAGTTCGGGGATTCCATGGCAAAACTGGCGAACGGCTTGCAGAATTGGGTTATTGTGCATTTTAGACGAGCGAAGCTTGGTACACTGGATGGACATCATCTGAGATCTGAGCGCCACAGGCTAACGGTGGTGCAGATTTCACACATGTCGACGAAGCAATCATCCACGACCTTGGCGAACTTGTCCCCATGTATGAGCTGCTTGCGTCATCTGCTAAGGTACATCTCCTGCAGAGTGTGGTCTCTAGCATTCTGGTGGAGAACATTTTCAACGCCTACTTTGTTGGTCTTGCCAGAGACCAAGCTGACCAATTAGCTCAGGTAGAGAAATGTCTTGCATCACTAAGTAAGTGCCGTTGAGCTTACTCTAGCATCGTAGCTGACCCTTTTGGTAGCCTCGATCGAGACGGCAAACCAGTGGCGTGCGATGACCCTCACAATGCTCCGAAAGGAAGCCGCCCCGCGGATGCAGGAAGAAACGGCACTAGTGGCCGAATCTCTCATCTCCAGGATCAATCATATTCTAGATGCGATCACAGATGCCAACGCAACAGATGGCCGGGATCATGCGCTTCGTGGTTTGGTGCACAGCGCTGTTGAACTAGCACGCTTATTGGTAGTGCAGAAAGCCACATTCAAGGTCTACATGCCTAAAGTCTTCCCTCACCAAAGAATCTTGTTTGATCCGTCTACCATGGATGATATCGGAGCTGAGGATGAGGAAAACTTGACAGGATGCGAGATACGTTGTGTAACCTTCCCCGGAATGATCAAGACCGGCGACGAGAATGGCGGCCACCCGCAGTTCACGAACGTCGTGGCAAAAGCTAGGGTACTTTGCGCGCCTGAATGAAACGAACTACCTTACTAGGAAGGTAGGCGACGTCAAATGGCGGTGACTTAAACGTACCGATCAAGATGGCTCAAGGGGCCCGAACAAAACCATATTGTCTAGATATGGCGTCCCATGTTCTACCCTAACGAGCTATCCTGAAATCGGAACTTGATAAAGACGCGTACAACAGATACGGGACGATAAAAGCGACATCCAATAGGTGGAACAGAGCCTCTACTAATTTTTTATGGGCTCGCACAAATCTACCTGGATTCAAACGACACGTCCCAAGTGCGGAGACGAAAGGATGGGGGGTAAATCGACAAGAACAGGTGGATGGGACTGGGGATACCCGAATTTCAGTTGGGGAATTGAGGCTCTGCGCTCTTTTGCCGGTCCTATCCACGCAAACATTTCCACGGCTCCAATCTATTGGAGCAACTGGGGGGGTTGTATGCGTGTGCACTGATTGACTCATGTCGCATATGCAAAAGTCATGCATAATCACCCAGTATACACCCCATCGACTCCTTCAAGTAATCCAAACCTTGTTCCAGATTCGACACTTATAGGATGTTCATGATGACTTCTCACCTAAGAAAAAGAAAGAACCCATATGAAAAAGCATCCACTCGCAACCCTGGACCTTGACCGGTCTGACAAGGACGGCTAACCGTGTGGACTATCTCCTCTGTGTTGTCTCCATCTGACCACCAGATCGCCATCCGTACTACACGGAACGCCTTCCCGCCTTCCAGGAATATTAGCTTCATGGTCAGAGTGCATTCGCAATCTAACATCCGTAATCGGGTAGCCCAATGTATGGGACGCAGTCAGCAGAAGATATAGACAACTCTTCAATGTTGATGGATGAGGTCCTAAGGCAAGTATGTAACATTGGTCAGCGGCCCGTGTCTTGCACTCGGAATAGTCCATATCATACGCTAGTCCTCGCCGCGCCTGATAGCAGCGCGAACATAGCAGCGACATACAGACAAAAACTTTCTGTGACGACAAGAGGTGTCCAACAACTGCAAAGGTTACATCGGAATTCTACTCAACTAGCGTATCAGACACTCGGTGGGGTACAATACTGCAGACGCAAAGTAGTTTAGAGATGAGGTACTTGGTCGCAAATCACCAGTTCAATATCTCAAGTTCTATAGATACGTCCTAGGGGATGGCAGATGAGCCGTCTGCCACATCCCGAGCTAGTTACTCTGCCAACACAGCGGGAAAGGGGGGTTGCTGCCAATGACATGATCAAAGCGTGACGAAGCTTCTGCGGCGCTTTCTTTACCCATAGCAGCCCGTTCCGAAACAGATGACTCCTATCCCCCACGACAACCCACTTCTATCGCCCAGGGTGAGGTTGATTGGTACGGGAGTTTGGCCGTGGTCCATCTAGGCATCGGTTGATTACCCACCACTCCCCGGTATGGCTCTGAGTGGGCTAAAATCGTAGCAAAGCTCGGAACGCGAGATTGGGCTCCCGTTAATGTCTTTGCACGTTGCTTCCGTGAGACTGCCGATCTTCGGATCGATCCTCGGATAGATGTGGCCCAAGAATGCCTTATGTTGAGTGAATGGTGTTACTGTCATCCGAACGACGAAACCCGCATCCCTAGATAGCATAGCTGCAGCTTTTCCCACTATAAGAGCATGATTATGCGTGGAAATGGAGGTAATCATGCAGCAGCTCTGGAGGGTTGGATGCACACTCGGATACGGATGGTGGGTGCCAACAACCCGGGGTGGTGGTTGAAAGTCCATTATTTGTCGTGGATGTAATAGGCCGTAAGTGTACCCCTGCCAGAAAACATCAAATGTTCTGGCTCATCGAGTTGGTATTTGATCAATAATGACCCCGGGGAACCCCTCATCCTTATTTTTGAGATTCGTCTTTTCCACGGACTTCACAATTTCCAGTTAGGAAAAGACTCGAACAGTCTTAACCCAAAATCCATCTTTCGTCAAATTCCTCTTCTGCCCCTTTATTGATCATCTCACTTAGGGACCACCACAGGGTTGGGAATCGGCGCGCCTGCAACAGAGTGGGCCGGACCGACTCTGACCTATTCATCCCTGGAATTATATTGCTGCACCCTCGAAAAACCCGGTCATTGACAGCTGGTATCTATCCGAGACACTCTTTCGTCTCTGAGCTGTCAGCCATCTCATTGCTGACCGGGAGCCCAGGAGCTTTCGAAACGTATATCGACCTAGTCCGAAGTTGTCGCCAAAAGTTCCATACAACTCCATCAGATCTAGTTCCCCCGCAACACCTGATAGGCCAGCACATCAACGTTGGCGTCCTACCCCCATCGAGGCAATCCAGAGGCGATTTCGTTTTAATCTGGCTTAGCAATTGCGTTGACCGCGTCCAGACTCGCATTTGCATCGCGGACAATCAATCATCCTGGCCATCCCGAGCATTGTCTTCCTCATCGCTGGACAAGATGTCTTCCTCCACGGCTGGAAGCAGCCAGTATACCAGTTACTCGTCGTACCCCGGGTCGGTTTCTACTAGCTATACTGCTACCACTCAATATACCCAAGCTAGTGACGGTGGCGGTTATTATAACCAGCTTCCCAACCCGGCTCCTGGAGCGTACGCTTTGCCATGTGAATTCGTCGGCCTCGGAAGCTGCGACGTAACATACCATTATGAGGACACCGAGGCTTGGATTGAGCATATTATCACCGACCATCTCCAAGACAGGTTACCTAGTAAGGCTGTCTGCTGGTTCTGCGACACCTATACATTCGATGCAAAGTCGCGTGAAGCCCGAAATGACCGTCGTCTTAATTTTCATAATCGGATGGAGCATATCCGCCAACACATTACCGATGGCAAGACGGCCCATGACATGCGTCCCGACTTCCACATGGTTGACCACTTGTACCGCCACAGGCTTATCTCCCAGGACACCTATAATCGGGTTAGGAGATGGCACGAACCATTATTAAGCCCTGAGAACACGAGACACGTCTACCCACCTAACTACATACCTCCAGAAAGGCGAATGCAGCAGGAACGGTCAGTCATGGCCCAGATTGACCATGATAAGGAAGACAGGCAACGGAAAAAGAGTAAGAGAGGAAAGGGAAGGACCTAATGAGCAGCATCGAGTTAGGATCGATTGCTGTTGACAGGGGTGAATAGAGGGGAGCGAGGGAGGCTATAAACGCGGTGGGAGTACCCACTTGTAAATGGTTCGCGGACTACAGCCGACGCAGACTGTCGGTAGACAGCCGATCAGTAACCTACGCCCGCCGGTTCCGTCGAATTCCGATCTTTCAATACGACGTAAGATTGTGTTCAACTGCGCTCAGCGACATTTCGTTTTCATTTGATTGCTATTTTTTACTATAATGTCTTTGTTTCACGGTCCCCTCTTCGCAGCAGACGCCGAATAGCAAGGGAGGTCCATGTCTCATGCTATTCTATACGTTGAGATGTTGAATGCAGGATCGGGAGTGTACGCTTCCACTGCAGCATGCACGGAAGATCCGTAAGGCAGAATCACACATGGTTTCAGCCTTACAAGTCCCCGGATTGCCCAGTTTGGCCATGCTTGCGTCGCCGATGCGACACAAGGTATTGCAAGGGGGTACTGGGGGGTTGCAGACCACTAGCCTGCCGGTAGCCTCGCCTATTCTCCGGGGCGCCTTGGTCATGCATATATCTGGGGAGATCTGTCATCTATACTATGTGATAGGTGCAGAGAGCCGCTGGGCGGGCGGACCACCGCATAGTATGGCGACCATTTGGATTTCTGAATATGCTCTTTTCTGGGTATTCCTGATCTGATGATGTTACGACTTCTCATTAGCACCAACGGGGAGCGGGCGAGCAGACAGTTTGGATCTGCCGTATGAATGAATGACTAAAGAAGCAAACGAGCAACGATGTTGATGATGATGATGATAATGAGATGATACCTGGAAGAATGTCAGCGAAAATGGGCTCATAATGGGGCGCAAACGCAGGGAAAGATACCACTCAGCACTTGTATGATTTTAATGAACTCTCTTTTCTCTCACCGCAACTTTGCCTCTAGAACGGTGAACACAGATTAACACATCGTGGTGGCGAAGCTTTGGCTTCGCCCCCGGTATCAATCGCTTGACCACCTAGTTCTAACCAACTACCAACACCCCAGCCTTCGTCTCATAATTAGTAGCGTAAAGCCGATGTTTTCGTGAAAAGAGGAACCGGTGGTTTAAAATGCCTTGAGCTCTCATCTTGAGGGCGTTATATCTATTGTAGATAGGTACAACCCTTTCTCAACTCTTGATATAGATATACAATAGCGACGTCGCAACCTGGGGCATCGTCCACTCTCATCGGGACAACACGGTAGGATATAATTTTCTGTGTCTTAAAAATTCAAATCAGCAGATATGTTTTTTTGCCTGCTTTCTTCTTCCTCTTTACCCTTTCCCACCCCTTTTTTTTCTAGTTGTGCCAAGGACCAAGTGTGCCTAGCCGGTTAGCCTACTAGCTGGGCCGCGATCGACTACAATCCATTGAAAAACGAGGCCTTGAATCGTATTTCTACAGAACTAGGTTTGGCCGACCGAGTGGATGGGAGAGAGAAAACGCTTCATATACAACAAGCATAATCAAGATCTAGGAGCGGGGGTGAAGGCAACTACCTCTATTTACTACCACTACTACTACTACTCCAGACCAAAACCAAGCCGCGACCTTCTCTGCCCGCATTGCCAGGGCGCCTTACGATTGACATTCATTGATTTGATTGCCTCTTTTTGCTGCTGTTTTCGGTGTAAGATAGTCCCAAGCAGGTCCCCATTTCCAATGGCACGGAGTAAGCCGTGCGAACCGCCCGGCCGGCGTGTGTGGCGATGCTGACTGGCTGCGCAAAACGAGGCAACCGTCCGCCTGATCTGACAGGGTGGATGCGGATGCCTAACGCAACCAACCGGGCCTCTCGAGGCCGCTTGCGCTTCACCCCTTTTTTTTCTAAATCTACTAAAATCCCATAGCCTTACTTACTGGCTTACTTACAATCACATAGGGTAAACGAAGAAAACAATATGTGAGTGTGCCCGGCGTTTAAGACGAAACGGGAAATGGGCTACCTACCCCTCCGGAGGGACACACACCATGGGCGGGCAAATCGGAGGTCTTGCCTGCTACCTAGGCTGCCCCATATACGGAGTAAAAGAAAAAAAGATAAGAGTGGGAATAGGCGACCGACGGCCGGACGGACAGGTTCGCGGCCGGTTCTAAAATATGTCGGCACATACATGCCCCCTACATACGGTATGTACGTACGTAACCGCGAAGGGCATCCCCACCGGTCTTACATGCCTGCTGGTTGCCTTAAACCCACGTAGTTCCCCCTTTGCGGACTTGCCCATCCTAGCTCATAATACCTCTCCTTCAACCTCCGACACGCTTCACTAGACGATTTTCCATGTCAGATATTGATTGTCGAATATTCAGCCTGTCTATCCGTAGGTGCGGGAGGCACTTCTGCTAGACATCAGAGCCCACAGGATGCTAAATGACGAGGATATCCCTTGCGTAAATAGGTATTTCAGACCGGTTGCTGTATGGCTCGATGACATATATAGGAACCCGTCATATCTGGACTCTATATACTAACGGAACAAAGTGTCCCAGCACGGTTCGAGGCGCCCCCTTTAATAGACGAACCACCCATTAGCCCCTAGTGACGTAACTACTAAGTCTCTCTTGTCCAAACATATGCAAGAATCGCCAATGGGGGTTTTTACCCCGATGAGGTAACAATACTCCGACCAAGGGCACGCCCACGCCCTAGTGAAACTCCGCCTCCACTCTTCCGTACCTGACGCCGTCGACCTTGAGCTCGAACCCCAGACCGGCACTATCGACAATCATCTCGAGCGTAAAGTCCAGATTATCGAACTCGACGCCCCTCGTGGTCGTGAGCCTCGTAAACAGACTGCGCGGCACGGCGCTGAGGTCCGTCGTCAGCGTGCAAACATGCCTCAGATCGCGCGAGTACGCTGCCGGCGGCTCGTCCGCCTCGCACGCGATCAGGTCGTCCGTCACCACGAGCGACTGGCCCGGCCGGAAGTTGCGCGTGTAGTGGAACGCGATCGGGGATAAGGGAGATATAGCTTCGCCCTGTTACACAAGATGCGATTAGATATGGGATTAGAATACAGGTATATGATATATGACTAAATTAGGTGGTAGTAGTAGTATAGTAATAAATGGCCAAGACGTTATATCGGTAAATAAGGGCCAGAGGGGTGACGAAGACGCAAAAATGCACATCTTAAACAGTGACGGGTTGACCACTCACCTTGGCTATATGCCACTGCATCCGGTCGCTGACCATCCAGCGCTCCCACAGGGGGCTCCAGTATCTTTCGCTGACGCTGTGCTTCTCCTCGTCGTAGACAGTCGCATAGGACGTCCCGTAGTGCATGCGCGCTTTCCTGCTAATGACCATATTCCCCTCGAGTCCGCGCAGCACGGCGCCACGGACCACCGCCGTCCATGCGTAGACGGGCTGCATGACCTCGATGTTGCCGTTTCCGTCATTTGCCGTGGCGATGACCGCGTGGGTTGGTCGCTCCGTGTATGGGGGCGGAGCCGCACTGGTGAAATGAGATTTCAGCCGTCGGTAGAGGTAGTCGCTCTGGCCGAAGCCACCGACTAATATGATGCCGGAGACGATGCCTCCTTTGCTACGCAGGCCGTCTACCTGGCCTTGGACGAGGTCGCAGACCTCCTTAACCACGGGCTCGAAAATCCCCTTTATTTCCTCGGCTGTCATGACAAGGAACCCGCAGTCTATTCTCGCTTCTTCGTCGTCAGGGAGTCCAGGGAAGCTACGGTTTGTGTGAGTAGATTGGTCTTAGGAGTGAGCTAACAGGCAGAACTTACGGCACGTTAACCTCCTGGTACTCATCCTCATTGAAGTTTCTCTTGACAAACTCCTCGAAGTATCGAAGGCCCATCTGCCACGTCTTGGCCTTCTTCGTCTTCATTTCTTCGAACCGACTGTGGCCAAGGCGGCTTCGGACGTGTTCTTCGAATCTGTAGTTTAGAAATGCGCTTCCGCAAAGACCACCGGTTCCAACAGCTGATTCTTCTACTCTGAGGGGCTTCAGCGAGATGATTTTATATGCGATTAAGCTGCATAATGAGTTAATGACTCGTTCGGTAAGCGTTGATGGGTTGTGGTGTTCACTGACTCTACTGTCCCGCCACCGGCATCGCATACAATAAAGTTGTCACCGATGCTAAGATGATTTGGCTGGATAGCCTTAAGGGTGTAGACGGCAGCGGCCTCGGGTTCGCTGACCATCTGGATATCCGCCTTGAGGCCCATTCCAGCTCTCTCAGCAGCTTGTAACGTCGTGTTCTTTGCAGCATCGGACCATACAGCCGGACAGGTGAGCACGAAGTCTACATTAGTCGATGCCATGAACGTTTCGCCGTACCGCCGGGTGAGAGTGTCCATGGTGTGCTTGTAAATCTCGGTAAGATAGTCGCTAACGGCGTCGACAACGGTCTTGTTATACTTTTTGAGCTGAGTAGCGGTCTCTTGAGGACTGACGTAGAAGGGCAATTTCTGAGACCGGTCGAGGAAGAGTTTGATACACCGTAACCGTGACTCCTCGGGCTTGAACTGAAAACCCCATTTCACAGTAGGGTCGGTCCCCAGAGCTGCGTTGGGTGGGAAATCGTATGATATCTCGGTGGGAACCTTGTCCGATGTGATACCGTTCCCACCCGGCCATGTCTTGATGATCTCGATGTCATCTGGCGTCGATGTGTATACTGCTGCTACTCTGTTGGGTTGTCAGTGTGATGTTGTTTCATATAATCATCTCCAAAGCATAAGGCTTATTCTATATAAAGCCCATGCGCATGAGATCTAAGGTAAACCATGTAGTATCCCTAAGATAATACAATCGTGTCGTACTAACCGACCATTACATCTATAGTTACAAAATCGTCAGTAAAAAGAAGCCGGACTCACCCAGAGAATGTAGTACCAAAGTCAACACCAACTATAAGGCGGTCATTGATAGTCACGAGCTCCCTGGCGGGCTCACGCACCGGGCCATTGACGGCCTCGGTTGAGGACGGCGGCGTGTAATTGGTGAAGTAATTCCTACTAGCCTGATTCCTTTGGCTTGTCGACGATCGAATTGGCAAGTTGATATTCATGATGCTGCCTCTCTCTCCGATTCGCCCAACGTCAAGGCTCACTCATGTATACCTACTTATGGGGCCTTCTACAGTCTTCACAGTGTGCTGCCCTCCTAAACGTCTGCGCCGCCTCGAACGACGAGGGTGCGATAATCCGGCCACGGAACACGATGTGGGGTAATTTCAAGCGAGGTCAAGAAAAGAATGAGTAGGTATTATTAGGAATAGGTAAGGTTAAGGAATAATAAACAAAAGAAACGTAAGAGGTAAGAGAGAGAGTAGGCGAGTATTAGCTTAGATTCGAAGCGCAGAGTCGCAGCCCCGTGGCACAGCCGCTTCTGTACCGATATGCGCTTGCGGGGGGGGCTGAAGCTGCTCGTATATGGATTATGTACCGGTGTAACCCCTGAAATAGGTATAGGTATACCTCCAAGATATTTTAGTCCAATTCGAGGCCGCGAGGTACTGGTCAGCTTTTCAAAAGGCAATGAACAAGAGAGTATTTAAAATTGAACGTCTGTGGTATTTTCATGAGAACTACATCGACGTCAAATTGGCGAAAGTACTAGGTCGCGATGGTCGAGAATATAAGGAGTCGGCTGTCGATCCGATTTTATTCTGCTGCCTGAACCGAAAGCTACCACCTACCCACATACATGTACCTATATGCACGTTTCTGGTAGCCGGAATATTCGAAGTAGGCAGGTACACAGCGCCTTTTAGGGCTGACTTTCAAACTCTACTATTGACAAGTACATAGAGCTACGTGTAGTGGACCCGCCCACCCACTATATCGGCTCCTACGCCAATCATGCTAATGAAACTTCATCTTTCTTGCTTCATGCATTGGGATAATTCACTCCTTCCAAGGACATCACACATGAGTTCAAATTGAAAGAAAGCAATACTGCCAAGTGAAGTGATTATGGACTAGAGTAATGCCCGGTGGTATAAATTGCGCAGTAGATATATATAATCCGTCCCCCCAGCTGCTCGACCATATATGACAGACTATTTGGGGTGGCGAGCCTCCAGAGGTAATGTCTAAACTTCAAATCCTGCCAGGTCTTACAACTTTCCACTCAAACCCCCAATCGAACATATGCAGATAATCTTTTTTCTTTTTTTGTACAAGTACTGCACTTAAAAATTCAGCCCAAACTGTGCCTCGATCCTCTCGACCGCACGATTATCTTTTTGCCATCGGATGCAACTTGAGTCAACATGCCTCGGGCCATCCACATCTAACAAAGGGAATCATCTCATGTTGGGGACCATTATGCCCTTTTGTAACCTTGCAAATCAAATCTATAGTGGGTATTCTCGAAGATAAGTTGGCTGAAAACACGAAACCAGCCGGCCTGGGCCGTAAAACCAGCTGTTGGGGGTATTGAGATTCGAGATCGAGACACCGCAGAATCGAACCGTCAAATGTCGAATAGGGTTCCAAGATCCATGAACGAAAATTGAGCCGAGATCGCGAAGTATGCTGGAAAAGAGTGCTGCAAGTGCGAGATATAATGCCCTAAGACTCCACAGAACCACAAAAATCAACTCCCAACACCGTGCCATGAAGAAGTGATACAACCGCCGTCACCAACTTTTTTTAAAACCTGTTACCAGCAGCCCAGATGCTTGCGGCTGCCGAGGATGCCCATTCGCTCTCTTCGTACGGTGGGGTTGGCCACTTGTATTGGCCGTCCCTCCCGGAATTCTTCTGGAGGTCTAACGGCTTCGGTGTCAGGGATTCATGTCCATCCCCGAAAAGGACCACATTGCCACTGGCCGAAGGCGACGGTGTTGGATAGGGGTTTGAAAGTCCAACATTGCTGGCTGATTGTCGAAGACTGGTTTTTCCATCCTTTTCTAGTCGCTTCATTGCCCGGTGGGTAGAGTTGAGTACTTCATCTAACAATTCGTCTTCCTCATCCAATGCATCACTCTGCACGCCATGAGCTGCTTGTGCTCTCCTTGTCCTGCTAGAGATCGGCCCAGTAGTTCGGGCAGCTCCGATCAAGTTATCAACAGATCTAGGTTGCTGATGAGGTAATGAATGGTGTCGCTTCAGGTTGCCACTTGATGCCGCCATATGAATAGGTGGTACGGGGCTCGAATCAGCATTGTGGCCATCTCGTAGAGTCCTATCTAGAGACTCGTAGTTGTCTACCTTAGACGTCGACCCGTTTTGGTCAATTACCATTGAAGACCTGTTGCTAGCCCATGGTCCACAACCTGCTTGTGCTTCAATGTCCTCATAAGCAGGCGAGACAGGAGTTTGATGTCTGCCAGAAAATCTCCTCGCTCGCTTACGCAAATGAGAAAAGAAGCTCTCTTTATGTCCGCTGGGAGGCGAGGCCAACCCGCTGTTCCCATTCAAAGCTCGTTCAGCCTGTTGTCGATGCAGTTCAGCATAGTGATTCGTACTCGATGCTACAGATAGTTGCCGCCCGATCTTCTTGGCAGTTTTCTCCTCAATGGCAATACGCTGATTTCCATTGGCGTACGAATCGTTATAAGATGGAGCGCGATTTGATGCTTGAGCAGTTACAGCATCTGATAAAGGCGAGATGGGGCGAATTGTTGGCAGGATTGGCATAGGAGCCACATTAGACGGGCCATTGGTCCATGTAGTTCGTTTGCTTGCAGTAGGCTTAGGCTTCGCAGCTGGGACTTCGTTCACTTCGGGCGAATGAATGGGCGATGGGCGAGGTGCTGCCACTATGTCCTTCACGCTGACTTGAGGGGCCGTATTCTCTGAGTTCTCATTTCGACCGATTAATGACTTCCTGAACCACGATGGCTTTGATGAGATCGGTGTCACTGAGGCGCTGTCTTTCCCACGTCCTACGTCGGATTGTTTGCGGCCCAATATTCTAGACGCGGATGATTTTGGTCGCAACGGATCAACTGCGTCAGTGAAGTACTCGTGAGCTAAGGCCTGTGTTGATGTTGGCCGGTTCTTTGGATCCCACATCAAACACCAGGTCACAAATTGACTGAGAGACGCCGGCCATTGAGGAGATTGGAGTATCGTATCCATCGAGTGCGGTGCCATCTTGGGGAAGGAGAAGCCAAGCTTCCCAGCCAATCTTGTTCCTTCTCTCCAGTCACCTCCACCTACTCGAGCACCCGCCTTGTTGTACCAGTTCCCAGGGCTGCCCATGATCTCGCAGACCCTCCAAACCTGATCTACCTCGTTACCTCCGGGGAAGAGCGGCTTTAATGTTGCAATCTCGACTGCCATGGCACCTACAGCCCATATATCGACCGGTGCGGAATACTCGCCAGCCCGCAGCAACACTTCCGGTGCACGATACCATCTAGTCGATACATAAGTAGTATATGGTAACTTGGAATGGGTTTCCCTTGCGAGGCCGAAATCTGCAATCTTAACAGTATATGCCGGGGGCGTAGAAGGCGGTGTCATCAGGGCCGAGTACCGTCTGAACGAGTTAACGGAGTCTTGGTGTCCCGACGTCGTCACAAGAATGTTTTCTGGTTTGATATCTCGGTGAAAAAAGTGGTGGGCGTGGATGTGTTCGAGGCCTTGCATAATCTGAAACAAGATACTTTTGACGCTCCCGTTGTCCAAAGGCTTGTGGTCGCGGGCTTTCATCAGCTGATACAAATTGCCTTCCATGTATTCCATACATATGTGAAGCTTTTTGGTGAAAGGGTCGAGAAAGATGTCGAGTGCGGGCACCAGATGCTGGTGCGGTGGTAACGTCCTCAGGAAAACTACCTCTCGCAGCTCGAGACACGGCGTGAAGGACTCAAATGTCTTCTTCATTGTTTTGATGGCAATCTAAAATACCACCAAGGTTAGCCCGGCGTCCTACCAATAAGTCCATTTATGATAACATACCACAGTGCCACGGCGAGCTACACTCGCACCAGCGGTCCTTACTCTTGCCAACGCTACGCTGCCAAAACTTCCATCGCCGATTTCCTTCAGGACTTCGAATCGATCCTCGAGGGCAAACCCGGGTTGAGGGGTAGAAGACCCTCGATGGGACTCGTGTGTCATCGTCATGCTGACCATTGTGGGAGCGTACTTCGATATCGATAGCCAGCCACTGATCGGCCCAAACCTAATCCTACTGGTAGAGAGGTATAGCTACCGTCTCGTACAGTCTCTTTAACCTATTATAGCTCTATTGAAGAGCTATGCTGACGTATCGGTGCATTCAGCTTGGCCAAGGTCGTCCAGACAAACTGTTGGTAGTTCAGGTGTTGCCGAGACGGTGTTTGATGCCAGACGCCAAGCACAGCTGTCTAAGAGAATTTGAAGAAACGCACGAATATCTAAGGTAGAATGAATGGGACAACGTGCAGGAGGGGAATAAGAGAGGAAATGAGCAGGAAGAGATTGGATTAATAGGGTAGCTTGAATAATTAAAAAGGGACAAGGGGAGATGGGAACCAATATGTCGGGGTGCGGGTCGGCGTGGTCCAAGCTGATGTAGTAGGGGAGAGCTTCTGGAAATGCTGCACGCTCCTTGCTAGCGTATTAGAGGTCGCTGTGTCGGATCCAAGGGAGTGACGGATTGACGATTTCGCTTAACTGTCAAAAAGAGAGGATATCAGAATTTCTGATGGTTGGGTTTATTATCTTTTTTTTTTCTTTAGTTTAGTTTGTTCTTTCTTCGAATCAAAGGCCTTGTCAAACCCCTGCGCTGGGTTATTGCGATATGGCGTTGGTATTGTGTAGAACCCGTCGCGCAAGTTTACAATGCAGATAACAAACCAAGGCGACCTAACATGAGGGTGAGAGGAACCAACAATACAAAGAGGACTCGATAGAAGAAAGTGTTCGTCCAGCTTTGTTGTTGCGTTACAGAATCCCCCTCGTTTGTGAATATGAACGAAAGTCAAATCAACGGGAAAGGAGAGTAAGAGTAAGAGAGAGAGGGAAAGGGAAAGAGGAAGAGAAGCGCGGGTCGAATTGAACGGTCGGATGGGATGGGATTCGAATGAATGGACGAATTGACGGATTGTATTGATTGAAGTGATTTCAGAGGTGTTTGACAGGTCCTTTCTCGCGCTAGGCTGGAAACTGGAAACTAGGAAGGGGACCTTGGGGGGTGCCTTAGCATGAATTAAGTTCCCCGGGGAGCATAACGACGCCAATTTCGCTAGTCCTCCGTGAGCAGACGTCGGGTCGTTCAGGGAATCAGGGCCAATCTTAGCAATTTGCGCCTAGGGCCAGGGGTACAAAATAGAAAAAGAGAAAAAATTTTGGTGAGTTACAGCTCGAGTGGGTTCCCCTTTTTTTAGTTTAATTAGCTATGATCTTATTTTCCCTTTTCGATACCATCACCACTATGCCGTCTTATGATTTCATAAGAGTACATCTCGTCTACAAGCTAATGTTAGCAATTGCATAAAAGCACTATCCCGGGTAAGCCGTTGTATATAGTGTATATCCACCCAGCCCTTACTGTATCCCCCAAGAAAGGTAGCACTAGGCCCAAACGTCCGGTAGCATTCCCGCCCCCATCAATTCGCTGGCACGAAATCACAGTGGGATTATCTAGAGCAGAGCACCACATAAAAAGGCACGCCGTGCGCACTAATGTTGGTATACAATAAGGTGAACCCTACATCACCGCGACTTAACCCCTACGTTATGTACCCTGCCACGATTAAATGATCGCTAGTTGAATATCAATAATAGAAAACCCCATGTGAATGAACCTCGCGTCTTTCAGTTCGTACAGATGTCATCTTCGTGGGATGAAAACTCAGACATAATAAGCATCCAACTGTGCTGAGATAAGAAACTGCCATCAGCCAAAGTGGCCTACCTACTACATGTACCTATCCTATCAAGATGGGGATGAGTACATACACAAGAGAAACAAGCGCTGCCCAGTTGGGAAATAAAAAAAAAAAAAGGCGCGTGGGTTGGGATCTCACCCTGATTTTAGTCAATGCCAGCTCAGCACAGGGCACCCGTTTTGCCATCCAGTAGTAAACAACATGGGTTATCGCGTACCCATGACACGCCTCTTTTCTGACGAATAACAGTTTGGCGGATGCCCGGGGCTTCATCAGAGGGCACTCTGGAAGATGAAGCACGGTGTGAAACCGAAAAGTACCGAAAGTGACTAGGCAATTCCGGTCTCCCACCAATATGGATGCTGTCTGGATGTATGTACGAGTACAATGTAATAGAGTACATACGGCCGTTTCGTCATACATCTCACACTTCAGACGCAATGATCCGCTCCGGCTTGAATGCACTGCGCCATACCAAGGCTTGTGGCTTTTCTCAGAGCGAGACAATACTAGTAATCCTTCTGCTTTTGCGAACCGAAGAAGGATCTAGGTCAAGACGCCTTGTCGTCTTCTCGTTGGATTATGAATTGAGAGAGGATGAGACCAAACGATAAAGCGTTGCGCGTCTCGCTTGACTCACAACGATAACCTTGCAAGACCTTAGGTAATCAAGATCGTACCTGCGTGCCGTGGTCCATAGAAAAGGAGGCGGGAGTTGCGTGATGGGCACATAAAGTTCCCACAGTTTGGTCGACAGTGTCCCAAATACATAGCTGACCCCACGCGGAGGTGCCTGAAAACAGAGAGGCCGACAGATTAAGCGACTCGATCATATCGAGGATAGATTGGTCACACCGTCTTTGAAACTGGAACTATATCATGCGTTAAACATCAACATTCAACCATACATATATGCAGGTGCAGTATAGTAGTAAAGTGCGTGTCCTATCGTCGAGGCCCTACCACCAAAAAGGGAGGCCGAGGATGTGATTCAAGCCCAATTCTGGTCAAGAGCGATGCATAATGCGAGGGGACCACTGCCCGTTTAGACCTGCCACTGGAATCGTTCCTGCCACCAAGCAACGTGGCGCACATTGGACGAGAAGCGACCCAGTCAGCCAGCCAATCTAAGCCTTTCCGGGCAAAGTCCGGCGCAAGGGAGCTCGCGGATGGGCCAGGGCACCGCCCGTTGGAAACGCCCAAAACGCCATCCCCGTGTGGAGTTTATTGAAAAGTACCTACAAATGATCATCGTGCAGAGGACTTGGATGCTAATGCATTCTTGGTAGAGGAAGGAGGTCAAGCGGCACGGGAATCAAAGTATCGGGGCCTTGGTCGATCAACCAGAACGATACGGCGCATAGCAAGTGCTCCTTAACACATTCGAGGATGTACAATACGTCGAGGAATGTATGGGATGTACGTGTATGTATGTACCCTAGACGTGCATAAACCGACACTGCTGGTTCCCATTCAATGTTGATGGAAGGCCCATACCCTTTTGGTTAGGAGCCCCTGAGTTAAATGCAAAGTGGTCAGGTACTGGCTACCCACCAGACCCATCCATTATGCACACAATTTGTACGCAGACGTCTGTACTCGGGTACGCTTCCCTGAAATTGCCGCTCTTTACCATTCAAGAACACCAGGAACGCGTAGGCTTCAAGGCTGTTTCTCACGCGTAGGCAGTTTCGACGATCTGAACTCACCCAACTTTGCCAGATTCCTTTAGGCGCATTGCCGCCATGCCGTCTTCTCCGCAGCAGATCATGTTTTTTTTCCGGTAAAAAGGCGGTAGGTATCGCTTCAGCTTTGACGAGCGATGGCCCCATAAGATTTCGGGTCGAGCACGTGTTTATCGGCAAACGATGGCAACCCAGGTCCACAAGAAACGATCGTGATGCGGATACGACATCTGTGGATTGCTTTTGAGAGGGTCCTCCACGAGACCCTTAAACTTTGTCGTGCTCGAAAGCAGCCAGAGTGCATTGGTAAGAAGGTGGGGAATGCTGCTAATAGCAAGATGCATGTTTAATATTATGCTTATTGCTGCAAGTATCTCAGGCATCTACGATGCAATCCAAAACACACAGTCTTGGAGTGCATAATGGCCCCGGATCCCAAGGACGGGTCCGCAGATTGGTTGGGTTTCGGCGACACCTTCTAGAAGCACGGGTGTTTTAATGTTCCAGGGGCTTCAAAGTTGGATCATGGAGCCCGTGTTTTATCATCCTTGACAGCCGATCGCTGCGCTTTGAATCTCATAAGTGCGATCTTCATAGCTCAGCCGTACTTACTTTTTTTCTTATTTGGGTGACTAATATCCTGACAGACGAGGGACTCAGGTCGGTCAGAACCAACCATATGAACCATAAGACCTCGCAAGAATTTCAACCACCTACTTTCCTCATAGTCTTCCATCGAGTCTCATACACAGGTATGTACCCATGTGATGTGCAAAGCGGTGCGATTGTGGCTTGATATTGAATCCATCTGTCTACTAAAAGTTCAGCTTGATTGTTTCTGGAACACGGGCCGCTCCCGTCAAGGGTCAACTCGGTACAAGTACCTACTCTTGCCGTCTTCTCCGCAGACTTCTCTATCTTGGGACCATCTCGTCGAACGGAGACGAATCCGCATACCTGTTCAACAGGCTCCTCGCCAACTACTCGAAATCCATTTGAATCCCATCATCACGTTACTTTTGCAGTGGGCTTAACTTCGGGAAAATCTCTCGACGTTGATGTCATGGTACCCGTTCGACTCATGGTCCACTCTGACGAGGAGGCTACTGCTCAATAGCTCTTCACGCTAACCCTATAGCTGGCGATATATCAATTTCCCCATTTACTGCCATATAAACCACCCGACCAACCAATATCAGCCATGGAACTACCGCGTAGTTATCAAGCTCTTCTACCCAGAAGCCCGAGTATGGTCGGTTGGGACAATGGACAATATTCTAGTTTCTTCGGTTTCTGGACTAGCCGATACTGTTGGATCAGGAGACGGAAGAGGCATTGTGCTGTATCCAACCACCTAGATGTCTACTCCCTAGTCGTAGACACCTATGAAATACCAACAGGTCCCGAATAGGCATGTCTAAAGCTCTAATTAATGAGCTTGTAGGGACGATGTGTCCAAGTAGCAGTAATCATTGACATGATAAAGTTATCAGTCACTAAAAATTCTCTCCTACCAGTTTCGGGATGGGGTCATTCAAATACCCGAGATCATTGAGCTCATCGAGTGCTCGATAGGAGCTTTAGACTTCACTATCTGACGTTATGTCCCACTACTAGCATCGTATTCTACCTAGGATGGAGCAATCCAGTATTAAAGTGCCTACATATCCGACAACCCTGGGAGAAGCCGCGTGACATGGACTAGACAAAGTCCCGGCGTTTAGGGGCTGCTGAACATATTGGTCCTAAAACTCAAGGATCATCTCATCGCTACCATGAGCGAGTTCGCCGGGACCTCCATGCCCCTACCATTCGCCTTCGGGGGACGAACGCCGTCAACACGAATCTGCCCCACGATTCGCCGGCGGACTCAGCCAAATTGCTGTTTACCCCCTTGTGTTTCGGCATGGGCCTCGCCGTTAACACCTGGGCTTTCTTCCGCGTCAGCGGCGGCTTGTTTACCCTGCTGTGTCACTGCGGATGATGCTCGCCGGTGCTGTGGATTACATCTGAGGGTCCTTGATCGTTGTTTCTCAGGCGGTGGGGGCTGTTGTCTCGGAGCTCACGCCTGTTCCGCTGAATGTGCACACAAGTCTAGGGGGTTGGGGCGTCAGTTGTGCACGGTTTATTCATTGAAATGTTTCTCGCGGCTCAGCTGGTATTACTATTCCCATGCCGGCTGCCGAGAAACATCGCGGAACATTCATCGCGCTCGTCGGAATAGTGTTGTTGAAAGGAGCCTCTAAAACTTTACCAGTTATTTCTAGATGTCTTCGAAGGGTAGGCAATCTTATAATTTAGATATATTGTCCAGCATACTTTTAGTAGCACAGCAGATAGCTAATCCTTAATCGATCGTGATCCTCTGTAGGTCGGCTCCTTCTCTCGCCGCTCTTCATCACTGAGTTGTGGTACGTTTCCTCCGTCTTATCCCATACCCTCCAAGACTTGTCTCAAAGACTTGCTATGCCATAATCTCGCATGGGAGAGTTCTACACCAACCACTGGATCTACTAGATCGATCCAGTCCTCGGCTCACTAGTAGTATCCTGTTTCTATGTTGTTTATTAGGGCCCTCGAATATGAGGCTGTGAGCCCTCAACAAGACCAATTCGGTAAATTGGCCGCCGAGTTGAAATCCACTTCACAGCAGTCCTCGAGTCAGGATGACTCACGGGATGAGGGAATAGCAGTTTCGGATAGGGCCAGCCAGTCATACGGAGGTGAGCCGAGTCTGGGAGCTGGTCGTGGCTAAGCTTGCGTTTCGTGAGTTTGGTCTGAGGTGATTTGTATCCGTGTGAGATAACCATTCCTTTTCTTGATCTAATTCTAGTTACATATGGATCGAAGCTTATTGGAATGGATTATGCTCCCCAAGGCAGCAGTCTCCCAGATTGTATGAGGTTATATGATATGTGATTAAGTATTAGAATTATACTTACAAAACCTCGGTAGCCTCGGGCTTTGCCTCGATGTGGGCCGTAGTTAATATAAAAGCATAGAACCCATAGAGTCGGGGAGTTATCACTCTCGGAATAAATTCCAGGAAGCTGCGTGTAATCCAGCAAATCGTCTAGGTAATACTATCTTCGAAGACTTATCGACGTGGACTCGTCAAGCGACACTAGCAAAGGCATGAAACAAGTTACTCAAAGCCGCCGTGGCTGACGACCTAACTCTGATACCTGTTTAGGCCGAAAAGACGCTCATATCCTGATATAATCAAATGCCAACTCAGGGGCCGGAAATCAATCCCGCCGTGCCATCACCGCTCACGAGAGGAGGGAAACCCGAAGCCGGAACCGGAAGTCTCCAGTGGCTTATATGCGCCTCAAAACCGGACGTCCGCTCCGATGACGGCCACCACGCCCGTATTGAGTTTCATTTCGTCATCTATCGCAAATTACAATTACTTGTATAGTGGGGGTGTGATAACTGACGTAGAGAGGAAAACTATGGGCAAGTGGAATGTGCGAATTGAATTTCTTCCATCTACTATCTGTCATCTACTCTACAACACTCGCGGAAGTCATTATGTAAGCTGCGACATTACCCCTTTTCCCTGATAATAACAACTTCTAGTCTAGGTCGGAACTCCTCAAGCCCCTCCCGGTATGACTTCTCTACTAGAGACACAGTATTTTGGAATTAAAAGAGGATATAAAAGTTCAAAAAAGAATGAGTCTCAGGAAGCTCTCCTAGTAGCTCGAACCGAGAAACATGTGTTTGCCTGGTTTCTACATGATACAGCATCATGGTCTCAAAGAAAACTTAGTCAGCATCTGAGAATCTCTATTGCGAGCTTAGTTTGTGTAGAAGGTATCACCTCATGTAGTCGGTTTAGTAATAGGACACTAAGGAATAAGTTGTTTAGGTAGGTAGATACCATCCCTGAGATTATATATTAGATCAGGGACAGCTAATTAGAGCATCAGTGATGATTCAGCATATGAAGGAAACAGCCATCGAAGTAGCCTTCAAATTATCCCAAGAGTACAATAGCATCCCAATTAGGAGCTCCAAGATTGACTCATCCGATCTTGGCTGATGAGCTTGTTTTCTGGCAGCGAGCGAATTCAAACTTGCCATGATGTACAGTTTATATTGTTTCCATTATCTACATAAGTGGTACCCAGGAAGGTGTAATTTCTAGGCTTCTAGTACTACCGCAGATACAATAGCTAAATTCAATGTTAGGAATACATCGATGCTACGGGCAAGAGGGATATCATCTACTTCCTGAGTGTGGTAAGCATGTGGGGAGGTTTTGAACCTGGAAGCTTTCTACATTACTTCGAATTCCCTTGCCGATCAGAATGCCAAGTTGTTAGAATAGGTAGAATTGCGAGAACGATACTCATAGAATACCTATTTTTACATTTTCGTGTACTAACGAGAATGACTCACAGAAATAGGGGAAACCATACATGTACGTACCTACCCAGCATATGGTCTCTGCCTTTGACGTGCACCTGCCTGGGTTACGAGTCACCCACGCGTAGATATCTACCAAGCGAGGAAGGAACGCGTATTAGCGCGCTACCTACAACATCAGCCTTGAGGTATCCACACGTTTCCATACAAATCACCCCCTTATCTACATGCACCTACATACATGTAGGCACCTAGGTACATTGCTGGGTTTCTAAACATCTCTCATACGACCAATCGACTCGCTGTTCTGTTTGCCTGGATAACCTCAGGCTTCGAGTCGTCGGATCCTTTCTAAAGTCGCTGGGAACTCTCCCTCGTCCGCCAACCCTCCTTCTGGTCCTTGAACGTGTGAAGGGTAAACGAAGGTAAGAAACCGTCCATATTTTCGTCCCGACCACCTTCCGCCCTCCCCTTCCGCTATCCACCACCACCACAATCCCTTGTTGCTCTATTTCCTGTACACACTCCCATCTCAACAAAAAGTCGCAGGACTTGTTTGGTGTGAGAAACGGGCCTACCTGCCACCCGTGGACAAGTGCGTGTGTCCACCTTCTCACTGCAAATTTCTTCCTTTCTACTTTCTCATCATCATCCAACCCGCCGCTAGGCGCACTGGAGCGTTTGAGTTCCTCCCCAGTCGTGGAAATTGAAGTATGTTGATAACTGCCCAAAGTTCTTGCTCTTGTTCAAGACTTCCCATCTTCATGTTATCTTTTCATCACACTTTCTAGATCGCTGGTCTCCTATTGGCGCCTGGCACTCTTCTATTCATTGCGATAATTCAATTTACTCTACGCCTTCAACTAGAATGACTTGCTAACAGTCGGCCTAACACTAGGTTCTAGTTCCCTGACCTTGTCTAAGGGTATAATCATCATTCGACTAGTCAAGATGTCTCGCCCCCAACTTGGCCATCTTCCTGACCGGTGAGTTTGTCATTTATATCGCAACTTACGTGTATTATTCGCCCCATGAACTGACAAGGAAATTAGCCATTTTAACGCCATTCCACAAACGTAAGTAATCAGCTACTTGATTCGGCTATATCCTACTAAGATCTCAAATAGGTTCAAGTGTCTTGTGGATGGCCAGTGGCATGGACCGGACCATTTCTCGAAGAGCCAGCTCGCAAAATGGGCGAAAAAGAAGAAGTTCGCCAACGACGGCGTCACCCCCGAGAACATCGGTTTGATCTGCAAGAATCACTCGCAACAGCCTATTGCAGAGCGTGAGATCAAATGCCATGGCCCTTGTGGTGCTTGGAAGCACAAGGAACACTTCAGCAAGAATCAGCGCAACGAAGCCGGGGCCGTAAGTTTCACGCCTCGCCAACATCTAAGCTCTCGCTGACCGTCCTTATAGTGGTGCACGACTTGTTCCGTTTGGGCGAATAACTTCGATGGTGATGAAACCCCTCATGCTGCGCCAGGAGAACAGCTTCAGCCCCATGAGGTGGTTGCGCAGACAACAACCGTTCAAGATCACGTCCCTGGTATCACAGACCGTTATGTTCCCAATGGCACTGCACAAGAACTATTGGGGGGAAGTGTTCTGGGCCAGCAGAGCACTTACGGCGACACGGGCGATGACGACTTTGCTGATGTTGAAGGTTCTGTAATCGGAACCGCTGTAGCGATGATGCGATCCACTCCCTTCTTCGACGAGAACGATGGTGAGGAAGAGGTATCGAGCCCCCCTTTCATGCGACATAGAAAAAAAAAAAACTAACAACACTTAGGACATCTCCGATGACATTTCCGTTGCAACCTTGACGAGCCATAGCAAGCTGAAGGACGAATTGGAGTTCCTGCGTGGCTCTCACGCGTCCTCTGCCCAGCCCGACTCCCGAGGACGCACAATGACCATGGAATCATCGTCGCGTCTATACAGTGACAATGCATTCAGCATTGATAAGGACATGGACGGCTACACGGATGACTACTCGGACGCCGGTACGGACACCACTACGGACTTTAGTTACGACATCACTGAGGAGATCGCAGAGAGCAATGCCGAGGGCATCTCAGAGGACATGTCTGAGGACGCCTCTGAGGGCGCCTCTGAGGGCATCTCTGAGAGAAACACCGAGGACGTCACCGCAGACATCACTACACCTAAGGCATCCGAAGCCGAGGTAGTTCGCCCTGTCCGTATAGCGTCGGTTCCATCCAAGAAGTGGTTCAAGGGTGTAAGGAACTTCTACGATTACATACCTCTGATAAACAACGCTAACAACCTGTACAGGACACTCGCAAAGTCTTCTACGCACCTCAAAACTACGCAGAGCGACCGGCGGATAACACCAACATTCGAGGTCCAATTGAAGACTCGGATGATGATGATGTTGACTTTTAGAGCGACTACATCACCGCCCGCTTTTGACCTGTTTTCGCTTCTTCTCCCCCGCCTTCATTTTTCGTTCCTCCGTACCTTTCCTAGAGATGGATCGTCGTGGAAATACAACAGGACATTGACAAATCTGAAAAGGGTGGTCGGACACTTATCTTGCTTCCTTGAAGGTCTCAATCCTTTTTTTTTTCTTTTCTTCAGAGAGCCTTTCATCTCGGCAACCGAAGTTGGGCGTAGGTTCTTTTAAGTTTTAATGTGCCACGACCACAATCGTGGAGGGTACTCAAGTCTATACGCCTAGTCTTACATACTCGAGCTGTGTCGTTTGTTTTCCGACTACGCCTCCAGAAGAAATTGACTTACTCCGTTCTGTAGATACGTTTTTAAATAGGCAAAAAAATCGATGATTTCCCCCTATTCATTCTGAGCTTCTAAAGTTATAGCGCCAGTTCTCCGGGGCCTACACAAGCGTGATGATTGTACTTATCCAACAACGATATGGTGGTGAACCATCTTCTTCGGTTGGCCTGAGCCAAGTAAGCAGGTTCCCGATCTCGTAAAGTCTCCGAACCTACCCCCTGCCATATCTCCTCGACGCCCCCCGCGCCTATAGAAGCAAAGGGGCTCAACAGGCAGTGTAGCCTTATTCTTCCCGATAGCGTAACACTTGTCAAATGCTGTGTGTAGCTTTCTCCCAAACCTCGATGCCTAAACAGCAGGGATGATCCCCATTTGATATGTTACTCTGCCGCCCGACTTCTACCAAAGACGAGAATTCGTTGCTGTAATCACCCGTATGGTGAGGGGCGGACGATCAAGTTCGCATTTGTGATATCTACCTCCGTTTATTTAAATCCAATATATAAATTTCAAGCCCTTGGTTGTCACTATATTCACGATTTCCTATCTATTTATGCAAGCTACAAGTTGCCGAAGTTCCCGATCAATGATGGCTGCAGCGCTTTCCTCCTATGACAAAGTTGACCATCTGAAGACCCATTTCGGCGACTGGGAGGCTCTGAGTATTCATGAGGCAGACCCTATATGTTCCGAGGACAGCTCATTCCAATCTGATTCTGAAGGAAACGACGACTTTCGATCCCTTTCCAACAGTAATGGTCGTTCGTCTACACTTGGTAATCATTATGACTTGAGTGCTTCGACTCTAGATTCCCGTCGCCGCCCGGGTTCGAGCGCGAATTCAACTCCTGTCAATGTTGCAGGTGTGGTTCCTAAGAAAGACAAGGATGAATGTAAGAACGACTTCTGCATCTTTCATGAAAGTGTTAATAACAGGCAGCCTCAGCAACCCAGAAACACCAAGACACAGGACTTCTTCGAGAGTATTCAACCTCAGGCTCAACTACCTCATTTGCTACCGGAAGTACCGCTAGGGATACCTCATCCAGGCCCCCGTTAAGCCCAACGGATGTTGTGGGAGCAGATACGTCTAAGCCTGTTGTCCGTTTCACCGACCGCGGGCCTCCTCGCGCTCTTGCGAAGCGTCCTGCGGTCTCTCGACGATCCAGCGCCAATGCTGTTCCTGTGGCGGAATGGGGAACCCTGTTCGACGAGAAGGGGTACGCTACAGTCCGGAATAGGGAGTTCCTGAAGGGAGTGGCGAAGCACGTGGTACGTGGTGTCGAAGCGACAATATATGTACACTGTGGCTGATGCTCTACACGATTACAGATCGACGATTTGGCCCCAAGTAATAATAATCTTGTCGTCACCCCAGACAAACTAAGTGCGCTATACTCCAAATACCGGATAGACTCAGAAGTCTACCCCTTTACAGGTAAGCGTTACTTCAGAATGTGATGTCGTATATGAACCCCCTTATTAACTACTCCCATACTGTATGTAAATATTCGAACCTTGCTAATGCCGCCGCATGCCAGAGATTTTCAACTCCCGAGCTAGAGATGTTCACGACCGCCTTGCCGACTTCTACACCGACCTGGACTGCCAATACCACTTAGTGCAGCCCGATTCATACTCGCGGCCACGTGTCCCCGCTCTGACGCCTACCGGCTTTGCGCAGTTCCTCACCACATGCATCCTTGCACACCCAGACGAGGAATTCAGACGCCTCGACAAGATCGTCACAAATGTTCAAGTCGTGGCTGACGGCGAGCCCGAGAAGCTCCCTAGACAGCTCCTCCGTAGTCAGTTCCCCGTCAGACACAACCCCAAGTCTAGGAAAGTCCTAGCCGCGGCGCTGGACGACCTTATGTACGATCTTAGACTACTGGAGCCGTCTGGCCCGAAGTCGCCGCTGGCCATAATGCCGCCACCACCGAGCTCCGAGAGACGAAACTCGATGCCAATTGCAGGGGTCCGCCACTACATGCCCCCTGAGAAGATATATGCTAGGAAAGATGTGTACGCTTTGCCTGCAAGTAGCGAGACGGGTAAGGCCAATGGAAGATACATACTCCCGTCCCCGAAGGCCATAGGGGATGGAAAGACCAGTACTACACCTGCAGACACCCAAGATCGTGATGGCGATCGCGATGGCTATTACGAGCAGGCGCGAAGTCGCTACACGGAAGAGCCCGAAAGCTACGAACCCGACTCTTCAACCGCGGCTAGAGAACGACAACATCGGAGGGAGTATGCTTCAGCGAGCGACCTTCATTTACCGCCGGCTCGTTCCGTCGCCATAGCCAGGGCGTCGCAGGCGGGCCCTCTGAGTGCTACTGCTCGCACCGTGCATGTATGCTCCTATCCCAGCGCCGGACCCGGCTGTAGTACTACATCCGTCTACATACCTACGAGCACAAGCGCAAGCACGGCTACGTACAGACGCGCGCAGAGCCCGCCGGTGAGGACATACAGGGCCTCGATGCCGGATGTGGGTAGCTCGTCGGCGAATTACTACAAGCCAGCAGGATACCTTCCACCAGCGTCCTCATCAGGTTCAGGGGACCGCAGGGATCATGCAGCGAGCATCGCGAGCATGAGCTCTAGCGCTATAGTAAACACGCGATCTGGAAACGCCGATAGCGGACGAGCAAGCAGTGGCGGGTTGATCGAAAGCGGACCTTCGACAGCAATGACAGTCAGGGGTAGCAGTAGCAGTAGCGGTACCAGCAAAGCACCAGCCTCAACTTCCACTCCAACCACGACCACCCTAGCCCTACCTTCATCATCGTCATCGTCAGCGGTCCCCAACGCCACCCAACAACAGCACTCTCATTCTTCCTCTCACTCCCATTCGCGCTCGCACTCGCGCCAGGACAGCACAGGGAGCAAGAGAGCGAACACGGCTCCTCTTCTTCCCCCGGCAACCATGAACACGGGCGAGAAGAAGCACCACAACCACAACCACCACCATCACCGTCGGCGGCGAAGCGCCGTCGTAACTATCGACGACGACAGGGGGCCGACATGGGAGGAGGTTTTGAAGGCCCAGTCCTCGCACCATCACAGGTCGGGGAGCAGCAGTAAGAGTAGTCATCATCACCACCGACGGCATCATTCCGGGCATTGATTTTGTCAGTTTCATTTAGTCTCTTGGGGGAGAAGAGGGAGGGAAAGGGGGGGGCGGGTTTGACCTGGATAAAAGGGGTTAGTAGAGGTAATTTTAGGGGAAAAAAGGGGGTTGGCACGCAGATTAAAAAGTCATTCGCTAATATATTAGTATCAACCGTCCACCTAATCAAATGAGAAAAAATGGGAGATTGAACGAGAATATGCTAGCTAGCAGTTTCTTTGGCTTTACATGTCGTACCTCTATACGCTCTCGTCTGCTTATACGTGATCATTCTTGAAACATAGCTTGGATAGGTCGGAAATAGCGGGAAAATGAATACATCAATATAGTTTGAAGCAGTGTTGCTGCTTGTATATTACTATTTCCTTCGCGGAAATGTACTTCCAAATGGGTATCCGTAGTCATTAATGAGAGTCATTCTACGAAGGGTAGTAGTCATAACCGTACAATCTTCCCAATTCCCACCCCAGAGCCAGCCAACTTGCTCAGAAACGTCAAAATCTGGGTTACATTGGCATTTCCATTCGCACGAATAAATGAATAGATGTTTTGAACCGAAATCTAAGGGCTCCAACGTGTATAAGACGCTCAAACGCGAGCCGTTGCATCGTGTTCTTTCTCCTTAGAGAACTGGTGCTCGGTGTATTCGACTTCGTCGGTGGCATGTGGCACCTTAGGCGGCGCGATGTCACGACGCAAGATGTAGTGGCTCCAGAAATAGAAGTACTGGGCTAACCCGTACCGCATGAACTTGCGGAGTGGGACATTGAAGACGGCGTCAAGCTCCTCAAGCGTCTTCTCCTTGGTCTCGGGGACGAAGAAGAGTACGAGGAAGAAGCCGACGATGTTCCAAGCCGCGTACCAGGAAAACGCGCCTTGGTTGGTCCAGGCCAGAGTCAGGGCCGGCCAGGTAAGCGAAATCACCGAGTTGAAGAGCCAAGTGGTTGCCGTTGCCAATGACATTCCAATTGGACGAATGTACAATGGATATGCTTCGGCACTGTATGTGAATGGGACGGGCTAGAGAGTTATTAGTGCTGAAATCAATTAAGATAGATGTTCTTACCCCTTCACCAGGAGAGTAGACCACGCCATATAAGTAGATGCCTAACGCAATACAGGCGACATGAGCAGTGGTGCCTTCTGGGATCCAGAAACTGAAGCCCGTGAAAAATAGGAAAAGTGACATCAACTACGCCGATGTGTCAGTAATAGTCACGGACTTCAAGTACAAGGCAGAGACTTACGGGGAAAGTAGTAAGTAGCAGATTCCGTCGACCGAATGTATCAATGGTGTAGAAGGCAGGCAGAGCGAACAAGAAGTTGACGATACCGAAACCTAGTGACGCTGCAAGGGCTGACTGAGTGGAGAAGCCGCCTTGAATGAAAATTTCTGTTGAGTAGTACGCAATGGCATTGACACCGCAGAATTGTTGCATAAACATGACAATTTCCGAAGCCAGCATGGCGTTGCGATTTCGACGGATCGTAAGGATCTCCTTGATCTTGCTCTGACCTATGTGCATGGTTTCCTTCTCGATCTGTAGGAGAGTATCCATGTAAAATAGGTCACGCGCCGCTTGAACCTTTTCAAAGCGAAGCTGGCAAATGGACTTATAAGCGTCGCTATGCCTATTCTTGGTGAGGTACCATCGAGGTGACTTATCATTTGTTAGCAATTTCAGGTTAGTTTATAGTAGGCTTGTGTTATGTACCTCAGGGGTGAAGTAGACCATAGCGCAGACGATAACGGCAGGTATCAGAGCAGACCCCATCATCAAACGCCAGTTAAGCCCAATGATGCCAGATAAATCAGGAACGGCGAAGAAGGCAAGGTCCATTACGTATCCAAGCATGATACCAAAAGCAGTCCACATCTGCCACTGCATGACCAAAGCACCTCTGAGTTTAGGTGGAGAACACTCAGCCGCGAAAATAGCTACAAAAATAATCAGTTCCGTAATGTCCCCCTTGCTGTGCTGCGGGATAGTGACTCACGTGTCGTAGCCGACTTGGGGCCGATACCGAACCCGAGAGCGAAACGAGCAATAAACATATGCCACCAAGTGTTTGTGAAGGCTTGCCAAAAGCACGCCAGAGCTGATACAAGGCAACTAACAAAGACAGTACCACGACGGCCGAAAACCTTGTTCATCGGCTCGGTAAGCCAGCAACCAGCGAAGGCACAGCCGATATACGGTGCAGCTAGGGGGTGATTAATAAATATTTTAGTATAGGGGGTAGTGAACAGGGGTAGAATTACCGTTGACTAGACCCAGGAGCCATGAATCTATTTGTAGGTATTGGTTAGTCTAACTTAGAGAGCTAATACTTTTGCTTATAGTGACTTACTTCTCTGGGAGTTGGTGTCATCGATCCCAAATTGTTTCTTGTAAAAGCCCTGAGCACCATTGACAACAGTTTCGTCCATACCCTGGACGGCGGCACAGAGGGAGCAGATAACGATGACGGCATAGAGCATTTTCGGATTGGACCATTTGTGTGTGATCTCTCTGTCGAGAACCTCTCTCTCGCGATCGGTCAAACCGTCAATAGCATCGTACTTATTCAAGTTACCGGCGATCATAGCACCGAGTCGAAAAGCACGAATATCAACTTCGTTGGTGAGGCCGTGTTTTGCGCAAAACTCCTCGCCTCGCCGGCCTAGCTCCTCTGGAGTGAGACCGCCAAGGGGGTTCTCCAGCTTAGCCGAAGCCTCTAAGCGTTGCTTATCTCCTTCATCTAGTATATTGTCTTTACTCGGCCGATGCTCGATCTCGGTTCGAGAGACGTCAGAATGGTCAGACTCTTTTCGAGGGTAGGCCTTCTCTGTCGTCTCCCCCAAGTGGCCATCCTTGGGCGGATCTCCCGAGTTGGAAGACATGATCCGGTTTCAATCAATGGTATGTCAAGTTCCGCTGTCAGATACTTCGGGTTCTCAGCTTGGCTGTCTCTCAGATATAAGAGCCTTTGCTCGAGATATGATGCCAAGACAGGATGAGCGGAGAGAGCGGAGAAGTAGAAACTGGCGCAGAGCAGTCTTCGATAGGGGGAAGAGCCTGTTATATCGACCGACGAGCCACGCGCAGCAAGGCTACTCTATCGGCAGCCAGGATCCGACGAGCTATGCTTGAAAAAAGCCCGCCGATCATCGCGTGAAGAGTACATGAACGTACAGGATCTCATGTAGCACGAAGATGACGCCTCGAGCCTCGTTGGCTGAAGGGTTCTATGAAGGATCCCTCCGGAATGCGACAACGTCATCCTGTGCAGCAGTCCTATTCACATCAACATGGGTCCCGCGGGCTTGAAGCTCGCTAGACTATGGTATTTCTGATACAGGCCAATAGAAGACAAGATCCCGTCTTCTTGCCAAGAGCCCCCGGCCGCCACCCAACATGACACGGTAACTAACCCGTCAGGGCAACATGAGAAGACGCTGACGTAGTCCTATAGCTGTTATTTGGTGCCTGTACGACGACTAACAAACCGTCCGCGGGCTGAAAGCCGTTTCGGGAGTTGATATATTAATGGTATGGATTTGAATCCTTCGAAGCTACCCTGGGCGGAATAGGGACCAAAGGATTCCAGATTGTGTTACCATACGTCGGATTCCGATACGGCGTGCCCATCTCGCACGATTATACTGCATGAGGCTTCGTGTCATTTTGGGGATAGGTTAGAAGCTGGATTCTTAAATTGACTACTCGGTATTGTATTACACCTGGAATTGGCTAAGGCGTCTTCTGCCAGGTAGGTTGTTATAGTATAGGGCTGGAAGTCTTGAGCTCGGCCGAAGAGTCTCCATTGATGTAACACAGAGCCTTGCGGCTGGCAGCTCCCCATATCGCAGACTTTGGCTCTGGTGTGAGTAATCGCGACCTGTACGTATTCAGTACGTATTCATTCTCCCGCACCGAGGAAGGCGGAGGGAAGCAGGTTGTTAGAAAGTTGGAACTATAATTGGCCAAGACCTCCAAATGCTGCCTTATGACGTAATTTGAGCCAGCCGTTTTCAATAAGCTTCTCGAATTGTTGCCCTCCTTGCCTGGCAGGGCGTACGGGTACTTACTACTACTCAGTGTAGCCCTTTGTATGTAGTAAGCACTCGAGTCACTGTACTGTCCAGCATAGAGATCGGCGGTCTAGCTGGACATGAAGGAGGGGTATCAGCCATGATTTTGCCGGTGATCCGTGACTTTGGCCACCTCGCGTGCTATCTCCATCCCTAGCGCATGCCATGTTAGGCTGAACCGTCAAGTTGGGGATGTGACCGATCATGTGGTGAACGTATCATTCGAACAAGATGAGGCAGGTGATTAGCAGTAGATGAAGCCTTGTAGACTTCGCCTTATCTCACCAAAGCCCCCAGATTACATATTATGTGGCTGTAAGCCGATCTGTGCAACCTATTCTGATTCCAGTATAGTAGTAGCAACTGAGACCGGTCTTAGAATATTGAAAGTTCATAGGTCTGTCCGATTATCTGAGACTTGTTGGTAGGGCTTGCTTGGAGTTCCATGCGGTGCATCTACGACGGGCTGGGCATCGGTTAGGTAAACTGGTCGTGATCATCGTCCTTGTTTACCTCTTTAGGCAATACATGATGAACAAACTACAAATACTTACTGTAGACAATGATGTACAGGTACAGTATTCAGCCTGGGGAAGTCGTGTTTCTCGGTTGTCTGGACGGAGTCCCTGGCGCCCCAAGATCCTCGCCTGCGCCAACTTTTCTCCGTGCTCTTTTGCGCTTCAAGGCGGACCATTCTGTTTTCCATGCAGAAATACTTTCTCGTAATTCTTCATCGGCATCCTCAGGCACGTAGCTCAGACATTGAACCTCGATTGCCTTTAGCTGGATTTGTAGGTTGAGCATCTCCATCTCACCTTCGTTTCGCTCCCTTTCACTTTCCCGTAGTTGTCAGCACCGGACGATACTCCGATGAATTGTCGTAGCTTAGGTAGACTTACAGTTCCTTAACCCGCTTTTCGAGCTGGATGATTCTCTGCGCGGCGCGTTCTGCGCGTGTGATGAGCATGCCGTGAATATGCTACGCGAGAGTTAGCAGATATGTCCTGGTATAGGCGGCTGGGTGTGATCTTGCATCCGACTCTTCCTGCCGAGCTCGCAGACTTAAGATAACAGTCTCTAGTTCCTTGTTCAACTTTTGTGCTTCTTGGACAATTCGGTCTGCTTGCGCTGCAGACATTTGATTTTTCTTAGTGGCATTCGCCTTATGGCCACTAGAGTACTCCTCGGACGTCTGGGTCGACGAAGATTTTGTGGTAGGTAATGGCTGGTTGGAAATACTAGGCATTATGCGCCCTGGCGACAACGATCTCCAAAAGGCATCGTGTTCGTTTTTGCTGTTTTGGAGTATTAAGCTGGTAGGTCTAGATCGCTGAGGTGTCCGTCTCAACGGATGGTCTCTCCTGGATAGGACCCTCTCCATTTCATCCACTTTTGCATGGAGGCCGTAGACACTGTCCTCCTTAAGGTGGTCCTGCTGGTTGAGTTGCGCGGCAAGATCGTTTAATCGTTGCACGAGTACATCCTTGCTGTCCTGAACAAGGTCGTCTTGTTCGGAATGGTCTGCCTCCGGTGGCTGCAGAGAGGATGAGGACCTAAGAAGCGGGGACGAAAACTGGCGACGCATGGGTGATAATGGAGACATGCCCAGAGCGTGAAGGCTCAGGGACGGCGAGGCTGGCGGTGATGATTTGGGAGTCGTCGGAGCATGGTGGGACCAGGGGTGATGCACCGACTTGGCATTCCTGGGAGGTGTTTGTGGCGCCGGGTCACTCGGGGAGCTGTCCGGCTCCGCATCCGAGTCTGTCTCTTTCATATAGAGTAAATAAACGTAACAACCGCTCCGATATCCACCTGGATCAAGGGCCGAATTGGGCTGGGGTCGACGGAAGAGCTTAGAGAGTGGAAGTGGTCCCCGGTCGGCGTGCGATTTTACTGGAGTACAGAATTGCGCCCGTGCATGGGGCTGTTCTTGTGGGACCCAAGAAAAGGCATCGAGCAACAGCGACGAGCGGCACCCACAACATTGAAACCTTCCATACCTTACTCTCTAGCTATGTGCGTATTAGGTAACTTGGCAGCTTGGATATCCAGATAACGTTGGGTATTACGTTTTGCGCGATATCGTACCTACCTCCTAATACACATCCCCGTAAATAAGATGCCTATCTTATCTCATGTAATTTGGATCTCGAAACAATTGAAAATAGCTCGAAACGAATCTTGGGTTGTTTGGAGGGGCTAGATTCGCGGGGCACGCCCACCCAAGAAGCCAAGCCGCCCTCCCTCTGCTGGGGACAACCTAATAAGGCGCTTAAAGGGGCATCTTATACGCGACACTTTCTTCATTCTTACCACACTAAGATGTGCCGGCTTGCAGAAATGGCTGGCACTAAATGTGGGGGAATCAAGAAATGGGAAAGAACAGCTTCGTCCTCCCGTCTGGCAGCCCGCCAGCCCGCCAAGGATCGCCTGGCCCGCTAGCAGCCAGCGCCTCCTCGGTTGTACTCGCATCGTTTCGGTAAAGTTTTACTGGGCAACAGCTGGCGACGCTGAGCAACTTTCCCATGTCTCCGCGCCCCCACAAATCAAGGGGCCAATGACGGCTTTCAAACGTTAGTAGCGACGGGTCTTTCTCCAAATGTTCAACACCCCATTCTTTAAGTCGTCAGTCTTATGATTTCGACTTTCCAATGTCAATCTTCCGAGGAACACTTTTGAACTTAAGGATGACCTGCTGTCGTCGCCGTCGTTGCTACTGTTTTCGTTCTTAGCCGCTTACAATTTTTTCTCTCTCTTTGCTCCTCTTGCACTCCAGCGCTGGGTTGCCGGATACGGGTACCCGAGTTTCGAGCACTGTTCTTTTAGAGCCTCGGCACCTTAAGCTACAGACAGGTCCCTGCTATCAAGCGTCATCCTAATTCCCGCGGGGTGGTCCCTTGGACTTGGTCTCGTGCTATAGCTCTAACTTCACATTTCCGCAAACCAATTCGCGTCTCATGGCCTGAGTTTCTTTCTTCTGCCTGAGATATCATACATCTTCAGGTCTACCACCCTTGCCACCGAGCTCCTTTCACTCAGACGAACTCGCCCAACATGGCGTGGAAGGCATCCGAGAGGTTGATGGACACCATCCGCCATTACTCCAACTTTCCTGCTACTGGAGTGAGTTTAAGGCAGATGGTTCAGTTTGGCGAGAGGCCGTCAGTAGGTATGTCGAGTTCGTTGCTCTTTGTCGCTCCAATTCTAACAACTGTCTACTGACTCATCTCCGCGTCCAGGAACCCTATTTCGCGCCTCCCAATTCCTTGCCGAAGAGCTCCCAATTCGCCTTGCGCACCGGGTCCAGGAGCTCACGAGCCTGCCAGATGGACTCAGCGAAATGCCATCGGTTAGAAAAGTCCAAGACTGGTATGCGCAGTCGTTTGAGGTACATTCTTTGGCCCACCCATAGTCTGCATAGCATGAGTCATCTGACATGTGATAATAGGAGATCATCAATCTGGGGCGCCCGGAGCTATCAAAAGAAGTGCGAGAACGACTCTTGAACCCTGGCAAATTCAACAATGGCAGAGCGTCCATGCTGTCTGAGACTACTCCTAACCCTAGTATCCGCGAAGGCCAATATGCCTCAGCGCCTCCCACACAAATCGGCCTGGGCAACGGTAAAAAGTACCAAGCTGCAAGGAGATATTTCGCCATGGTAGATGACAATGGTGATTGGCCACCGGAGCTACAGGCATACAACTCGAAATTCGCGCAAACGTTACATAAGATCAAGAGGAGGCACGATGGCGTTGTGACAACAATGGCTCAGGGTATCTTGGAATACAAGCGGAAAAGGCAACGGATGCAGATTGACAACAACATCCAGTCGTTTTTAGACCGTTTCTACATGTCCCGAATAGGCATTCGTATGCTCATTGGACAGCATATTGCCCTTACCGATCAGAGCCACCATCGGGACCCCACCTATGTTGGCATTATCTGCACGAAAACCAATGTGCGGGATCTAGCGCAAGAGGCTATCGAGAACGCTCGCTTTGTCTGTGAGGATCATTATGGACTTTTTGAGGCCCCCAAGATTCAACTTGTCTGCAACCCCGACCTTACCTTCATGTACGTGCCAGGTCACTTGTCGCACATGCTCTTCGAGACCTTGAAGAACTCTTTACGAGCCGTCGTTGAGACCCATGGTCAAGACAAGCAAGAATTCCCAGTGACAAAGGTGATCGTTGCGGAAGGACGGGAAGATATCACGATCAAGATCAGCGACGAAGGTGGTGGAATTCCACGAAGCGCCATCCCTCTGGTGTGGACATATATGTACACGACTGTAGACCGGACACCAAATCTGGACCCTGACTTCGATAAGAGCGATTTCAAAGCGCCAATGGCAGGTTTCGGCTACGGGCTGCCAATTTCGAGACTCTACGCTCGATACTTTGGCGGCGATTTGAAATTGATCAGTATGGAAGGGTAAGCCATCACCACTCCTCAAACTCAATATCGAACTTATACTAATTCGGAATGCAGGTACGGAACAGATGTATATCTACACTTGAACCGCTTATCAAGCTCTTCAGAACCCCTACAATAGCAATCAGCAGTCATGAGGGAGTGGGGGTCATCCCAAGGATTGACAATGCCATATAGGAGGATGATGCAGAAGCGGCTCAAGTATTTCGAGGTGTCGGAGCGCAAGCAGGTCGGCGACGCTGAGTCTCTGATCAGCCAAGAGAGTAGACGCTTCGCTCGCCCAGCCGATGCCGGAGCTGAGCTTTGAATATAGATAACTGTGGCTTGATGTCGGGTTCGGGGACCTGAGGATCTGGGACGGATCAAATTTGGTTTGTCAGAAGAGAAGAGAAGAGACGGGGACTCATGTCATATCGGGGCACATGTGTAACGGCAAGAAAACAGACGGGACTGGGGGGGCGCGCGTCGGCTCGTTTTTATTGGTCTCTTTCCCACCATGCTGCTCCTTCAGTATCGCAATTCGTTTTAACGGCGCAGGATGGGACCAAGGACAGGAGAAAGGGGACTCGGAATGAATCCCTGAGTCAGCATCAAGGTATGGTGTATAAAAAAGCATCGAACAACATCCATTGGGTCTTGAATGTACATAAATTATGCAATGCAATAGCGTTGACTAAAGATTTTGTGCCACCATTCACAAACACATGCTCTAGTACAGCAGGCCCCCTTTTAATAACCCTACTGGCCTAGGTATTTTGTGGTTTGCCTCTCCTCTCCGCTCTTTGCCTCCTGTATATATGTACAATTATCGATACTGATGAACCCCCTGACAAGCCTGCCTTCTCCCTCTCTTAACGTACACTATTACATGCTTGAGTAGGTAATAAGCAAGCCTTCCCAACTCGACTGTTTCCTATGCTATCATAACACAGCAGCTCATCTCACCTCGACACGAAGTCGTCCACTCCAAGCTCACGCCTTGTACATCAAATCCAAGAACCCCGTCGCCAACTGGACGACGACAGCCTTATTCGGCAAGCTCCCCGCAACACCGTACAGCGTCGCCGTGTCGCCCGTAGCCTTCCCCTTCGGGCCCTTGCCCTCCACAGCACGAACACGCTCCTTCTCGCGCTCTGCCTCAACAACAGCCTCGAGGTCCGCAACCAGGCGCTCCCAGACCTTGGTTATGGGGAGTGTGACGGCGACGTGCATGGCAGGCGGGTTCTGCAGGGCGTTGAGGTGCCAGCCCTTAGCGTTCATGCCGTCGGCGATGTCGTAGATGTCGAGGTTGCGCGCCGTGAAGGCGACGACGGAGACGAGAGGGCGGCCGAGGATCTCGAGCTCGGCGCTCAGGACCGGGGAGCTGGTTACGTGCTCTGCGATCTTCTTGGCGCACCCCACGATCTTGACGCACGCGTCGATGTACCCCGCCTCGCCGACGCGCATTATGCTGGCCCAGCAGCCGGCTATGAGAGCGCCGGGCCGGGAGCCGGCGATGCCTGGGGAGGCGTAGACGCCGCCGGACCAGTCGGGAGAGACGAAGTACTGGTAGGTGCGAAGCTCCTGAGTGCGGTAGAGCACGGTGGAGTTGCCCTTAGGGGCGAAGCCGTACTTGTGCGTGTCGCACGAGATGGATGTGACGCCCTTGAGGCGGAAGTCGAAGGGCTCCGTCTCGAATCCGGCCTTGTCAAGGAATGGTACTAGGAACGAGCCTAAGCAGCAGTCTACGTGCAGCGGTAGGCGACGCTTCACAGCCAGCTTGGACAGGGCTGAAATATCGTCTATGATACCGTGGGGGAAGTTGGGTGCGGATCCAACGAGTAGGATGGTATTGGAGTTGATGAGGCGGGAGACGCGATGGACGTCGACTTGGTAGCTTGGGGCTGGGCAAGGAACTAAGTGAATCTTGATCTTGAAGTAGTCGCCCGCTTTTCGGAAGGCCGTGTGCGCAGTCTCTGGGAGGATCCTATTACAACCAGATTAGCATCTTAGAAGCGGACTGTGTAAAATACGCAACTTACATCTCAGGCTCCGTGACACCCCGCTCTACATACGCCTTCTGTCTCGCGCTGTAGCATGCCATGAGGATACTTTCCGTACCTCCGCTAGTGCAAACGCCGGCGGCGTTCGGCGGGGCGTGGAACAAGGAGAGGACCATTGCAACAACCTCGGCCTCCATCTTCCGCACGCCAGGAAAGACATCCGGATGTATCGGGTTTGCAACAGTGAACTTGCCGTAAGCCTCGGTTTGTAGCTTAAGTAAGTCCTCCTCTCCGTGGTATACGGCACCGGATACGTAGCCGTCTTCCCATCTAGTATGGTCCATATTTGCTAGCGTCTCGAGTTCGGTCCGTAACGCATCATCCGCCCAACCTTCTTTTGGCAGAGTCAGATGCCTCGTCCCCTCGGCGGGTATCATCTTTGACTGGACCTTCGCTAACGACTCATTGATTTGTTTTCGCACTTGGGTCCGGACGCCCGGGGCGCGTAGGAAATAGCCGTATAATACACGTCGTACGTCATTGTATATCTCTGCAATGGTGCCAAATATACCACGACCTCGCAGCTTCCAGAACGTCCGGCGAACTATACGTAACACGAAGAAGAAAAAGACGATATTCCGCAGTCTAGTTAGATACGAACGGTTAGATTTGTGATTACTTGATGATGGCACTAGCCTTTTAATGCAAGAAGACGGGGCACAAGTTTCACAGCGACGGGACCTGGCCGGTGGGAAACGCCTTGATAAACAACACTTACAGATCGAGATTGAAGATCTGCTGGGGGTCGATTGGCTTGGATCTCTTCTTGACATTGTTGAAGCTCTCGCGTAAGCTGGCAGGTATTCGAGAGGAGCCCGGCATGATGTCGAGTCGTTGCAATCGAAATGGCTATGCTTCAATTGCAATGACAGCTAGGGCTATCGAGACATCAAAGAATAATAAGACTGGGGAAAGTCCAAGGCAGGCTCTATGGTTTTTATCCAATCCCAGAGGCTCCGAGGATGGTTCATGGGGTTGATGGGGTTCATTAGATCTGGGAACACGAAAGCTGCACCAGCAGACGGGTCCCGCAAAAAAGGAGCAGTGACAGGGCCGGTGTTTGGTCATGGACGGTCATGGATGGCCGTGTATGGGTCGTGTATGGGTCATGTATGGTCGGCCGTCACATGCGATGGCAAGGATGCTCGGCTAGAAGCAGTGTGGACCCTTGTCGAGCCTAGGCCAGTATACCAGATCCGGAAGCACCTCCCAAACCTATGGCGAATGCGAGGTGACCCGCAACGTTTGTTGCTTATCAGATCCGTGTTTACCGCTTGATGACAATCGTCTTGAAGTTTATTGGCCATTGGCTAGAATTGAAAGAAAGAGCGTATGCGTTAATGTTGATAAATAGAGCCTACAAATATTACAGGGTTGTATTGATACTTTGGTTTTAGGATTTTGGGCTTTTCGTTTTAGGTGCATGGTGTCGATCCTAGAACAAGAGGCTGCACTGGATTGAGAGAGATAGACACGAACGAGGATGTACCTGTCATTAGATGGTTTTCAAGTACCTAATGCAACAACACGACGACCGAGTCTAGTAAGTCTATAAAAATATTGTTCCTTTTCTTAATATGTACCTCTTAATTGTATATGTGACGAGGAGTACTCATGTTGCTTCCAATTAAGGCAGCATTCAACATGAATACAATGATTTTGTATCCTAGCCGCAGTTAGCTTCCATTCTTGTAATTGGATGGCGTCATTACCTAAGCAGAGTAGCGCATCAACATTTCTCCCACTATAAGCTCTTTGCTAAAGTGGGTCCCCGATCTCCATGGTCAATTGATGCCCATTGCGATAAAGAGAATAATATGCATAAAACAGACGACGTCAAATGATTGTACCTACGCCACACCCTACGACAATTATCGTAGTAGGGAAGTCGCAAACATCGGCGTGAAAGCAGAGACCTCTATTTAATCCAGTTCGACCTTTTTCTCTATGGATTGGTATACCGCCGACATAAGCAACGACGAGAACACCAACCAGATGATATGATGGAGAACCTATCCATACACGATCCGCCGCCTCAGCCGGGCGCCCAACTGGCTGGTCCCATGCCGCAGGGCCTAGGACGGGGCGCGCCTCCGCCCCAGCCTCAGCAGCTACCTCCCCAGATGTTCACCACCGCTGCGCAGCTACTCGACCTCACCGATAGTAAGGCACATGGCGTGGCGAGTTAAGAGCGATCGCCTTGCTAACCCTTGAGTGTAGAAAAGCTTCTGGTGTGGTTGCGAGATGGTCGCAAGTTGACTGGAGTCCTACGGAGTTGGGACCAGTTCGGTATGTCTCACTTTGTCTTTGTCATTCTTCCGTCGATCTCCTGACATCTTGCGCCTCTAGCGAACTTGGTTCTTCAATCCACCGTCGAGCGCATATTCGCCACGACTTCTGACCCGTCGGAGCCCCAACCGAAGGGCCTCTACGCCGACCAGTCACATGGTATCTTTCTAGTCAGAGGCGAGAACGTTCTCCTACTTGGCGAGATCGACCTCGACAAAGACGATGACCCGCCGCCCGGTTTTGAGAAGGCTGAGTTCGACGTAGTGGAGAAGCTTGCGAAAGAGCGAAGAGCGGCGGAGAAGGCCAAGGAGAAGACGAAGCTCAAAAAGCTTGCCACGCTTGGATTCGAAGGTGAGAATTTGGGAGAGATCCTCCTCTAGGTAGTAACGCTATTAGGAGAACGACATGGATATGACAGCGAGAACTACTCCGGAGAAAGAGAACCACGCAGCATAGGGGAAGTGGTATATACAAGGTGGATTGAGGGACAGAATATTGTGAAATGTCCCTGCTTCATCTGCCCCATTCCGCAGAACCAAGTCCCATGGACAGGGGTTGAGGCCTAGGAAAGTCTGCTTTCTGTACGGCAGCAATCGAAAGCTGGACGCTAATTGACGTTAGAAGCTCAATGTGCCTAGATGCGTGGTAGAATATTCGGGAAATGAATATTAACTATCTCGAAGAGACTTCACTGCAACTCCAGCGTCACTGTCGCATATGTCACACGTTCCAGGAGTTTAATATCATCCTCTATTCTCGCCAAATGTTGCCAATAATACATACATGATCACTCATTCCAATCGCAGCTTCAGCCCCCAATAGACCGCCGGAAAGGTCACAAGTCTTAAGAGGACAGCGAAGAGAGTCTATTTGGGGGTATCTGATCTACTTATGATATATAAAGCTCAAGCCATTAAATTATATTTTGCAAAACCGCTCACTCAAGAAGTCCTAAGCCACCAAGTACGCAGCCGCATTAGCAGACCAACCACCTTTATTATCGGCGCTTCTCACAACGGGCTTGCCATCCTGAACAACAAGATCGCTAACGTGATTGACGCCGATGCCGAAGTAGGACACGCTTGTACTGTTATCAATTCGGATGGCTTCAGCTTGGCAGTCCTTGCCGGCGGCGCACGCCTGGTTACCGTTGAAAAAGGTCCAGAACCCAGCGGCGTACAAGCTCAGATCTTTGGACCCTGAGATGCGCTGATAAATCGACATGCGACATTGGATGTCGTCCGTGGCGCACCATGAGAAATCCGGATCGCTGTCCAGTACTGCAGGCTCCCAAGGGCTGGGTGCGCTAGGGGTGGAGTTGCCGCCTTGCCCTATTTGAATGTTAGTGAGAGTTGCCATTATAAAGGGGTGGTGCAATGGAAGTAACCGGGAGTCCACATACAGTAAGGGGTCTCGCTTTGTTGGAAGCCGATAAACAGGTCCTCGGCTTTGTTGATGTTCACCTCGTACAGGGTGTTATGCTCGCTAGAGAAGCCAATAAACCAAGATGGCTTCGTCGACTCGATCAGCACGCCCCGACCCACGGAGATGTATTGTGAGTTTCCTCCGTCCAGATCGTGATCAGCAGTCCAGCCTATACAAACGAATTAGTTAAGAGGGACCTAAGATATCGCAGATTGTCGATGCTCACCCCACATGTTGTCGACATAAGCTGAAGAACTGGCAGTAAAATGCGCGTGCATGAAGGCGGCTTTACACGGACCCGAGCCAGTGTCGCTCGATCCGCACTTCTTCTGGGTCTGCGAGTCGGCTGCGCCGCCTACACGGAAATGGGTGTTCCAAAAGCCAACATCGCCAGGCCCCTCACCAGCCATGTTGACTTCTAACAGCTTGCAACCTGGCAAGACATCCTCCACAGTAAAAAGCATGTCGCTGAACTGAGCAACTCCAACATCTCCAGGGTTGCCAACCTTAACCATGGGCACAGGCGCACCGGGGTTGATGAACTTGCTGCCCGTAGCTGAGATAGCCGACCAAGCTTCACCGTAAACTCGACTTCCAGGTGGGAAGACTAACGTATCGGTTACGAGATAGATGCCGTGTGGGAAGAACAGTATCTTGCATCCAGCGTATTTGTTAATGATAGCTTGCAGGCTTGCGGTATCATCCGCTTTGCCATCTCCAGCCACTGGGTGCGACGGCACGTTCTTTACGTTGACGACTTGGTCTACGCCGTATTCCTTGTAAGTCGGCGGAGGTAGGCGATAGAAGCTCCCGGAGCCGTCGACTAGAGACGCTGCTCTATGCGTGGATAAGGTAGTACCGCTCCTGAAGGCTCCGTCTGGAAGTCCCCCCGAAGAATAGGCATTCCCTAGAACCCAAGTCTCGCCCTGCTTGACGCCACCCTTCAGCGCCACCTTCCCTCCAATTGTAACGGTCGATGGGACCGATATTTCGTCAACTTGCACATTATCGAGCACGATCGAGTCGAAGCTGCCATTAGTCGCCGCCCTCTTGACCAGGGTCCCGGTATTGTCCGCAATCGAATCCGTGATTAGAAAGGTGCCGAGGCTCTCAACGCCATCATTGGGACTCGAAGTATCAACACCAATGTCGCAACCCGTAAATTTACATCCTTGGCAGTGTCCCATGAACATATGCTGGACCCAAATGCCCGTTGTACACCTGTCGAAAGTGAGGCTCTTGAGGTGGTATTGCTGATTGTTCAACTTAAGGCCCACCGCGCCGCCTTGGAAATACAGGTCTTCCATAATCAGCGCAGAGCCGCCTTCCGGCATCTGAATGCCTATGTGACCCTTAGACTCGTACGGCATGTTGAATCGGACGCTCGCGAGCTGGCACGCTTGGCTAACGCTCCAGTCCAGCAATGTGAAGTTCTTGTTCTTGTCGTAGTCCGTCGAGTCTAGAATTACATTCTTCATCCCGATATAGAAGTTGGTGGTTGCGTCCTGTGAAGGGTCCTTCGCGTAGATCATGAAGTCGCCGCTAAAGTTGCCAGCCGCCTTGATTGTCGGCGGGTCGATAGGATCTCCCATCAGGATCATTCCAACGTAGAACTGTATCGGCTTGGCTAGTACATAGGTTCCTTTCGGGAGATAGACTATAGCGGGCTGGCCTGTGGTCCCAAGACTATTCGTGTTTCTCAGAGCAAAGCTATTACCAGCATTGATCGCGTTCTGAAATGCTTCAGAGTCGTCGGTGGCACCATCGCCTTTAGCTCCGAAGGTAGTCTTCACGTTCCGAAAGACAGGCCAGTCTGTCCCGTTGGGTATGAAGGGGGATATACCATTGTGGGTGACAGATTCGTACCAATAAGTCGGAGGGTTAGTCGGAGCGAGAGGGCATTCAACCTCGTTTAAGACAACGCCGACGCCCGAGAGAGAAATATCGAGGGGAGGGATGCCCGGCGACGGCAGGGCAGCCGCCGAGAGCATGAGCCCAGAGACAAGCCACAACGAAACCATCTTCAAAGTGCCCAAAATGAACGACACGCCGAGTTCGAATCTCTGTTAAAACAAGATCCAACTGGCTACAGAAAGGCCTTTGAAGGGAGATACCAAGTCCATGACGATGGTGGCAGACGTACCACGATGAAGTAGGTGAGCGGTGGTTATGGGGAAACCGACTGACCCCGGAGGATCGTCATTGTCTTCACGCTAGGTGGGCTTGCGAAATTGAGTACATCCTAGACGAATCCTTGGTAGTTGAGGCTCTAGCTCTACCAATTTCAAAGGGATCCTCTCTGCCGGCACTATTTAAAGCAATTAGACCCATGGATTACCAGGATCCCACGTATCGATTGATAACATGACGGTGCTTTCGGACCTATATCCCAAGATTCCCATACGGGTCTTAAGAAATTTACCACCCTGTAGAGTAGTAGTCAGCGCCGGAAGCCGACAACGATATTTTGAGACCGAACGGTGGCGTCAGCCAGAAACGATGAGTGTCACATCGCAATAAATACCGTGAGCATGCCTTCGAAGTGCTTGAAATAGCTTGAACCCCCTGCTTCTCGATAATACAGTATAAGCTCACCCACTTTTATGTGCAGTGACATGATAGGAAACTTAAGTGAGAAATTGCAGGGATAAATCAGAACATGCATCTATCTACACAATTAGATGCGCTAAGAGATGACCTCAAAATAGGGGTACTGGCCCTTTTCATGTACAGTACACGCTATTATGTACTTCCGTATAGATAATTGTATGTTTTCCAAGTTCTATATATTCCCTGAGCTTGCAATCGACTTTGGCTGGCAAGTCGGTTAGACAAAGAGATCGATCGCCACCCTATCTCCCTCCATCTAGTAATAGCTATAGTCAACCTCAGACAGAGGCCTCGGGTCGTATCTAGCACGAAATGGCTGAGACACTTGTGGCGATTCTAAAAAATAGTTGAAAATGCGCACCGTCACATTTTATCATCTTTACAGCCAGAGTGGTACGCGGAGGTGAAGGTGGTCTTATTATTAGTCTCGCCGTTCGGCGGCGGCATAAAGTACTAAGCTATAGCTTTCTGAGAAACGAAACCCCCACGCGCATTGCCAATCTCCTAATCGTGACGGGAAAAGAAGAAAGGATAAGTAATCGAGCGGCGTGCCACCACATGTCCAGCTCAGAATTATTGACATCGGGCACGGCTCTTCCACCGCCTTTTGCGCTCACCGCCTAGGAAGGAGGGCAGCAGAAGGAAAATTTCCATCGCATAACCTCAGGTGACAACACCCCTCAGGCTTCGGCAGATGTTGGCTCGACCATTTCGAGCTTGAAGATCTTGAACCAACCGGGCACCATGGGTATACCAGTTGTCGAAATGGCCAAGTCGCGTGTCCACTTCGCGGCGTCGGATGCATGCGTCTCTAGATCCGCGGCTATTACTTCATAATCAGCGTCTGCCTAATGACAACATATAGAGGGGAGTCTGCTTACATGACTGGCCAGAGACAGTCGGGATGGCTTGCGCTAAGGTGTCTAAGACGAAGGTCTTGCAGCTGAACGTCTGCGACTGCCGGAAGCTCGAGACCGACTTGCGCGCCATGATGTCTTGTCCCGCCGACAGGATCTCGGCGTACTTCTCGGCGACGAGGTCCTGGGTGTTGCAGGTCATGAGCTCGAACATGCAGAGAAGCGTTGCGGAATTCCACGGCGTCCACTGGCCGGGGGGCCACTCTTCGATCACCCAAGAGTCTAGTGCTGGGTTAAAAGAATCGGGGTTGTTTGCGTGGAAGAACACGCAGGAAGACCAGTTGGCCAGGCTAATAACGATGGCCCAGTGCTAGGGGGTTTCTCTTAGCTCTCATACGTTCACAGGAATGAAGGGTATGGAGGGCCCAACTTACGAATTCACCATCCGGATCATGCACTCGATGGTGCAGAGCGAGATAAACAGTGTAGGGCTTGATCGCCACGTCGAGTTCGACGTGTACACGAGGCATTTTCTTCTTTGGCTTGCTGCCTTCGAATCAAGAAAGTCGAGATGATACACTGAAGTTTGCCTTGAACTCTTTCGCGAATGGGTTACAAACGGGCTATCGACTTGAGAAGAAAGAAACTTGAGAACAATCTAGGTCCTCGTATTCAACTGTGAAGTTGACAAGTGGGTTTCGCGGGTGCTCCAGACTTACTAGTCGGTGTGCACTCGCCCAAAATCATTCTCGGCCGGATTTATTGTCACGAGGGTTATCGTATGTCTCGTCGTCCGCTCATGTTGCGCCGCACATCGTCTTACGCTCAAGATAGGAGTAGTGACATAGGACTCACGTCGTTGAGCTGGTGAAAGCGATCAATCACCTGAAGCTACCGCTTTGCTCCCACTAAGCCTTTATTGGAGCATGATTTGCAAGCTCTCGAGATGCAGCATGGCGTAATGAAGCAGTTGAGACAGCTGATCTCTGCCACCACTCTTCCTTGTCCCAAGTGATTCACATAGCATTGTTCTCCATCATGATGCTGACACCTCATAGACATCTGTTAGTAATTCACATGTCATACAATACTCCATGGTATAGTCTTTCCTATAGGCAGTACAAGAGGAAGCATTGTTTCCATAGCATCAGATCTGCAGCAGGCTCTCTCATAAGAGCCTCAATGCCATACGACGTCCTACATCCATATAGAAGTTGTATCCATAGATTTGAGATATAAAGTAAAATGTTTAGTTTGACTCAGTTGTCACAAACCAGGCACAAACCCCTCAACTTGGACATCCCATCCCTCTGGGAAGTGCGTTCCGGGTTCGTCGTCCCACCCTCCTGCCATCATAGCCATGGCCAGCAAGAATGAACTCGATCCTGGAAAATAGGGTGTTGGCACTCGAGAGCCACCAACTGGATAACCAGCGTCGTCGAATTCGAATAAGGGGTGTAGGAGGTAGGCCACCGGCTGATCGACGTTCCCAAGGCGCAGCGAGTTCACTATGATGGTAACCGTAAGCATATCGCTAAATTTCAAACAGATTTCAATCTTGTTCCAAATTGGACGAACTCACTAGCAAGCATGGGAAAATCCCAACCCCAACAACCCCCCAAGTCCCATAGATCTCGGATCTTGTCTGCCGTGTTCCTGACTACCGTCATGTTAAGGGGTGGTCCGCTCTTAGGCGGAGGAAGGAGTCCGAATATAGCCGACATTGCTGGATGATCTTGAACCGTAGCCTTATCCTTCCACATATTCGGGATGCCTTCGTATATAGCGAATGCGTCATCGGTCGTCGGCAACGGTGCTAGATTATCTCGTATTCCAACCCATTTTTCAGGCACCGTTAGATTTTGTCTTTGCTTCCACCTAACAGCAATGTCTAGGCCAAATCTCCAGTAAGCTAGCTCGAAAGCTGGATTTATCGTGGCGTTAGGGTTAGTGTTTTCCGATGCCGGATACGTAGGCGGGCCTAGATCGTTATATTTAGTTGACTCATTGAAGAAAGCATACGAGGCCATGAAGTCAGCTGTGGCTGTGAGGATCCTATCCCACGATCTCAGCGTAGTAGCGTTAGGGAAAGACCTATACTCGAGTTCTGCAAAATACATCGCATGAGGCTGCTGCCAAATGAGCAGTGAATTGATTTCCCCAGGGGCCGATCGTCCAGTTGGGTCAGTCATCTTGCCCCAGCGGGCACCATCGTATCCCTGAAGTTTCGCTCGAGCGATGGACGAGTCCAAGTATTTTCCATACGTATTTGGAACACTGCGCCACAGTAAGGGAAACTGATTCCACCGGGCGAAGTGAAGCAGATGCCATAATACCATCTCCAGCTATGTATAGGTGTCAGACCATACCATTTATCGTACTTATTAATAGCAACGGATTATGCATATAACTTACGTGAAACTTGCCATACCACCCATTGTTTGCCAGGCCTTGAATTATTAGCACCAAAGGATAATCCATAAAAAATGATGAATATGATTTCCTTACCAGATTCTATGTTATAGTTAGTAGACTTCAACGATTTGGTGTTTCAGGGGCTACTCACCCTGTGGCGGGTACGAAGAAGCAGAATTGACGGCTGTGAGATATTGTGACAATATCGTTCTCCGTTGGAGTTCTGTAGCATTGGGTGACTTGACTCTTGACAAATCAATAAAGGCGCCAGATCTCCAGAAAGACTCCCACCATGTTATAGATGCGGACTTAATATCATTGAAGGATGGTATATCCTTACTTGGCGCTGGAGAGAAAGAGACTGATAACTCAACCCCCTTGGCTTCTCCTAATGGCTGTAGGATATAACGATGAGTCTTCTCGATTGGACCGGCTATTGCAGCACGAGAGTCCCACGAGATAGAGGTATAATACGTGGTGGCATCGATATCATGCCGGATAGTTGCGCTGTTTCCTCCCCGTTGCAGTTTTGTGGTATGCTTGTCTGTAGCATTAAATACACCAACAAATGGGGCATCGAATTTGTTCTGGGTCGGAAAAGGAAAATCAAAGAAGATACTGAGAGATCCCGTAGAGAAAAGTTCAGATTCTACAGCAATTCCGACAGTATCAGAGCTTGAATCCGCCAAAGTCTCAACCTTGACAAGACTTCCGTTATAAATGAAAGAAGACGAGATTTTGCCAGTCCAGAGGTCGAGTGTCTGTGACTTATCCTGTAGCGATTCTTCTGTTACATTCCGTCCATTGAACCAGAAGCCAATCGTCCCCAGGTTAATCCGTTGAGGGTTTTGGATTAACCAGTTGGAAATATCGCTTTCTGCTGGATTGGGTTGATCATAGTTGACAAGTCGACCATGCGTCCACCAGTCTAAGCCAGTGAAATCTGCGGTATATTAGACTAGAGCTCTCGCTTCGGAGTTAACTACTAACCATCTACTGAAGTCTGACCCTTGGTGGTCGGAAGACTAAAATTATGCCAGCCCCAAGTCGACATTGTCGCAAAGGGGCTGAATGTCTGTAGACCCGTAATATCCACCCCGAATGCGAAATTGCCATTGCCTACCTGCAACGGCGTCGTTTTTGAGGAGGCATTACGATGAGGATTAAAAGATTGAACTACATGACGCCTGTCGATTCCGTAAGTAGCCTGGACACCGTGTAGGGCTCCTAACAAGAGCGTGAGGAACTGTAATACCATGACTACAGCTCATATATAATATACCACACTCATGGAATCGTGTAAATTAAACTAGAAAGAAGCACCCATACATATACCTACCTCTTACTTAACCACGACTCGCTATATAATGGCACTATACCTTGACGATAGCTCTACTGCTACCCTTGGTGGAGATTCCAATTACCCGGATCCCCAAACCTGGAGAAGCATAGGGACTCCCATTTGCGGGGTTGGCTTGACAAGTCCTTGTTATTCGGGAAGTTGATAGCCCGATTGTAGGCATCGTATACGTGAAAAAGGAAAAACTTGAGAAATAATGACGACTTCGATGCATTTCTCTTGTTGGTATAGCATGGAGCGTTAGTTCTCAAGACAACGACGATACAAACATGAATAGGTAGCCCACCTGGATGGATTCCATAGAATCTCTAAGGCTCCACTTAGAGCCACTTGCTGAAGATGGGGTATTAGATCCGTCACCGACCTGATTATGATTTCTTTGGGTTGAATATAATAACGTATACGGGCTTGCGAGAAATTAATTGATTGTGTCAACTAACTTCAATGCTCATGGAAGCTTCGGATGAAGTTGGAAGGAACCAGTATCACATAGCAAACATAGCAGCAAAGGGAGAGCGCCTGCCCAAGACGACGGGTAGCGAGCAGGGGACCCACCCCTGCCTCAGATCAAGTGTGGAGGCGGCGTGGGCGGTCGGCATGCAAGTGGACCGTGCGCAGCATAGCAACCAAGGAAAACAAGCCAATTCCATTATCAATGCCATCGTCAGACCCTCCCGCGACGACGGTACAACAAATTAACTTTGACAACCAGCTCACCGTTATTTCTAATCCGTACATAGTCTACTGTACGACGTTGTACTTCGAGTTTTGACATTTATCAATCATCGTCCACCAAGGTAATGTTCTCGCAAACTTATACTTGTTTGTAGTCCGGCCGTTGAAATATGCCCCGCTAACACAAGCTCTCAATGGCGCAGTCAACAGAACACCAGACAGGCAAACCGCTGCGAAAGATCGGGGACAAGATGTCTTCGTTCGTCACGACTGTGTAAGCGAGTACTAGATCCCCCGCAGATAACACTGATCCCGCTGACCTTTCCGTGACACAGTAACCAGCGCGCGCGCAACCAATTCCGCTCCCGGCCAGGCAAAGGCGGCAACACGAGCTACCAACTGCGGCAATACGCGGAAGCGACGTTAGGCGGGGGCTCGCTGCGCAAAGTCGTCAAGCTGCCCGAGGGCGAGGACGAGAACGAGTGGCTGGCGGTCAACATGGTGGACTTCTACAACCAGATCAACCTGCTGTACGGGGCGATCACGGAGTTCTGCTCGCCGCAGTCGTGCCCGGAGATGAAGGCGACGGACGAGTTCGAGTACCTGTGGCAGGACAACGACAACTACAAGCGGCCGACCAAGATGGCCGCCCCCGCCTACATCGAGCAGCTCATGTCCTGGGTCCAGTCCAGCATCGACAACGAGTCCGTCCTGCCCTCCCGCATCGGCGTCCCCTTCCCCAAGTCCTTCCCCGCCCTCGTCCGCCAGATCTTCAAGCGCATGTACCGCGTCTACGCCCACATCTACTGCCACCACTACCCCGTCATCCGCGAGCTCGGCCTCGAGCCCCACCTCAACACCTCCTTCAAGCAGTACGTCCTGTTCATCGACGAGCACAACCTCGCCACCGGCAAGGACTTCTGGGGTCCTCTCGGCGATCTGGTTGAGAGCATGTTGCGAAGCGATTAGGTTCGGCATAACGATAACGTTGGGGATTTCATGGCATCGGTGTCGACGAGTGACGGGTAGATGCGTTGATGATACCTAGGTACGCTTAGTCAAAGCAGGAATGTGGCATCTTTTGAGGTTTGGCGTTTAGGCAGGGGGGCATTAGAGAACTACTAGGTTGTTTTGCGAGGGAATGGAAGCCGGGTAATACGATTCACGACGCAGACTATGATGCTGCTTCAATGATGGTTGTTTGCTGTTGGACCTGTACACTACTTGGCTGCTGGCCCGTCTTGAGGCTGCGTCTTGGCAGATCATCTGATCATCTGATCATTTTGCTTCTGCTGTGGCATGAATAACGTGCATTTATTGGTTTACACCTAGCAAGCAAAACTATTTTGTGTGTCCCTTTTTATATCATGTGTTATTCCAGTCAAAGTTCCCGAGATGGGTTATGAGACTTGTCCTTGCCAAAACATATTGCCGGGCTCTCCCTTTCAGGTCGCCAATGCCAATAATCCAGGGCATCCATAACCCATACTAACGCCTCATCAAATGCTTAATATCGCACCGAAGGATCGTACAATTGCTAACTGACTCGCCCTCACGGGCACCGGGTTTAGGTCCTAATCAACAAACTCCTTCATCGCGTTGATCCGCTTCTTGAGGAATTCAAACGCTGAAAAGAACACTGCGTTGACTGCCGCAGAGCGTCCCATTGACACACCGAGTCCGCGATACATATCTCGTCTGAAGAATTGGATTTTTGGAACTGGAACTTTTTGACCTTTAGAATACATCAAGGCATTTCGCTGGTAGATACTTTTGACAGAATCAATGGGATCTGGTAGGGAGTCAGCTTGCAACCACTACAATTGGCATAAAGGATACAAACATATTAAGGCCCACGATACAATGCCACAGAGAGCTCCAGCAACAAGTACAGCGATGGGATTCTTATGGGCATCCTTCCCACTAAGGGCCGTCAACATCTGCTTACTGCTCTCGTACGTGGCAAAATAGATTCCCGTTCCAAGGGTGTCTCTCACTGCGTTCGCATTAGTCAACAGCGTAGAACACTCTCGGTGGGACTAAGATGAATCTTACATAAATGCAAGTTTAATCCAGTGTACATTCCAGTAAAGCCCCTGTGCTTAACTATGTTGGCTAGAGTCTTGAAGGTCCCTTTATTGTGGTAGCTGAGCGCAATGGCTTGCCGCTGCGGGTCCGCGTTCTTCTGGTTCGCCATGAGGACGGATACTTGCGCGCTGAGCTTCGTCAACTCAAAAGGACCTGTGTTTCTGTTCATTAGCCCCAATTCCGCGTGCTTCACGGAGTCATTCGGTTTCCTTACAAGCAATAAAGGTAATACCGGAGCCGGCGGTGGCTCCGGCAGCCCCGAAGCAGGCAATAGTGCCCAGGTTCGGGAATGCGCCGTTCTTATTAACATGTTCAAGTGGGCAGAAGCCGAGGTGCTTTTTCATCCAGTCGGAATAAACGTATTTGGAGCGTTGGTAGATCGAGAAGGAAATTGTTCGTACAAGTGTTACACTGGCTAATGGGGCAGTTACACCTACAGGAGCAGTGTGGCGTTAGCTCTATGTCGTCCCTAGACCAGCTCAAGAGCTTCGCTTGTGCTCCCGAGGCTTAATTTACATACCTCGGAAGAAGCCTCGAATACCCTCCGAATTATATGTCACTCGCACGCAATCCAGGGCACCCGCATAAGGATAGGTTTGCATGCGAGTCTTCACGCTATCGAGAGGGAAAGCAGTGACGGTCGACAAGACGCTGGCTGTGCTGGCAGCAGTCTCCGTCCGGTAACGTTTTATCCACCTCCGTGGCTTCTCACTTCCGCCGCTGAGCTGAGGCATGGTCCGAGTCCGGATCGTGGAGCTGGTGACATCTTGGAAATTGGACTCAGCTGGCATGGCTCAGTATTTTAGCAGCAGAAGCTGTATTGCGGGGGAAGCTTCAGACAATGGCCTCGCAATGAGGACCAGAGTCATCGGCGTGGTCGCGATACAATAGCGTCTCCTGCTAGCAAGAGATATGCCATCAAGATCCCGAGCTACGAGGACTCGATGGGGGGGTTTTGAAAGGACAGTTGATGCGGGGTCGATGGATGGGAGAGCTGATCGCAAGGTGAGAATATCGTATGGGTTAGGTAGAGGTAGAGGTAGGTAGGTAGGCAATCTAAAGACGAGTACTAAAGTATTTCACCCGCGCACAGCAATATTGCTTTACAGTGGTGGTCGTTGTTGTATACTGCAAACAGGCCAATTGACCTTCAGGATGCTAAGGATTGTCCAAGGTCTACTTCCTGCGGGGTTTGTTCTCGCATACAAAGAATGACATTGGTCCCCAGCCGTTACGTAGTGGTTGTTAGTTTTGTGTGGATGGGATCGAAGCTGGCTGGGCGGAACAAGAAACTGAATTCAAATGGAGGCTGTCGGGCGGCATGAGCATGGGCATGGGCATAGGCATGGGGGGACCGGGGGCCGTCTAGTGTATGTAGAGTTTGGGCAACTGGGGGACGCTACGGAAGAATTGTGGATACGTACCCCTTTGGAGGTACATCTGGAGGTAAAAGACGGCTAGAGGAGGGGAAATCGAATGAGGAATGGACCGTCGCTGAAGTCACTCCCGCAGTCCCAGTAGTGGTCCAAGCAACATTGAAGCCCGCTGCAGGCCTTGATCGGGGAGGTTGCACAGCTATCTAAACTCCACAAATTGCATTGAATCACTTGCTCCAAAATCCGACATTCAACTGTACGTGTACGTGCTCGGCAGGTTAAGCATTGCCAGTGTCGATCCTCTATGGACGGGTTGGAATATGAATTGGATGACTTCACGCAGTCTGTACCAGGTCGCCACAGTCTAGACCTGTCCACCTAGGTGATGTTGAATGTCGATGACGATGTCAACTCGTTCCACTTCCGATGTTCTATACTAGAGCTATGTACCTAAAGGTAGGTCACACAGCTGAGAGCATTGTCTGGCACTTATTTGACTATAGTGCCCATATAGTAAATATAGTAATAGAACTATTTCTATTCGGGTCTCCTTCGCATGTACGTGCGGACTGCCCCAACGATAGCATCTAGCTACCTAGGTAGTTATAAAGTCAAATGCCATATCTCACCGAAAGCTCCAATTCCGTCAAATACATCATAAGTTGCCTAAGGTATGGTAGATGTATCTATATGTATTCAGTGCCCTTGACGTCTCATGCGTCGGTACTTTTCGCTGTCCTATCCGTACTTACGTATGTACTAGATCGGCCAATGCGACGCTAAATGTACTGTATCTTTACTCTGATAAGCTGCGTACTCTGCCAGGTAAAGTGCCATCTGCAGGTTCGAAATATCTGGCAGATGGTTGGCTAACGTATCGGGAAGGTTGGGGTAGATCATCTGGGCTGAGCTGCCCGCAATATATTCAAGTCTATACTATGTATCTCTCTCAAAGACTGCAGTCTCGATTAACCTAACCCCTTGATGGTACGGGGTCCATTGCATGAAGAATAGGAAGACATTGTCTTAAATCTCGGTCCCTCTCTTGTTTGTTTGGTTGCTCCTTTATTATCTCCACCTGATGAGTGCCTGAGTCATGTCCTGCTTAAGTTTGGAGCACTTAAGCTTCTGCATGCAACCCATCGAGAATTGCGATTAGATAGGTCATAGTCCACGTTTTCGTAGAATCCGGGGGGACTTCGTGAGGGGTGCGTGTTGAATGCGACACAATCATAGTCTGGATTGGCGCGGAGACCTCGCCTCCATTCTGGGTATGTGGTGTGTAACAGGTTCGACGTTCAGCATCAGCATGGAGCCAATTGAGGAAATCTCGGGAACGGAAACATTCGCAGAGATGTCTCGAAGCATACGACGCGACTGAACGAGGTAGCCGACGTGGAACCTCAGCATTCGATGGGCCATGTACTGAAACCGACGAGTGGATGCAGCCCAGTATCTAGGCATTCGACGCCTTGCCTGGAGCGCTCTCCTATCGCAAGCATAAACCCATAGATTTATTGAGCATGGCGACCGTCATGTCATAGTGCTTGTACGCTGTCTGTTGAACATGTTCTTCCATATTTCCTTTCTTCCTAAAGGTGTTGTTAATTACCAGTAGATGAACTTTGGAGACGTGGCTTACTCTGGTAGCCTCTCGACATGTCTCCAAGAGTGTCGAGAAGCTTCGTGTCGGAAATAAGCTGTTAATAGAAGATTTTTCAGAATACGGTGCTCCAACCCACGAGCCCTGGTGGCTGCTTCCAGAAAACGCAATGTCCTGGCTATGCTTCGAGGATCAAGCTTGGCCCGTTCTTCACGAAAAGCTTTCCTCAACTGGTCCCGAACTATATATAGGGCTGGTCTTGAGAACTGAATGGCGTGGAGTAGGCCACGATATAAGTGACGGTACGCATGAATGACCTTGATGTCGGTCATTGCTGCAGCCACTGAGATAGGCTCAATACGTGTGTTGGTTCAAAGATCCAAGACCCTCTATAGATATATTAGTGACTAGCTCAATAGACCAGCCTGAGTCGTTCAATAGGATGTCTGAAGTTATGTTGTTTCGTCTGGTCCATTGGTTACTTGCTTATCGCGTGGCTTTAATGATCCTTCTTAGGTAACATCCCATCCCTACCTTCAAAGTTCAAGTTGGTTGCAGAAAAATAGGGTGCACAGTGCCAAGATATGGCATCAGCCGCTGGGCTGCCGTGGCTGCGTGGGTACTATGTAACTACAAACGCCACTAAGGTTCCCTAGCCTTGTAGCTGCCGAGTAGATGCCGGGCTAACTCACGTCGCCGTGTACAAGAATATACTAATTCAATAAAGCTTTAAGTTGCACTAAGACGGTGTAAGCGGGGTACCTATATCACTGTGCTAGGAACATTAAACCGATTCAATGCCATGTTTCGATCAAGATCAATGGTCCACTTGATGTCACCGTCGGTCAAATCCATTCGACTGCCCAAAGACGCGAGCACGGTCTGTGGCTTGTCAGACCCGAAAGACGGTTCGTCCAAACCGACGGACATCTTGTGACTAATGCTTCGTCTTGTTACCATTTCTTCGCTTTGAATTATACTTGTATTATTTTCTTTTCTTTATTCACCTCCCGGCGGGATTACAATGAGTAGACTTCATACGTAGTATCGAATTGCGGTCTCACCTCTCCTATTTCCCATGGCGTCCCTGGTCACCGACTTCCTTGTCAACCCGGTCATACGACAAGCACGGCGCTTCTCACGATCATCAGGCAACATATCCACTACCGAGCCTGCCTCACCGCCCGAGAAGGTTAGGGAGACCAAAGAGGGCCAAGAAGACGCTATTTCGGAAACAGAGGAGGAATCATATCTGGGAGACGAGGTAGACGGAAGTGTACCGTCGTCTCCATCGTCACGGAGCTCCGTCCACCCCAATCCACCCGGCCATACAGTTGATCGGCCAAATATCCTGCGCCGTGTCAATTCCCATAACTCCGACTTACATAACCGCGAAAATGATACCCAAAGCCTCAATACCCGGGACGACCGAATACCGATAAGTAGCTCGAATATGGTGGCGGATAGCCTGTTGTCCGCTGTCGATCTGTCCCCGTCAGGGCTGGTACGACGAAAATCTCTGCCGGAGGACGATGGAATGGGCGTGTTGAGGAAACGTATATTTGCCATTCAAGCGCAAGATATCGAGGCACCTGAGAAAGCTCACTTGATGCATCAACTACTACAAGAAGGTTACACGAGATCGAAAAAGGTAGCTCCGGCAGAACGACCTCTCACACCATCCAGTCCCACAACTTCAGAGCAACGGCGTTCTCAAGGTCCATTAGAGTCTTTCAAGTTCTGGCAAACTCTCCTAGACGAGGCCGAAACTCGCGAGGAATTTGATCTGACGCCCGAAGATTTGCGGCCTACGTTTGCGCCGCCAAGAGACCCATCGGAGGACATCGGCGAAGATGCAGAAGAGCCTGAAGATTTAGACTATCGTCCACTTGGCTGCGAACACTATAGGCGCAATGTCAAGTTGCAATGCTCGACGTGCAATCGGTGGTACACATGTCGGTTCTGCCATGACAAGGTCGAAGATCACAACCTGATCAGAAAGGATACGAAGAACATGTTGTGCATGTTCTGCGGGACTGCCCAGAGAGCTGGTGACGTTTGCGTGTCCTGCGGTGCGTCAGCAGCGCGGTATTATTGCAATATATGCAAGTTATGGAATGACGATCCCGATAAGCCTGTCTACCATTGCAATGACTGTGGTATCTGCCGAATTGGAAGAGGAATTGGCAAAGACTTCTTCCATTGCAAGGTTCGATGATTGATTCCAACCCCAGAGTATTGTCGCTGACCAGCAAAATAGACATGTTGTGCCTGCATCGCAATAGGCCAGGAGCAGGACCACAAGTGCATCGAGAGGTCCACAGACTGCGATTGTCCCATATGTGGCGACTACATGTTCACCTCACCGAAGGCTGTGTGCTTCATGAAATGCGGACATAGTATACACCGGCAATGTCTCGATCAGCACATGAGGGTTGCCTATAAATGCCCAATTTGCAACAAAAGTCTTGCAAACATGGAGTTGCAGTTTCGAAACTTGGACATCGCAATCCAGACACAACCTATGCCGCCAGAATTCCAAGACACACGAGCATTAGTCCTGTGCAACGACTGCTCAGCCAAGAGTTCAGTTAAATATCATTGGCTAGGTTTGAAGTGTGGCGTCTGCTCGTCATATAACACAGCACAACTTCAGATTCTTGGCATGGCCGACGAAGCGATCGAAACCGACTTAATTGGACGGGAGGTGCAATTTTCTGAATTGTCCGCTTCACGAGGCCCAGGTGCCACTGAGGAGGTGGATGGGACTCGTGCGCGTGATATAAGAAGACGTCATTCGTCCAATGTTGCACGATCAACGATCAACCGCCCATTTATGGAGCCAGATTACCCCGACAGGCTGGCACGCTCAGTATCTCCGCCTGCCAATCTGGCGCTTGCTTGGAATCCTCCGGCAGGTTTCCTTGCCGAGACGGAAGAGGAAGAAAGGGAGGATTTGTTAGGGTTCTGGAGTCGAGTCCCTCGTAGTATAACATCCAACGATGGTGAAGATGATGACGCAGAGGCTTCCGACGACGAATACATGTCGTCCTCGGAAGAGGAGGAAGATGAGGAGGAGGAAGGAGATGATGACGTAGATGACTTTGAACTACTTGGTCATCGCTAAAGGGCATGGATTAGACCTCGGGGCGGCTAGTTTACGATTGATATAGTGATGGCGTTCAGGTACAGCATTAGGAGCATGAGGAAATACCAGCTGGGTTTGGGCAAATGGTAGGGACCTGGCAAATAGCGGTCGATATGAAATTGGTACAGTATATTGGTTATAGAGGGAGGGGCGTTTTGTCTCAACACTCTGGCGCCTACGAACTATGGGAGAATGTCCGTCTTCATGATTAGGTATACTTTGCATACAAGGAAGCCAAAAGTTTGTCATGATTCCCAACGGCAAGTTTTCTATGTGACTACTGAAGCCAAATAATGTAGAACTCCAAACGCCATGCTCCTACAGGATGCTCTGAAACTAGAGTACGGATTCCCTCTCAACGTAAAACGATATCTTATCGACCAGCTTCCTGTGCGAATTCTGCCTTTTGTGCTTCCTTACGCAGAAATTGGACAACGTTCTAGGATTTGAAACGTGATGGTCAGCTTTCTGCTCCTAGATGTGTCAATATCATGTGACTCTTGAACGTACCGCTAGTGCTTCTGGATTCACGCCATTCTCAATCATGGAGATGCAGATTGATAGCGTGCGGCGGTCGAGATGGCAGTTCTATTATGATGAAAATGACAAAGTTAATATTGCCTACATATAGCTAATAACTTAGGCCGTTGGATGATATTTAGGTAGCCATCAACTTACGAGGATAGTGGATATCTCGTGCAGAATGTCCACGGCTTGCTGTGCAGCCTGTTGCTTCTCGTTATCGTCTCTGACGACGCCTGCAGGCAGCATGATGACGGGATGACGTTTATACAAGAGAAAATGTATCTAATGTAATTAGACCAGGGTCTATAGACAAAAGATACTGAGATTGGCCGACGATTGATACGATGAAAGACGTTGTAAGTGATGGTAGACGCGTGGGGTCGCGGGGCTGAAAATTGACGGCGTTTGTTTGGTCTCAGTGGTCTCAGCGGTCTCAGCTGGCTGCAACTGTCCTCATTAAGGTGGATAGAAGCTAGAACAACGGTACATATTGACGCATGCGTTGCCTATAAATTTCTCAGGAACATATACTATACTCTTCGACATTCATAGGTATATTTTTAAAGAAGGCAACAAAACAATTGCTTCAGGCTTAAAATCCAATCTCCATCACGGTTCAATTTACTTGCGTTGATCAAGTGGCAGCGATATCAAACTCCAAACGCCTACCGCGAGCATTATCATCCATATTATATCGTTAATCATGCCTTCATAGCCTCAACAAACAGCTCCCTCATGCCCTTCAACAGCACCGCCAGATCCCTCGTCTCATTCACGCGCTCCAGCACACGATCCACCTTCTCGCGCTCGAGCTTCGGGCGGCAGTGTTTGACATCGTAGTCCTTCGACGACGTGCTCAACTCGAACCACGCCTCGCGCTCCCAGTTCTTCTCGTCGATGTGCGTGTACACGAACTTGAGCCGGTCCGTCTGCCCCGCGCCCTCGATCTTGAGACACAGGTTCTGCATCCAGAAGTCCAGCTCGGGCACGTTGAACCGGCTCTGCGATTCTACGTACTTCGCGTGCTCCCGTTGCGCCGCTAACCGCGCGTCGATTTCCTTCTGCGTTTCGGCGATCTGCTGTTTTAGGGCGTCCCGCGTCGCTTGGTTCTTGTCGCGCTGCGCGCTGAGCGATGCGATTGCCGCTTGCATCTCGCGCGTCTCGGCCGCTTCCTTCGAGATCATCTGCTGGTGGGTGTTTGTCTTGTGCTGCAGGATCTCCATGTCCTTCTTCTTCATGCGCTGGTCCTCTGTTTGTCGCGATAGTTGTTAGCACTGCCACTTATAGACTTGTGACATTATATTCGTACCTTGTAGCTCGGCGATGTTCATCCGGAATTGGTTGCGCTCTTCTAGGACGCGCTTGCGCCCCTGCTCGATGAAGGCGTCGAATTTTGCGCTGAACTTGGCCATGCGATCGCGCAGTTCGTCGAAGCCGAAGTTGATGCTGGGCAGCTGGTCTGCCATGGATGGAGCCGTGGCCGACAGCGTCTGCCGGCCGCTCATGCTTGACGACAGCGATGATTCGAATGTGGAAGCCATTTCTGATTGTTCGATTATATATTTTGACAAGACGGATTATCTCGGTTGGTAATGCGACGGTTGGTTATTCGATTCTATCCTATTGTGTTGCGACGACTTCGGGCTTCATTGAGTAACTTGGAAAGTACAAATCTATGCTGGTGGAGCTCGTGTAAATGTTTGTTTTGGTTGCCGAGCGCCGTTAGTCCTTGCGGGTCGGAGCTCCACCGCAGCTACATGTATGTACTTCTAGAATCAGAGATACAACCTTGTATTCATCCCAAGACTCGTACTAACGCCGGCAGAACTTTCCTACAGTTATAATTCTACTCTATCGCAGTTTATAATTGCAAAATAATCTTTCAAGTAGGTGCCTATTTACATCCGTCTAGATGTGAATGGCGATTACCACCTGTGTTTAGTTACATGGCCTTACCTGTGCGATAAGATAAGCTCATACGACAAGGTCCAACAATTTCCTATTAGAGAAAGCTTAGACCGTGCGATTTTCCAATTGCTTTTTCTTGCTCCAATGCATTTCTAAGATGAACATCGCCCTCTTGAAAATCTTCGACAACAAGACGTTATTAGTCGCGTGAACTTATACTCGGTCCCGGATCGCGTATCTTGGCTAGTAAAGCCATCGCTATGTACAGCCAACGACGGTTAGCATTCGAAAAGATATCTGTCGAGCTTTGCTCTCCGAATGACTGACCGTCAAATCACTGAATCTACCATCGGACTCGCAGGACGCCTTTCACATTTATCTTTTGGATTGGGCAAGGCGGAGGATTGCGGATGGCAATCCACGAGGAACTTCGCTCAAAGTAGTACGTAGTCGCAATCCCAAGTTCTCCCAAGTTCCCTTGTCAACCCGCTAACCTTATGCAAAGCGCCCGTATTCAAGGAGCTTGGTCCACCTGAGACATGGCGTCCAGCTGCTGGTATTACTGGCGTACAATCTCCGGGTTCCTCGACTAGCAGTGCCTGGCATACAAGTCAAAAGCAGCAAAGATGGCTTCTAAGGTCCCACCCCGAAGCCCGCTTGGGAAATGAATGTATCCATGACCAACTGTCGTCACACTCATCATCGCAAGTTCAAGGGGGTGAGCCAAAGAGCTCGTCTCTTTTCGCGATCGGCGAGCTAACCGATGTGAGTGAGCCGCAGAGAGTCTCGGGCGCACCATTGGTAGCAATTGCGACCGGCGAAGCCAATGACGTTCTCCGTCTGACAAAGCCGAGTATAGGGGAATGGCAATGGGGTGATGACGACAGCGTGTCTCTACGACTCCCAGAAATTCCAGGAGAAGCTGAGTCTGCTTTCTTCCAGGAAGAATTTGCAGGGCCTATTCGTCGTCTAAAAAGTGTGGTCGACTCGAAGAGGTACGATCCGACCCGCTGGGTAGTTGTGCAGACGGACTCGGGGACTCGAGTGTTCCAACCGGAATATCGAAGGACTCCAACGGTCTCTACCTACAACAGAGGAATACCATCTCGCATTGCTGTAAATCCAATATTCTTCATTTCGAAGGACCAGACCGGAGGGAACCGACATTCCGACGTTTCGTTCAATCCTGGTATAAGATCAAGACCCCCCCAACTTGGTCTCATAGATGAATGTGGTTTCTGGAGTATTTGGGATATCGCCCACACTAGACTCAGGTCATCCGGGAAACCGAAGGCTAGCCTGAGCAAGTGCGGACATATTGAGAAAGGTGTTTTAAATCGCCTTCCCTTGAGCAACGCCGAAGAAGCTCAATGGCACAAAATACTTTGGGTTGGCTGCCCAGGAAGCCCATTAGAGGAATCGCAAGCGTTTGATTTCGAGGAAGACGCGGATATCCCCGAAGCTCAAGGCTCTTTCTCACCACTTGTGCGATCTTCAACATTACTTCTCTGCAGTCCGAAAATGGTCAAGTTACTAGATCTTACCAATAACTCATTTCTCCCCGATCTACCTTTTATAGGAGGAACAGCGCGGGATTGCATTCTAGATGTGCATGAGAACCCTCAAGATACTCAATACGTCTTTGTTTTAACCACGTCGAAAGTTTTTGTGGTTAGGGTGTACGCGACTCCATGTCAAAATTGGGGCGAAACGCGGAAACAATGGTCTATTGTACTCGAGATATCTCACTTGAGGGACATATTTGACCGAAGTTTGAAGCTTACCGTTGCCCCAGGAGCTGTATCACCTGGGAAAGCCTCATCTCTAGTCTGCGTATACTCCAACAGAAACTCTCAGGCTGACCTCTTCTATATCACTATGCTGAAAAGCGATCCCGCTAGGGTCTCTTATCGTCGAGATGCCATTGTACCAGAAGCGTTCCAGTCGCCAGACACAATGCCCCAGACTATGTGTCTTCATCCCCTATCAGTTACCTTAAAGCGTTCGATCATGCCGACCGAGTCTGCACGCAGTCTTGCCAAGAATCATGTTCGATATTATCAACTTGCTGCCCTGAGAACAGACATGTGTTACATCTCTACGCTATGTGTCTCTACCTCTACACTGCCTATCAACCGGATAGACCGTCCGGACTGCAAAGTAAATCGACCAGGAGACCTATCTAGAGAGAGGAGAAGGATCTTGAGACACACAGCTGCGTGTTTCGTAATACCGGACGATGTGGCTACGCATGACGCTGAAGGCATACATGGTCAAGTCGTTACAAGAAGTGTATCTCGGTGGCCAGTAGTACGAAGACCCTTCAGAATGTTCTATGACTATCTCTGTGCGGTTTTCAGTGAGCAGGCTAAGCGATGCCATGAATTACCCGCTAGAGAAGAAACGTTCGGTTCAAACCTGTTCGACCAAGTTCATCTTGCGATTGAGCAAGCCCTCGAGAATGAGACTATGCCTGCTACCACTCTGTAAGTTCATTGTCTATACCTTTTATGTATTCAAGACTAATTAGAACTATAGACTTCAAATAATTGGAAGCTTGGCATTGCCTAATGACATAGACCACGCAGCTGTTGAATGGGGGTCTGAAATAGAGCGCCTTGGACGTATCAACCCAAACCTGGCATTATTGACACTCAATCGGCCACATAGCCAGGCTACCAGGCCATCAAATTCGCTACAGGAGTTATATTCTGCGTTCCTCCATTTAACAACGAGTCCTAGCTTCAGCAGCCAAGGGCTGGGTTGGATACAAGAGGCGAGATCAACGACGATTCGACAGATAGTTTGCGATGTCTACCTGTCCCTCTTCGGATTAGTTCATCGCCAAGTAGACCTGATCGAATCGCAGGTGTCCTTAGCACGTGATCTTGACAACATGGTCATTGATAGTCAGCAAGGAAGCCGTGCGGGAAGTGTGCTGTCCGAGGTATCTATCTCGAGTTCCAAGGACCCGAAATCGGAAACTCTTCATGGGGAAGATCCGGCCATGGCCCTTCTAAGATCATACACCGGCACAGGCAAGTTTGTGACAGCGAAGCGCACCGCGCTTCTAGATAAATGGGAGGTTGGAGCCAACCCCGACGATTATGTGTTCGACCTAGATAAGAATAAGGAGATAACTCCCGGCATGCAAAGAAGGGCAAAGCAACTAGCCCGAGAAAGTCGGAAGAGACGGAGAGCTGAGACACTTCTCCAGATGCATAAGGATAAAGAACCTAGTCTGCCCGCAACCCAGCCAGCACCGAAAAGTCACTTCTTCAATCAATCTAGTCAACCTATGGGGGCCTATTCACAGAGCCAGGCCATCATGTCGGATCCACTGCAAATGATGTCTCAGCCTATACCTGGTCCATTCGGTCGCAGAGACGAGAGACCCAAGAAAAAGGTGAAAAGGCGGAAAGGAGGGTTCTAATGGCAACGGATATAGGACTACCAAATTCCTCTTCAATCTTATCAACAGTCTGATATCTTAATCCGTACGGCTAGATCTAAGTGCTGAGAGTTCGGGACTTCATAAGGGTAGAGCTGAGATATGGGGGTTTATGGATTTTGTGCATGCACCTAGGGTTCGGTAGGTGGTCATGCTCGTCGCAGCAAGGAACAAAACTCCTTTCCACACTCCAGATACAAGTAGTACATAATGTAGATCGATGGCAAGTCAATCTCAAATATAGTAGTGTATGAAGATCCTACAGTTGTTTGAAGCTTCAAACAGGATTCCGGGTTGGTGGCTGATTTGACTGCAGTTAACCGCATTTTAAGACATGCAATTACCCGATAATCCAGCCAAGTACTGTACATCCATCCACTTCACCAAGTCGCAATACATTTACTTCATCTCTAGAAATCCAACGAACGTGAGCGAATTCAAAAAGATTGCATTACATTAGGCGTCCATAGTCGAGTCATCAAAATTCCAACGAGATGTCGCATTGTCACGATGAACATGAAGGCCACGGCCACGATCATGACCATGAGCACGACCATTCGGATGACATCACACCCGCCTTGCAGCATAGTCTGTACCAGCACATCAAGTTCGACGAGATCAACACCATGAACGAAGCCACCCAGGACTCCGGGAAGGCCATCGTGAAGAAGACGTGGGCCGAGCGCCTGCAAACGGAACCAGAGCTGGAGAGCGACGCAGATGAGCAGATTCTTATGACGATACCGTAAGTATACCTCAGCTCTCTCTCCTTTCTTCATAAGCCGAGTTATATACAGTACATACAGTATGTGCATATGCGATTTAACACGGAGCAGATTCACAGGCCAAGTCAAGCTGCACTCGATCCTGGTGCGCAGCTCGCCGTCAGACAGCGCGCCCAGGACCCTCAAGGTGTTCATCAACCGGGACAACATCGACTTCGAGACCGCGGAGGAGCTGGCGCCCACGCAGACCTTCGAGCTGTCGCAGACGTCCGAGGTCCAGGAGCTGCCCGTCAAACGCGCGCTGTTTGGCAAGGTGCAGCGGCTGACGCTGTTCTTCGAGGACAACTTTGGAGACGGCGACGAGGACGTCACGAGGCTGAGTTATCTGGGGTTCAAGGGCGAGTGGATGCAGCTGGGACGCGCGCCCAGCCAGATCTTGTATGAGGCGGCGCCGAACCCGAATGACCATGCGCTCAAGGGCACGAATGTGAATCAGCTTGGTAGCAGGCTTGGTGGAAGGGGACCTGGAATTTAAGGCATGGGACGAGGGAATGAGTCTCCGGCGGATAAGGTACTGATTGAAGAGCATTACGATTTCCAAATGATTGAAAGGGACCAGTTGAGCACTCCTCAGCCAAGGGATTGCGGCCCTTGGCATCGATAATGTCATTGCGAGGATTTGTATTGAGCTTTCATAGGCAAATTTATTGAGTCACATGAAATCCTCCTCCCAGTTCTCCGACCGATTCTGATTACTCGAGGCTTCCATATTCTCCTCCGTGAACAGATCATCGTAAGCGTGGTCCTTCTGCCACTTCTTCTCCTGTCTCTCCTTCATTACCCGAGCTTCTTCCTTCCTCTAAGATCCATGCCGTCAATCTATGCATTCTTTACTAGGTGAAAAGGAGATGAAAGAAAACTCACCCGTTGTAGCAGCGCAGCCTGGTCTCGCTTCCTTAACTCTCTGCGGTGGTCTTCTCTCTCCTGCTGCAGGTCAGGCTGCTTCTCGACCTTGGTCTTGTTGAGGCGGTTGATAATGACGTTCTCCCGGTTGGGCACTAGGATCTTCTTGACCTTGCGCTGGTCCTTGAAGCTGACCTGGCCGACGGCCATGCTGCCGTCTTTCTTGAGGTTAGACCATGGCGTATATATGACGGTAATGTTGTCCTTCTTGTTGCCCTCGATAGAGTTCGCCTTAGTGAGCTGAGCCAGATCCGTCAAGAGGTCCTGTGGTATATTGTCCCAGGTGTCGCCTTCATTCAGTCTTAGGTAGATGTGTGCACTCGAGAGCTTGTCTACGTGGAACTGCTCATATAAGCCCCTATCGCATGAGATTCGGAACGGTTTCCAAATTTCTCGTTTTATAAGACGAGGATTTTTCATACCCTAAGAACATATGAATACGAGGCGTTCCTATGATATGTCACAGGTCGAGACTCACCAGACATCTTCCTCCCAGCCGTATTTGATCAACTCCTCATCTTTATGAAATGGTCAGTATGTGATTGACATGGGCCGACTTAGACCGGGGGCTTAGAGATCACCCACTCTCGAATTTGTCCTTGCCGACGTAGATGAACGCCGGAGGGTCCACGACCGTCGATTTGAAGTAGTAAACCATGATGGCGCTACTACTGAGTGAAAGAAGAAAGGATACCTTGTGGAATAATATTTATTTATAAATGAAAGAGCAGAAGGTAAGTACTTTTCAGCAGGCTTGAGGCCAGCCGGATCTGTCAGGTCCCAAGCCCGGCGTTCTTGCTTAGACCCCTCCGTGGTACGTACCGGTACGCCGCGGATTTCCCGAATTGTCCCTGCGCCCCACCCAATTTTTTCAACGGCAGTGAAGCTTCAATTATCGGTATCCTGAGCAGCCATTTGAAGCCGCCATCTTAACGCTCAGTCTTCGCTCGAGAAACCTGCATTAAACCACTCGAGCCGACAAAGGCCTCTCCAGAGCGGATTGGCCGTTTAACACTAAGCTCCCAGCGACAATGGCATCCCGACTGCCAGCCCGCTGGGCAGCCGCCCTGACGAAGTGCTCCTCACTGAGTAACCCTCGGGTTCTCATCACAGAACGACACGCCCTCCTCCCGCGCACCTTTCGGCGAGGCGTCAAATACGGCTGGTCGACAGCGAACCCGCGTACAAAACCAACACGTTTCAACCAACAATCTGCTGGCCTCCCCGCTCCCACAACCGGACCTGCCGCGGCCCTCAAGCGCAAGGAACAGTCGACGCCACTACGGACGGGTATTCTGGCTACCAAGACGGGCGTCTCGGCCATGTACAATTCCAAAGGAATGCGCATTCCATGCACCATCCTGCAGATGGACCAGGTGCAAGTCGTGGCCGCGAAGACGCGCGCCAAGAACGGCTACTGGGCCGTCCAGGTTGGCTGCGGCCAGAAGGAGCCCGGAAACGTCACTGCTCCTCTGCTAGGCTACTTCGAAGCTAAGGGAGTTGCGCCCAAGCGCCATCTAGCTGAATTCAAGGTGCGGAGTAAGGAAGGCTTATTGCCTGTAGGTGTGCAGCTGCAGCCGGACTGGTTCAAGGTCGGCCAGTTCGTGGATGCGAGGAGCAACAGCCGGGGCATGGGCTTTGCCGGTGGTATGAAGAGGCACGGGTTCGCCGGTCAGGAGGCTAGTCACGGTAATTCGAAGAACCACAGGACGATCGGTACGTCCGGTCCTAGTCAGGGCGGTGGTTCCCGTGTGCACCCGGGCAAGAAGATGCCGGGGCGCATGGGCGGCGAGCAAGTCACCATCCAGAACCTACGGGTTCTCAAGGTAGACAACGAGACGGGCATTGTGGTGATCAATGGCCACATTGCTGGCCCCAAGGGCTGCATCGTGAAGCTGGCGGATGCTATCAAGAAGCCGCCACCTGCCGAGACGTTCATTGCGAAAGCAAGGAGGTTGTTATTGGAGCGGACCCCAGACCACGAGGAGCGGCTGCAAAATGCGCGGGAAGCGCATCTGGAGCTGAAGGAGCTGAGAAAAGAGGGCAGGATAGGAGAGGCTATAGCAATGACGGCTGCGTTGTAAAAAATATATATACATTTTGTACCATACACGATGTTGTACACCTATCCTCACAACAAATGCTGAAGACTATGGGTTTTGCAGGATATCCACTCTACATACTGTGTGTTTGCCTTCCTCTCTAACTCCAGACCTGAATACTGAAGGTAGTGACCATGATGTAATGAAGTCATCCGGATCAAACCAAGCTAGGTGGCCTTGGATCTTCCACACTCAGCTGCATATACTCCCACTACTACAGTAGATCATGGCCCTAGGAGATATACCCTTGGGGGGAGAGCCTAATCATAGTATTGCTTAATGCCCATAGATCCGTTCATTTGAGCTGCTGTCTGAAACCCCTCGTTGTCTCCTCGCGCTCCTCCTCATCCATAGGGTAAGACTCAATAGCCCTGAACGGGTCATTACCGTCCAGCAGATCAATCTTGGTACCATCCGGTGTCTCCAGGCTCCACTCGGTGGTCTCGAACACGCCCTTGGGCGTGGGCCGGAAACTGGTGAACCGCATGACGGCGGTGTTCCGGGTACCCTTGACGGGGAAGCTGATGTCGATGCGGCCGCGCAGCTGGTTCATCTCGCCGGCGATCCACGGGATCTGGTGCTTGAAGTAGATCTCGTCGCCCAGGTACTCGCGCGCCTTCTGGTTCGTGCGCAGGGCGTACAGCGTCGATGCGACGACGGGGCTCGAGAGCTTCTGGTAGTTGAAAATGGCGACGCTGGAGGCCGCGATGATGGCGAGGAAGATGGGGAAGGTGCGGCCCCACCGGAAGCCGTTGATATCTGCGGTCGTGTGGTTAGTTTATATACTCCTAGAAGGCTTATATACCGAAGGGGACGAACTCGGAAGCTCCCGATCTGGACGCCTCTCCATCAGAGGGCCATCGCCGGGTTTGGGTGCTGCGACTAACGTCCGCCTTTGGATGTGATTCCTTGTCGTGGTTGATTGATTTCGTAGTAATAGAAGCGCTCTCCGGCGCACTAATCTCGACCACATCTTGACACTAATTGACCTTGAAGTTTCCCAAGATCTCTGCTCTTGGTATCCATAGAAATCGTCCTACAGAGAGCTTCATCCCACCTGAAATCATACTATCCACCAGTACGTACCGAAATTCCGGGATGCGGATCTAGAAGTGGATCCTACCATGCCGCTACCAAGCCACATCCTGCTCCAGCCACATTTCTATCTGATCGAGCAATCGGGGAAATTGATTAGACGAGGCTTGACCCACTTCAGTTAGCCCCTGTTAGGGCACTTCAAAATTTCGAGCCCACCAACTCTTTTCGATTTTCCGACTTCCTAGGAAATCGTGAACCTCAGCCAATTTCAACACCAGCCTTCGTCCCAAGGAAATTCAATTCTCTCCCCCCATCACCCAACGCCCACCGACAAAATGACGAAGGTTAACTCAGGTATTCTTACACCCTCTATCGAACCACCCTTCTGATATACAATTTCCGTACACTTCGACGTCAATTGAGCCATACGATGCTGACGAAATCTCACCCAACAGGTATCGCCAGCTCGCGACGAAAGTCGAGAAAGGCGCACTTCAGCGCCTCCTCCGGCGAGCGCCGTGTCATCATGAGCGCCCCCCTCAGCAAGGAGCTGCGTGAGAAGTACAACGTAAGTTCTCGCCCGATAGCGCTGTCGTCGCCTTACTACATTAGCCCTGCGTGAAAATCGATCTGACAGGTATTCTTCGAACAGGTCCGCAGCATCCCCATCCGAAAGGACGACGAGGTCACCATCGTCCGGGGCAGCAACAAGGGCCGCGAGGGCAAGGTCACTTCCGTCTACCGCCTCAAGTACCAAATCCACATCGAGCGTGTCACCCGCGAGAAGGCCTCCGGCCAGAGCGTCCCCCTCGGCATCCACCCCAGCAAGGTCGTCATCACCAAGCTGAAGCTCGACAAGGACCGTGAGAACATCCTGGAGCGCATCAAGGTTGGCCGCGAGCTCCGATCTAAGGGCAAGGCCGCTGCCAAATAAGCAACCCCCCAACTCACTCACCTTTTGATCTTCGGTTACCACCAGCCTGGCGAAGGGAGGGGATACCCCGTTGGTAGATAAATGAGTCTGCGGAACTGACGACGGGAATTACGGGATTTGGCGTCTACGAGGGTAAAAAGAATTCCCCGGCATCATCGAGGGATTATGAAACGAACCGGCGGGATTTGATTGCATGGGGACTCTCTCGACGATCAAGCATCTAGATGCGGGCGACGCATACCGAATGAAAAACACAATTGCATGCACACAATGGCCGTTTCACTCTGTGAAATGTTCCATGGGAGGTTCTTCCCGAAGTCTTGCTCCAGCCTTACAACTCCGTTGTGCCGTAAGAACCCACTATCAATCTAACCTCTGGGGATTCTACCTATTCTCCCCATCCACCAGGGAAGATGGACAAGACTTCCCCTAGCTGTATATGAAAGACTCACCCAGACAGGTATTCTATTTGGCATGTAAGTGGGTTTTCGTAAGCAATCATTATCATGATAAATCACCCCGTACGAGGTAAGAAAAAGCAACCGCCAGGATATCTCCGCGTCAACTTCACTCCTTTGGTTTTCGAGGTATACGACTGGCGAAGAGCAAAGCAAGCGAAGGGACTAATATGAATCACCCCCTTTTCGCCCCCTCGCCTGCAGACTTTCAACCAGTAGATAATGTCGATGAGGTTGGGAGTTTGATGGTGAGGTACATTCTACCTCAAACGGAATAAAATCTGCAGTGAAAGTCCTTTGCTACGTAGGTACCTCTCTTAGCCTACCTACCTGCATGTTCTACTCTCATGCTACCTGTTGTATGTTAGTAGCCAATGAATTACTTTCAGTTTAATAATAATGCAGTATTGTCATTGATCCGAATATTAAACATTACAAGTCCAAAAAGTCTCATAGCACAGAAAGGAAAAAAGGAAAGTCACAGAAGGAAAAAAAAGTGAAGTCACAGAAAGAATAAGCATGCAAGCCATTAAGATGGGTTTTCCATCAAGCAAAAGTGAGTGTTGATACTGCAACTTAGTAATAGTAACCCTGAGTGTCGGTATGCCACACATTCACCTCTGCTACCATATTTCCTTGTGTGTTGTGTTCGTCGAGTCTCCGGGCAGCTGAAGACAAGCCACCTTTCGTGATGATGATCCTAGAGTAGGATGACCACATACACCTCGTAATTGCTATCGGGGAGCAAGAAAAGAAAGGGAAAGATCGAATACTTGGCCGATAAAGGCCCTTAGTAATGTCGTCTATCGTCGAAGAGATGAATATAATCATACTAACATGACTGTAGCAAGATGAATGTCTGTAAAGCTATTCGTTTCTCATTTGCATCGTCGTGAAGTAGGCATCAAGAGACTGTCGCTCACCACTCTGAGCCGATAACTCCACGTCGCTCTGCGTCACGGAGCATTCGCTCCTGGACGTCCTTCACCGGGTCGTAGTCTTCCGAGCGGGTTTCGTTCGGTGGACGGTTCTCACCAGTCTTCTCCGCCGCCTGTGCATCGTATTCGGCTGCTTTGTTTCTAGCCTCGGGGGTAACGCGAGCTGACGAGTTGCCCGTGTTGGAAATCGCTGGGCCTAGCGATGCAGCAGCATAGCCGTGATACTGGGGCAAGTATCCTGTTGCTGTTGTCGACGAGACTGTGCTTGGGAGTACAGCGCCGCTCGTTGCTCCGCGCTTCAACATTGTTTGCCAAAGCTCATGTCCAGATTTAGTACTATAGGAGGTTAGTTTCTATTCTTGGGTTGAAGAATCAATATACATACGTAAATCGGTCAAGAGCTCGACGACCCGAAGAACTTTGCTTCGTTTCGGCGGAAGCAACCTCGGATGACTTAGAAGGTGATGGCACCTTGATGCTCTTCGTCATCTTGGAAAGATTCTCGGTGTTCCTGTCAACCCGAGATCCTGCTAGGGACTGCATTCCTCCACTCGCATTGTCCTGGCCAGCATCGTCTGGGGCCACAATAGGAATAGCTTTGCTCACTCTGTGGCCAGCCTCCTGAGAACGAGTGCCTCGGACCTCACGGTTATGGTGAAATGGATCACTCTGTAGGAATTTGTAGTTGGTCGCTGGCTCACCAGTGATCCCGTGCTGAAGAGTAGACTGAGGCGGAACTTCAGTAGGTCGTGTAGCTTTCGTCGGAGAAGGGGGGTAGAAGTCCTTACCATCGAACTTCGGCAAGCCCAATCCTCCGATCTGAACTTGGCCCCAGTAATTGTACCGAGCTTGTTTCTCTTGCTCGGTAAGCTCTCGTGAGTAGACATAGTCCATCGCGCGAGCATTGTGGGGTTGCATGCCTCGAGGAAGTGTTCCAATGAGGTATGGCTGGTTGTAGTTGCTTGCACTAACGCTAACTACCGATGGCTGAACATGTCCCGGGGCTATTCCGTTGGCCGCATACATGTTAAAGGCGTGTGCACCATTCCCATGTTGTTGAGAAGACATGGCAGAAGGGACTTGCCATGGGCCGAGCTCATATGCACTAGACGGTCCAGATTGTGCCTCAGGATGTTGCCCCTCAGACTGAGACGCATGATAAGGTTGAATTCCAAGATTGGAAGCAGATGTCGTAGAAACATTGCCACGAGATCCGATTGTCTTCGACGGCTCTGATGCACCAGGTCTCTGCCTCTTAGACTGGATGAGCGTTTCGAGGCGGGGGTCATAATCCGACACGGTCTTCATTCCCTTATTAGAATTAATACCTACGCTTCGTGGATTCGTGCATCTCGAGCTGATTTGCTCAGAAGACCGATAGTGCAACAAGCCGCGACCAGACTCATTAGCACCAACGGAACTATTCTGGGAAGCGGTTGCTTCTCGGCGGCTCGTAGTGCTAGAAGCTCTTGAGGGTGTCTTCCAAGGTGGTTCGCAATGAGTCGAGTCTACCGGGCTTGGCTTAAGTTGAGGGTAATAGATGGCCTCGAATCTAGCCTGCATTGCGTGATCATGCTCAAACCGCTGCACATTCTGTGTTAGCTCTTCTATCTTGCCAGTGACCTCCTCTTCATCGATCTGGTGTTTGTTAAATTGCATTTGGTCTCTGAAGAACTTCAGAGACGCTCGCAACGAATCAAGCTGACGCTTGGTGACCTCACTTGGTCGAATCGACGTGATATGAGGTGTAACCTGCATAAGAGCAGAGATTGCCTGCAATGGTTGATTGCTACTGCTAGCAGCAGATGGACCGCCAAATTGTGCTGGGGCAATTGCACTGGGGCCAAAGGCAGGTGTCGTAGGGGACAACTGGTTAGGAGCTCCAGCAGAGCCCGCGTAAGCGTTTGCGAAAGCTGGACCTCCAAGTATGCCGGGTGGCATGTACGGGCTTGCAAGCACCATCGGCACGGGGACCTGCGCTGGTCCATAGGCCTGGGGATAAACCACATTTCCATTGTGGTAGAAAGGTCGGTTACCGTCATGATGACTTTGGGTAGGGATCCTTATCGGTGCTGGTCTCGGCTTCTTATCACCGGCACCGTCCTGGGTCTTAAAGACCTTCTCCGTCTCCTCGGCATCCTGCTGGACCTGGCGGTATGCAGCTTGCTCCTTAGTCGAAGCAGCCTGAGGGGCTGGCATGCTATAAGCAATAGGAATTCCTTGGTGGAAGGGGTACAGAGGCATGGGGACACCCATATGCTGAAAGAAGCCAGGGTGGCCAGGAATCTGTGGGGAGATGAGAGGATGGGCCATCTGTCCTCCGATGCCGTTGCCAGAGCTGGGCTTTGCTTCCTTGAAAGTCTCCGCAGAATTCTGTGTTCCTACCGTCGAATATTCTTTATCCCATTTCGCAGTGGGTGATACAGAACCGCGAGTGTTCGGTACGATTCTGCCTCCAGCAGTCACTCGCACGTGAGTTGGTGAGACGACCGCCTTGAAGAACTTCTGGAATCCCTCACTTTGCTGTGCGGCAAGTCCAGTCGGGGCGGAGACTGGCTCATTAGAGGTAACTTCGCTCTCAGTTCGGCCACGATATTTCCATTGGTTGCGCTGCTGGTTCTTTCCACGAAAGAGGATCTCGTCACTCTCCGTTGAAGACGAGGCGCGACCGTTCGCCTTCTTCGCGCGTTGGTCATGAGTCGATGGCATGGTGCCGGGAGCTTGGTCCTTCACTAGGTCCACTGTACAGGTTAGAGTAAAACTCAGTGAAATAATAGTGGATAAAGTTATTACGGAAGTACAGCGGGGATATATGAAAAGGAATTGAGGGCAGAGAAGAGAAATAGATGTGTATCGGGTTAAACAAGGAAAGGAAAATAAGAGGAGGGGATCTAGAGGAAAAGGGGGGAGGGTGCTCGGAGAAGAAAAGAGGTTGCTTACCGAACTCATCATTGACTTGTAGAGTATCCGGAACAATGCCCAGGGTGGAGCCTCGGAGCTGGAGCAGCTCCTTAATGCTATACGTACGCGACCCCATAGAGTGATGGAGGTAAGCGCCGTAGATGTGCTGCTGCGTGGAGAGTTAGGGTGGCGGGAGAGGATTGGAGAAGGATCTCTTCGATGGATGAGTTCCTGAGACGAATCTCTGAGGCGAGAGACACAGGCACTAGTATTTACTAATGGCTCAAATTAGCAAATTTATATGCCTTGAGTTGCGAAAGTGAAGGATTAGGTCTAGAATTGTGAGGCGGAATGAGATAGGCAATGATGTGTAGTGTAAGCAGGTACCCTCTCAACCATAATATGATTGATGTTCGAGTTGATATTGTCTTGTTTGCGTGGCGTGATTTGAAAGAGATGCTCTCATGCGGACCTAGGATAGCGGCCGAAGTTATGTAGACCGGAATGACAAGCCCCTTCTAAAAGGGACCAGATGGAAGTGTGGCGATGTGGGTGTGATGATGTGGGATGATATGGAATGAAAAGTGGACAATGTAATAGAACATACCCGGAGCCTATCTGAGGAGAAGACAATGTTTGAGCATTACCTGCGGTGTATTGATCGAGAGTTAGTGTTGTGAAATGAAGTGGGAAATATGAAGAGAGGATTGCCCAGTTGAACGTGTTGCCGAGAGTAAACGTGATCGTGAGGCACAACAAGGAGAGAGCTGGTAGAAACGAATCAGTAGCCCTAGTAACATAGACAGCAACGTGTTTTTTGTACGTTTATGGTCTGTGTTCCGGCTCATTGAATTGCGCACAGCTGTGACCGGGGGGTATCCGGGGGCGATGATAGTCGACACTGTGGTGAATACCTGGAGAAGTGCCTAAGAGGAGGGATGCCTAAGGGGACAATGCTTACCTGTACACACCAAAATCGGCAAGGCGAGCGAGTGACGTGAGCAACCAGCAACAAGTAGACATACAAGACCTTTTGAGACCAATCTGCGAAGGCTATTATGGAGCATTGACGAGAGGTGGACGGTGGTGAGGTTGGCGGTTGAGTCGAGGACGAATGTCGTCGACGAAGTTATGTGGAGCGAGGATAAGAAGAATAGAATGCAACTTCCTTGTATCCATGTGTGCTTAGAGAGATACAGCAAGAAGGGCCTAGTCGTTCGATCTTCACAAAGGTCAAGGATAACCATGTTATAGTCACTATCTATTCCTTATCGTTCCTGCCACAACGACAACTGATGACATACATACCACTACCTACTAGTAAAGTCACGAATAGGGGTACAGCGACCCCATATACATGTGCCTATGCCTGCCTCATTGTATAGATGGATAGACGTCATAGTAGGTAAGTGGGTAAGTAGGATATAAGTAGGGGTTATACTGTAAGTACTGGCCAACTCTTTGCTGGACATGCCATGAATAGAACCACAAGCAAGCACTATGTATGCAAGTCTTTGCTCAATTATCCTTGCCTATGTATCTAGTAAATACCCTTAACAAAGGTTAGGCACCTACATGTAGGTACGACGTCCAAGTTGCAGTCATATCATAACTAGATGGGATGAATTGTATAGGAGTATATCATATATCTTATCTCCTTAACCACCGGGACTCTCACTCATAATAGTATAAGATATATTAAAGAGAGAATGCTGAAAGGTCGATGTAGGTTGTTCCAGGATACAAACTCGCAGATGGCGTCCGAGTCAGCACCTTCAGCGCCACGAAAGAAATTTGAAGTTGAAACACTGAAAGTTGGATAGACAAGATATCTTGCATAATTATTGTTGACTATACGGCCATGCCTCCCTATTATAGCGACAACTGGACGAACTCTATAGGTGCTTTAGAGAATCAAGGTAGATTGATGGTCTCCATGACACTAGGACATGGATAGGTACCCTTGCAAACATGTCTGAATATGATAACTTTATGGATATTCAGGTAGAATTAGGCTAGGTGCCAATGAACAGTAAAGCGCCAAGCACGAAAGGAGACACCAGAAACACCCGCAGAGAGTGACAACGCCAAGACGAGGATGCTGCCCGTAACACCACTGCCCGAGATAGCCAGCCCAGAAGACAGTTGAGAAGCCAACACCCAACAAGATGCTTATAAGTTGCGACCCAAGAGAACAACGACGGCACCGAGAGTCCGAGAAGGAACCAAGGCTTCGAAGCTAGGAGAGTTGGATCCAGCCTAGTCTGCCCCTATTCGTAGTACTGGTTTTACGCATGTGCCAGGTCTCGTGAAAGTTGACTAGCAATAATCAGAAGGCATGTGCATATAATGCAGTTAGGATTGCTAGCAATTGTTGAGCATCTTACCTATGCTGCTCTCAGTACTGCCGGCGCCAAGGAGCCCATGATTAAAGGCCCCTTGATAGAGAGTGTTTAAGAGTCACGTATTCGTGACGTTTCGGTCATCGGGGCCTGGTGGATTCGGGGTCGGAGGCTCCGGTCGAGGCGGTGGTTCGGGCTTGTGTCCTGGACAGCAAGCTGGCTCCTTTGCGTTGGCCATTAATAGATTGGTATATTCAGGCTTAGATTGCTCACGGCTCGCATAAAAAATCATCGTGTTCCTTGGTATTTAATACGTAGACCAAAATAAGTATTCGCAATTTTGAGAATTGGCGGTGGCGACGGTGTGAATTATAGTCACCTAACGAGAAATTCTGGGGCGGTTCTTCTCATGAAAGGATCGCTACAGGAAAAGCATGGGAATCAACCCTTTAAAAAGCTCCGTAGCCACATCTTAGAAGCCCATCCTCCTCATAGCAACCCCCACACCAAGCCCCGGGGCCACACAGTTCTAGCTCTTTTGATGACCATTGGGCACGGCCGTAATGTCGAAGTGTCACGCTTTCCTTTCTGGCGTGTGGTTGACATATGCAAGCCAAATCCCCTATGAGAGTGCTTACCGACCCACACACGTGGTGATAGATCGGCATTCAAACCTTCTCATAGTTCGATTCTCGGTTAGGTGATGGTGTCTTCATCTCGAGACGACTTCGAAGACTACTGGGCAGATGACGCCTCAGCGCACAGGCTCCCGAGCGTAACCGCCCAAGCGCCATCCTGCGTGCGTGCTTCTCCCTGACAAAAGCTAGCGGGCAGGGGTTCCAAAGCAACTGGTGCAACCTTGTAGCTTCTAAATCAAGGTCATTCTGATCACAGGTTATTAGGAAAATCATATCGGTACACGGGCTCCTCCCACGCCGCTGACCTGGCTGCAACCATCCCAAAAGGAGGTCCGGTGACGTTCGGAGGGTTACGACATATGTATAAGAAAAGGCTGATATTAGCGAATCAAGGACCCGAATTCCACCTGATTCGAATGCGTCCATGGTATTTTTGGCGACAAACTGAGCCATCCAGCCACGGCTAGGTTGGATTGGTCGGAAGTGCCCATCTGGTAAGTTTCGGAGAACTGAAGCCGTGCCCCAGATCAGTGGGCGAAAGCTCAAGGGTCTGGCCGCAGTAGCAACCTGGATGGGCGGGCAATCTCGACATCTACTACATCGGCCATGGTGATCTCACTGACAGGTATTTTAACCCAGCGCCCCAGCGTGTTCACCTGGGTCCTCAGTCTGGCCTGTGCCGCGCCAAGTCGTATATGTATGTTTCAGAATAACTATTTGGTGGAACCTTCACCGCGATCGCCAGGACCAATGCGCGTCCCGTAGGCTATAGAGAAGATCCCAGCACCACATCGCGGGAGGTCTCGCTAAGGCTCTGCAAGACAAGCGGGTAGTCTAATATCGAGTCAGCCGCATTCCAGGAATGGCTGTCAGACTTGGACACCGTTGCCGTTTTCTAGAAGCCTTCTCTAGGTGAGCGTGAGCCTCTCAGCGGCTCGTTGCCGTATTGAATTCACCCGGATGTAGCACGACGTGGCGTATCCGTTTTGAAAGGAAGAATCCGCGTTAATATCCCTTATCCCAGTTAGGACCCCAACAACCCGGCTGGGTAGGCTTGGAGCACCTGAGCCTGGACATGGAACATAGGCACGACATCGATGGTCCGAGGGCCGAAATCTCGTCAGGCGCTATGCTTGTTCAGACGGAGACTCTTGCAAGTAACAAGAGTCGCATCAGGCATCTTCAATAACTACATCGAACCTTTTTAGGTGAACATGCTGACATGTAGGTATAGACCCCAGCACGGGGCGTATCCACATTTCCACATTTCCGCATTTCCTCCACGCCTATCTTGGGTGGGTACGGTACATGGGGGTCACGTTTCGGTTAACCCTTTTCTACTCCCTTTCGCTCGCCAACTTCTACCAACATTGAATATTGGAACCCTCAACCCATCACGCTTTGATAAGCGTTTGGATCACCTGAGCGGCGGGGTGCCTAGAGAACCAGGAGATAATGTTGTAGGTAGTCAAAGGTACCACTCACAAGATGTGTTTGGTAGATGTATCTGCTGCGAGAGCCATCCCTGTAGGCTCGCGGCCATATTGAGCTAGGCCGTTTTCTTGCAGGATTCGTTGCCCACTTGGGCGATGCATGGGCTATGATAGGCTCCTAGCCGGCCAATCCCCGCAACCCCTCGATTACTCACCGCACTAAATCTCCACTAAAGCTCGCTAGGTATTTATGTACATAGCCGAAAGCGTAGGGCTGGGCTCAAGAATCCAAGCAGTTGGGAGGACAAGTTAGAGAGCAACAACGACTTCGACACTTTTCTTGTGAACCTCGGGGCTGCGCCCGTAATCTTAGCGCATAACGCCTAGTGACGCCATTGCCGACGGGAAAATGGAGAGGCCTCAGCCTTCCCTGAGCATCTCCGCTCTGGAATCTTTAAGACCTCAAAGGCTAGAAACAGACGGCCGAGAATTACACCAAGACTCATACTAGGCAATTATCCTGAGACGCACACAGACAGCCACCAAATTACCGCTTCATTGCTGCTTAGTACGAAGGACTTTACATATTACGCCTCCAAAGCATCGCAGGCCTAAAGAGGAAAACCGAGTCATCATGGCGCCTTTGACTCCACACTGGGACCGACCGTCGCATCCCGATATCCAGGATGTGATCATCAACGAGCACGAATTCACGTCCAAGAGCCTGTCCAAAATCTCGCTACCACCCTTCGGTCTCTACGCGAAGATGGATTTTCCCCCGTGCACCTTTGCCTCGGCCCCTACCTACGCGACTGTCCAGTGCGGCCGGGACAGGCACCTGAACCTGAACAGCGACCTGCTCTACATCAACCACTCCTGCGAGCCGTCTCTCATCTTCGACACAGCTAATCTGAATATCATTGCGGGGCCTCGCGGCCTTCGGGTCGGCGAAGAATTAACCGTCCGTCGTCACCTGAGACCAACACCGGTAAGCCCGTGACTTCCATCCCGCAAAAGCTTACCTCCGCCACAGTTCTTCTATCCTTCGACCGAGTGGGACATGGCCCAACCCTTCGACTGTCTGTGCGGCAAGCCGACATGTCGCGGTCGTATCAGTGGCGCCAAGGACATGACCAAAGCGCAGCTGGAAGGCGTGTGGCTTAACGGTCACATTCTTGCGCTCCTCAAGGAGCAGGAAAGCAACCTCCATCACATTGTGGGTCTAGGCGAGGAAACTGGCCCTGGAAATGGCAGGAATACTACAGCTTACGATGATCCATCGGTGAAAGAAGCTCCTCTCGAGGATGCTACTGCTCAAGCGCTGAAAGACGCCTTGAAGCATGCGGAAAAGGTGGTTGAAGCCTCGAGGATAGCTCTGAAGTCGTACCTCGAGTCTGTGACATTGATGACCTGCAGAGGCGGAGAGAACCGCACAGACAAAGGTGCAATGACTGGCGAAATGAGTGCGAGTGACCTCGGTGGGGCTGCCGCTCTGAAGAGACGCGGCGTTACATCACGGGAACTGAGCGGTGAGATGGGCGGCGATACTATCGTGGCTTCTAGCTCTTGAGGGACGAAACATGACTTCCATCATTTCTGCTCCCTTTCCCTTTCCCTTTCCCTTTCCCTTGAATTCAACATTCTCGTACCTAAGTCAGCTCTCAACAGCCTGACCTGATTTTGTTTTGAAGACAACACTCACCCAAAGTCCTAGTCACAATCAGGGCGAAACATTCGTTTGATGCTAGAATGCCCTTTAGTTAGAATACACCTACATCAACTAGCAGAATCTTGATATCAAGTTTAGCAACTCTAGTCTAACAAATCCATAACGCGCAAACTCCGTGCTACCATGAGCATTTTACCAGACAATGGATTTGGTCCCCAATGCATCTCCATGGCTATCCCGTACATGTCATTGATCTCTCATCTCTACCTTTTTCTTCTTATTAATCTCAGTCTTCTTTATCGTCGCCCCACCGTAACCAGCTGCTCCCCTTTGCGTTGTCCGAGTCACTTCCTACGCCCCCGGCGTATCTGCTCTCTTCCTCCTCCCACTTCAACCTTTCGACCCTAGAGCGGGCCAAGAATGCTCTTGCGAATCGCCAGGCCTCCGTGTCAGCCAGATTCCACGCTTCGATAGCGCTACGCACCCGCACATCCTGATCAATCTTGCTCTTCGCCACCTCTCTCGCCCGTTCTAGAAGTCGGGGCTCTCGTGATAGGTCTTCGTCAGTCGAAACTGGCCCGTCCGCAGGGTCGTGCACGGGCTTCGGTCGACGCTCCGGACCCGGCACCGGTGTCACTGACTTCCCATCATCGGTTGCGTTCCGCGGAATCTCGAACCCAAACCACCATTCCAGGTCGTGTGGGACTGATTCCTTCTCGGCAGTCAGCCAGAGGGAGTGCGAAGTTGCGTATTCGCCAGCCACGGCGTCCTTGAACTTGACCACGCGAACAGAGCTGGGTAGGCCTGTGCCTAGGTGCTCCTGGAAGACGAGGTAGAGCCATTCGTCTCGCTTTTTGATTTCTCGCCTGATGTAGGCAATATCTAGCGTGTCTCGGAAAGTGTCCAAGGTGCGCAGAGTATATGGATGAGGCACGGTTCCTATAGTATACAGGCCAGTAGTGTTCCGGTATCGCGCCGGCGTTGTGATTTTCATGGGATGTGATGATACACAAGGTGAGCATTTCGGCAGGTTAGGCGGGCACGATGACGGCATTGGGCCATCACTACAGGCTGAGAGCCTTGCTGCCAGCTCCAGAGCCGGCTTGACCATGTGCGTTGTATGGGCCGGCATGGGCTTAAGCACAGCGATGCCATTGTTAAAATTATCCTGCCATGTGTTGTGTAGATGGTAGTTTATGAGAAGATTCAAACTTTTGATACCCTTGTCGCGGTTCGCCGCTGTTTCCTCCGCGACCTTTTGATAATTCTTCTCGACGGTTTTGGCGTCGTAGAATGCAAGAGAATCATGCGATGGGTCAACAAGAAAGGTATCGCTAGTAACCGCAGCGATGAAATCCTTGGCCTTCTTATTCTTGGGGTTTCGGAGAGCTTGGATGATAGCATCTGCGATCTGCACCTTGGGACCAGCAAACAGAGCATTGTCGAAACCTTCCCACCTCGTCAAGCCGGGATACTCGCCTCTGCGTAGAAACGAGAGCAAGGGATCTTCGCGAGCTGCCATAGGAAACAACAAATGATGCGACAAAAGACCGCCACCCATATTCTCCCACGCAAGCCAGCGCATCATGTCTTTCTTAAAGCCAGGCTCCACGTCTAATCTCTGAAGCTCGTCATAAAGTGGATTATTTATAGCTTCCGCCGCACTCAAGACGATCGGCTTGAAGCCTTGCGCCCACCACGCACGCCGCCATGTTAATAGCAGCGCACTCTCAGCCTCCTTCGTAGGTGCGTCCCGCTGGACAGTTGTGTCGTAGTAGCAGTAGATAGGAGCCCTGTCCTTCAGCGGTGGGAGGAGCGATCGGTTTTCATCTAACGTAATAGACGAAGAAAAGGGGCTTCTCCAATTCCAATTTGAATACCACGAACTTCCTCCGTACGTTGAGTTCTTCTGCTCCGGGGGCTTATGCGAAGCCGCTCGGAAGGGGTTCAGTATGCTGGACGAAAACTTGTCTTTATACTTCGGTATAGAGAACTTATGGTCGGCGATCGACTTGGATAAGCTCGGCCCTGTGGGGATTGCGTTGGGCAGAGTGAAAAGGAGGGTGAATAGGGCGAACAAGCCAACGAGAACGAGGAGGAAGGAGACTCGTCGCGGGGCTATGCGTAGCCCCAGGAACGCGCCGTGGTTCGGCATGTCGAGGTCGATAGCGTATACGGAGGTCTACAAGTGTATGTACAATTAAGAAGGGACAAGTCAAAGGAGCGTTGGACCGTTAAAGAATTGCGTGTTTTGGCTGTAAGATGGTAACCGAGTACAGTACGATGAGGCCACGCGTGCCACCATTGGACTCGGACTCTGCAATTAGGTACGTAATCTCGAGTGAAGGAATGAAAGAAGTTGGTAACTTTCCACACGTCAATTATTAGACTAAGGTTATCTCATGGCTTCGAGGACCGTCTCCTCAGCTTGCGATCTTGTCTCGCAGTTCAGCCAGTCCGGACATCCCCTGGCGACCAGGAATGACGCGATGCTCCAAGAGGAAAGTCCAAAAAAAGTTTAAACAGGCGACTTACTTGATACAACCCGCTCCTATGTAACGGGTCGCCTTGTCCCTTTCCACCATGGTGGGGGCTCGGCGGTGTGGCTGGTGGCTAGTAAATTGTGGCTAACGTATCCGTTACGACATCACGCCACACTTGAGATTGAGACTCCATATCATGTCTCTTCAGAGTGAACTTTTCAAATTGAATATGGAATTCTATTCTATACTACACTATCTTCTTGTCCGGCTATAATGAGAAGGTTCCTGGCCGCAGACTTACGTAGGTAGGCACCTCCTACCTCTGTATCCCATATGGCTCTGACCATACTGTCTCATATATGCACGCTTTTGGTGTTAGGGACGGGGTGCTAGTCAAGTAAGGAGACTTTAACTTCAAAATGGATGTCAGCTCCGGAAATTACCAGTATTGTCTCCTTTCGTAGAGGGAGTTTCTAGAAACAGAGAGGCATCCATATTGAGTGTCAATTCAAGGGCTGAAGTCCTTCATCCACTTCAATGGGAAGGTTCTACCTAGCCAGAATCAGTCCGGCTTTCTGGTCTGATTGAACTTCGTTATCTTTCGAGCAGGACCCCAAGTTGTTTCCATGATTATTAACTTTCCTAGGAGAGAAAGCACACATCAAGTTAATACCTATCCTTAGTAAGTTCCTCATTTTCTCCCTCGATATCTTCCACGGCCTCATCTTAACTATTTCCAGCTCTTTTCAAATCGCACACTCAACTATAACTCTGCGTCAAGTGTATAATCTACCAGGTTTAATGTAGGTCTCCGCGCAGGAGAATCTCGAACTTCCAATCATCTTCTATACCCCCTTCAAGATATACTTCCATTCAAATTTCACAATATGGCAAACCTTCTGAGCAGCACGGCAACGTCTGCCATAGATGAAATCATTAAGAAGGAGATAGATTCAACACTCTTGAAGCTTAGCGCCGACGAAATCGTGACTATGATCGCACGAAGAGAAGACCATCAAGTCATTTTCGACAGGCTCTTTGACCAGCTACATGGAGGCAACATTTCTAGGATGCTCAATAAGAGAAAAGACTCTAGAATTCTCTACCAAGACCTATTTAAGGACGTACTAGCTAAGATGGAAAATTGCGATCAAGGTCAGCTACAAGAGCACAAGGATACTACCAAGAGCTCCGAAGGAGGCATCATAGTCAATGTCACAGCTGCAACACAAACCGACGCCGTAAGTGCCACAATGAGACCTCGATTCCCTAAGTCCGCTAACATGTAACATAGATCCCAATGATAAAGGGAAATGGCCTAGTTTTGATTACGCCGAACACCCCCGATCCTTCATCCACAGGAAGTAGACCGGCCCCTAACAAGGAACACAATACCAGCACACGCAGCATTCAACATGTGCCTAAGATACCGAATCTAAATGCCTGGGCCGCATTATTTATGAGCCACAATGAATTCTGTGATATCGGACCACAAGTCAATATATTGGATGTGACAGGTAGATTCCAGAGGATTGCGAAAGGCTTATTCCACTTCATCAAATTATTAAATCCGCCTTACCTATGTCACCGTGCCGAATGGCTCCAGAACCAAGTCGGTTCCAGAGGAGGACGAGTTTTAGTCCAGTTAGATACCACGAAGGACATAGCCCGCTCACGACACATGCCACATAGCCCGAATAGGCATTTTAATGATATATGTGAGGCTTTCATGGCTGTTCGCTGCTTCAGCTTGTATAAGGAGTACGCAGAACCCTCTACTCAGGATATCCAATCTTCATTGGATAAGGAGGTGCTTGAAGGTGACCTTGACCTGGATGCATGCGCGAAATTCGTTGGGGAGAATATAGAGGATGTATCAAGGAAAAGTAAGAAAGTAGAATGGCGGAACATCATCGGACTTGGTGGACGCCTCTCATCACTGTTGAAGGATTTCGGTGGAGAGTCCTTCCTTGTCTTATTCCCTCTCTACGAACTAAGCCTTCACATAAAAGAATCATTGGCTAACATTTATCCACACTCTTATCCTTGGAGATCCCTGCGAAATCTCTTAGAAGAGACGGGGTTAGGATGCTTCTTCCGGTCCTTGTCGAATGCCGTAGGCAACCATCTACTTGCTGGGATCAAGGGGAGGACGTTTTCCTATACCGACTTCAAGGCCAACTTAGCGACATTTCGTGAAGACTACTTTTCGAAGGGGGTCTCACATACGATCGTTGATCAATGCATTTCCCACTTCGACGGCGAGCCTAGATCTTCGGCTCTTGTATTCTGTGGACAACCCTCGCAGTTAATACACTTAAGCGCAGAGTCGTCTCTTAAGCCCAGAACCTTGCTTCAATTCATGGATGAGATGTTGGGGGAGGATATTGTTCGGCATATGATACGCCGAGAGCTGCCTCATGACTGGACAGTCCTAGGTTCAGATGGAATATCCCAAGTTGCAGATGAGAAAATATTACTCCATGACTTCAAGGGTATCGTCATTCCGCTGTGTATCGACAAAGGGTGGATTCTTTTCTGTTACACAAATCCAAAGCGCTCCAATGTTACCCACCCGATCAGTTGCATCAACCCGACGAGAAGTGAAGACAGGTTTCGCGCGGCGTTAGCCTCGCTCTCTAAATTGATACCCAAACATGGGAACTGGATTCCCAAGAACGTTACGACGCAATCCGTCAAGATAGTTCAAACCCAAGTTTCTAGTGAGTTAGACAGTGGAATCCATGTCATACTCAATGCAGTAGCCATGGCAAGCGAAGGGAAGCATGAGGTTCCGCCACTGGATGAAAAGGTGTGCAAGGCCCTTAGAGTGGAATGCTTCGTCGCCATGCTGAATGAAGTGCACGAAGCAGTCGCCAAAGCAGCCAAGAAACGGGAGACGGATAATAAGACTTAGTTATTCTTCGGGTGGGAGCCATGGAATTTTCTGCGATCTTTTAGCATCAGTATGGGCTTGTTACTCGACATGGAGTGTCAGATTTGCGATGGACTTTTCTTAGCGCTGCGTTGACTAGTTAGTTTATACAAATACGAAGGATTCCCAGAACCTTTCTAGGACTCGTGAAATATACACTTTCTATATAGAGAGTCGTAGGATGCCAACCTGGGGGCTCTTTACGAATAGATCTGCTCTATACATGTGGGAGAAGTGTGATAAATTGGTACCTTGGTACCTATCAGCCTGTCAGCCCGTCAGCTGTAGAACATTGCGCAAATTGAGCACAGACCACTGTGAAATCAGCCGGCAAGCACATGGATAGAAATTAATGTGTAGATCAGGTCACGTGCAATGTTATCTAATCAAAGCTGCCCACAACGCTGAAAGCGAACTTTCTAAAATTCATTATTCGGCCCCTCCACCTTCACAACACACCTACAACTGCAACGCCAACATCAAAAATCGACAACATGGCTCCCGCAGCATCTGGCGCGAAGAAGCAGAAGAAGAAGTGGTCGAAGTACGTGATCCATTGAATTGATTGAGCCCGCGCGCAATTTTTAGCTAACTCGTATTACAGGGGCAAAGGCAAGTACCACGAAATTTCGCGATGGGCGCTTTTCGAGAGGACATGATGATGGTCCTCATCCGGCGATTTCACCTGCACTCATGCTAACGTTCGCTCAATACAGTCAAGGACAAGGCCCAGCACGCCGTCCTGCTCGACAAGACCACTTCCGAGAAGCTCTACAAGGATGTCCAATCCTACCGTCTCGTCACAGTCGCCACCCTCGTCGATAGACTAAAGATCAACGGCTCGCTGGCACGACAATGCCTGAAGGATCTCGAGGAGAAGGGACAGATCAAGCCCGTTGTCACACACAGCAAGATGAAGATCTACAGTACGTTTTGACCACCACTCGAAGCATGGAATTTTGGATGCTGACTTTTGATACAGCCCGAGCTGTCGGTGCCTCGGACTAAACCATCAATCTCACGATACCATGATGAAAAATGACGTTCGGTCGACAGTCGACAGCAGAGTTTGACGGGCCAGATGGATCGCGGATGGGGATTTGATGGATTCAGGCATTTGGTCCTCGGCGTAGCATTGGGACGGTTATGGTTCAGAATTTCGCTTGCAGTTGCATTCAGATAGGGCCCAAATGAAAAAAGCCTGATCACTCTGCGTACATGCCTTCGCCTCTCTTGATTTCCACCAGTATATGATTCTCCAGACTTGTTTTAAAACATCACGACTGGTCATGCAAGTGATGTAACTTGCCGGTATAAAATATCTGTTAAGGGTCACTCTATCTTCGGGAATATAACCCTAAACATATCTAGGTTGGTATTTCCTGGTTCATACCAGGGGAGTTAAAGCCTGTACTTCTTCGTAAACCTAGATGACCAATCCCACTTATCAAGTAGCTGGTATCTGCCTTGTCGATCTGATAAAGTTGGCGGTGAACCCTTAGGGCATATTTAGGAGCGACACGCTGCATTAAACTAAGTCAATTGAGCCAGTACATACCTCACTAACATTGTGCTGGCCAATGTACTGAATGCTCGCTGTACTTATCCTAGATTATATTGGGTTCTAGTATTATCGTAGAGGGAAACGTCACATACCAATTAAGCTTACAAGATTTGCCTCTGAAATTCCGCCTGTACGTAATCAGATTTCTGCAATGGTGGCAACCAGATAAATTCCCGAACCTCACCCAATAGAAAGGCGATTCTGGTGAATGTGTATAGCTATTAGCGCGGTGTGGGTAGCGTTTGTCTGTATTTGTATGAAGTTACAGCCGACCGGCCAAGGCTGGACCCGCCTCTTGAGCCGAAAACTTGACTCGGGGAACGGGATGGAAGACGAAGCGACACCCCTGATCGCTGGCGAATGTGGAATGGGGTTCTGGATGTGATCTGCGCACTAAAAGCGAAAGGCTTTTCGTAATCCAGATCTTCAACGTTGGTCGTAGACCACCTCTATCAGACAAAGACAAAATAGATAAAACGATATGATATAAACAAAGGTTCATATATACTACATGTAGGTAATGCTAGTAGAATTGTACTACAAAATGAGGAGTAAGCAGAAACTAAAACGAATAGCTTGTACGCACGGGATGCGAATAAAATAGCTCGAATCTGATCTCTGAGTGAAAACGATGGGGATCCTTTGACCTGAATGGGCCATTCCGAAATTGTCCGGCGAAAAGTTAGCGAAGGCCAGCTTTTGCCAGCTCATCGCAGCCGCCAGACGCTGAAAATTCAGGCCACTTCAGTGGTTACTTCTACAATTTTCGAAGTGCTAGATCCATAATTGCACGTGATAGCCAATGGTCTCGGGGCAACCGCTGGATTGGAAGGCTAGGGAAGGGTCTCTGTGCAAGTCTTAGCGGCGGGTCCGGGAAGAGTCGCTAGAAAAAGCTGTTCCCTTTGGCAGTTACCCGCAGCAATTTTTTTTTTCCCTCCCCCAAACTATTTTCTGCAGACCCCGTCGCAGTAGAAATATTTCTCTCGAGGGCCCTCCGTCTTCTACCTCTCCTCTCCATCTCTTCTCCTCATTCACTTCTCATCTCCACTCACTGCTTCCTTTTTCAAAGATCAAGCAATCTTTGAATAGTCGACAAGATGTCGTCTAGCGAGCAACCGAAGGTCTTGGGCATGCCGGTAAGTTCGCAAGTCCCCTAACCCTCTAACCCTGAAATCCCTCGCGCAAGCACCACTCTCCTATCCGCCATCATCCAGCCATCGATAGTCCCAGCGCATGTTATCGACGACTTCAATTGGTTTCTACGGGACAATTGAGACGGCGTTTTGAATTATTTCGACATGATTTGCTCTTTATCGGGGTCTATTCTTGGCATGAATGGAGCGGAAAATTTCTCACTCTACCATCCCATCGAGATCCAAGTCGAACTTTACTAACAATGGATGCTACAGCCCTTCTTGGCCGACTTCTTGAGTACGTCCCACTGCCTTTGCAATTGAATCCGGATGGCATTATAGCCAAATTCGAGATTCCTGATGCGATATATCGCTCTTCACAATGCGCAAGAATAGTTGCTAACTAATTCTTCAGTGGGTGGTGTCTCTGCCGCCGTCTCGAAGACTGCCGCCGCTCCCATTGAGCGTGTCAAGCTCTTGATCCAGAACCAGGTATGTCAATGTGTACATCATCAAGATGTGTTTTTTTTCACTGTTGGGGTTACTTGACCCGTGACCCACAATGGACTGTACCTAGCTTAATATGCTTATTTGAGCGATTAAGAGCCAGCCAATGCCCGATAAGATTACAGCGCTGACATTTTACATAGGATGAGATGCTGAAGTCCGGTCGTCTCGACCGTAAGTACAACGGTATCATCGACTGCTTCCGACGAACCACCGCCGATGAGGGTGTTATGTCTCTGTGGCGTGGCAACACTGCCAACGTCATCCGATACTTCCCTACCCAGGCCCTGAACTTCGCTTTCCGTGACAAGTTCAAGAAGATGTTCGGCTTCAAGAAGGAGCGTGACGGATACGCCTGGTGGATGGCTGGTAACCTGGCCTCTGGTGGTGTAAGTTTTGTCTAGACCGTTCTGATATATTCCGATGCTAACGTGTGAACCAGGCTGCTGGTGCCACCTCCCTCCTCTTCGTCTACTCCCTCGACTACGCCCGTACTCGTCTCGCCAACGATGCGAAGAACGCCAAGAAGGGCGGTGAGCGCCAGTTCAACGGTCTCATCGATGTCTACCGCAAGACTCTTGCCAGTGATGGTATTGCTGGTCTGTACCGTGGTTTCATGCCTTCCGTTGCTGGTATCGTCGTCTACCGTGGTCTGTACTTCGGTATGTACGACTCCATCAAGCCTCTCGTCCTTGTCGGTCCCCTCGCGAACAACTTCCTGGCTTCCTTCCTTCTCGGTTGGTGCGTCACCACCGGTGCCGGTATCGCCTCTTACCCTCTGGACACTATCCGACGTCGTATGATGATGACTTCTGGTGAGGCCGTCAAGTACAAGGGTACTCTTGATGCTGCCCGCCAGATCGTCGCCAAGGAGGGTGTCAAGTCTCTCTTCAAGGGTGCTGGCGCCAACATTCTCCGTGGTGTCGCTGGTGCTGGTGTGTTGTCCATCTACGACCAGCTCCAGGTTCTCCTCTTCGGCAAGGCCTTCAAGGGCGGTTCCGGTTAAATACCCTCATACCTCAATAGACGGGGAGGCGTGGTGGTGTAATACAGCGGATGGGCGAAAGGGCCGTTGATAAAAGGGGCGTGACGGATGCTCCGGTGGAAAGTTGTTACAGGGCATCACTCATTGCCGTGGCGTTCTGGAACAGCTTGATTTTGCGGATTGACTGGCAGACAAGGCACTTCACGTCTCGCATGTGTCGTCAGCTAAGTTACCCGCTGTAATTTAGATCCTAGGCAATTCCCTTGACTGTATTCTTTCTGCTTTGCGTCCTACATCTCCGCTTGTTTCGACGATTGACTCGGCCTGATTCCCTCGGTTGCATACGACTCATAGACTATGAATGCAGGTGATTTCTACCTTAGAAACAATTGATAGTATAATGTGAATATGCAATTCTGTTCAATTCGTGGGTGTGAAAAGACTAAACATTATAAGTCCTAAAATCAGTAAATGTCGCCGTCGTTTTATACATAGGCGTTTGAAATTTGTGTTGTGGTTGGAGAAAAGCCTGCCAGGTGATCAGCAGCTGGGGTAAATTGCGCTGTGCGTGGGCTCTGCATATACGCTGTGACTCGGTTCCGTACTTCAACATTCACTAACTTTCTAACTACCACCTATCTACGTAAGAGTAACCAACTGCGTCAATCCACTTACCTTGGTCTGTCAACCTACCTACCTACCTAAAACCAGGACCTGGGAGGATAGAAATTAAACAATGCCGCCGAAACAATCTTCAACTGGCGCTCGAGGCCGAGGCGCATCTTCAGCCGCTGGCAGAGGGTCCAAGTCTAACAATTCGACATCCAGAACTCAAGCCTCGACATTCGCGTCCTCCCGACCGCGCGGTCAGTCATCGCGTTCGCCACAAGCTATCAACTCGGATGCTAGCGACGCAGATCCTTTCGCGGAGGACGAGCGATCCCAGCGACGCCGTGCGGAGGATAGGTCGCAGGACACGATGGAAATTGACGACGACGAGCGGGAAGAGGAGGACGAGGAGTCGAGGAAAACGATCCCGCCGGAACTGTTGACTCATATACTGCACCAATTCTTCGAGAAGGACGGCACGAGGGTCTCGAAGGATGCGAATGCCGCGATTGCGAAGTACATGGATATCTTTGTGCGCGAAGCGATTGCGAGGACGGTCGTCGAGAAGGAGAAGGGGTTTCTTGAGGTAAGTTAAGTTCTTTTGGTCGGGTGATGGTATTTTTTGTTGGATGGTGCTGACGAGGGGATAGGTCGAGGATCTGGAAAAGGTTGCACCACAGCTGCTGCTTGATTTGTGAAGGATCGAGGATGGAAAGATTCAAACAGGAAATTACATAATTAACTAATTCAGCTTGTGGCCAGTCTGCGATGGAGGTAAGTCCAGCAATGGCAGTATTTTAATGTCCTTTTTCTCATGTCTGCTAGTTATTCCATGTGAGATGACTTAATATGGGATCATGATCGACCCACGGGTTGGACCGTTAATTCTGCCCGCATGAACCAAGCCTTGAGCTCGATCTACGGAACCGCATCACGAAGATCTTGGCAATTTGAATTGCCCAGCTAAATCCCCTTATGCTGCCAGGGCTAAGTACCTTGTTCTCTCGATGCATCTGATGCCGGATTGGAGGCAAGCTTGATCTCCGAAAGAAACAAGGATCTGGATAGCGAACCATTCAACTATGAATAGGTACCTAGATATCGTTCAACTCGCCTCACCTCCGGGAAATTTCAGATTCTACATATCTATTGAAGCTACCGTACCCTATAGTATGAAGGAGAGTAATACGTGGTCCAGAGAGAGTCCAATTGTCTATACCTAGGTAACTCTGTATCATAATAGCTTCATGTTCGTTCCTAGGTGTACGATATAACCAAAGCGTCTCCGCGTCACCGTACTCATCGAGTTACACAGCTCAGTACAATAACTCCAGCTTGTTTCAAGCAACTTACGTGGAATCTAGAAACATTTCAATGCAACAAGTTCACCATATCTTAGTAAGAAGCGCTGGACACGTCACTTTGGTATGGGGTTGACACTTTCTTGATACTGTTAATCGTCCCCTATGGCTGGACACTTACTAATGCCAGGCTGATTTTATTGGCCTGTCACGATCTAGAGTAGCATCTCCAATCATTAACCAGGTAACTAATCCACTATCCACGCTATATACAAGCGTTTACACTATCGTGTCGTTGCTTAGCCCAATTTCATTCAATTGAGGCTCGCATCTAGCCTCGCTTGCATGCCCGATTTCGTCGAATTATGCTGGTAGCACCGCCGAAAGGGGATGGGATGAAACCAGCAAAGTTTGGCGCGTGTCACAAGGACCCTGCTGAAGCAAGATCCGTGCTCCGAAGAGCCCCTAGCCTGGTCCCTTGTCGCTTAGCACTCCAACCTTAATTCCGCTACAGCTACGGAGGACCTGCCTACTGCACAGTAGCACCTTAACCCCTGTCAGCTTCTCAACTTCACTCCCCAGATTCAAAACGTTTTGGCCGCGATTCTGTTCCCCATCCAACCAAGAGCCAACCTATAGCCGGTTGATAGTACGGGTCGTGACCCTTTGCCGCTCTCAAAAAGGATTATTGCCATTGCCACTGTGGACTACACAACTCCTAAATGAAACGGATTCAATCTGAAGGTCTATTTTTTGAAGTGGCGGCCATCGTCATAGAGCCTCGTCTCCTCATGGTCAGGCCTGTTATACGCACGGGAATTAGTTCTATCCGTGTGGCTCTGCTATCAAAAAGCTGGTCCCGATATGAACGATAGGACCAGGGCCTAGAAGAGTGATTTCGGCTGTCCAGGACCCGTCTACACTATGTAATGGAGACCCCAGTCGATATGGTAGTATTCCCCAAGCTAGCCATCTAGTCGATGGTCAAAACGTGTTTCATAGATTTCTTCAGCTTTTGTGCCCCTTGACTTGAGATGTCGGGACATGGGTCAGGTCTCGGCATGGCGATCACTCATCTTGCCGCCATATCCTCAATGGTCTTTAAATCTCATGCTTCTCCCGCTACTGCCAGTTTCGTCTCTTCTCTTTTAGTTCATTCAGTTGCTATACGTTTCTCTTTGGGATCTTCATTTTCTGTCTTCTTTTCCCCCTTCATTCACTTTTGTAAACATAATCTTCGTCAGGCTAGTCCTACCCAGCGCCAGTCGCTTGTTCTTGCAATCACTCTCTTAAACCGCCTTTCTTTCACTTAGACGAAGTCAGAATATATCCATCTAAAAAGCCGAAAATGCAATTCTCTACTGCTGCTCTCTTCGCCCTCTTGGGTGCTGCCTCCGCGCAGAAGGTCCACGTGGTCTCGGTTGGCACGGCCAACGGTACCAAGATCTTCAGTCCTGACAACCTCAAGGCGGATGTGGGCGACATGATCCAGTTCCAGTTCCGAGGAGGAAACCACAGTGTAGCGCAGTCCAACTTCGACAACCCATGCACACCTATCTCCCAGCACACCAACCAAACCGGTATCTTCTCTGGCTACCAACCCGTTAGCGCCAGCCAGGCCATGGGCATGATTCCTACTTACACCATCATGGTCTCGGCCAAGACCCCGCTGTGGTTCTACTGCTCGCAAGCAACCCACTGTCAATCGGGAATGGTCATGGTTGTTAACGAGAAGTAAGCATTAACTTCCAACTAGACATCTAAGCTCTCATAGCTAACATGCACAGCACTGCTGCCAACTCATCCCGAAGCCTGACAGCATTCAAGCAGCTTGCCGCTAGCGCCACCGCCAACATTGCGCCCCAGCGTGTCAGTGGTGGTGCTTCCGGCAGCAACAGCACCACCCCCTCTACTGGTGGCTCTTCTGGAACCGGTTCCGACCCTAGCTCCAGCTCTGGATCTGACCCGACTGGATCTGGTGGTGCCTCTGCCACGCAAAGCGGATCTGCCACAGGTGCTTCCGATTCTGCGATCCCTACAGCCGCCGCAAGCATTATCGGCGCCTCGAGCTCGATGGGTCTCCTTGGTCTTGTTGCTGCTCTGTTCGTGCTATGAACAGCCTGGACTATGGAATAGGCCATGACCCTTATACATGGTCATAAAGAATTAGGATTTAATATCAGCAAGCAACAGGCCGTGCAGCATCCGTCCAGGTTCGGGGCTATAGTAATATCCCGAGAGGGACGGATGCTCAACCCATTGGATGGGTGAGCACGCCGTTGCGGATCTAGAGGAAAAACATATATGTATTTTTGGATTCTTCGCCCCAGGGGGCAGGCAGCGGCTCGGTTTGCATTATTGCGCAGTTAGATGATGTGCCCTGACTTTGAATAATACCCATTGATCCCAATGAGAAGCGAATCTGTCTTGTCCCTATTAAGTGAATGTGTCAGTTAATCCTGATGTGAAATACTTGATTATGTGTTCCAAGTTGATGTAAATGGCATGACATCTAAGCCGGACGTCTTCAATTGTAGAATGTTAATTCATGGTAACCTTTTCGGCATTGGATGCTTAGCTGTTAGCGAATCTAGTCCGTAGCGTGATACACAAAGTTGAGCCATGCATAGTCGATTTATTACAACAGGATAGTTACCCTATTCCCTTTTCTTTTACCCTTACCCAATTTGAGTGAGTCAATCTTCCGCTATACTAAATAGGAGAGAGAAGAAGAAAAAAAAAAAAGGCATCATTCTTCCGAACCCGGAATCTTCCTCGGCTTCCTGGCCTTAGCGGCGGTCTCGCAGAGCTTCTTCCTGGGTTCCTTGTCGAGCCAGTTCTTGTCCTTCTTGACGTACCCGACCTTAGGGTACTTGGGGCTGGCGTCGAAGAAGCGCACCCAGTGGGCGAGCGCCTCGTGGGCCTTCTCCCGCGCCTCCTTCAGCTCCTGCTCCTTGAGCGCGGCCAGCTCCGCCGCCGACCAGTGCGAGTCCACGGCCGGGTCGTCCAGCGGCAGGAACATGTCCTCGACCCCCCGCAGGTCCGGCGTCCGGTCCTCCGCGAAGCACCCCGTGATGTAGGACCGCGCCGCGTCGGCGCCCGCGAAGAACCGGTATGAGCCACCCGGACCGTACGTCCGTCGGTTCGACGATACGTCGTAGATCGTCCCGTTGATGGCGAGGTAGATGGGCTTCGACTCGTCGGTGCCGTCGTATTGCGCCAGCTCGGCTGGGGTTAGGTAGATTGGTCCGCGCTGGTGGATGAGGTGGTTAGTTGGGTTGACTCGGACTTAGACTAGTGCATTCCTCCTTTGGGGGGGACGAGGGAACCCAGAGTATAATGTAGCTAGCTTGATGAACGGAACTCGACATACCAACTGACTCTTCCACCAGTCCAACTGCATGTACTTAGGCGGAGCCCGCAGGTTCCAGGTGAAGGACTCGCCGCCCGAGACCAGGTAGCTGAGACCGCAGGACGCGACGATTAGGAAAGAGAGCACGCGGAGGATATCCAGCCACGGGCTGTATCCCTCCTCATCGTTAATGAGCTCCTTGGCCGATTGCTTGCGCTTCGGCTTCGGCGCCGGAGTATCCGATTCTGAGGTATCTAGCTCCTCGACGACAGCTGTCCTGTACTCTTCCTTCGCGGGACCCTTGCCCTTCCGCTGGCGTATCTCGGCCATGGCGGGATGTGTACTGGGAAGCTGAGTTTCGAACGTTTCTACTTTCAAGAACAGGTTCTAAATCAAGGTAGCATTACAAGTATTAATTACACGTGCGAGATGGAAACGTAAAGCAGATGAAGTGAAGCAATGTGGCCTCGTGCTCAGCTCGTATAAACCCGTATAGTTGTCTAACTGCACTGCCTCGACGGAGGTCCCAGGCTCCGTGAATTGCGAATTGGAGGGCTGTGGTTGGCCGAAGCTTACGATTCGCGTTAGATAAGCTCGCAGTTCGGAATGCATCCATGGATGCAAGTCACCAGCCACAGTGTGGCGTAAAGATTATCTAAGATTAGAAATAGGGGTAATCAATCAACCGTAAGAATATTAATCAACTCCCCCTAAATCATAACCGAGGCCATCCTCACATCCAACGGGCGACCGGGCGAGGTGATGCTGGAGGTTCGGGGTGCGTCCGAATGCAGGCTCATTTTAACTCCGTGTTGATTAATCTGGTTCCTCGTCGGTGCCGACCAACATACATATGACTCGGCTCTTCATTCGTCAGCCTGCATCATCGTACATCCGACTCCAAAGTTGAGGTCCGTATTTGTAAGAAGCGGCACATACAACAACCCTCACACGGGTGAAATCCCCTGTGATCATCAGGTTCCTCGGTCATCACTGCAGCTGATATGTATCGGTTTTCTTTCGCCCTTCGGCAACAATCTTAACAGGTAGGTTTGGACTGCCCCTCATCGTGACTTAATCAGCGCGTCAGTATGGAGACTCTGGAGGATGTTGAGGACTGCCGCCCCTCTATATATACGGGGATAACAACCCATGAGCGAGGGATTCCCTCCTCAGATTGTATCATAACTCCCAAGGCATAGTACCATACTATCTTAATATAGATACCCTATCTTCAGATACAATGGCTTCCTCAACCATGCACGCAGTGGGTGTATCAAAGTACGGTCCCATCGAGAACTTGCAGCCAAAAGAAGTTCCCAAGCCAGGAAAGCCAACCGACCGCAAGTTGCTGGTCCAGGTCAAGGCCATCTCTGTCAACCCCATCGACGTCAAGGTCCGCGGGGGCGTCTATGACGACCCCCCTGACTACTACGAACGAGTCAAGTCACTTACACAAGAACCGCCAAACTTTCACATCATCGGCTACGATGGAGCCGGGGTTGTCCTCGAGACGGGTCCGGATGTAAAGCACTTCAAGGTCGGGGACGAGATCTTCTATCTCGCGAACCCCGCAGGGCAAGGCACCTATGCCGAGGAGGTGCTAGTGGATGAACGTCACGCTGGCCATAAGCCAAAGTCGCTGGATTTCGTCCAAGCCGCAGCCATGCCATTGACATACGCTACTGCGTACGAAGCTCTTGCGGATCGACTGGAAATTAAGGAGGGCGAGAAAGCTGCGATCCTGATTATCAACGGCGGTGGTGGAATGGGATCAATTGCTTCTCAGGTCGCTAGAGACATCCTGAAGCTTCCTATTGTCATCACAACAGCCTCGAGACCGGAGACTGCTGCATTCTCGAAGGAGATGGGCGCGACGCACGTTGTCAATCATCGTCAAGATATCGTTCAGCAGATCAAGGATCTCAATCTCCCAGCGGACGTACCCCTGAAGTACGCCTTCATCACGTCCCGTACAGAGCAATACCTTTTCCCTATTGCCGACATCCTGGCACCATTCGGCAAGATCTGCAGTATCGTACAGGCCAATTTCGACATGTACGGGTCGCAGATGATGAGCAAGTCGCTCACTTTCGTGTGGTGCTGGTTGGGAACGGGCCCGTATCACTACTATTACAACGACAAGGAGGAGAAGCATCATGAGTGGTATGAGCGGCTGGCTCAGTTCTTTGACGAGGGCACTGTTAAGTGCCATTTGAAGCAGCGGCTCAGGCTTACGGCTGAGGGCATTAGAGAGGCGCATAGGAGACTTGAGGCTGGGAAGGCTGTTGGCAAGATTGCCCTTGGGGTCGATGAGCCTGGTGAGGGAAAGCCCTTTTGTTGATCTGTGAGAAAGTTGGGTGGTTGAATCTCAAGACATTCTAGGAGGGCATCATGGATCTAGATGAGTCTTTGAAACAGATTTGTTCCTTTGTTAGGTATTAATTGGTAAATTCATTTTGGCAATAGTAGAACCACGAATGTGCATTGATTTTAAGAACCCACGTTAGCCCAGTAGAATAACGGCATCGACGGGTGTGCACATGAAGTTTTGACCGTACATGCACATAGGTGTAGATGCAGGTGCTTGAATGCACTGGGCGCTACTTGTACCTAAGGTACCTATTATCACGTGTATGCCCCACATCTTATCGGCGCACTGGACAGTAAAGGTTTGGTCCCCGCTAAAGTTGAGCCTATGAATTGCCGGTTCCCAGCTGCCACCGACTGGTAGAGGCCGTCAATCTGATTGGTTCTCTCGCACTAACCTTTGAGCCCTAGCGCACCAATTCCTCCCACGAATTTTGAATCGGATGTACCCGGCCAAAATTTCTATCTTGAACTTCAACAGTGGAATTTCGCGATCCTCCCCACCATCTACGTTCGACCTTTCTCAACTCCAGTATCCTGCCTGAACGCCAGAACAATCAAGATGTCTGACAACGGCGAGGTCGAGGTCGAATCCACCACCTACCAGGTCCTTCCCAAGGACGTCGTCTCCGAGATTGGCAGCATCAAGCTGTTCAACCGATGTACGTCTCCAATACCAAGCCACTCAATCGCCAATTGGCCTCTCGAACATCGCGACTAACTATCTGGATAGGGAGCTACGAGGACGTTGAGATCCGCGACATCTCTTTGACGTAAGTCAACCATTCGATCTTCTTACATACGATTTGAAATTTCCACTTGGGCGACTCCATACGAAGAGCCTTCACTTTGCTTCAAAGCACGAGATCTACGATAGATGGAACCAAATGCTAATGGAGGAATTTCTATAGCGACTACATCCAGATCCGATCTCCCGTCTACATCCCCCACTCCGCTGGTCGTTATGCCGCGAAGCGATTCCGCAAGGCCAACTGCCCCATCATTGAGCGATTGACCAACTCGCTCATGATGCACGGCCGCAACAACGGCAAGAAGCTCATGGCTGTCCGAATTGTTGCCCACTCCTTCGAGATCGTAAGGCGCACAGTCAAGATTTTACGGCGACAAATTCTAACATTGGATAGATCCACCTCATGACCGACCAGAACCCCATCCAGATCGCTGTTGACGCCATTGTCAACTGCGGCCCCCGAGAAGACAGCACCCGTATCGGTTCCGCCGGTACCGTCCGACGACAGGCCGTCGATGTCTCCCCTCTCCGACGTGTCAACCAGGCCATTGCCCTTCTTACCACCGGTGCCCGAGAGGCCTCTTTCCGCAACGTCAAGTCTATTGCTGAGTGCCTGGCTGAAGAGCTGATCAACGCTGCCAAGGGAAGCAGCAACTCGTACGCTATCAAGAAGAAGGACGAGTTGGAGCGTGTCGCCAAGAGCAACCGATAAAAGGGGTGTTGTTTCTGGGTTTTCTTCGGCGTGGACGATCTGGGCATTTTACACTCTGCATTTGTGCGTTTTCGGCTCAGGCGGGATGTGGTTCTATGGCATATAGTCACATAGGGCTCCTCAAATAAAGGCACTGCCCGTGCGGGCAAATCATGAACTGAATCAAGTCACTTCGGGAAATATGCTGGTGTTCACGGATTCGTATTGCTCTCATAAATCGTAGAAGCTAAATACAGCTAAGGACTAAAGTCTGGCCTTGCTTGGCCTGGTATCATTGTAAGAACTGCAACAGGATCCGGTGTAGTGACGGCTATTCCACTACTATCACCCTGACGCCGGTATCAAAACTAACTGAGCAACACAGACATCCAATCTAATGCATTATGTTCGTCGATCGTATTCTCGGACCCTCTGGCTTGATAGGTAACCGTAGAAACATTCCCACGTGTGGTATGCCCTCTTCATACCACTTGCCCATACCCTCGTCGACCTTGAATCCCCATTTTTCGTAGACCTTGACCACACTCTCCTGGGCGTGACAGCAGATTAGGCCGTTCCAGTTGGGTATGCCGCTGGGGGTTGCCTTGATTTGATCCATTCCCAACTCCGCAACGCTCGGATTGAAAATCGTAGAGTGCTCCTCCAGCCACTTTCTGGCGGCTCGCCAGAGCTGGCCTGCGATGTGGTGGCCTCGGAACATGGGAATCACGGCCATGCGTCCTAGCTTAAGGTAGGGTTCCTTTCCGTCGTGGTACGTCGTTGGCCGGTCTGCGCCGAAGGGCAATGCGGAGGCCTGGCGCTCCTCGTCGACCGAGGTCAGGGTGTGCGATCTGGATCTTGTGAAGCCGGAGCCGGTATCGCCCGTTGGCCTGCTCGCCTGGTCCTGGTCGTCCTCCTGCAGCACGTTGTCCACGTACCTTCCGCCTGGCTGCGGGTGCGGCGGGTGGGGAAACGGCACGATGCGCAAGGTTCCGATGGGCATGCTCCGGGTCTCGGACTTGCGGGGCTTGGTCACTTCTCCGGTGTGCGGGTCGCGCTCCTCGGGCTCCGTGGTTTGGTTCACGCTCGCGTACATGACCCAGTGGCACGAGCGCGCGTCGTCTGCGTCGTACTCGCATTCCAGCGGCACGCCTTGCTCCTTGACGAAGACGACCTCGCGCACCTCCATGGCGTCGCAGAAGACCTTCGGGATGTGCGCAGGCTGCTGGTCGTGCGGCTTGGTCTTGTCATAGCCGTCGAGCTGGCTGGGTAAGAGCAGCGTGATGAAGGGTGTTCCCATTTTGGCTTGGTTGGTTCCAGTCGGGCGGAGGCTGTGTTTTAGATCTCGGGATTGACTCCGAGGATGGTTTAGGTTGGGGCTAGGAATCGGAGTTACTTCTTTGTCTCTCTGTTCTGTTATCTCTGGGTGGATGTGATTGTTTGACAAAATGAAATATGAGGTACAGCTTCTCTCGGTTTCCGAAAATAGATTAGATGATTGCAGTTGTTGATCGCAGTTGTGGTGGCCACGGCCAGATGCAACGACGAGGGATGGATCGGCGGTGAAGATAATATCTGTGACTAATAAGGCTGACGTAGTTGAGGGATCCTTAATGAATGGGAATGATCTGTAGGAAATGTGAAACGAAGATCTTCGGTCAAGGTTCCTTGAGTTGAGTCATCAAAGTTCAGTCATCAAGGATGAAAGTTACACGGGGTCGCGGTTGGCGTAAATGGATCCATATTAGTCGCCACGGAGCCGCGGGGCCGAGCGTTCCATCCGGGGTCGGATTCCGCCACCCGAGTCGGCGGGCGGCTGCACGGTGGAACCTACGCCGAAACTGGCCGAATAAAAGACATGCTACTAATCTGCTAGTTAATCAAACGACCGGACAAACTTGAGTATTGATTCTTACTAATGTAAAATTCTAGTTACTATAAAGAGTACCAAAGCAGATGAGTTTTGTGAAGATAGTACAAGGATCATTACTTCTATTTAATTGGCCTGGTTCCTCTTTCATTGGCCATGTTTAATGCATATCAGCTTGGACAACTGCATATGTATAGGTACCTAGACTCAAGAAATAAATCCCGAAATAACTATTTCAAACCACCGCTCAGCAGGATGCTTTGGCCGGTCAAATATCCTGTCTTACATATCATAGTAACAACATTTGCGCATTCCTGGGGCGTCCCTAGCCGCCCGACCGGAATATTGCTCACATCACCCGGCGTTCCCTCGACGAATTTCTCGTCCGGTATCATTCCCGTTTCGCCAATCATGGCCGGGGCTACGTCGTTGACGGTGATCCCTGCCCTCGCATGCTTCATAGCCAGGTTTTTCATGAGACCGGTCAGGCCGGCTTTAGAAGCAGCATAATGACATGCATTAATGCCTCCACCCTGCGCGGCGATAGAAGATATGAAGATGATTCGTCCCCAGTGCCGTGCTTCCATATGAGGGATGCTCAACTTGCATAGGATAAACGAAGCGCGTAGGTTCACGTTGATCGTATAGTCAAACTCTTCCAGGCTCACATCCAGGATCCCGTTGCGTCTTTTCCCGTACCCTGCGTTCGAAACTAGAATATCCGGGCCGTCCTTGCCATGACAATCTTTGATCTCACAGAATAATTCCTCGATTCCTTCCGCTGAGCTAGTATCAACACGATGGACACTGATCTTACGGTCCCCAGGGTCGTTGGATTTAAGTAGGTCTTCAGCTAAATCGTTCACGGGTTTTGGGTTGCTGAAACACGTTAGAGCAAGGGAAGCTCCTTGAGCCCATAAATCTCGAGCGCACGCAGAACCAATGCTATGAGACGTCAACTCTGTAGCTGCACACAAACTCGGCTTAGAAGCACAGTGTTGGCATACCCTCCAGAAGCGCCCGTTATGAGGGCTAAGCGGCCTCTGATCTCGTTATCGACCCTGGGCATCGTAGAAGTATCTATGCGAATATTGTTAATATAATAAACTCGGTGTTGCATTCAGCGAGTTCCATCTCGGATGAAAGCCGGGGTTGTATCCATACTTCACGCGGGGGCAAGGGGGGATGGGGAAGGGAGGGGGGCAGCCACAGCTATTACTCCCGCTAAAGTGGCTCCTAATGGAATTTCCACATTCGTGTCATTTTGGCCCCAAAATTACTTATCGGACCAATGAAGTCACTATCAGTGGCTTTTAAGCAATATCTCAGCCACGTGCCAGGATATGTTCTTTCAACCAAGTTGTCCTCTTTGCATAAAATAGTACGTACCTCGGGTATGTCAAAGCTCGCACGGTGAGGTCAGAAAGTTCCAGCTCACATGGCTGCAAGGAACAGCTCTGTCACTTTAGTTGAGGCCAGATTCTAATAAATTAAAGACACTTTTGTATACAAGGCACCGGACCAGAGCCTCACATATAGAGCTGCATCCTATTCTCATACATAAACCATAATTTCATTACATTGCTTCAACAATTCCTCTCAAGCAACTGGTTTCAATCTTTCTACAGGCGAGCTTCTCGCCATTAACCCCTCCAAAACCTGCCCAGCATGGTGCAATCATTATCCCCTCGATCAATACTACTCTGCGTAGTCTTCTTTTTCTCTACAAACGTCCTTGCCATATCTGCCGTCCTCGGTATAGACCTCGGTACTGAATACATTAAAGCTACCCTCGTTAAGCCCGGAATTCCCCTCGAGATCGTCCTAACCAAGGACTCGCGAAGAAAAGAGACCTCCGCAGTCGCTTTCAAACCTTCACAAAATGCCCCGAAGAGCGGTTCATATCCCGAAAGAGCGTATGGCTCAGATGCCATGGCCCTTGCTGCTCGATTCCCTGGCGACGTATACCCCAACCTCAAGACCCTCCTAGGTCTTACCACAGACGACTCGATCGTGAAAGAATATATTGCAAGACACCCGGACTTGCAGCTGGAAGCACACAAGACTCGTGGTACTGTTGCGTTTAAAAGCAAGGCCACCGCCAAGGAAGAAGCATGGATGGTAGAAGAATTACTAGCAATGGAGCTTCAGAGCATCCAGCGTAATGCGGAAGCACTAGCTGGCTCTGACAGCAGTGTTCGGTCTGTGGTCATAACTGTCCCTCCGTTCTACACCGTCGAGGAGAAGCGCGCCGTAGAATTGGCTGCCGACCTTGTCGGTCTCAAGGTTCTGTCCCTGATCAGTGATGGCCTTGCCGTTGGTCTGAATTACGCTACAAGTCGAACATTCCCTGTTGTCAATGATGGGGGTAAGCCAGAGTACCACATGGTTTTCGACATGGGTGCTGGCTCCGCTAAAGCGACTGTATTGAAGTTCCAAGGCCGGACTGTTAAGGACATCGGTAAATTCAACAAGACGGTGCAGGAAGTGCAAGTTGTGGGAGGTGGCTGGGACAGAACTCTAGGCGGTGACGCGCTTAACTACCTGATTGTGGACGACATGATCTCAAAGTTCGTCGAGACGCCCGCCGCGAAAAAGGCCTCAGTGGCGGCGGAGAGCGTTCGAGGACACGGGCGGGCCATGGCGAAGCTTCTGAAGGACGCTGAAAGGCTAAGACATGTTCTTAGCGCCAACGTCGATACTGCTACTAGCTTCGAGGGTCTTTATGATGACATCGACTTCAGGTATAAGATAACGCGGGCGGATTTCGAGAAGCTAGCTGAATCACATGCCGAGAGAGTCGCTACCACCGTTCAGAAGGCCTTAGATGTAGCTGAGCTTGATATTAAGCAGCTCGACTCTATAATTCTTCACGGTGGTTCCTCCCGGACACCTTTCGTCCAAAAGCAGCTTGAGAAAATCGCAGGTAGCGATAAGCTCCGAAGCAATGTCAACTCGGACGAAGCAGCTGTTTTTGGCGCCGCTTTCCGTGCTGCAGAGCTTAGTCCCAGCTTTAGAGTTAAGGAAATCAGAATCTCTGATAGCGCCTTCTATTCAGCGGGAATGAAGTGGACGAATCCTCAGGAGAAGCCTCAACAGCAACGACTTTGGACTGAACGATCTCTTCTTGGTGCCGCCCCGAAGGAAGTCACCTTCACGAATCATGAAGATTTCTCAGTTCGTTTCTATCAACAAGTACCTTCGGCTGAAGGCACTGTGGACAGGGACACTAAAGTTCTGACTACGAAGAATTTAACAGCATCCGTTGCATCCTTGGTTGAGAAGGGCTGCTCTCACCCCGATATTCACTTCAAAGTTAAGCTACGGCTAAGCGTCGAAGACGGCGAGGTGGAGGTTGACAAGGCGGCTGTCGAATGTGAAGCCGAGGTGCAGGAGAAGGAAGGTTCAGTCATGGATGGTGTCAAGAATCTTTTCGGATTTGGGAAGAACAAGGATCAACAGCCCCTCAAGGATGGTGAGGAGGGTACTAGCAAGGAGGCTTCTGAGAGTTCCTCTACCACCGAATCTACTGAGACAGCTACGACCTCTTCCGTGGAGTCTAGCACTGCGTCGACAACCTCAGCTTCAGCATCTGCTGAATCTCCAGAGAGCAGCCCCACCCCAAAGAAGAAGCAGCTTGTCGTGATCCCAGTTGACTACACACTAGAGAATGCAGGGATCCCGGCCCTGTCGAAGGCAGATCTTACTAAGGCAAAGGAGCGCATCAAGGCGTTTGAGGCATCCGATAAGTCCCGACGGTTGAGGGAAGAGGCTCTAAACCAGCTTGAAGCTTTCACGTATAAAGTCAGGGATCTACTGGACACGGAATCGTTTGCGGCAGCCTCTACCTCTGAAGAACGAGCTACGCTGGAGAAGAAAGCCAGCGAAATTAGCGAATGGCTCTACGATGATGGGGCGGATGCTCCTCGTGAGGACCTCAAAGCTAAGCTCAAGAGTCTGAAGGATCTTGTTTCTCCCATCGAGAAGAGAATCGAGGAGGCACAAAAGAGACCGGAATTGGTCAAGAATCTAAAGAGCACTCTAGACCAGACGTCCACTTTCATTGATACTATCAAGGGGAAGATCGCCGAGGCAGATGCACATATGTCGTCCCTCAGTTCTAGCAGCTCTTCGACAAGCTCGACAAGCTCGACAAGCTCAACTGTGACCTCAGCCCCATCGCAGGAGTCTGGTGATTTCGAAGGTCTTGAAGACGAAGAAACAACAGCATCAACGACAGCCACGGCCGCCGTAGAGGAGCGCGGTCCAGTGCCGCCCCTTTACACTCTTGATGACCTAAAGGAGATTACAGATCTTTCTATATCCGTCATCAATTGGTTGGAAGAGAAGCTTGCCGAACAGGAAAGGCTTCCCGAGACCGCCGACCCCGTGCTGTTAGCGAAAGATCTCATAGAAAAGACGAAGAAGCTTGAGAAGGCTGGCATGGATCTGGCTATGAAGAGCGTCAGGAATTTTGAGAAGGCCAAGAAGAAGAACACCAAGAAGCCAAATAAAACCAAGACCAAGAAGAGCTCTACCAAGACGGGTAGCGACGACTCTGAACCGACGGTAGGGGAGAACTACATCAAGTTCGGGGAGGACGGAAAGGGCCCGACAGCGGAGGAGATCGAGGAGTTAATCAAGCGCATGTCCAAGGAGCAACAAAGTAAAGATGAACCTAGGACAAAGCATGACGAGCTGTAATTTAAGCTACAGATAGATCCTGACGAATGACGACACCTAGCAAGAGCTATGTTTGTGATTAAGGTCCGCCAAGTGATAGTATTTTCAGACATCCAGTCCTAACATTGTGTCATTTAAGGTGTGACTGGGCGCCGATTCAGATACCCTTACGTCCCGATATACACATGCTACTGTGTATTTTAGGAAGCGAGTCGAACATGTGTGGATGTTTGTCTCTTCCTGCCGGCCCAAGGGAGAGCTGAGACTCGTACAAAACTCCACCCGGGTTTGTTCCTTGCAACATCAGACCATGCGGTAACCCGTTTGCCATGTCTCACGTCGTACGCTTCCGTTTTCCTGAGAGAACATTTAGAAGTAAGTGACTAGAATTATGTCATAGTTGGGTATACAAGAAGCAGATATGGGGTCGAACTGGCTCCATCCCGTATCGGTGCCTCCTATTCGGAAGCGAACCGGTTGAACCGGACGAACCTCTAATAAGCCAACTTAGTTGTATATGGCCTGTCAGCTAATAAGATGCGTCTGGGAGGTTTGACAATATCTCGATATGCCGCAGTGATCGACAGGTACCGTAGATGTGTGTTTGTCTTGTTTGTCTCCTTCGGCAAGTACATGTCTACATGTATCCATCCTAGCATCAATTTATGTATGTATCATACCTAAAATGCAGTTACGCAAGATCACACTGGCCCAGCGGGTCCTTCAATCCAAAGGAAACTGCGAGGATCCGCCTTGGCAAGATCATCTACAAATCCGACCTGTCTGTTCCGTTTGAGGTTTAAGGTTAGGGACAGCTGCAAGCCATCGCCCAAACTCGCACCTGCCGCAAGGGTATACCCATTTGCACCTGCTGCCGTCTGGTTCGAAAACATCACACCTACATGTACATGGAAGATATCCACGCAGGTAACACGCCTTGAAGAGTACATGTGCCTTGGGTACACCTTGGCCGCGTAAGTTAGGGAAGGTACACGTCTGAGCGTGTACCTGTGATTTACACGAGGCAGGTACTTAATCTCGAGAGAAATTGCACCTCCTCACAACACAACACGCTCCTGCGCCGAAACCACATCTATCGTTGTCTCTTCTCTATAAATCATTTATCTCCCTCTACCTCAGATAAATTCTCCCCTCTCGTTCTTCCTTACCACTTCCATGCCACAAACGCCTTGCCAATAGATTACCAACCAGGTACATCAACATGGCACAATTCACTCGTGTCTTTGTGGCACTGGCATTTTGCCTGTCTCTCTTTACCGCTGCCACGTCGTCGGTGGTCTTTCCCCGAAAGTCTGGCAAGACGTTCTCCCTTCCCGTAGCTCACAATGTTGATGTTCCCCGACACGGCCCTACTGAACACCTCAAGACTCTGAAGAAGTACAAGCTCGATATTCCAGAGGGCCTGCAGGAGACCGTCGATGCACACAAAGCCGCAACCAAGGCAAACAAGGTCGTCGCCGGTGGTGATGGTAAGTCAAGCAAACAGTGTACCTTTTAATCTTCCAGCACATATCTAACAATAGTATTAGGCGGTTCCGCCGACGCAGCTTCCCGTGATGGGGATCTCCTCTGGCTCACTCCCGTCGGGATCGGCTCGCCACCTCAACAGCTCTACTTAGATCTTGACAGTGGATCATCTGACACGTATGGGAAACCCCCAGGCATATTTACATCTCATCGAGTGGTTGCAGTATACTGACAAGTGCTACAGTTGGGTCTTTTCAACCGATACAGCGCAGGAGGAGGTTTCCGGCCAGACTCTTTGGGACCCTAGTAAATCATCCACGTCCCAAAAGATCAACAACTGCACATGGTCTATCATCTATGGCGACTTCTCAACTTCGGAAGGTATCTGCTACAAGGACACAGTCACGTTTGGCAATTTCTCGATTCCCAACATGACAATTGAATCGGCAACATCGGTTTCGTCCATGTTTACAGAATCTGGATACATGTCCGGCCTTGTGGGATTAGCTTGGTCATCGATCATCCAGACGATCCCGCCGCAGAAGTCCCTTCTCGACTACCTTCCCCTAGTGCTAACCCAGCCCCTATTTACAGTCGACTTACGCCACAACAGCAGTGAAGGATCTTACAACTTTGGGTATATCAACGATAGCCTCAAGAATTCCGACGTCGAGTACGTGGATGTGAACAACACGCTAGGGTACTGGGCTGTTCAGCAGACAGGTTTCTCCATCGGAGGGTCAGATATCAAGTACGAATTTAACGAGGCCCAGGACGTTGTCATTGACACGGGCTCTACCCTCTTCTACGCGCCAGATGAGGCCGTCCAAATGTATTTCGACAGCGTTCCCGGTGCCAACTACTCGTATCGTGATTTTGGATGGGTGTTGCCTTGCAACTCCACCCCACCTGACTTCATCTTCGAGCTCGGCGATCCAGCAGGAAACAGAATCACAGGTTCGGTACCCGGAGCATATTTCATATATGCTCACTCTACCAATGAGACATGCTATGCCGGCCTGCAGTCTCTTGGTTCTTTCTCCTCAACACCAAGCATTTTCGGCGATGTATTCCTCAAGAGCGGCTTTGCCGTCTTCGATATCGGAAAGAAGCGGTTTGGCCTGGCTTCCAAGCCTCTGAATACCAGTAACGCATAGCGGGAGGTGGACACTGGTAATTAATCTGGTGATGGCGGTGGTGAGGATTGCAGCAGAAGCAAAGAAGATTGCATAGGTCCCCCTTGCAATCGCTGAAGGCGAAATGTGGTCGCTTTGGCTTCTAATGGATTCGCTGTCACAGTTGGTGAGGCTCGCTCGCTCGATGCAGTCTCTGCTAACATCCCTAACGGTCCTTGCGAATGCATTCACTTCTTTTTGTCAACATAGACAATTGCGATAGATTGTGTAATAATCGAGGAGTTATGCCACCTAATACCACCTATGCCTTGTTTACCCAAAGGCGGTGATGAGCACTGCTTGTCGCACTTGATTTTGTCATGAAACTACTCTTGCCTTCCCATTTTTGCTATTTCCTTCTGCTAAGCCTCCTCTTGAACTTGTATACCGTAGTGAGCATTTTCCAATGATTATACAAAATTGAGCCTATAAATAAAAGGCCAATATTCGCACCGAGTCCCTAGTTTGTGTAACTTGCCTCAAGTCGCACTTGTGCTTACTATTGCCTACCTGTTGAATGGCCAATGGGTCACCGAAGCATATAAGAGTAAAGGTTGACTGAATTATCACGAAACTTGTCTGGGTGAGCAAGGTAATCAGATATTGGGTTTATCCAGGATCCATGCATTAGCGGTGCTCCTCAAACGATAAGAGGCAGGTTATGTACAATAATAGACCCATCTGCTAACCAGGTAGGTAGTAAGCCGATGAGGCACGCATGCATCGATAGTTCATGAAAGCTTCCCCTCGCCTCGACTGGCGGCCTTTCTCAAAACACATAAAGACTATGTCATGCTTAATGCTGGGACAAGCGTTTCGCACGCCTTGTCCATTACTATCAGACCCCCGCTCCATTCCCGTTAGGCCGCCTCCCTGTTCATGATACTACTACTAAAGGGTCCTAAGATAAAGATGAGGTCGAGAAAAGGAACATAGACGCCTTCAAACGCCGGACGGACAGGAAAGTGGTAGTGGTGGTGGTGGAGTCGTCACGTCTTTTTCTCCAAACGAGGGGATATCTTCAGGTTGTTGTTGTTGTGTCGGTTTGTGGAATACCAGAAAATGCGATTCGTACGGATGTGTGTATGCGTGTGCCCCTGTTCCAGTGGAATCGGATGGTCCAAGGTTCGCTTGATGTTGAATTCCGGAGCCGAGGGGCCAAGGTTGATTCGTTTCGGTGCTTGTATCCAAGTACACCCAATGGTACTTTGGTTGTTTGTCCAAGTTCGGCTGCCAAAGTCGATTGTTGTCGTAGTCGTAGTCGTCGTCGTCGAGTACACTTGTGCCCTGCTTCGACCTCTTGCTGGGTGGGAAAGGCAAGTCGGATGAAAATCAAAGCTCAGAACCACTCGTAGTACTACTGGGTAAGGCGGAGGGGAGGGAAGTTGTGTGTGTTGAAAAAGCAAATTGTGTCCGACAATTAGTTTTCGCGGTCACCACCATCTTTAGAAACGAAGACATAGTCAGTAAACTTTCGGACATCGGCGCCGCCGTCACCAGAGGAGCTATGATTGACAAGTACGTATTCACCTTCGCTGGCTGTGGGAGTCGGAGGCATAGCTCCTCCATGTGCAGGTGCTTGCTGGACCTGTTTGGCAGTTCCTGGTCGGGACTTCTGCTGGTCCTTGTCGGCCGATGCTGCCGTTGTTGCCGTTGTTGCCGCCGTGCCGAACGCGTCGTTGATAGCTTGCCGTTGGGCCCGCGGGCTCATGCTGCCCGCTGCACCGGGTGGGTTCTGTCTCTTCAGTCGCTCTTCCATCTCCTTGATCCTGGCCTCGAGGGCCTCTAGCTCGGATTGACCACTTGTGACTTGTTGTTTTCTGGCGCGGCGGGAAGAAAAAGCCCAGTATTAGTGCCCGTTGGTCACGGTCGCATCATAGCAGGAGAAGAACGGGGTCTCCGTATAATAGGGGAACAAGAGTGGGCCATACCGCTTGTCAACCTGCTCGTCTAGGTCGGCAATGCTGTTTTCAATTCGGAAAATGTCCATCAGCTCTTGACTGAAGGAGCGAGCAATTGTGCTATAGAGTAAATCGTATTAGTGCTTATTCACTTTTTGGTTGGAAATCGAAGCTGTTGTCTGGCGCAACTTCTCCCCGATACTGGCGACGGTAGGCACATTGAGGGTAGGACAAGCAAACATATGGGAACTCACGATTGCGGTCGGCGGCCATTGGGCTTCCAGTCGCGGTCGAGTTCATCGTCGGTGCGGTTCATGTTGGGCAGAAAGTTTGTGGTATCCTCGAACATAAGGCGGTCAAGAGAAAAAAAAAAATATGCTGCGAGAGTCGTGGTAGTCTAGAGTTTAGGATGCTGGGAGGGTGCTAGAGCTGGGTTGTTATTATTTGATAAAGTATTGGAGTTGGCGGTGGGGGAGGGAATGAAAGGCGGGTCGCAGTCAAGTCGGGAACGTGGACTGATGACCGTTAATGGATTAAAGGGACCGAATAAAAAAAGGGGGGTCAGGCGAACCAGTGGAACTCGAGCCTCTCCCGTACCTGGTTTTAAATAGCTGTCCTGGGGGTCTAGGGAAAATAACTGAAACACTTGCATAAAATACACGTTGTCCTGCCGTCGACGAGATTAGATCGATGAGATGACAGATGAGATGGGATGATGGGATATCGACAACGACTAGCTGGTGTTTTACTTCAAGCTTGCAATAGTTGGGGAAGAGTTGGCTGACAGGATTATTAGCATGACGGACTGGAAGATGTAGACAATTTGTATCACCCACAGCTGGGTAATAATTACGCTTCTTGGCGTCTAGCTGCTTTTGAGGATGATCTCAAGACGATCTCATCACTAGACGAAAACGTCCCATGCGCTCGACTTCAACAACGATGATCCAAATGAACTAGCCAGGTGCCCAATTGCTGATGGAATCTTATTATTTCTATCCTTGTTTATCCCATCATATAAACTTTCCGCGATGAACTTTTATACGACAGCTAATCTTCTGACTTTTGAGCTGACGGTGAAATGATATAACTCTCTAGCTTGCATAGAGCAACAGGATTGACGCATGCATATTATGCGCGCGGCATAAAAAGCTACGGCTAAGGCTATGAACGGCCTGCGCATGAACCAGCGCCCCTATCAAATCATCGACGAATTAACGAATACTACAGTGCTTTGACTGTTTTCGGAACCCGTTCCTGGATCTAGGTATGCTCTTACCCAGGTAGGGCACTTAATCTCCCTTGCTTTTATGCACTCTCGTGGCTCGTAACAGACCCCTTATTCTCGCAGGAGCTTCAATACCTAACCTTTTAGGTACCTATAGTTTTTAGGGTAGCATTAATTCGACCCTCTGCATACATATGCCTCGTAGTAGTGGATTCGCTCATTTGGTAGAATTGACGGTTAGACGCGCGAGAAGCCAAGCTAAACCAATTATCTGGTTAGCGTCCTTCTCCTTTCCTAATTGAGCCGGCTTTTCAAATTGTATCTGCTTTAATAGGCTAGACGACTTTTGACCCAATCTTCAAATGCGACATACATACATGTATGAAGAGAGGTAGGTAAGTACAGATTCATGTCTCACGCGGGTACATCATGCATCATCATCTTTAGGAGAAATCAAGTCATCTGTGCGAACGCGATTCTGCGTCAGTTTTTCCTTATACCCCGGTCTCGACCCGATGACATCAACTGCGTTGCTGGTATTCTCATCTTCTCGATCGCGTGTCGTATTCACATGGGAAATTGTAAAAAGATCTAATAATTATCACTCTGGCTAGGCGTGGAGTCTGAATACGTAGGTTTAAAGATTTGCCCATGAGAGTTGGCAAGCTACAGATGAAGCAACTGGAATGGTACAACGAAAGCTCATGTCAATGTATCGAGTAGGAGTCGTGCTAGTGCGTAGCCGTGCAACTCTCTGCAATGGAACATACATACGCCTTTCATCTACTAGAGAGCCAGGTATAGACCTCGCGAGTATTTCTAGTAGAATTGAACTATTTGTATTTTGATAGAATATTAATACTATACTTGGGAGAGTGAAGAAGGATTGTCCGTAAGAAGCTAAGGAGCAAGAAGCTCTTATCTGAGCTCTCGCCTGGGCAGCTAGGCAGTTGGCTGAGGCAGGCACGGACCATGCGCGCTAGCAGAAATGTTTGGGCCTATCAGCCTATCAGCCCGTGAATCTCCAGATTCCACATTCCAACCCGCTCCAACCGTCAATCTGGCAACGTTCGCCGATCCATCACACGAATCATACATCACCGTAGCCTGCTATCTGCGGATTACTGAATATTTGTCCCCAATCACGTGATCCAACGCCAACGACAAGGAACCGTGAAAATATTCATCGCGAATAGCTTCATCCAAAACAGGCCTTAATCGTCGCCATTCCGCCATCGAAGTGGTCGGAGTAGTCTTAACGGACTCCTGCGACCCCCTTAAATCATCTAGTACGCGTCAGAATCGTGTTTTCCCGCTCCGAATGGCCCAACGAAGCCGCTTCTACCTTTGCTGACCGTTACACTAGATCGTGGCGCCGATTCATCTGATACAGCTACGCGACGGTCCCCTCGACTACGGCCGAGGTGGATTCTGGGGCATGAATCATACTCCCGCCACTTACACCCCTCTCGAAGCCTTTGCTTTATTCCAAGAGCTCAACAGGAACTTCCAGAACGGCCTGGTTATCGGCACCTTCAGTCGCATCTCCGACACCCTCAAGAAAACACCCATCATATACGAACAAGATAACTACGATGCCAACCGACTGAGCCCCGAATCCCTCCAAAGCCTCGCCCTTCAGTTGCTCAAAGAGGAGCGAAAGGAGGATAAGAGACGGGAAGCCGAAGCCGCGGCTGAGAAGAACAATGCTGCGCTGTCCCCAACTTCTAGGAAGAGGAAGCTGCAGAGTCCCCCCCCGGCTACATTTCAGGAGGCCTTAGAGCAAACAGACAGGCTCCAAATTCTTGTCGAGAAACTATATGCACGGTTCCGGGATAGTCTTGTCAAGGAGATCAGGGAAGACGAGAGACGGTACGAGGAACTCCAACGCGAGCTTGCCGAGATCGAACGAGGTGAATGGGATGATAGACTGGCCCAGGAGCAACGTGCAGACTTGAGCAAGAATGGCGTACCCAGCGTCAACAATACAACGGCCGCGAGACCGGAGGGTCAAGTAACGCAAGCACCAGTCGCAACATCAGTACCGGTGACAGCACCGGCGGCGGCAGCGGTAGCGCCACCCACACAGACGCCAATACCAACACCAACACAAACACCGGCACCAACACCAACACCACTACCGACGCCAACGCCGGTTCCGGTTCCGCCAAAAATTCATGATCCCGGGAGGAGGATCGAGCCACCCCATACTCCTCAACCACCACAAGGAGGGAAAGTTGTACATCCAATTTCCTCACCGCTTCCACAGGTTCCCCGGCCCTTAAGTGAAGCGCGGCACGTTACCCCTGATAATAGGTCGCAAGATCTGGCTCGCCCGGTAGGTGGTGCGACACCAGTTCTACAACATCCGCAGACGGCTCAAGGATACACCACACGTCCAGGTTCTGTCACACCACAGCCGCCAGTTACAGATGGTTTGCATCGACCCGAGGGCCTACCTAAAGGCAGAAGCCCTGCTCCAATACAGTCCAATCAACCTCACACTCCGACTTCCACATCTACTTCTGCTCCTGCTTTGAAGTGGGAACCTCCTTATCAGCCTCCTCATCAGCCTTCGCCTCAACCTTCTCATCAAACTCTTCACCATCAACTATCTCATCAACCATCTCATCAACCATCTCATCAACCATCTCATCAACCATCTCATCAACCATCTCATCAACCTCCGCCACCACCTCCTCCTCCTCAGCACCAGCCGCCTCATCAAACTCCAGTCCCTTCACCCCGTCCTCCCTATGGCACGGGAGTCACCAGGCCGCCGACATATCCTTCTCAAACTCCGACGGCCCACCCTCAGTTCCCCCAGAATTATGTAGGCGGCAGACAAACCCCAGGACAGTATGCTCAGCAACCCCGACCCCAGGTGCAGGGGTCTGCACCAGCGTCTCCTTCAGTCCTTCTGCCACCTCAAAACGCTGGCCAGATACCACCATCTCTCCAATCTTTACCTTTAAACGCAACCCCGGATGGGTCAGGGCAGCAAGCACAGCAGCGGCGACCAGCTTCAGTGCCTCCACCAAGCTCGCCAGGTCCCAATATAGGATCTGGCCCCTATACCCAGCATCAGGGTCAGCACGCACCGAATCAGACACCTGTTCGGCCACCTGTCGTATTATCAGCCACGCACCCAAATGCAGGTCCCGCAAAGCCGCCCGTACCGCCAGCCCAATGGGCACAATCACCTGGACCAGCTAGACCTCCTTATCCTCCCCAGACCCCTATACCAACTACGTCAGCTGCACCGACTGCACCAGCTACACCAGCTACACCAGCATCGCAACAAAATCAACCGCAAGTGGATTCGATATCGTATAACTCACCATACAACCAACAAGCTCAAATTCAAGCACAAAACCAACACGCTACCGCTAATAACTCGACCCAGCGCCCGCAGGTACCTCCATTACAGACTCCCGTGGCAGTGCCTCAGCTTACACATACACCGTCGGTATCGCAAACGCAAACACCAATCCCTGTTTCTCCTCACGTCGCAAGAGGATATGGCACTAAGTGGACCTCGACACCAACCCTTGCGACGCCGCGGATGGAGGAAGCAGCTAGTTATTTTGATACCCAGAGCCCACTTTTCGAACCGATCAGCCCACCCCTTCAGCCAGCTCAGCTACCAAAGGCTTCTCCCGAATATAGTGGGAAGAAGGATACCCGGAAGGCTATGCAGAAGCCTGATGGAACAGCGAATAGGCCAAGAGGCCGGCCGCCTCGCGTCTCTCAGAAGTCGACTCCTTTAGTCCAATCGGAGGAGGCTCCAGCAGAACCAGATCTTTCGGGAAGCAACATTAAGAATGAAGAGGCAACTCCTCAAGCCCTCGAAGACATCGGTGACGCGACTACGGTGGATGAAATCGTGCCGAGCCAAGTTCCGCCAGCGTCGAGCCAGCCGTCTAATAAACGTAAGCGCCAGGAGAGTCCTCCAAACCGAGCCCCTCCAACGCCGGCTACTCATGTTCTATGGACACGTTCATTCAATAAGATCAGCCAATCTGCATTGGATCAAATTATTAGTCACCGTCATGCCAATATGTTCGCACATCCTGTGAAGCCGAAGACAGCGCCTGGATATTTCGAAATCGTGCTTCGGCCCCAAGACCTTAAGGGCATTCAAAAAGCCATCACGGCGGGTTCTAAGGCTGCAGCGGCCGCTGTGGCGACAATGCCTGATGTCGAACCGAACGCAACAAATGTTTGGCTTCCGATTTCCGTGGACCTAGTCCCACCGCGAGGTATAATAAACATCGCGCAGTTGGAGAGGGAACTGGTCCACATGTTTGCAAATGCTATCATGTACAATCCGGATCCATATCGTGGTTTTGGACCTTCATTCCTCAGGTCCAACCGGCGTGCTAGTCTAGAAGATGATGGGGAGGATTACCGAGGCTACGAGGTGGATGAGAACGGGGTCGTGAAGGATACTCGCAGCATGTTTGGCGAGGTCGAGAAGCTTTTGAGTGACCTCCGCAACGAGGTAGAACGCAACGCGCCACCGCCAACGGGTGTGCCGCCGTCAGTGAGTCGTAGCCTAAGTGTAGCAGGCGGTGAGGCCAACACAGCTGAGGACGATACGGACGAGCAAGCGGGCGATGGTAGTAAAAGACGAAGAATTAGAGGTTAGCAGCCTGACGCTGCAGAGAACGATACCATATGGATGCTATTAGCAGTTTAGCTAATAGATCATGTATGCATGGAGTTACTGACTCCATTCAGCTGTACGTTGTTAATTACCAGGTACATAATCTAGTACCGAGTGAAAGAAATAAACCACCAAACCAAGGCCATATTTCAACCTTGGTCATAAGCGAATTATATTGCTAAATGCCTGTGTATTGCCCTATATCATACGTGTACGTCTACAAAAATAACTGCATATTTGTTTCAATGGTGCCTGTATTAAGTTTTGGGCATACATGTATATACATCATTCTGTAGTGTCTAGCGCACGGGCCTCTTACTCGGGCCCCACATATGCGCGCTCTTTAGCTCTTTACCAGGTACAACACATTTTGAATGACGACGGCATCATTCCGATGTGCAGTGTGCCTATGACTCTTAACCTGAACTCTATCTACTTATCTTCTAATGCAGCAGACACGTTTAAATACCAGTTATTTCATCTACCGAATTTTGTAGCATCAATTCATTGCTGTTGCGATAGTTTGGCTCTGCTTTTCACGACACCTTGGTACTATCAGCACAAGGCGCGTTGAGACGCGTCAGCCAATTGAGCTATGGCACCACGCCGAGTAATTGCCGACTCAGATGATGAGGATGGAGGCGACAATCCGTTGAGTCCTCCAAAGAAGGAAATGGAGCCTCCGGAAGTAGAACCATTAAGCCCTGGGGCTCTAGACCAGCACAATCAGATATCTGATACTACAGACCTGTCGTTCTTTGCTAGTGTCTATGACGAGCAGCACAATAGAGCACTTGAGCACTCTCAGCTCATCGAGAATATCGTACGCCAAAGTCAAAAGGCGAGCAGAAGTAGTGGCGACGTGTCGCTCCCAGCTAAAGGCAAAGGCAAAAAGGTAGATGTTTCTTCGGCTACGAACGTCACTTCGCCTGTGGTCCTAAACAAGCCGGGAAACCAACCATCACTCTTCAGCGAGGGCGCGACTAACATTACGACGCCGCGAAAAAGCGTGCCTGACGAATGGGATGTGCCTAGTAGTGCCGAGGCCGCCCCCAGGAGTGCTAACAGCTCGAGAGGGAAGAATGAGAAGTCATCTGGTAAACGAAAAAGGAGTCAATCGAAGACGATGAGAAGCCCTTCCGCAGCTGAGATATTCATGGGATATGATGCTACGCATGACGATACGCTTCCTGCTAGTAATGGAGCCGAACCATCCCCACAAGCTGCAACGAAAAGGATGAAGGCCTTGCTTCATGACCCCGTACTTCAGGATACGCCGGCTACGGCGAATTTCTATATCGCACAAAGCAATCTTACTACCATGCAAAAGCTCGAGTACCAGAAGGTCAATGTACCGCAGTATGGTTACTCTACCCTCCCTGGCACTCTGCCTAATCCGAAGTCAAGCGGCATGACGACGGTTGCGTATTCAACACCTAGCCGGTATACGTCTTCTGGGCCACCGCTGCCCTGGGAAAGAAGCTCTGCTGTTGAGATTGAGCCTTTTGATAGTCCAAACGTCATAAATGTACGTCTGTCAATAGAACAAGAGATCACGAGCCTAACTAATGGAATTCTAGATAGCATCTTCTCCAGATGTCATCGCAGCTGATCATCATGACTACGCTGAAAGAACAGCGGAGGGCACACCACATGTGCATGCGCATCCAGTACATCATGAGGTCGAAGAACCAAATGAAGGTCCTACGATGAGGAGCCCATCACACAAGAAGAGGAAGAGGAGATCAAAAAGTATTCAAGATGAAGACGAGCTGGTACAAGATGAACCTTGGAATCCCGAGATTAATGACGATCCTCGAGATGATCACAAACGCCAGCGTCAGGACGAGCAAAGATCTAACCTGGTGAATTTGCATGAATGTGACGAGGATATCGAGCTCATTCCAAATCCACATGAAGACGTTAGCTCTCGAGAAATAGAACCTGGGGATATTCCTAGAGAAGGAGCGCATGACGTCGATGAGCTTGCGCCTGAAATGCCCTCAACTGAACCTCCTATTCCTATCAGTATCCCTGAGCCTGATGTACCGGAGGCCCAGCCCATTCCTCTACCAAAGAAGCGTGGGCGGAAGAAGAAGCAACCTGCAGCCGAAAAGGTCATTCAAGAGGAGCCGCCGGTTGAAATACAAGCTGCCGCTCAAGAACAGAAGATCCCCGCTGCGAAAGATCCGGAGGTTCAAACCGAGCCAAAGAAACCCAAGAAGAGAGGCCGGCCTCGAAAGTCTGACCCAGCAAATTCCGAAACGCCAGTCGCTCCCGAACCAGAATCAACCTCTATTTTCAAGACTCATGGTGACGGTGATGGTGATGAACTTGCTTTAGTGCAAAGTGAAGGGGCCGAGAAGACGAAAACGAAGTCTAAGAAGAGGCAGGCTCAGATGCAAGAAGAAAACGAGGCGGCAGATGATCCGACCGGAGGTGACGTTAAAGATACAGATGCGTCGCCTTTGAAGGAACTCAGCAGTAATGTTAAAACTCCGTCTCAAAAGTCCGTGTCGGTGGAAAGTGTTTCTGTGGGGTCCGTCGCCGAATCATCAGCCGATCAGAAATTGCCGTCCAAGAATCAAGATAAGGGAAGCATAACGCCCAAACCTACACCTACAGCGTCCCAATCCAAGGTGCCGTATCGAGTCGGCCTGAGCAAACGGACAAGGATAACGTCGCTGCTGAAATCTATTAGGAGATGAGATGAGTAAGCCAGCAGACGTACTGCATTTGTAACGAGGTCGCCCGCAAAATAAGAATAAAATAAATGATTATGACTATAAATTTCAGGCCATTCACTTACTGTTGGGGCATTTGTTACGAAGCCCGAATGGCGAACTAAGTATTGGTTTTGGGTTCTGGGGCTGGAGAGGCTGGCTGAAGAGCAACCCTTACCATTGGGGGCGTTTTATAGGGAATTCGTACTGTCCTAAACAAGAAAATAGGGCTGTGCTTAATCGCTCAAGTGGGTTAGTGAATTCAAGGTTGCCTTGTTGTATCTTGAATTACCTAGGTGCGTTCTCTCGAAAGCCAGCCACGAAGCCAATAATCAAATGATAAATTTATTTACTAATAAATTAGCAGAATCGTAGACAGACTGGTAATACTATTCAATATTTTCATTGTTTAAGGACTGTCAACCAAGTAGATCTTCGACTACTATTTTGGCGTTTCAGTTCTGCGTATAACACGTGACCAGTGGCCTGCATGAGAGCCTGGCATCTACACATAGTCAGCAGGAACGAATGAGGCTGAGTTGCACACATCAAAATGTTGCTCGGAGGGGCAGCCTGATCTTCTACTCGGTCGGTATGCCGCAATTGTCGGCAATATGGACCCTTTCACAGCAATCGGACTTGCAGGCAACATCATTACATTCTTGGATTTTGGGTATAAGCTGATTTCCACGGCCAAGAGCATTCGCACCTCAGCTTCAGGTGCTAGCGCATATAATGACGACCTGTCTTATCAGACGAAGCAGATCCAACAACTCGCTGATAACCTGAAGGTGTCCAAATCGACTAGTTCCTTGTCAAAACAGGAACTTTCCCTTCTTCAAGTCGCAAGTGACTGCAAGCGTGTATCGGTAGAGCTCGCAAAGTTGCTTGATAAACTGAAGGCTAGAAACCCAGGTTCCAAGCGAGAAGCCCTTAGAGCTACGATACGCGACTGGCGAACGAAGGACCAAAAAGACGACTTGGAACTGAAGCTAGACCGTTGCAGACAGCAGCTAAATTTGGAGCTCGTTAGCTTGTCAAGGCAAGACGCAGCTCAATATACATATCCCGATCATTTCTAACCCTGAAGCGATAATAGGTCCGAATCGCTGGAGCGGCTCAACCAGCTTATCGCACATGGCCAAGCTAGTGGGGATGAGTTGCAGTCGCTTGCAAAGAACGTTGAATCTCTACGTCTGGGCTGCAACGTCTCTTGTCTTAGCTCTGAAGCGCTGGGCCAGGTCCGGTCGCTTCTTCAACTTACTGACGATGCTGTCCTGAAAGTTCGCCAAGCTCGTGTGCTGGATGGGCTCCGGTTCGAGCTGATGAATGAGAGATTCGAAGACATTAAGACGGCTCATGAGGCAACCTTTGATTGGATTTTCTCCGGTGACGAGGTGTGCATAGACAATAAAACAAAATCTCAAAATAATGCTAACTATGGGCACAATTCGGAGTATAACGGTGTTGACTCGGAATATCACAGCGAGGATGACACGGACGAAGACAGCGAAGTAAGCCCTATCAATTCAAGCCGTGCTCCGAGCCTTGCTAGCAACACCCCACGTTCGACAGACAATAGTGAAAACGCGATATATGGCGATCTTTCTACCTTCCCAGATTCTGTAAATCAACTGGACGATGACTCGAGCTTCGAGTGGTTTGTGGACGATTCTCCTTCGTTGCACAGCAATGCGCCCTCCGAGTACATTTCAGACCATGGAGACTCTACTAATTTGATTAATAACCGGTTGCCTTCGAGGTCTCTATTGCCAGCTCCATTAGGTGCAGAAGAGGAGAATTTAACCAAAGCTCGCGATGGATTCATTACTTGGCTCGAACAAGACGACGGTATATTCCATATCTCTGGAAAGCCGGGGTCGGGAAAGTCGACCTTAATGAAATACCTCACTCGGCATCCTAAAACCAGAGAGCATCTGTCGGTCTGGGCGGACGGAAAGAAGTTTGTTTTGGGCAGTTTCTTCTTTTGGAAACCAGGTTCCGTCCTTCAGAAGAGCATTAAGGGCCTTGTCCGAGGGATGTTGCACTGTGTCCTAGAGGAATGTCCCGACCTGATTCCCCTCGCCTTTCCAGCCCAATGGGAAGCATCGATGCATAGAGAAAAGGTCCACATTGAACACCATCAGTGCCAGCAGGCTTTTGAGAATATCGTCGCTGCTAGTCGGACTGATGGGAAGCATAAGATTGCGCTTTTCATAGATGGTCTCGATGAATTCGAAGGAAATCACGCAGATCTTATCAGGCAACTACTTTCATGGTCCAACGAAGGGCAGAACATAAAGCTCTGTGTTTCTAGCCGAGAATGGGCTATATTCCAAGATGCCTTTAAGAACTGTCCGAAATTTCGACTTCACGATCTCACGCGTTCTGACATCCGGCGTTATGTAAGGGATCGGTTTAGCGAGATGCATATCAATACTCTATTGGAAACCTACGACGACGACGACTGGGACGACAGCGTAGATAAGGTCACCTGGTTGAGAGAGAAAATTGTAGTGGAATCGGTTGGTGTCTTCTTGTGGGTAGCAATTGTTCTTCGACATATTGAGGAGGGGCTTGTGAATGGAGACCGATTCAGAGACCTAACAAGGCTTATTGACTCCCTTCCAACCGATCTTGAGCCTAGTAAGTTATCCCTAAGTTTGCCTTGGCCCATTGCTTCCTGCATCACATAATACCAATTCCTTTGCCGTAACATACGAGGGAGTCGGTATCGAATTCCGATAAGCACTATACTGACGTTTGTTGGTCCAGTGTTTCAACAACTCTTGGGATCGATTCCCCGTAATAACCGAAGATTAGCTTACAGCATGCTCTCCCTGGCCCGTTTTTGTATCAAGTACTACTACGAAGTCTCCGTAATGCATTATTCGTTCCTCGAAGAGTACGTCGAAAACAAGGATTTTGCGATGAATTCAGCTGTCAAACTATTTACGGCAAAGGAAAACAGCGACAGATTAGAGAGGGCTCAAAGGCGGATATATGGTATATGTAAGGGGTTACTTGAACTATCACCTCAAAGTCACCCCTTCGTCTCCCCATTTTCTAGTGTGTTGGGATGCCCGGTTCGCCTTATACACCGATCAATCACCGAGTTCCTGGACAGTCAGTATTTCAACCAGGGTATGGACTTAGAATGTCCTGGTTTCGATCCCTTTGACGCTTACTGTCAAACCTGCCTGAGACAGCTACAGCGCGTTCACCTCCCGCCATCCTATTTCGCCCCTCCCAGCCGGCTAAGCCACTCATATCCTTCTCGTGGCAGCTGTAGCTTAATGGCGTACCTAACTACATCCTCTGGCTTAGTATCTCCTGTCCTCCGTTTATGGTTCAGGCAGAACATAGAATCAAGGATTTTTCATATCGTTATGAGGGGCCAAGTAGCAACCCTCCGCTTTTGCAAATTTCTCGATGCTGCTGATCGAGCGCTTGGAGACCTAAATATATGTGTACCAGTAAAACGTGGTCTTGGAGTTAACGACTGGTATTCAATGGTGAATGGACCCCGAGAACTGATCACGCTGGGCTGTGCGCAGCTCGGCTTCTACGAATACTTCGTTTTCAAGCAGGATCCCAACCCCGAACAATTAGCCCGCTGTGCTTCAACATGCCTACTCGGCTTCGAATTCCTCTATGACGAAAGCACGAATGCGTGGACACGAGCCTACAAAACACTTGAAACCCTTTTCGATCACGGAGCTTCCCCTGATTCAAGTATAATTCCCGGGAAGGAGCCTGCATTTCATAAGATGCTCAACTTTTGGTGTCACTATAATAGACCGAGCTTGGCAACCACTGCGTTCATGCTTTACCATGGTGTAAATCCAAGATTTGCCATCGTTTCGAGCAAAACCAAATACAGATGTGAAGTATCTGACTCTAGGGATTTTCGCCTTGTGCAAATGCCCGTCTTCAAGGCATACTGCCAGGCCGAACTCCCAGCATCGGAGCCAGGACGTGAAGGGAAGACCATACAAATATCAGACGGACCGGGCACATCCTATATCATCAGAACAACCCCGGAGGTCCTTGACGTTGTCAGCCGGTATGGTCACACAATCAATCTAAGGACCCTGGTATCACTTTGGTTTCCGGGTCAAAGCGCGATTCTTCAAGAGGTGATCGACTGGATCGTGGAGCTGGGTGTTCCCGTCGATGCGTGCCACCGCTCACAGCTGCAGGCCCAATTCGGATCTCGTCTCCGCCCCCTCTTCGACCCGGACCACCCGGAATTCATCGGGTTCAGAATAGACGCTCAGCAACTCTTCCCCGGTCATGCTGTGACAATGGAAGAGGAATTAAGGGGCGCAATGGTAGTTATTAGAAGAGAGGAACGATCGTTGATGAAACGATACGTTGAAATCCAGGGAGAAACAGTGGAAAAGCAAGGATAAGTAAATGGGTTTCTCTTCTGCCTTACGCCACTCACATATATCGTACCTAAATAGAAAGAAAGCATTGCTTTAGGTATGCTACAGCGAAACCTTATCGATTATTCCACGGATTGGCTCCGGATCTGATCGATAGGGATAAGATGGACACGCGTATATACGGGGATTGGTTCATAGTAGTACGAATACCGGGCAAGTGACTAGGAAATGAGTAACTTGCAAAATCGTGATGGACGGCGAGGCCAGGTATATATTGAATTGAATACCTCCTAGTGGATTAGCATGTGAATTGAGGCTGCATTGAGAGTGGTGATTTGCTTCGGTTATGTTGAGATGAGGTTGAAAGAAGCATTGTGAATAGACCCTCTCATGTCCCTTGCCAGCATGTAGCACTTGATCAGCCTGGTGCCATATAATTTCGATGTTTGGAATCCGACCAGCGCAATTGTTGGCGACTTGCGTTTGTTGTAGAGCAAATATGTGACTCGCCTTCGGAAATACGACACAAACAACTCACATCTTCTTGCGAGCCAAATATAATTTCGGATGGGTGAAGCAGCAGAACTGAATGTAGAACCCGAGTGATGTGGCAGTCTTCGTAAATACGTATTTATTACGTTCCTATGCTAACGAGCCTATCCTTTCCCCTTGGGCAGAATGTTTCTGCAACACCAGTCTTGGGAACATCTTGGCCCGAGTCGAAGACCATAAGCCTACCAGAAGCACGGCAAACCATTCCCAACAACAGCAACTCCGAGACTTTCTGAGAATGCCTTCTGCCATATCTTTATGGCAAATCGCGCCTTGGGTACTCGTCGCTATAGTGTTCTCTGATATCATCGAGGTTGCCCTAAGCATTCTCCTGAGCATCATCACGACAATCTTCACTGCGTTCTTCGGCGAACTCTCCAGAGCTCTTTCCCCCTTTCTCTTTCACGTCCTTATAATTATCGACCTGATCTTCGAGTGCATCGTTCATATTGCTGCACTGACCTTCTCTCTTGCCTGGGTCCTTCTTCCCTGGCTCCTCAGCTGTATCCTTCTCAAAAGCCTCCTATGAGATCGATATCTCTTCTGTCGTTATCGACCGTAAAAAGTTCGTTTTTAGAGAACCGCAAAGGATATCGAGTCAACGGAGTCCCTTTAATTTAGGACGCTGTCGTGAGGCATTGCTATTACAGATAGTATAAACCCAAAGCCGGTGAGCAACGACGAAGGAGACACGGGTCTTAGTAATCTCCCCGGTAGCTCTGTGCATTGCGATAGCATCTTTAGGCGAGAACTAGCCTGATGGAAGATGAAGGGACGGGTATAGTGTAAATACCTACGTCAGAAGAGTACGTCGAGATAAGGAGGACCATCATGCCTATTTCATCAATTTCTTCCTCGTCAATTTCTTGACCCATAAGAAAATAGAATCATCCCAGACAACATGTCCAAACTGACTACGTTCTTGGCCTCGGGCAGCAACATTCTGAGTGGGGTTAGAACATTATCTATGATGGATTCATGATAACGGGGTGCCCATATGTTTTGTAGAGCAACTTTGACGACCCAAGAATCAAGTGTCCTAGAAGAATATAGAGAGTTATGAGCCAACATCCTTAATCATAGCCGTGGCGGATGCTCCCGTAAATTGTCGCTCAAGCGCCGAGATAGATTGGGGTCGCTATTGTTGTCTTGGGTACCAGAAAGAGATCCCGAGATGCCAGGGGATGCAGTCCCGACTCTGCCTCGTTCCTGCAATCGGAAGTTCATGAGCCATCTCACATGCATCCCAAGTACACCCATAGTGCTTCGGATTTCGGTAAGCTGGTCTTTGATCTGCGAGCTCTCATTGAAGAGCATCATGGAATGGCGGCCCTCGACTTCGTTAAGTGCCGAAGATAGGCGTTCGACCTTAGATTCCATGGTCTCGAATAGGGATAAGAAATATTGATCTTTGGATTCGTAGGGCGCGCTCTCATCGTGGGCTGATGAAGCTTCGGGTAAACTCATATCTGATATTGGCTCTGGTGAACTGGTAGGCATGGGAAACCCCCGAGTCTCGAGGAACTTGATTCGTCGTTCTTTCAATCTGTCTTTCTCCTTCAGAGCACTAATTTCGGCGCGGAGTTCCGCCAATTGCTCTCCCACTGGGCCAACGACCCGGTATGCGCATGTCTGAGCGTGTTCCTCCAGTCGCTTGCGCTTAATATTTTGCGTACAGCCAAAAGGGGTAAACTTGCAAGAAGTTTGGGCCTCGGGACACTCCTTCAAGTGTTCCTCCTGTTTATGTCGTACATATTCAGCGTTGCACAGCACGCACACCGTCTTCCGGTTTGGACATTCGATGTCCTGGTGTTCTTCCAGGTCCGCTTTCTGCTTCACCCGCTCGCAGTATTCGCATTTTACGTCGTAATGGAGGCATCCTTTGCCGATATCCTTCCGAACTACTGTCTTATTGCAGGATGGGTGAGGGCATGGGACGAGCGTCTTATCACAATACCGCGCGACGTGGTTCTCGACCAGTGACCGAGAAACGACGAGATCGCACCCGCGTGGGCTGTTGGGGCATCTGACGGATAGGTTATCTAGTTGATTATGGATAATTTTAGGTGCGGATCGTGTCTCGGATACGAGCTTCAAGGGAAGCCGGTCGACCGGGCAGACGGGGTTCAGAGCGTGGGCTTGGACGATGCATTTGTGGCAGAAGACGTGGTCACAGGCCGTTATCACGGGAGAGATAAAGGGAACTCGGCATATCGGGCATATGAGGTTCTCGTCAACGTTGCCTTCGTATTCAAGGGCTCGAAGATCTAGGGCTGTGACGGCAGCCTCGCCGCCCATTAGAGGCCGGAGAGCTAAGGTGGCGGTGGTTGCAACTAGCCCTTCCTCCGGAGTGTTGGGCGGTGGCATATTCGAAGATAGCGTGCTTTCGAAGGAATCATGGGAGGATTAAGTCCCAAGGGCCTCGGCTACATTGAAATAGCGGCACGGATCGACGTTAATAAGGTCGAAGTCGAGCTGCGAGCTGGCAGAGTTGGACATTGACATCTCATGACAAGTTGGAGGGGCTGTATTAGATAAATGCATATACACTGTTTACGTAACACGCTGCTGTACGACAACACGGATAATGGCATACACTAAATCATCACTAGAGCCCGAAAGGGTAATTCCCATCAACCTAAATGTTCGGATTCCGGACCCACAGCCTCGGTATCATTTGGAAGCTACACGATTAAGCTATGAGGTAGGAAGGTACCTGAATAGCGCGATGCCACAGGCAAAATGGTATTATTTTCGTGATTTATCTAGAGTGGTAACTGGAATAATACTTGGCGTCCAGAGGAATCCCATACGTCATTTCCCCATATTCCAGAGTGTAGTATTGATACCTTAGGTATATGTTCTCCGGACTTCGGCAAATATGTACCTTTCAGTTCTATTGGAGGTAGGTAGGTACCTAATCTTATCTGCAGCTCCAAAAAGTAAAAAAAGCGGTACGACATCAGATCCGTTAAGCTTGGTAGGTCCAGCTCTAATGCAGCTCAACAATTTTCCACGCAAGGTCTCAATAGACACATCACCTTCTCCCATTACTGGCTTCTCCAACCGGCCTTCTTCTTTGTAGGAGCTAATATTTGCTACACCTGTTGGTTCAATCGGAAACGATTTGTACCAATAACCATCGCTACAAGATGGCAGGTTTAACCCTGAAAGTCACCAATCGGTCGCGGAAGGGCCTTAAGGGACTGCCCTCCTCCATTGAGGTGCCAAACGACGCCACCGTCGAAGACGCGAAGAAGGCCATCGCGCGCGCTGCCAAGGTCTCCGACCACAACCGCATCGGCATCTTCGATCCCGTCTCCAGGAAAACCATCAAGGACAGGAACTCTCTACTTCGAGATCAGGTCGAAGTCGTGAAGCGTGGAGAGCTGCTCGTCAAGGACCTCGGTACGACCGTTTCCCCCTTGTAACCAGCTCCATGCAATTCAACTAACCATGTAACTCAACAGGTCCTCAGATTGGCTGGCGGCTAGTCTACGTGGTCGAGTATCTCGGGCCTCTAATCTTCCACCCTCTCTTCCTCGGCCTACGGGATCACCTGTACCCAGCCGTGTGGCCCTTGATCAAGAACCACCTGCCGTACGCGCCCCAGTACAACAGCGAGCTGTCGTCCACGCAGAAGCTTGCCTTCGCTATAATCATGGCGCACTTCGTCAAGCGCGAGCTCGAGACGCTGTTCCTGCACAAGTTCGCCGCCAACACCATGCCCTTCGCCTACGTCTTCCGCAACTCCTTCTTCTACTGGACCTTTGCCGGACTCCTCGGCAGCCTCGAGCTGTATGCGCCTTTCTCGCCTGCCGCCCTCGCCCCTGAAGAGCCGACCATCCTTACCTACGTCGGACTCGCGCTCTACTTCATCGGCGAGGTCGCCAACTTCGACGTCCACTGGTACCTAGCGCACCTGCGCAAGCCTGGCGAGACCGCCCGCAAGATCCCGCGGGGCCACGGTTTCGGCATCGTGACCTGTCCCAACTACATGTACGAGATCATTGCGTGGATCGGCATCATCTTGGTTACCCGCAGCCCGACCTTGTTGGTTTTCATTCTCATCGGCACCTACTACATGTACATCTGGGCCTGGGGCAAGGAGAAGAACTACCGTGCGCAGTTTGGCGACAAGTACAAGAAGAAGCGCAGCGTTATCCTTCCGGGCTTGCTCTGAGCTGGTGAAGCTAGGAATTTGGGGGCATTTAACGGAAGCGGTGGAATATGTCCCGCTCTTTGTCCGGTGCATTACTAATGTGTGTGCTCTTAGATGTAAGGGACAATGGGCTAGAGGAATGGTTTGATTAGATAGGAATGGGTTCGGAAAGACATAGAAGTAGAACTACTTCGAACGTATGACGAGAACCCATTTAATGCACTATCATGTGGTAATTGTGTAACTACCCTATGAATGGTTATGTGCGTAATATGAATCTCATTGATGATGATGATATGGCCCTTGGAAACCTAGAAACTTGATAGAATCACCGGCTCTTCGTTCACAATCCCATAGATATATAGCTTGGTAATATTACGTATTCATATTTCATGCAAACCAAACCGAGGACTCCTTGCATGAGCAACTAACCTAGTGCATATATTCGCCTCGACGATTAAAGCTTATTAGATCGTAAAATTCATATCTGGTATCATATACTCGTAACTACTTCTCCGAGGAAGTCAGGCCACTGCCGTTATCCCGTAACTGTAGGATGATTTAGGCTCTTATCCACGGTTTCATCTTCCACGGTCTCCGGCTGGAAAATATGCGGCGGGAGAGTCTGCTCATGGGTTCCAGTGATTCCTGGAGCACTCTGGGTTTCTATCCTGTTATCCTCGATAGCCGGCTCCTTGCCCTTGACCGAGCTTCCCTGGGATTTGGATGGAGCCGGATTTAAGGACAGGGACTCCAAGGGTTCGTGCAAATCTGTCGCCATAGCTTCGCTAATACTGTCGGCGACTGCTTTGTTCACGGTGACATTTACATCGTCTCTCCCTATGTGCACCTTGCTTCTAACCAGGCCGTCCACAGGGGCATTTCCATTTAGCCCTTGCTCTGTAGTTTTCTTGTTCGCATCTCCGTCCGCCCCGCCTGTCACGCTCCCCCGGCGACTCCCCGCCCTACTATCATCAGCACTGTAGCTCCCGGACCAGCTACTCCTGCTACACTCACTACAGCTCTCGTCGTCGCTGCCACTGCCTTCCCTAACTAACCGCATGGTCTCCTCAAGGACCAGGAAGTCCCTCTCCAGCACCTCGGCCCAGTTCTGTACGTTGCCCAGCTCCTTGATCTTGCGCTCCGTGTCGCGGGCTAGTTTCTCAAGCTTGTCGTTTTCCTTCCGCAGGGCTTCGGTCCCTTTTATCACGTCTCTTTCTTGCTTGTTCAGCGCTGCGGCGTTTGAATGGAGGAGCGAGGCTCGTGACTGTAGCTCTGAGTCTAGCATGTTCGACATGGAGGCCACGAGCGCGGCGCGAGCCTCGTCAATGTGAAGCTGAGTCGTGCGGGAAGGTAGAGTCGGGTTAAGATCCATGGTGACGGGTGGCTGGGCTCCGGTGGCCGCGGAAGCGGTTGCGGTGGTAGTGGTAGGGGGTGACGTAGTGCTTTGGGATGCGGAGGCGGAGGCAGAGGCGGAGCTAGACGGCTGCGGACGCGAGGAAGTAGACTGAAAAGACGGCGATGAGAGCGGCGAGCTCGTGGTATTGGACGAGCCTATCGCATTGCTCGGAGCTGGTGCAGATGGGATGCTACCCGGGGCTTCGGGGTTGGTGGGCGGGGAGTGGACTGATGCTCCGGCGTTGGATGTTGATGGTACCGACATTTTGAGGCTGCGCTCTCTGTAAACTTGGTTGTATCTTGGCAACGGTAGAGTGCAGAGTTGTAACCCTATCGTAGAGCCGTGCAAAAGAATTGGACGTTGTTATTCGAATGAGGAGCTGCTTGCTTCAGAGCTGCGGGTTCTGGTTAAACATGCGGGGTCTCGACTGAGCCGATTGGAGGGATGCAACATGACCTGCGTTAAGCTGCCAACAGCGTCCATATCATCAAACACTGGTGCGGATGTTACACCACATGCCGGCCTGCGGCGGACGTATTCCGCCAACCCAGATATTCTATAATTCACTCATCCCAATCTACTTCATACAGACCTTCCTCCCTTTGCGTGCTGACCCACTCTTCACTTGCTAGGCCTCGGATGAACCGCCGTTGGAGGTCAGCGCTGTCTTTATGCCAATCGCAAGCATAGTCACACACTGGGGTGTCATTCTCTCCGAAATAGCTGCATATGAGTTTATGGCGGCAGGCATTGGTGCTCTCGCAGTATTCGGTTAGCGCTTGAAGGCTTTTAGCACGCACTTCGAAGTTAGAGTCCAGGTTTGAGCGATCTCGTATGATCAGACTACTGACCCGGTCCCTGTCCTCGCGGCTGTAATATAAAAAGCAGTATGCTGCGTTTCCGTCACGCCCAGCTCGCCCAGCTTCTTGGTAGTACCCCTCGAAGGATTTGGGTATTCGCCAATGCACAACGAAGCGGACGTTGTTCTTGTCGATACCCATACCAAACGCGGTTGTAGCGACAATTATATCATACCCTTCTTCGTTGGCCACCCATTTAGACAGAACCTTTTCTTTGGTCTCCTTAGATAACTTGGCATGGAACGGCTGTGCTCCAATACCTTCCTGCCTAAGTTGTGAGGCAAGGCTTTCGCATTCGTCCCGTGAAATGGTATAGATAATGCCAGGAACGTTGTCAGGACGCTCACCAAGGGCGGCAAGTTCACTTTTCCTTTCATCATTAGCTCGGCGTTGATATACGCCACGAATCCACCTGAGGAAATCGTCTAGTCGTTGATCATCTTCATCACGTGTAAAACGAATTTCGAAATGGAGATTCGGTCGGTGTGCCGTCATTGTGAAGGTTTTCAGCTTCTCCGGCCTCGCATCTAGTCCAAGGGTGGCCAGTACATCCCTGCGCACCTGGCTGTTGGCCGTTGCCGTCAGGCACATGATAGGGACGTCTGGGAACGATTCACGAAACCATGCCAGTCTTTTGAAGTCCTTACGGAAATCATGGCCCCATTCCGAGATGCAGTGCGCCTCATCAATAGCAATGCGCGCAAGTTCTCGCTGCTCGTAAACGACCTTTAATCTGTCCCGAAATCGGTCTTGAGCGCATAACTCTGGGGTGACATAGAGTAGTCGAGTCCGGGGGTGACCAGTTTTGAGGTCATTCATGATGCGGTCTTTTTCTGGTAGAGGTGTATTGCTATTCAGCGAGCTAGCGTTGATATCGGCAGCTCGGAGAGCTTCCACCTGGTTCATCATCAGACTCAGCAATGGTGATACAACAATAGTAACTGCGTATCAATGTAAGTAACACGCTAGCGGAGATGAAGATATAAAAGGAGGGGCCAGAACGTTGGAAACATACTGCCTTGATCCACTACCGCGGGAAGTTGGAAGCACAAGGATTTCCCGAAGGAGGTGGCGGCTTGAACGAAGACATCGTTGCCATCTAGTGCAGCTTGGATGATCTCTCGCTGAAATGGACGAAAGCTAGTCTTGTTAAACTGGCGGCGTAATGTAAAATCCAGGTCCGGGAAGATGAAGGAGTTGGACCTGACTAGAGCGGGCATGTTTCAATCTGCCGGGTACTCATAAAATGACTAAGTTCATGTGATGTTGTTCTGAGCAGTCCGAAGTTATGGAAATTCGTAAGGGTCCCTAGCTGGTCGATACCGAGCTCTCTGGTTCTCGGATGGATTAGACTCCTACTAATTTCACAGCCGAGGCGCTGGATATATTGTGTACATGGATCTGCAAGTGGATGATATCCCTGTCAACCGTCGCCTTGGATATTTCCAATGGATGTTTGTTGTTGCAGTCGGTTGCCACGTTGCCTTTGCATTATCAGATCATCAGAAAACGTCAAGTCGATTTGAAGATAGAAGCATACATAAGGTTAGGCACCTAATGCACTTGACTTGGGCCAGATTTAGGTCAAGCTGGTCGCACGCCGGCCGAACGAATCTGGCACTAATTCGTTTCCTTTCCAAAGTAGGAAGTGAGAGACTACTTTAAGTAGGATAGACTTTCTTCTTGACTCTTTAACTGGGACGTTCAGCACCGTTTCCATGGAACCTTCCGAACCTTCTCCGTCGCGACTTCTAAATTAACCTTATCCTTGGTTGTATATGTAATCGCGTCCATCTCCACTGTCGCGTGGGAACATGGAACGTGCCTTGCATCTTTCGCGGCAGACTAATTGGATCTGAGGGCAGCATCCGGTCCGTGCATGTAAGATTTAGTGGCACACTCCGAGTAGCGCCCGTTCTCGCTGACCAGCTGGCGCCACAGCTGTAAGGTACCAAGTACCACGAACACTTTTTTTCAAGTCTCACTAGAGTTTCCCAATTCGCGAATTACATACATGTAGTTCTTACGCTGATAAACACGCTCCTCAAAAATAGACGAGGCGATACTAACAATAGAATTGGCTCTCAATGGAGATGAACACAATGGGATGGGTCTGGTGTGATAGCCAATTCTCTTTCTAGGAACCCTACCAGCTACCTAGGTACCTAATACCTACCTACTCATCACGGCCAGTGAGGCAAACGGAACAAAAAGACAGCGGTTGGCAGGCTCGTCTCGACCACTCTCGCACGAGTGAGTGCACTAAAGACACGAACAGGGAAGGTACACTGCCCCACCTTCTATGATTCGCTTACACCGACTTTCCCCTTTCCGTTGTGGTACACGCCCTTAATCAACTACAATGGCTGCCGCTTAGGATGGTACACCTACCGCACACCCACCGTATCTCTGTGGAGCCCCCTCCTTCTGGACTTCGCTAAGATAGCGTACATGTAGCGACAAAGGACCCCTTCCCTCTGACTGGTGCCCAAGGCGCGATCCCTTGTGCGTCTTCCCTAGGTTGCGCCGCACCTCGCCTGGCCCCCTAATCACCACCTGAAAGAGCTCCAAGAAACAGGGGGTCGCATACGAATTTCTGCACGCTTCAACGACATCAGTGCCTCACCCTTTCGACTAGACGTGTTTCAACTTCGAATCTTTGCGAATCGCCGCCAAGAGTTCTCGTCGAAACGCCTTTCACAACTCTACCTCTTCCCAAGCCGAGTTTTATGCGTCTCCCATCTTATTCTTGAAGCTGGAAGCTGGAAGCCGTCGCTCTAACTTTTGTTCCTTCGACTCGACCTCCATCAAAGACCGTTTTCCTACCCTCCAACGATGATCTTGGTTGTTTCGCTCCGTTCATCGACCTCTCCTTCCAATTAGATCAATTCTGGGCTTATTTTTGTCGACATTCGCCTGTAAGCCTTACGCTGATTCTACGACGATCAACCCGACACCCAATACCTCATTCCGTACGCCTCACGAGAGGTCTTGCGCGTAGTAGCCTCTTGCGTCCCTGGTTGCCATGCAAGTTGCCCTAGGTGGTATGGCTACTACTGTCATACCGCCTCAATCGTCGGCGTCGAGAAACCTACCTATGAGCCTGCCTCAGGGAATGAGACGAATACCTTCTGCCGCTGCAATGGCTCCTCCGCCTCCCACGATCCCCGATCAATTCAATATGTCTAATAGCAGTGGCTCCAGCTTAATGCTGTCTGCGTCAACTCCCCTATCCGCCCCCCTATCCGCCGGTCAGGTCATTGCTCTTGCTAGAGAGGCAATGAACAGTGCTTTACGAGAGAATGAGACTCAAGCGGCGGAAGCCAGCGGTGTTAGTACCGAGCTCAAACCTGGCGTTACCATCGATCTTTCTAGGAAAAATATCCAGGCATTGCCAGACGAGGTGGTAGATATCATCAAAAATGAATTGGAACGGTTAGTCTCATGCTGTTCGCCGAGTTGGTGCTGGAGAACGCTCTAACACGTTTCGTTCTTGAATAGGTTGGCGCTCTCGCATAACATGCTATCGTCTTTACCGGCCAGGTTCTCAGAGTGCACACACTTGCGCTATCTTAACTTGAGGGCCAATTTGATTAAAGAGTTTCCCCTATCGGTAATTGCATATTCCTCCCTTTAGACAGCCGGATTTATTGCTCACTCTGGTTCTAGCTCTGTGACATTAAATCACTCGAGATATTGGATATGGGAAGAAACAGAATCCGTGTCCTTCCTCCCGAAATTGTAAAATTGACCTCGCTTAAAGTGCTGGCCTTGCAGAAAAATCGGATAGAGGAACTTCCGCTTTGCTTGGCTGATATGGTCTCATTACAAATGTTGAGACTGGACGGGAACAATATATCTTTTCCACCGAAGGAAGTGTTGCAGGTCCAAGCCAGCAGCCCTCCAAACGAAGGATTCCTGGAAAAGAGTGAGATAACAGAACTCACTGTTACTGCGCACATCAAGAAATACCTGAAGCAAAAGGCCCTGAGCATGAATGGAAGAGAGAAAGATAGCGAAAACGGTGGAGACGAGCTCAGTGATGGAACAGAAACGCCTCGAATGCCTATCAGAAGAGTAGTCAGTGGTCGGTTTCCAATCCGGGTAAATGGCAGTGATGTGTCCGATCTTCGATCCCCGGCCGTACTCCGACCGCCGCCTATACCATCCAGGTCGCATGCTCGAGGCCTCTCGCAGCAGAACACGGCCATGCGCAGGCCCGGTGTTATGCCTCTCACCATCGGCAACCCTAATGAGAGGTTACGGTCGAACAGCGAGACCTTGCTCCAGGCATCAAGGGCGGAGCGATCATCAGACAGGCAGAGGCGTATGGGTATGGTGTCTAGAAAAACATCTGAGCTCGGAACCTTAGATGAGGGTCAAGCAAACAACAGATTTAGTCACTACCGAGGATTAAGTCACGGATCGTCTATGACGGGTAACTTGAATCCTAATGGAACCGCCGTGATCAGCCCTAATAGTCCAGCCGAGCCACTACTTAACCGACCGAATTATGTACGGCGCCTTTCTGTTTTACCAGAGCAGCGACGAGAATCTAAAGTCTTCGACCCTATTATCGAATCGGCGAAGGGAATCCTCTATGCAATCTTCCAGATTCACCCCATGATACAACTCTTCACTAGGCTAACTAACGACGGTACAACCAAGCGGTCAAGCCTTGAGATTGTTTTCTACAATACTAATTTCCACATTGAGCAATTGGAGCAGGAGATTCAAAAGCACGAATTCAGTACCGAGAATGGCCCTTATACACCACGTGAGAACGAAAATGTTCAGAGGGCCGTCTTGACTTTAATTAATGCCTATAGTCATATTTGCTCACTTCTATTGAACAACATGAACACGATCGTGGACAATGGAGACCCCCGCTACATCCGTACAATGATGATGCTTCTGTATCACAGTATCATGGAGCTTCGTATCACGGCTAATGAGATCACCGGGGGCACTTACGAGCCCGCAATTAGCCAAGGCTACCATCGGCCAGGGATTGAAGCTACAATCAGAGCTCATTCTCGAGACAGTTCAATGACGCCTACGATAGATCGACCTAGTCTGACTAGTCGACCGCGACCCGGACCTTTTGTCCACAACCCCAGCAGCCTTCGAGTAACCACAGACATGGGCGTTCCATACATCAACGGCACTGGGCGAATGGCCCAGGTTACGTCTGCCACACCTCGGTCTGGAGAATCCTTCTCATCTTCAAACGGAGACCTCAGATTCCCTGCCGACTTTACTGCGGAGGAGCGCTTGTTCGAGAAAGTATTTTTGGCGTTGCAAAAATCATCAGACGTGGTCATGCGCATTCTCCCTAGTATTAACCAACAGTTCCACGCCTACAGGCGTAATGCCGAGCACCAACGAGCTCCAGATCGCATTATACACTGTTGGAAAACGCTAGTCGCCAAGTGCTCAATCGCTATCACCGAGACGGAACGCCTTAAAGATCGGTTGTCTCTTATTAAGCTAAAGGAGCCTGGCGTCAGAACAGATCCCGTCTTCTGGAGTCTTTGCAAGATTTTTATCGACTCTTGGGCCGAATTTGGAAGTAGGTTGAAGTCTTCCATGGATCAGATATCATTTCCCTTAGATATCAGGACTAGGTTGCGCCCCATTCAAATTAGTATAAAGGAAACGAACCAGCTTATCATGGCCTCCCCTTGGGCCTACCATTTCCGACATGCAGGCAATATCAGCGACTCAGCTACCCACTATTCGCCCAGTCACTATTCATCTGGTTCCTCAGTTACCCAAATACAGCTACCCATGACTCCTCAGAGCGCCGCTCTTGGTCCAGCTGTACAGGCAACTGTGCCGTCGACGCCGCAAAGCGCGTCTTTTGCCAACGCTTTTAACGGGAACGTATTCGAGCGGGCTGACGCGTTGATCTCTATGGGAGGACTATCAATGTCTCGTAGTGGGACAATGAATAGTACCTCCATATCCCTAAATTCTTCGTTCTCTTCCACCACTTCATCACAGGAAGAACGCCAAGGTTTGTCGACCATGCTAAGCCCTAACGGAAGCGCAGGTCCTGCGACCTCTTATCGACTTAACGGCGGAAACAAGCCCTCCTTCTAGGTGATGCGGGCTAGATTATTCCGGTGACGTTTACGTTATATCTTTCTGCACCATGTGAACCATGGAGCAAATTTTTCGACCGAATTCCCTTACTCAGCAAGCTAGTACTTGGAGATCGCAGAGGCTAGGGCAAATACTTTCTATATTGCATGCCGCTTCCGCCCGCATGTCTGCCCCTTTGGCCTAAATATATTGCATAAACGTATCTTATACTGGACACCGAGGACGGCAAAAATGGAATTCGATTTTTCTTTGACGTTGGGGAGGAAGGGCGTACAGGTGGTCTTTGGCGATATCTACATCGGAAAAGTTCAAATGACGCATGGAATCGGCGTCATTCAATAATGTGAATCAATGTGTCAATTATAATGTCTAGATACCAACCAAAATCCGATTATACACCTGCCTAGGTATTCTTACTTGTTGTTCGCGCCCGAACCCCAATTGATCATTATCTTCAGCTGCTACAGCCGGACTTCGATGCGTATTAGTCCAGTTGAAACCACCGAAGTTGACATGGGGGCTGTTGAGAAGAAAATGAGGATAATAGAATTTAGTTTCTTTTTGTCGCCAGTATTTGGTTTTTACATTTCTTGATGAGAATTTCCACGACCATTGAATTTCATCAGAATCTATCGATTTCGCAAAGTCGGGTCCCATCTATTCAATTCTATCTAGATGTCATTCATCTATTGGATATCAGAAACCCCATTCTTTTCTTTTCTCTTTTTTCTTAGTTTGAGATTATCTCACTATCTCAGCGTGACCAGCTCCTCGGCGCTCGTGGGATGGATCGCAATGCACGAGTCCAGGTCCTTCTTCGTGGCGCCCATCTTGATGGCGACGCCAAAGCCCTGCAGCATCTCGCCGGAGCCCAGGCCCATGATGTGCAGGCCGACGACCTTCTGCTCGGGCCCCGCGCAGATCACCTTGTACTTGGTGGGCGCCTTGTCCTCGGGCTCCATCATGGCGTAGTACATGGCCGTGAAGCTCGTCTGGTAGATCTTCAGGTTCTCGCGCCCGTACTGTGCCTCCGCTTGCGGCTCCGTCAGCCCGATGCTACCCACCTCCGGGTGCGCGAACACTACCGATGGGATGTTCGTGTAGTCCACCCGCGCTGCCCGGAATTGCTCGCCCCCGTAGAGCCGCTCTGCTAGTCGTCGGCCTGCGGCGATGGCTACGGGGGTCAGTTCTACCCTGCCGGATACGTCACCGAGCGCGTAGATGTTGTCCACGGACGTAGTTTGGTAGTCATCCGTTACGATGTAACCCTTCTCGTCGAGCTTGACGCCCGCCTCTTCCAGACCAATGTCCTTGGTCAGCGGCGTGCGGCCGATGGCCCAGATCAGGTGGTCCACGTCCTCGAGCTTGCCCTCGCCGTGGCTGTCCTTGTAGTGTATCGTGAGCTTGCCAGTGCTCGGGTCCTTCTCGATCTTGCTCTGGCTAGACTCCTTGTGCACGTGGATGCCGAGGCGCTCGTACTCGTTGGTGACGCCTTCTTGGATCATGGGGTCGAAGGCGCGTAGGAAGGTCTTGTGCCGGATGAACAGGTGCGTCTCAGTGCCCAGCGCGTTGAACATGCCGGCGAACTCAACAGCGATATAACCCGCGCCCACCAGCGCAACCTTCTTGGGCAGCTTGTCGATGTCGAAGAAGCCGTCACTGTCGGTCCCGAACTCGGCGCCCGGGATATCAGGGGATGGCTTCGTCGGCGCACCACCTACAGCGACCAGGATCTTGTTGGCGCGCACCGTGGTCTTGGAACCGTCGTCCAGCGTGATCTCGACTTCGTTCTTGCTCAACAGCTTCCCCCACCCGTGCACGTACTCGACCTTGTCATTGGCCAGGTTCCGCTCGTAGATGCCGTTCAGGCGCTTCACGTAGGCGTCCCGCTTCTGCTTGAAGGTGGTGAAGTCGAACGGCTTCGTTTCTTGGACGGAGAACCCGTAGGCCTTAGCATCGTGGATGGCCTCGGCGAGGGCGGCCGCATTGAATGTGACTTTCTTCGGTACGCAGCTATATCCCGGGACACATATCAATTAGCTCTATTCTTTTGTCCGTTTGATTCTAGTCCAGGTGAACCATGGAGGGGGGCCGAGGTACCCAACATTGACACATGTACCACCGAGACGCTTGGACTCGACGATCATAGCTCTCGCGCCGAACTTGGCGCTGGCCATGCGGGCGCATCCTAGACCACCGCTACCGCCGCCGAGGACGAGAAGATCGGTCTCCTTGGAGATCGGAGCCATGATGCGCGGGGTAGTCGAGAAGTGTCTGGAGAGAGAAGCTATCCGCGAGGTAGCCGTCCTAGAAGCGGAAGAATAGTTCAAGGTCCTGGTAGCAGTTGTAGCAGCCGATATCCGACCAAATAACCCAAGCGCTTGCATTGACTTGTTTATTCCAGCGGAGGGAAGCCAGAACGAGGGGATGGTGGGGTAGAGGGGGATGACGTTTTATATAAGAGAGGTGTTGCGGAATAAAAAAAAAAAATATTACAAAGCCTGGGTACAAAGGCGGGATCAGATAATGCGCCTATACGGGTAAGGCTGGGGATGGACAACGGTGGATTTCCAATCTGCGATGCCCAGACAGGCAGCTTGCAACATGTGGTATGCAGTATGCAGTAGAGGTATGCAGGGCAATTACTAAGATGGATGAATCATCGCCAATTCCGCTGCAGAGCGGAAGAAACTAAGGGAAGCTAAGCATCAAAGCCCGAACGGCCATCACTAAGCACCCGGTAGGTCGGTTCTCGCCCGCGTTACCTAATCTGAAATAGCCCGCCGTACGCTCCGAGTTGCCCGCGCAAGGGTCTTTTGACAAATCCTCGGAGGCGCTACACGTGCTTCTAGAAGCTGAGTTTTAGCGTCCATCGCATCGATACGTACCTCTATAGTGCTACCTTATACCTATGTGTGCCCCGCATCCAACTTCCCCCTATGAAGGTACATATACGTATAAAACGATGAGAAGAGGCAGTCAGTCCTTCCCTCCTTTAGCCATGGCTAGATCAATCCTGCCCGACTTGGAGGAAGACCATTAGGACGGCCGCATATCTAAAAAGCCGAGTCAGCATTTCATTGGCGTAGAAAGACAGTCTAACATACGCTGCTGTTGCGCCTAAAGCTTCGAACGGCTTTGTGACCAAAACGGACGAGAGGACTGAGAGGAACACGAAGATGAAAACCGTTATCACGACTAACTTCATATTCGAGTCCTCTATTGTTTGCAGAATCCAGAGTGGTACGATCAACAAAGCCGTCCCGATAAATGTGATCACAGCAGATACGAACACATTCATCTTCTCGTCTGAGAAATAGCTCACATTTTCGGAGCCTTGTGGTGTTGCGTGAGACTTGTCGCGCCAGATTGATAAGGTCCTCAAGCGGAGTGAGTTGTCGATGAGTTGACGTAAAGGAACCTTGTCCTTGCGTTTCAAGCACACGAGGTCATCCTGGTCCAAATAGGAATGTTCATCTTCATTTATTGCCCAATTGGCATGGTTCTGGTGCCACCTTTTGATATTTTTCACGTCACGGATAGGGGCTCGCGGAAACTGCCTCATTCGAGATTGATGAACAAGGAACTTGTCTGTGATGGCGGGTAGTAGTTAGGTTGGTTAGGTGCCTCTCAGCCCATTATAGTACGACCAGAACAACGCCTACCTACTGTAACGATTCAGTGCATCTTCGATTTCGTTTAAAATAGCTTCGCGGTCCCCCATGTCATCTCGGAATGACCCGTTATTGATATCGCCCGACTCTTCCTTGCTATAAGAATCATCCAACTCTCTGAGCTTTCCCTCAAGTGCTGATATCTTATCCTGAAGTCGAAGAGCAATTCGGACGTTGAGCTCCTCAAACTCCCGAAATATGAGGAGATCGCTGTCAGACGAAATAAACTGAGCATATCCTTTGTAGCCGATATATTTCCATGGCTTTTGCTGAATATTCTCTTGCGAAAGGTCTTCCTTACTCTCCTTATCCTGAGGCCCCCTTTCTTCATCGATCTGGCTCATGGTTGCTTGTACGGGTTCCCTTAGCCTCAACACAAAGTATCAAGTCGTGTTGTGCTGTTTCTATAGCTGAAGCAGATTCTTAATGTCGCCGAGGAATTGTCAATCCTGCTGGAGTGCGCACGGCTCTCTTAGCTCTACACTGACATATAGGACGCCTTTTAAGTCGTGTGCGGGGTGTTACACGACAGTTTATGAGTAGGTACCGTGACAGTGCTGCGCCACCAATGTAGGACTTTGAAATGCCATTTCCTGCCCACCCGCGTCGGACATCAAACAGTCTCTCTATCTACCTTGGACTTCTCTGAACCAAGAGACTGAAAGACTATGGCTTCTGCAGCGGTACAAAGGCCCGCCGGCAACACCCCTCGCGGCCTCGGCGCCCACTCTAGCGAAGGCAATTCGAAAGCCGTTAGCCAATCCAACACTACGGCGACATATGACAAGGCTACCCCCCGCAAGTTGGATCAACATACCTCGCTGGATCATGGGCAACACGAAGTCCCTGTCCATGTCCCGTTGAATAGGAATCGAACAGTACACGCAGAACCGCCTCCTACAAATCAGCGACAACGAGCTTCAATGCCTCCAAATGGCCAGTTTCCCGGAGGTTGGGGTAATGATGGCTCGTCCGGAAATGGGAGTGGGAGTGGGAACGGGAATGGAAAGGGAAATGGAGATGGAAATGGAAATAGGGATGAGCCCGTAGTGTCTCCATCACCTATATCTGTCTCCTTTGGTGGAGGAGGTGGTGGTGGTGGTGGTCTTGTTGGCTGGAGGTGGAATTGTGTAAGTGGAATAAGAAGAAACACATATTCGCTTCGCGTACCTATAACTAACCTGCCTAAGTGTTGTTGTACAACTGGATTGAATCAATCGTATATTTACGATATTTCTTGCAACGATTGCGGCCACCAGCGAGACAGCTGCTGCGAGATGTACATTTCTAAATGAAGCTGTTCGGGGCTGCTTACATTTTTAACGTGGTTCAAGGCTTGATTGATCTCTTGGAAGTGATAAAATACCTCTATGAAGTCTAATGTACGATTGGGCGAAACTAGGGCGACAAAGGGGCAGAGAGTTGCAATGAAGTTAGGGGGCACCTTTGACAAGAGTACATCTTCGGCTTCTATGGTATAAGCTGCTATGACCGGGCGATGATATAGGATGGAGACAAGGTTATGATGACATTTCTGTCAATTTACTGCAAACATTCGTTCAAGCATATAATTTTCCGTCTATAAGTATCATATACGGGCCACTCTCTAGAGTGGATCGGTAAGGTACCGCATAACCTTATGTCGGGCTGCTAGGCACTCGATATTGTCAATTTTTGATACAAAAGTAGAGTACCTGCTAATTAATCCTACCCTGCCTCAAGAATTGAGGATGAAGGTTAGAAGTCAGGCAGAGAGACGCACGAATAGCCTAATAGTAGTTGGGAGAGTCACAAAGGTTAAGTCAATAACTGGGTAAATTGCAATAATATCCATCTTTAGAAGATAGTAGGATTGTGTACCTAAATCTTAAACCCAGCTGAGTCTTGAATCCTCGACAGCATCTCTCCCCAGCCCCCAGCAAACAGTTGACTTCCTACATATCCATGTGTCTGCCGGGAAGACTCGTGAGCCCTGTAGGCAAGTTTATTAGTTCAATACGCTTTGCTGGGTCACGTAGCAACTTACATCCGTCAATCTCCTCGTTGACAGTGTTCTTGATAGTGCATTGGTTTGCCTTGTCTACGGTCTGGGTCGCGATTCCGTTGCTGAGCAGGGACTTAGAGTCCATAGCACGTTGAAGCGCGTCGCCCTTCCAGCCGAAGAGGTAGTCGCCGTGGGTGCCGTAGCCGACGCTGTCTCTGTAGCGTTGTGTGTTAGTGATGCTTCGATTAGGGGCCGCAGCCCCCAGACAGAGAAAAGGGGTTCATGAAGAAATCGATGACACATACTCGTAACTCCAGACAAAAGGCTGAGAGCCGTCTGCAGGCCACTCAGCTTTGTTGTTGAACGGAGTGGTGTCCCACATCGTCTCAAACGCGACTTGTGGGACGCGAACCTGTAGTGTCGTTAGCTACTGTATTACAGAGTTTCGGAGATCGTTCGGAAAGGGTTAAAACTACGACAAAACTTGGTTTTGTACATACCGGGTGCGATGCCGGGCAAGGGCCGGCGGTAGTGAAGCCTCCCCTGTTCGTGTTGTACATGTGGTCTTGGTGGTTGGGGCTGTCGAGGTTCTTGCCGTCCCAGCATCTGGTATGGTCAGTATAAGGAGTATAGTTAGGGGGCGGGCTACTAACGCGGGGAAGTGGTGGATAGCCATGATACCAGCTGGGCACTACAATGATGAAGATTAGCAAGTACCTCTATAAGGAGGTTAAGGGATTTAGGCCAATCCTGGTGATGATAGCCTTCCACGACAGTTGAATGAAGTAGGATGGAAAATTCATAGTGCTACATACAGGCTGCTTGGGGAACTCGGCAGTCTCGGGGAATCTCGTCATGACGTCCTGCAGACAAGTGTAGCGAAGGCCTGGGTTGGTACCATCCTTGCTCTGAGGTGTTCCGACAGTCATTCGGAATCCCTAGGGTCGTTAGACTGTTTCAATAATATGGTCAGAAAACATACAGGCTTGAAAGCCGTGATCTTCTGGTTTCCGTTGGAGTTGAAACTCTCTTGGATATAGTAAACGGTCATTCCACCCTTTATGTTTCCCAAAAGAGCATTCGGGTACTGGGGAACCCGCTTGTACGTCCCATTGCGAGCCTTAAAGTACAGAACTGCAGTCCAGTAGTTGGAGAAGTCCTCAGAGAAGGTGCAAGTCGTGCAAGTCGCCCTCTGGCTGACATCGGTAGTCGGGTCCATGGTTGCGTTGAAGCCATTGCCACCGACGATCTGGTGGAGATGGGCCGAAGGGATGACGCCTGGTTCGACTAGAGGGTCGAGTCGCTGAACGCTTAGAGTAGCGCAGCCGAATCGAAGATAGGCCTGGGAGGGCGCGGCAAGCCCAAGGGCGAGAGCAAGAGAGGACCCTTTCATCTTGATAATATCGATGTTGAATTCGATGTCGACGTTGGTGATACGGTCCGGAGATGGTGAAGGTGCCGCAAGGCAGGCAGCGCGGTTCCGGCATGACTGACATATATACAGAGTCGTGAATCAAGTCCTAAGTGGGATTCGCTTATGCCGCGCCCGTCGGCAGAATACTCGGAGCTGGACCGTCCATTTCGCATTCATCCAGAGGAGCGTAATTACGGTATAAGTCTCTACAATTACTAGAACCGCTCACCTGTATCACCTAACTATAACGACAACGAGAACGCCGCGCGAATGACGTACTTTACCTAGAGAATGAGTAGTTGGTCCGCATTGGCAGCGGATTTGGAATTATTACGAGAACACTGTATTTAGAAATACGGCAGTTAGATGATTGGATTCAGTCCCTACACTCCCGGGGGCCTCCGTTCCGAGCGCCGGATTCAGGTAGCCACAATGGATGTCACATCCATTACCATATCTTCCGTCTGCCCCCTGACTGCCACCGGACCTAAATAGCCCCCTCCACTCCACGTGCCCTCCGACTGCCGGCAATGCCATTCCGTTCGGCAGACACTAACACACAGGTATGCATCGAAGTTACACACTAGATTCGACGTAGCCTAGTTGCACGAATAGCTATTATGTCTACCTAGCTAGATAATTAAGCTTATACCGTCTATTCCAGACTCCTTGTTATGATGAGCTTTATAGACAAAGGAGGTATATATTGAGGCCAGAATTTAGCGTAAATGGTAAATAGTAATTGATAGGTCAGTTCTGCCTTTGTAATACCCGCGTAAGCCATAAGAGTAATAAGAAAGCGCAATGTGCCAGGGGGGGGGGGTTTAAGGAGAGGACATTTTCAGGGGGCAACAGAGATAGAATCTACCTAGGTATATATTGGTTACTACCCTTTGGATCTGCAATTTATCCCGTTTGGTTCAAGGACTTGGCACGGTAGACACTTTTAGCCTCTCGTTACAGAATTACATTATACTACCTTTTGTTCTAGTCGTAGGCGAGGAGGATAACAGCACAAAGATGAAGCATACTGGGTTGTAGACCACCGATTGCTATTCTGAGTAGTAAGCGTTTCCTAGCCGTCCCATATTCACCACAACTAGCCTACAGCACTTCCACCTTTTCTCGCTTAGCAAATATTAAACATAACAGAACAACACACTAGACGTCTGTTTTAATGTACAGTGGAGGGCGCGGTTGTTCCTGTGCGTCTCCAGCAATTTCACTGACAGCTCGCTGAGACTCGGCCCCGCGTGCCGAGTGGTTGTAGTTTTGCATTGAGTATCCCGAAGAGTTCGAGTGGTGACTCCTCATAGTGATACGAGTCCAGAGGAGGCGGCGATATTCGCGGTCCTTATCCGTAGGAGAAATCAAGAAGCGGTATGATGGTAGCATACTGAGAAGTACGGATATTAGCAGCTCAAGGTAGCTGTACAAGTTGGTAAGATTCGCGTTCTCCTGGTACAGCTTTACTGTCCGCACTGTTTCAAACGCTATGGTGATTATTGCAAGACTGCAAATGGCCGACACCGCTAGCCTTTGTGCCATGGGGATTTGCAGGCGCCAGATAACAGGCATCGGAATCCCTACCACTGCAGAGATAAGTAGGTAAGTATCTTGTTTGTAAATCCTCCTAAAGAACAACAAGTTTAGGAAGACTAACCTATAAGGTCGGAGGTAACATTAAAGAAGTAGGCCACCCAGATCACCCTTGAGTCGAGCATCGCAACGTAAGGTGTTTGACATTGCTCTATGTAAATGGTTAGGAACAATTACTTTACACGAGTTACGAAGATATACTATACTGACCGTAGGAAAATAGATTACGCGCATCACCACACTGTCCATAGACGCCGATGAGGCAGAGCCCATAGCAGATGACGATATAAACCATAGCCCCTAACCAGATACGATTGTAATTACCGCGTCCGCCGAAAATCAACCTGTAGAGAAACATGAAAGAGAATTTTACACAGAAGAGCGAAGTCCAGAAGAGCATTTGGCTTGCTACGTTCCATCTACGCAGTGTAATAGTCATGTCCGCGAACTCGGCTACGGGAGGTGCCGGAGCCTCGCCTATCAGAATCGAGGAATACCGGTAGCTTAGCGGTAGCTCGATTGTCGAGCAAATCATACAAACTATCATGAGGAACCAGGCCAAGGCTCCAAACATGTCGTCCAGGTGGAAACTCTTCAATATGGTGATTCGGATGAGCAACCGCCCGCAGAGCAGCAAGGTCGACACACCGGAAAACACCCACATGACGGCCTATATGACGAGTTCAGCTATCGATCCATATTACTTACAGATCCAGGGCCAAATATGCCTTGTTTTCTCATTATATGTTGAGATGGACATACCAATAGGCCGTGTTGCGTGATGCCTTGGCCAGCGTCGTCGGACATTATTGGCAGGCGATAAAGGATCGAAATACCTGTGGATATTCGTGATATTGGTTGCCACCTTGAGTCGCGAATGGATTAGGAAGGTAAGTATAAAAGTGCCTCAAAGAAAGAGAGAAGCTTCCAAGTCCGTGTGCTCGATCGCTGCGACTGAGAACGAACGGGACAAAGGTCACACTTCTACCTAAGCTCCTAAACTCCCAAGCTGCCCGAGTAGGGACATAAACAGTCAATTAACAAGGGTTTGTACTTAGTACCTGTTTGTGAGGCATATCGGCGACTAGTTGACCGCCGACTCCCGGCTTTGAGAGCCATAATGCCGGGCCCTGGCCACGGCTATCTATGAAGGCAGCTATCCGAAATGTCTCAGAACGGAGATATTTTGAAGCCCGAGCGTCGTGAAAGCATGCCAATCAATATATGCTGTTGATCTGCGTGTTACATGCCTAAGTCGCCGGTCAATGGTATATTAGTGGCGCCCTACCCTTGCATTGTGCTACACATCTAACAAAGAACCAACAAAGGTAACCATCGGCCAATCATGGGTAGAACTGCGATAGAGTCAGTAGTATATACCCAAGGTAACGGCCAGGTAATGCGGCTCTACCGAGGTTGCGCGAGGATGTAGTGATTTCTTTTTCTCGCAAACTAGAAGACACCAAACCAGCCATCTACTTTTCGTCTTCTGGAGTATCCCAATTAAGACGGGAAGCTTTACAGCCTTTACACGAAAATGGCAGACTATCCCTCTCGTGTTGGGGCTAAGACTATTGCGACGGTTGACGTGTCTCCTTTTACTACAGAGGCTAAACGCCTCCCTGACTCAGAACGCCTCAAAGCGGGGCAGGCTCTGGTCGAAGCCCTCCACGATTTGGGCTTCGTCAGGGTCACGGGCCATGGAATCAAGAAGGCCGAGATTCGGGAAGCCCTCGCTTGGACCAAGAGCCTTTTCGATTTGCCCAATGAAGATAAGATGAAGGCCCCCCACCCCCCTGGGCCGATGCCGCATCGTGGCTACTCGGGAATTGGCAGGGAAAAGGTTTATTCTCAGGCAGAGGTGAAGGCTCATGACAGCGCTGGCAACAATATCGGGCAAGAGTTGCGCAAGATAACTGATTTCAAAGTATGGGAAGCCGATCATTCAGTATCTTCTTGTTATCAGTTGAATGTTAACTGTATATCAGGAAAGCTACGAGATCGGAAGTGAGCATGATCCCGTGCAGCAAAATATCTGGCTGCCCGATGATGTACTCCCAAACTTTAGAAACTACATGAGTGCCCTCTATGAGAAGCTGGCCGGTGTGAGCTTGATTCTACTCGAGGCCATCGGCATTGGTTTGGGTCTCAATGGAGAAGAACATGCGGCCCTTACTAGGTTGATCTCGGAACATCACTGTCAATTGCGTCTTCTGCATTACCCTCATATCACCAAAAATAAGTTACAGAATGATTTGATAGCGCGTTTGCCATCTCATACCGATTGGGGGTAAGTTCATCGATTATGCTACATTGCCGGTGAGCCATAGGGCACTTCTGATACCCGGTTTATTATAGCACATTCACAATGCTTTCCCAAGATGACCGCGGGGGCCTCGAACTCCAAGAACCTCAGTCGGGAGAGTACCTTCATGCGGAACCTGAGGAAGGTACTTTCATATTGAACACTGGCGATATGCTTCAACGCTTTACCAATGGTATGTATAACATTGTTTCCCTTGACAAAATCCGGGCGCACATACAACTAATATGTTTTAATCTAGACTACTTCATCTCTCCTCTACATCGCGTATCGGTACCCGACCCTGATGCGGTACTAGAGACGGGAATTCCTGCTCGCTACTCGATTCCCTTCTTTGTAGTCCCCGAATTTTCTCACACGATAGCGACGTTATCACGCTTTACCACAGCTGAAACTCCCGCCAAGTACGAGCCAGTTAGATTTGACGAGTATGGTTCGCTCATCAGCAAATACCAGTATGCTGAGGAATAAAGGCGAAAGTGCTCTCGGCTAGGTGGTGATTAGCCTAGGAGTTTTTAGTCATGATCAAACTAGTGTTGGTCCCAGCCCTAGAAGAAGAGTCTTCTGGCCCACTATCAGGAGATGGTCTTATTAGGGACTTGTCGAGGGCTCAATCCGAGGACGCTTAGATAGACCTCATATTGGAACAAGACCTGAGATTACCCAGACAAAGGGTAGTTTTCTATGGGTATATCGTTACTGTAGGTACATAGATTAGGTCCTTCGCGTAGTAGCATCCTTCAACACCCTCAGGCCACCATATGTGCGTATCTCGATACCCACGTTTTAGATGATCACCGAGTCTGTCTTTTTTCCCCGCCACTTTGTGTACGAGTAAAGTCTAGAACTCTCCTAAGTCCCCTAGCACTACTAGCCGAGCGAGCCAATATGATATTTCATAAACCTCGACATTTCTCTTTTCTTTGTGATTGAAATAGTAAATAAGAAGATTATTATAAACGACTGTAACCTAATTCCCATTCAGTCCACAATAGTTTCAATTTCAACCCAGCCTCACATGCTTCACGCATAACCCGTTTCGACTCTATGGCCTATTTGAATATGGCATTGGCAAGTCGCCCTCGTCGATACCGTCCCAGGCAGCGTTTGTGTCAACTGCGAGATGGCCGTTGTCTGTGACTTCCTGGCTGGCGAGAGGATTAGCTAGTTCTGAACACGGCGATTGCCTTGGAAGATTGAAGGGTCTTACTCGACGTCAGGTATTCGCTTTTCTATTTCAGAAGTGTCTATATGGCACATTAGCATATATCTTGAGTCAATGTGGTTGTTTGTATCCTACATACCACTCAAAGGAGCGGCTATGACAGCAAGGCCAAATGCGACTAAAATAGGAACAAACTTCATGTTAATATTGAGCGCAGTGGTATGGTAAGTAATAAGAAGCTAAGACAGAAAATCCATCCACTTCAAGTGTCTGTGATGATGTGGATAGAAGTTTACAGTATATGAAAGTGGGAGGTAGGCAACTGATTATTACGGCCGTTGCCCTTGTTATATGAGTTTGGAGCATAGATTGTCTGGATCCCATGGGAAGACGAATATTCCCTGCAAAGTAAGCTTGAGGCGCAGAAGGATTTCGGGTGTGTCATGCTTCAGTCGCAGTCTAGTGTGATCCCCTATTCCCCCCTTAGGTGCGCATGCAGGGTTGGACGCCCACAATGATAAGGAAAGAGAAAGGCGTCTATCAAACGAAGGCTCAGTCTAATTGACCGTCTCTTTTGGATACAGCCCCCCATCTAGCTGTAGGTTCTCGAGTTGTACCAAGATAGATAGTCCGTATGATTCATATTCCCATCTTGGAATATATTGAAGAGAGAAGCAGGGGTAAACTATATCAAGCCTCCAAATTTCCAAAAAGAAAGATCTTCAATCTACTGGTTACTCGAAACAAGTCTTCCCTATCTCACACTTCTCTTAATCCTCGACTAGGTCTCCAGCCTTGTGGTGAACCCCCTTCAACAGCTGAGATGAAGGAGCAGGGCAGAACAAGCGAGGAGATCCCTCTAGAGGATGAAGCAATGCTAGAGACCGAGACTCTGATATTAAGCAAAGACTCGGAAAATACGCACATTTCAGCACTTACGAGGCTCGAAAGGAACCACAAGTTTCACCGTATGGTGAATTGTGTCCTTACTGTCGCTCTGCTGTGTTCAATTACCATCATCTGGCTATACGAAGCTGGGAAGGATCGACAGTGTAGCGCCAACTCCGAGCACTACGATTACTACTGTATGTAGGCTCTTATGAAGAGGATCATTCCTATGCCTGCTCACATACACATCACTTAGCCCCTGCACTAGAAGCCACGAGGCCTGGCTTTAGAGTTACTCATTTCAACCATACCAAATGGTCACCTTTTAGTCCAAGCGGCGGCGGTCCTCTCGAATATGTCGACAGTAACTGGACTGCGTTATTACGTGGTAAGTATAGTGCTGAGCCAATATAGCATCATTACTGACATTTCCGGGCTCTAGTGGGCATTATGGGTCTCACCAAGGAGGAGGTACGTCGGACCGGGGCCCCTCTAGATGCGGTGCGCCTACCGGCCGAGAGCGGTGGCGGCTACATGGCGTACCTTGCCAGCCACCATCATCTCCACTGCTTATACATTCTCCATCAGAGCTTACATCAAGAGTATTACCGGACGCGTAGCGTGGTGTGGAATTTGAGCGCCGAGAGACGGCTGTCGCACTGGGACCACTGCATCGAGGCGCTGCGTCAATATGTGACATGCAACGCCGACGCCACGGTTGTGACGCACAACTGGTTCGAGCAAGTCGACGTGCCGGTGGCGTCTCAGGAGAACCCACGCCGCTGTGCTGACTGGGATGCCCACTTCCGCTGGCAGCTCGACCGCCAAGTCCCTGCACCCCGAGAACCAATTTCCAAGCCTCCGGACGCCGTGGAACGTCCGGTGCTGCCCGTACAGGCCCCCTCGGGATACCTGTCGATGTATCTTTCGGGATAGATACTCAATATCCCAAGAAATATCGGAACCAAGGACGATAATTCAATCCAGATATTGCGGGATTTGTCTCACATTGCGGGTAGTTGCAAGGATATACGCCACGGAGGGCTCTACCCGAAAGATACCTACATACCATTCCTTCTCATCTTCTCCACAAGCCTCTTGGTCATGGGGAGCATATTGTCGATCAGAATGCGACGTCGTCCCGTCTGATGGGCTTTAGAAGGGACACCTCGTGATGCTATTGGGAGACGTTCATGCTGTGTGGCACGATTCTGAAGTTGCCGGCAATAATGGTGTGGCTACCTTCAAGCCACTGATGTAGGGTAGACATTATGGATTTTTCCCCGCTCAGTTCTTCATTATATCCTCATAATCCATCGTGAATTGAACGTGCCGGTCAACTTGCGTAGAACATCCTCAAAATTAATACGTTTTGTGTCTTTACGTAGGCTTTTCAATATGAACCAGAAGATTGGAAACAGACATTAACTCAAGCTTTTTCCAGGCTCCTCCTACGTGGTTTCCTCCATTCCCATGCAACATTCCGCAAACGATGGGACAGCGTATTCAGGACACAACAAGAAAGGAGGGCACCGCCGCTAAAACGGAAACGTACTGGGAATGTGTAAGTGAAATCACTGTGTGTTATACCTCACTTTAATTCTTCGACTAACTCACCCTAAGTGCAACTGCAAATTCGCGCCACTTTTATATGCTATTAATACCCACTGTCCTAACTGTGAGCGGCAACGCTGCTCGTCCTGTGAGGTATGGACTAAAAAGGAGAAAGTCAAATGAATGAATGGGGTCCTACCGAGGGATATCATCAATCGTGGGATTTGAGTACCTAATATAGGACGTCCTTAGTGGTGGTGGTCGGATTTGTTAGGCATTGCTAGGTATGGATGAAGTCAACTAGCGTTCGGCGGGAACAGTCCCTACAGCTGTGTATCGAGGTTGATCAGATACATATATACCTACCTTATATACAAGGTACTCACTTGATAACAATCCGGTCATGAATAACTGAGGTATCCATTGAAGAAGTTTCCTTCCGTAGGAGCCGATTGAAGAATCTCTATGGCGGACATGCTTATCACGTGATCTATTCAACATCCCGTGTGCTACCTAGGTACCTACCTGTGTGATTACCTAAGATGAGACACACGTAGGTACCTAGGTACCTCCCATATGTTCTTGGGGGCACATACTAACAGGATCAAAATCTGCTTTCGAGGCTCATAATTTATATCGCCATCTCCACTTGTGCCAATGGCTTCAGAACTGGTAGATAGGCAAACTAGGTAGTCAAGCTGACTACGTACATAGTACGTAAGATAACGCTACCATGCCATCAAAGCTGGAAACATTATTGCCCAAGTTTAAGAGCACACAGCTGAAGCAACTTGCATTCCTATGTGGCGCAAAAAGCTCGGGCAGGAAAGCGGAACTCGTTGAACGTCTTGTTGCTATCGCCAACGAGCGCTTCGCTGAGCCACCCAAGACCAGTGGCCAGCAATTGATCCTGAGTATCGACCTGGGCATCCGGAATCTGGGATACAGCCTACTAGCGCCGGCCGCCTCGCCACGATCATCCGGGCGTCGCTCATCCAAGGCCCTGACCGCGGATGACTTGCGCCGGCCGCCGCGCATTCACCTGCACGCCTGGCAGCGACGGGAGCTACTGGAGCCGTCCCCGGATGGGCTAGTCGATCCCGAACGCTACAGCCCGGCCTCATTAGCCATTGCCGCGGACCGGCTGGTGCGGCGGGATCTACTACCCCTTAAGCCGACGCATGTGCTGATTGAGCGACAGCGATGGCGCAGTGGTGGGGCCTCCGCGGTTCAGGAATGGACATTGCGTGTGAACACGCTTGAGGCTATGCTGCATGCGTCGCTGCGCACGCTGCGAGAACTGGGTCACTGGGACGGCGAAATCGTATCTGTTGGTCCAGAGAAGGTCACGAAATTCTGGCCAACACCGCCGGCGACGGCGAGTGGGGAGGATACTCCAAAGACTAAGGGTAGTCGGTCTAGCAAAGGAGTCGTGGGGAAAGCGCCGAAGAAAGCCAAGTCGCAGCAGAGCAGCAAGAAGCACAAGATCGGCGTCCTGACAGGCTGGTTGGCGGAGAAGCGTGGAAGTGAAATCATCATACCCGCGAATCACGATACTGAGGAAGCTATTAAACAGTATCGTGAGAAGTTAGTTCGCGCTCGCAGGTCGAGCGCTGCGAACAAGGAATTAGTGCAGGACATTGGATCTAAGAAGCTCGATGATTTGACTGATAGCCTCCTACAAGGTGTGGCATGGCTAAAATGGGAGGAAAATAAAGCGCTCCTCCTTGGAGAGGATGGGATAACGAAGCTCTTGGATTCAGACCTCTTGGATGTCCAGGAGGCTGACGTGCTCCTCGATGACGTATAAAATAAGCGCTCAATTGCAATTGTACAAATACCCATCTATGTTCAAATCATGGCCCAACAGATGACGTGGTCAATAGAAGGACCATTGTCTATTATCCAGCACGTAGTTCCAATAAATTTGCCCGAGCCCATGAAGATTGGGGTATAACAGGCCCGGCACAACTCAGGATCCACCACTCTCTCTAAAACAAACCACCTCTGCTTCCCACTACGACTTCCCCAGCAGACTATTTACAAAAAGACAACACTGGTCAATCCCGTAGCCAGGAGGGCGGCGGCAGCGAAAAGGAAGGGCTGAGGTTCGGTAGCCATGCCAGCGTTGCCGGAGGGAGTCGCAGAACTGCTAGCTCCACTGCAACAGAAGTGGTCATCAGCAAGCATATTTAAGTAACTATGGGAACGAGGAATACTCACGTAGTGCTGGTAGAGTCTCCAGTGGTGCCGGACGAGCTGCCAGTCGGGGTAGCAGAAGCAGAGTTGGGGCCAGAGGCAGAGGCAGTACCGGAAGAGTGGGCAGAAGAGGTCGAGGTAGGGAGGTCGGCAACAGTCACACCCTGCTCCAGACACTTGGAGGAGTACACCTCGTAGGCCTTGGGCAGAGTGTCCTTGTGGCAGTTATCAGTCAGGTTGCCCTGGACAGCATCCTGAAGAGTACCGCAAACAGCCTTCAAGTCGGAGGGGTTCTGCTGAACTCTATATGCACCATCGCGATTAAATTAGTCCCATTGTCCATACTATAATAAAGGATTCCTCGCTCATTTCCAGGCATCTCCTAGACCAAGAACAACGTACCCGAGGGCAGCCAACAGACAGGCGGGAGGAAGAGCGTAGGCGACTTGGGCGGTAGCCAAAGCGGCGGTGAAGATAGCGAAAGCACGCATTTTGATGGAGTTGGTATCGGTATCGCTCGAGAAGAACTGAAACAAATCGGGGAATCTGGCGAGAAATGCAAATGAAACACGGGCTCGAGGTCGTACGCGCCGAATTGAAGATCGAGTAGATTGGGAATACGCGGGAGCAACACAGTTATCGCGGATTGTCCAAATAGAAAGGAGTGGATATTTTATAAATGAATGACGAGATCGCAGCGTAAAGAATGACTGCGGGCTCTCAATGGGAAATGACTGAAGATGAGGTACGATGGTGATGGTGATGATGGTAAAGAAAGGACCGCGCCGCAGATGTTCCCTCTCTCCTGAATTCAATCCTCGAACTTGGACCGACATGGGTCTCCGGTCCTTGTCAATTCAGGGAAAACGTCGGGGAAATTTAAGTGTATGTAGGCAGGGTCCTAAGTACCTTTGTACATATATGTAGATAACAGGAATGTTTGACAAACCCACCAATTAGGTTTAGCGTGTAACGAGCCGTGCCAATCATTTAGATCCCGTTATCTTTGACAAGCTGCGTGCAACTACATGTAGACAAGCTCTATGTCAGTAGTTGTTTAGACAGAACATAAGAGGTAGGGGAAGGCCTCAATTAAGAAGCAGATTTCTTTTCGTTACATGCAATATTCAAGACGAAAATTCATTTAACATCTGTATAGCAATGCGACTTACAGCTAGGTGTTGAACACTTTGTCGCTACATGTAGGTATGTACAGAGCGGCAGCCAGTAGCTAATAATGACGTGATTGTGTAACAGCTCTACTTCAAAGTCCCTCAGAGTCACACCATGTTCAAGAATCATGATGATAACGGTTTATTAACAATGCATCAAGGCTATCCTATGTGTGGTATAGAGCCAATCCAATCAACTGTCTGATAACAGCCCGCAGGCATAGCTCTAAGGTAAACAAAAACCTCGACTATGAGGTAGAAACGCGCTGCGACATAGAGAATAATTGAGGCTAGCCAAACGCCGTTAAAGAGAAAATCTAGTCTAAACCCTCGGCGATGCGATCCCAAGATATACAGTACAGTCGAAAGCGGCGGTTCAGCAGCCATTATAATACAAGATATTCTCCAGAGATCCCGTTCCAACTTAGTGGGGAATTCGAAGTTCCATGCGAGGAAATGCAGACCGGAGAATATAAACGAGCTCAGGAGCACCGGATATAAACATACATCCCGACGTAGGCCTCCCGTGGAAGAGAAACTATTGGGGATCCTCCGAATCTCAGTGGAATTGGTGAAGTTTGCGAAGTTTAAGTTGTCCCAAGCAAACGATTCTCTCCACCAAGGGGCACTTGGGTCGTTATGACGCCACACGTGGTCAAGAGCTTGCTGACTAACGTTGAAGACGACGGGCATGGCAACATCCACGGGCTTATGCCACCACAGTAGGTAGAGAGCGAGCGCGTATGTTGTAAAAGCAACGGTCGAAAGCTCAAGCGCTGTCAGGGGTAGGCCAGTTCCCCATCTTCCCAGGCACTGAAGCCCGAAGTAAATGGCCTGCCAGCAAGCAATCAGCTTCACGAGCCAGTCGCTCTTACTTTTCTCATCAATCATGCGTCGCGTTAAGCAATCCTCCTCGAGGATCCTTGCCTGGATAAGAGTTCGCAAGATGTCGGTCTCGACGCATATAAGAGGAGCTGCTGCAGTCTCTTCCAGATTCGTCGATGAGGCGTCAGTGGCGCCGTCGCTAGCGGGCTTGCCACGCAGCCAAACTCCTCCCATACGCACAAAAGCAGACAGTTTCCGATCTCAGTTCTTGAAGCCATGTTCCTTCATCATCTTGGCATCGTGTCGCGCATCCCACCAATTCACAAAAGCCACGCTGACCACAACCTCAGGGAAAGTCGCAGCTAATAAAAGTCCACCTCAGCTTGCGAAGATATTTGGTACATTCCGTGTCATCGGGCGCCGGGATATTTAGATGTAACGACGCCCACAGGCAAGCAAAGAGAGTAAAGACGCATGTCCAGACGAGCTCAAGTGTCCCGCGGAACTCAGACTCATCGACCCATCCTACAATTTCCGCCGGGCTTGTGACCTGATACCCAAGCTCTTCAGAAATCTGATCTAAGAACTTTGTCGTGTTCGTTACGTTGTAGATGAATCGCATTATCTTAGGAGTCCTAGTAACGCCGTACTCCTGCAGAGGATAGACACCAAGAGAATCTCAACAGAGATGCATTGAGAATACAAGAAATCGCCCTTCGCCATCATTCCAAGTTATTTTAGCCTAGTCTTCCCAGCGTTGTATCCGAGATTGACTCACTGCACCCTCGCGATATAAATAGAATGACCCCATTGGCAGGGCTCCTGGCAACACCTGTCTACAGCTGCTAGACTTCAGCATGGATATTTGCACGGCATCAAACCACCGAAAGTAACTTGTTGATGTTCTAATGGACGCCAAATAACTAGTAGAATAGCTTATTCATGCAATTCTAACTGCTATTTTGTTTAGAAATGCTATTATGATACTGAGTAGATGTTGTATATATTGTTCAAATTCCTCATCCACGTAAGTCTGACCTTTGTCTCTCTAGGTTAATTACAACCGCGTTCCGTTAAAGTGTGAAGATTCCATTGGTTATGATCGTAAGTAGTTGTATTACGCCGATGATTGTTACACTAAAAGGATCATCCCCTTCTTCTCGTTGCTCGTTATCAATTTTTAATATTGAGTAATATATCGATGTTTAGTTAAGAAACGTATATCAAAATTACACTTCCCCTTTGTTGACCTGCGTAAAAGGATTACGTACAAGGACTTTAATTGCCGTTGTTTCCTCTAGGTTGATATTAGGGGTTGAGAGTAGCAGATATAAGGCATTTTCATCCAGTTACAGTGTTTACTACTTGTGGCTAAGGGTCAAGAGTGACTTGATTCCCCTTGCACACATTTTGTCCCTATATACGAGGTGTGGACGCCAACCGATACATCTCACCTCAAAACACCGTACCAACCAACCGGAGTACCATAAGCTTGGCGATATATAGATACAATGTACGTCAACTTTGGTATGTGTTAATATACACCTACCAATGTTTTTTTCTGTGCACCTACCAATCTTAGAAGAGACGAAATCCCGCAACCAATGTGCCCAGAATCAATCGCCGATACCCGCTAAAATAATTATTTCATCCTTAAAGCACATATTCACTAAATTTCTTTCGCGACGCATTCAGTCTTAACTCCTGGAACAGCGACATAGGATAATATCGTCTGCCTGTTCCAAACACACTAAAAACATCCACAGCCGTTGGGTCGAAGTTCTTTCCAACCTCCTCTCTTCTACTACCACTCTTCATTCTACTACCACTCTTCATTCTACTACCACTCTTCATTCTACTACCACTCTTCATTCTACTACCACTCTTCATTCTACTACCACTCTTCATTCTAC